>OX244286.1:6752500-7952500 GCA_945867215.1 Epinotia demarniana
CTCCCTAAAGACGTCATCCGCGCTAACGACCCGCCTGAAGACGATTTACCCAAGAACATTGGTGTCAATAAATTTGTGAATTTCTTCGAATCGCTTGGAGGCAAGAAGTGATGCCATTTTGTATTTTTACTTTATTTATATTTTTGAATTCGGTTTGTACTTTTTTTATTCCATAGGTGTGTATTTATTGGCTTGGATACTTGGATATTGTCGTTGTTAGAGGCTGCTAAGCTGGTTTTTAGTGACCGTGTATTGATTGATTGAACATTCCAGTAATTTATTATTGCCATTCGTCATATAGAAACGCGAAAGTTTAAAAATATAGGTGCTAACTGTACCATAAACAAAATTGAAATATCTTTGTTAAAAACTAGTGTAATAGTCAAGTTATGTGGTTGTCATTAGGCAATATTTAAACTTAAGGACAGGTGGCCATTTAAATTTGAATTATTCAAAATAATGTTTGACCATTTGTTAGGGATAGTGTTAGAAGTGGTATTTCATCTATTTTATCATTAAATATGAGTATTAAGAATTATTATTGTTGATAAATATTTTCAAAATATTTTTGAACACCTCATGATCAAAACATTCCAAATTGTATTATTTCGATGTGTATTGTACATACATAGGTATATGTGCTATAATAATTATTTAGTATTGACTTTTAATAGTTATTCGTATTATACATTAGTTTGCGAAAGAATGTGTATTTTTATATAAATCCTATAATACTTTAGAAAATAAATAATGAAAGTAAGTCGCGTTTTTGTATTGTTACCAACTACTTCACACCATTCATTTTTAACCCCCGACGCAAAAAAAGGGGTGTTGTAAGTTTAACGTGTCTGTCTGTGTATCTGTCTGTGGTAGCGTAGCTCCCTAACGGATGGACCGATTCGAATGCGTTTTTTTCTGTCATGGATAATTGTACCCCGAGTGTTCTTAACCTTGTTTCACGAAAATCTGTTCAGCCGTTTTTAGATATTGGACTTTGAAATGAAAATGTCGGGGGTTTTTCAACTTTTCTAAGTTTTAGTAAGTCTGGGGCTACCGGCATGCCAGCGCTGTTACGGCACGCTGCGCTTTGCATGCGATAGAACGGGATGGCCACGTTTCGACGCGTTCGGCATAACTGAACAGGGGATTTGTACGTAGCACTAATATTTATTCTGTACCCAAGCGATATTTAAACATTGATGAAGGTATAAATTCCAAATGAAAGAACCATTGTTCCAAGCTGGCATTTTCATTCGCACGCCTCCCTAAAGCGTAATGCCGGCTGTACACGTTGGGCCGACGTTGGCGCGTGAGCAGGATGCAGCTATGCCAACCAATGAGAACGAAATAAAGCCCTCTTCCTCTAACGCATAGCTGCTTTCTGCTCACGCGCCAACTTTGGTCCAATGTGGACAGCCGGCTAAATGGGAACTGGTTGAAAATTTCGTTGAACAAAGCATAGTTCTGATAGCTCAGTTGGTAAGCGCGACGGCCGCGTATGCCAGAAGGTCGCTGGTTCGATTCCGTGTTGAAATGTCGCTTCCGGGTAAAAAAGTAAGTAATTAATCATGCCGTTACGTTCAATATCGCGAATGTTTAACGAAATGGTATCTAAGGAGTAATATTCAACTAAATCAGGACACGATAAGAATAAAAACTATGATTTTTTTCTGTAAACAATACAATTTTTAACGGATTAGTTAGCACCATTGCTTCGTGTTAAATTAAAAATTAAAATTGCCGCATAATTAATACACTTTTAGTACTTACTAAGTATAAGTACGAAGAACGTAGTGTACAGTAAAACGTAGCAAGTGGTTATATTCTCTTTGAGTATAACGTCCGTAGGTAGGATAACTGATAACACACGGTCAACGAAGCTGCTATAAAAAAAGTTCCTAAATTTTTACATACAGTAAGTAAATCAGTTCCAAGTACGTAAAAGTTTAGTATAAGTACCTAATTGTTTGTAGAACTCACTCAAGTTAAATTTTATGCGACTGCCCAAAAAGAGTTTATGATTATTAGTTTATGATATTTTTCATATTTTGCCGCCATGTATTGTGCCAGTACCACAGACTATGCAGCGCAAGGTGACAAACAAAAAGTACCTAACTGCGTTCTGTTTTGCGGTCATGATGGCCCATTGTGTATATGAGCCTTTAGACGCATATTAAAAAAAAACATTGACAGTGACACGACCCAAAGTTACTACTGGTGCAATAGTTTTTCTACTAGTACTACTACTTAGTAGTTATTTTTGTATCAATTATAATCGAGTTTCAAATACAGTACTGTTAGGGAGGTAATGGTAATGATACAATATTTGTTTTTGTAACCATTGCAAGACTTCCGTACCTTTCATTCCTTCCAGACAAATGCTGTAATTACTATCGAACTTGGCGGACACACTGCCGTGTGTCTAGATTAAGAGCATAGATATTCACCATAATTATCATTCCTTTGTAAACATAACATTCGAATTATCAAACTTTTAAGCGGTTAGTATTCTAGTTTTGGTAATTGGTTTTTAGTCCTGCAGAAGGTCGTCGTCTTTTTGTTCAATATTTCTACCATCAAGTATGTAGATTGTAGAAGATTTCCCATATGACAAATGGCGTCATGGCAACCCAGCTGCAATGCAATGGCCGCCGCCATCGCCGTTGCAAACGTTAATTTGTGTGACAAGTCATGTCATTTTTGTCCATGATATATGAAAAAATCCAATGGCAGATTATTTCTACGGGCTCAATACTTCGTCATCGGTAAGCTAGTTTATTCTTCTAACCCGTGGAAGAACAAAATAAACCAAATACAAGCTGTTCCTCACTTACATAGCGATCGTGCCAGCGTGCTATTTTGCAAACTTGTGACTCAATTGGAGCCAGTTTTCGTAACTTTCTACCCTCTCTACGTGTTATTTGCTAGCATAGTTGCCTTTTTATCACCACCTACAACTTTATGCTACAGAATATTGAAGTTTGTAATTACAAAATACTAGTATGCAAACGTGTATAACATATATGTACGAAGTGTCTTTGTAACTTGTTTACATCCAACCCACAGACATATTCGTCATAAAATATGGGTTTCGTATGACTCCGCTCGTTTTTCATTCTTGTAATCTATAATATGACCTACTAACTATGTAGCCTCTCGATGTTTGTGATTCCCATCAATACCATTATTTATTTTTAAAAGATGATTTCATCATTATGAAATTCATAATAATAGTATATCTGGTGCAAGTGTATCCTACAGCTATTTTCGTCTTGCTCTACTCACATAAATACCTTGTCATGAATTTAGTGAAAACACATAATCATATAGACACTTCAAACACAGTCCGAACAGAACATTAGTCAAAAGCCAATTTGAAACTTTAACTCAGTCTAGTGCCTGGAGCAGTGTTCGGGTCACTACTACTACCTACTAAACAATTCCTAAGAAATTTGTCTCTTTGCTTATTGGATAGAATAACAACATAGTCAATTAACCTATAACTACGGTGGCTTAGTGGTGGAAGCCTTTTGATAGCCGCAGTCATGCTGCAGTTGTGGTCAAACCCTGGCTCCGCCAAAGAGTTTCAGAATTTATTTATGGAATATTGTTTAATATTTAGCATTAGCTTTTCGGTGACGGAAAACATTGTGAGAAAATGTGGTTACTGCAAAAAAATTCAAAGATGTATGTGAAGTCCCCAATTCGCACTGGGCCAGCGTGTTGAATACTGTCTCATTCATGATGCCCAGCAGTGGGACATGTATAGGATGATGATGATGATGGTTATGCGCTGTCGAACTCGCAAGTCTTTTTTTTTTCTACATAAGAATAGAACTTGCTCACAAAATTTCACGTGAATTGGATGAGCATTAATAAAATAGTTGATCTTGTCCGTCCGTTGAACCGTCGGGTGACTGCCAAAACTTACTAAATAGTAGGTGTAGACTCAAAATTTAAGTATTACTTCAAAAGAAAGAATGCAAAATAATATGCCTAATGACGAAAATCCCATTTAAATATCTAAAAAAATTGCGAAGCTACAACCGTTTTAATGTTGCTTGTTATAGAGAGAAAACCCTAGCAGACAATGACAATTGTTTCATATGCAGATGCATTGCCAAGTAGGTAGCTGAAATAGATGCCTCCAATTATAAGAATTATAATAATAATAATAATAATAATATAAGCCTTTTTATTCCCATATTTTTAGAGTATTACAAATATAGTTGTTTATAAATTTAAGTTTGTTGGGTTGCCCATTGTTGGACGAAGGCCTCCTCCATCATATGCCAGCCGGTTCTATCCGCGGCTAGTCTAGGCCAGGTTGGCCCTGCCATTTGGATGATATCATCACACCATCTGCGGCGTGGGCGGCCCCTTGAGCGCTTATCTTCGCGTGGCCACCAGTGGAGCACACGCTCACTCCATCGGCCATCTTGTGACCGTGCCACATGTCCGGCCCATCTCCATTTTATTTTGCATGCTTCCTCTGCCACACATTTTAGTTTTGTTTTATGTCTTATTCGACTGCTTCTTACTCTATCTCTCAGTCTTAGACCCAGCATACTCCTCTCTAAGGATTTTTGGAAGACTTTCAGCTTATTAATTATCTCTTTAGTAAAAGCCCAGGTCTGACATCCATATAGTATCACTGGTAGTATTGCGTTGTCAAACACTTTCTTTTTAAGTTTATAAGAATTATAAGACTATCCGAAAACAAAAGCCACCAGGCACTAGTCATGAGAGGATGCCCTCAAGGAGGCGTCCTCTCGCCACTGCTGTGGAACCTGGTAGTTAATGACCTAATAACCAAACTAAACAATAACCGCTTTCTAACTATAGGATATGCGGACGACCTTGTCATACTGGTCAGCGGTCTGATCACAAGCACACTATGTGAACTCACACAAACAGCACTGAAAATAATAGAGAAATGGTGCAAGGAGAATGACCTATCGGTAAACCCAAAGAAAACCTACACAATTCTCTTCACAAATAAACGAAAACTGGGTACTTACGTAATGCCAACACTCTTTGGCACTAAACTAACACTCTCGAAGGAGGTGAAATACCTAGGTATAATACTAGATGACAAACTTAATTGGAGCAAACACCTAGACAATAGACTAAACAAAGCAACAGTAGCCTTCTGGCAATGCAGAAGGATGGTGGGAAAGAGATGGGGCCTGGCCCCCCACATCATACTGTGGCTATACAAAACGGTGATAGTACCAATTACCAAAATCCAGAAAGCACAAAGACTAGCATGTGTAGCGGCCACAGGATGTATGAGAACCACCCCAACGGCAGCACTAGAAATAATGCTAGGACTCCTACCTTTACACATGCATATACAAAAGGAAGCGGCTGCGACGGCAATACGCCTAAAAAGCCTCAACCTATGGACAAAACTGAACACACTACACACGAAGATTCATAACATACTGATCACCAGCCTCCCTATCCTGGAGGCTACAATCGACAAAATACCAAGAACTGCAGTCTTCAAGAAAGACTACGGCATATCACTAACAGAAGACTCGAGAGAGGGGCTAAACCAAACAGACCTTAGAATTTTCACAGATGGTTCGAAAACAAATACGGGAACGGGATGTGGAGTGTTCTCAGAGGACTTAAACATACACATATCCAAACCATTGGGCGAACAAAACACGGTATTCCAGGCTGAATGCGTAGGGATAATCGAAGCCTGCAATGCCATAAAGAGACGAAAAGTTGAGAACACAAACATACGAATACTCTCAGACAGTAAATCGGTACTACAAGCACTGAGCAGTGACAACTTCACATCTAGCTTGATATACGAATGCCACCAAAATCTAACGGAGGTGTGCGCAGACAAAAACACCGTCACTGTACAATGGATCAAGGGGCACAGTGGCTCAAGAGGCAACGATGCAGCGGACGAACTGGCCAGGAATGGCTCAGAAACAATGGCATACGGACCCGAACCAATCTTGCCCCTGCCACAAAGCTACGTATACAACCAACTTGACCTATACACCAAAAACCTACACCAAAGACACTGGGAGGAGATAGACACATGCAGACAGACCAAAGAGATTCTGGCAAAACGCGACAACAAACTCACAACCACACTACTGAGGACACATAGAAACCAACTACGCAAGATTGTTGGAATTATAACAGGACATAACACTCTGAACAAACACCTCTACAACATAGGTATCACGAACAGCCCCATGTGCAGAGCGTGCATGGAGGCGGAGGAAACGACCAAACATATTCTACTGGACTGCAAGCAGGTACAATACAGGGGCAATACAGGGAAAAGCACCTAGGGTCCCCGGAAACACTCCGGGACGCAGTCAAAAACACAAAGGCACTCACGAACTTCCTGGAGGAGCTGGGGTGGTTAGAGTAGCGCTACCCCATTTCACGCAAAATAGGCACGCTGGATGTCGATTTGCGGAAAAGGCCCAGTATACTAACGATCTAACTAACTAGATGCCTCCAGTCGGAAGGTACTAACTTGATACTAATGTTAATGATGTTGTTGAATTGTTCCAGAACTTAAATGACGATGAGGGACCTGGGGAGCCGTCGGAAGATGAATATGATGCACTCAACGATGAGACCTTTGGGCAGGGTATGTGAAAATATTCAGAATGATGTTGCAAGAAGCAGTGTTTTTCTGTTTTTTTTTATAAAACCCTTAGGCCACCGGCCTCACACAGTCAGAATCAGTCACTGAATTCAGTATCTGTACTCAAAAAAAGTACCTTTGGTAGGAATTCTGCACAAAGTGTTTTGATTCTTATCATAGCTTCTTTACTCTTTGTTTTCCTGGCGTCTATTTTCCATACTTTGTGAATCCATTGAGATTAAAACCAATCTTCATGCTGCATTTACATGCTTGCAGAGGGTTGCCAAGCGTCCACCTCAGACCAAGAGAAAAGGTAGACAGAGCATTGTGAACAACCTAGTGAAGCCGACTTTCAACCAAGCCAAATAAGTTTAGCACACGCTCACGCACACATATATGAACTAAATTGCACTAAACTCTACAGCACGTGTCGCATTGCTATCAAGAATCAAGATCACGTATTTCGAGTTTCGTGCAACTTAATTTGAATATGTGTGCGTGAGCGTGGTTAAACTTATATGGCTTGGTTGAAATCCGGCTTCACTTGGTTGTTTGTACTGCTTCGTTTATCTTTTTTTCTTGGTCTGAAGCGTCTAAAAGCACAAGCGTGTGAACGGGAGTATTTTACTTGACTTGCGTGAAGTGCGTTGCCCTTAGTGGTTACGCATTCGACACGTCAGCGCGTATACGCAGCGTAACGCACCGGTGTGGTCGCTCCATTATACATTGTGACATATTGACAGATAACGAAAAAACCATACAAGTCTAAGTATTAGGAGGAGTGTAAAGTAGGTTATCTTCTACAAACGCACCGCGCGCGGCTTGTATGTGTGCGCCATTAGTATCTACGCGGCGCGCACGCACACTCAAACAAAATCTCTACTGGCGCACTGAGAAAAGGGTCGAGATTTTGTTTGAGTGTGCGTGCGCGACGCATAGATACTAATGGCGCACACATACAAACCGCGCGCGGTGCGTTTGTAGAAGATAACCTACTTTACACTCCTTCTACTATGGCAAATTGGCCCCACAGAATGGGTGCCATTGCTATTATGCCGGGTTATAGGCACATGCTTGGGTAGAAATTTGTAAGGAGCTCTCATTATATGGTCTTTCGGTTTCCTGCATATTGATTAGAATGTTTATATTGTGTAAGATTGTCCTAACTTCATTTATGTATGCAGCGGACGGTTTCGACTTTGAGGAGCACGAGCAGCTCGCTTCCCAGCTGGAGAACAGCCGCCGCCACCACAGCACTCTGGATGACGCCAACATGCAGCTGGGTAAGTCGAGGATATTCAACATTCTCTTAAAAGCTCCTAATGAGCTCAAAGACAGGCGGCGCCATGTGGACAAGAAAAGCTTTGGATCTAGTCAGATGGAGGAAGCTAGGGGAGGCCTATGCCAAAGGCAACCAGAGTCTGAGGAGTACTTTGGCAACTTTATCCCGGAAGGGTGTAAAATAGATGGATTTTTGCAATGGGTTCTATGGGAGTACGTTAATCTAATACCCGTCAAACGTGAGTCTTTCTCTAAGCCCGTTAAGCACAACCGTACGTGCCTTGCGCGCCATAGACCAAATCGAGTTAGGCACAATCGGGCGTGCCTAGACAGCCTAGCGCGCTTGACGGGTTAAGGGGCTCCTAGCTCTCAATGATCTTAGATCTGTTACTGTCAGTTTTTCGTGTTTTTTTTATATCTTATCGTATGTAACAATAACGAGGTTTACCGAAATAGTGTCCCATGTTTACTTCAATTTCACAGTTTTCGAAACTTTGGCAATTTTGGACCAAAAAAACCAGAGCTTTTTGGACCATGTTTGAATAAATCATAAAAAAATATTATTAATTATTTTCAAATAAAGTCTCAACTTACTACTGAGTAAAGACTTTTTTGAAAATATAAAGCATTGAAGAACCGATAAGTGTTTCTGCCATAATTATATCTATAGTTTTGACGGAGGAATATCAACTCAAAACTCGTCAAAACTAGCCAAAAAGCGCCTGGAGCCCCTAAAAATGAGAACCATGACAACAATGATGTTACAGATGATGAAGTTGAAATGATATTATTTCCGTTTCCAGAAGCGTCCCTCTCCCAGCTAGTGCTAGATGAGAGCGAGCACCCGTCAGTTCTCGGCTCCAGCGTGTGGAGGCACGACGCCCCCTTCTTCCCGGCACCGCACACGGTAAGCTTACAGGGTGTAACAAAAATGGGCTGTGCACCGATCAAGGGCATAACAGGAATCGTGTTCCGATAAGAAAGAAGTAAAACTTTTTTTGACGCGTTTTTTTACATTTGTATGGAGCAGGTCGCCCCAGTCGGCCAATGCGCCATATAAACTTAAAAAAATATTAAAACACGAGACCTATTATGACCTTTTAAGATTTACAGTCATCATCGAATAGTTAGTAGCACAAAGTAGCCAAATAAATCGCAAGATGTCCTGCAGTAATAAACACGTGTAGAAATGTGTGAAATATGCCTTTGCTATAACAATTTAACGGTTTCTTGTTACAAAAAACGATGAAATGAAAATTCGCCGAAACAATGCATTCGGTGAAACTTCTCCAGCTAAATAAGGGATGACCCTGCTCTATACGTTACTCTATACGCTCGTGTAAAATGTGTGTTACACCGTGGAATCACCATCGGAAGACCAGCGCTGGCCACCAGGCTTCGTCGCAATGTTATAAGTTTAACATGTCTGTGGTGTCGTAGCTCCCAAACGGATGGACTGATTTGAATGCGGTTCTTTTTGTGTCATAGATAATTTTATCCCGAGTGTTCTTAGCCATGTTTAATGAAAATCTGTTTAGCCGTTTTTGAGATATTGGACTTTGAAATGAAAATGTCGGGGGTTTTTCAACTTTTCTAAGTTGTAGTTATTACTTTAATTTAAAATTTATAATTTCGTTAGCAGCGTTACCTCTTAATACAAAATTAATTCATATATTTGTTGCCATGAATAAATATTATTGTTGACTGTAGCTTTGTAGGATATATGCGGGGTAGAAGAAAGTAAAAATCAAGGCTCGATGATTTCACATGGCGCTGCCGATGTAGGTGAGTAGTGATGTTGTCGGAATGATGTAAATTGTATAACTGATTTTAGGATGCTTGGGCGGCCATTTTATGCGCGCGCGAGCGTCCTAGCTACGCAGGAGCGATCACCCGCGATACTGTTTGGGTCGCGATAGGGGCGTGGCTTCTGCGTATAGACTTCGTTACCTTGTGTATTGTGTATGGGTAATGTGTAATACCGTGTAATCGACCTCACCATCCCTTTATTGATTCATATCAAATCTTAGACTAGTTACATGACATACTAGAAAATGGTAAAAAATGGTGAGAATATAACAAAACAACAAGACTTAATGCTACGTGATTAACTTAGAAATAACACATAAAACAAGACTTATTATTATATGATTGACTTACTTAACTAACACATAAATTTATAAAAGTAGGAGTTTAGATAAATTTAAACATAGGTTAATTAGGTAAATTCTTAAGAGCTACTCCCGACATTCCGCCCCACGTGTGCAAACACCCTAAAAATTTCGAACTGAGGGAGTATTTATATGGTACATAGTTAAGTCAGATGACTATAAGACGGGAGGCCGGACGACGTATCATTCCCGCTGCGGTGCGGACTTCGGTGACTCGTACCTTTCCGTCGGGGCCGGGGTAGACTTGGGCTACTTCGCCTCGCGGCCAGGTGCTGCGTGGCATGGTTCCGTCGACTATGATGACTATATCTCCTACTTGCACGTTACGGTAGGCGGGGTTATTAGGGCTCGTTCTTGGCCGCAGTGTCTGCCTATATTCGTTGGTCCATCTTGACCAGAATCTGTCGGCCAGCACTTGTGCTGTTTTCCAAGACTTTTCGTTGAGTACTGCGTCGGTGAAACGGCCTAGTGGGGTCATAGCGTTCGATCGTCCCAGGAGAAAATGGTTCGGAGTGAGGGCCTCCTGGCTATCGCCAAGCCGTACTGGTATGAGCGGTCTGGAGTTGATAATGTGCTCGGCTTCCAGCAGTAGAGTGTGTAGTATCTCCTCTGCTGGATGCTTTTCTTTTAGCGTTACTCGCAGGGCCGCCTTTACAGATCCGACTAGTCTCTCCCAGGCTCCCCCTGCTGATGGGTTACCTGGAGGTATCTTTTTCCACACGATCTGTTTCGACGTGACGTAAGTTTCTAGCTCTTGTTCGTTAGCCGCCACTGCTTCGGCTATTTCTCGTTCTGCGCCGTAGAAACAGGTAGCATTGTCCGTATAAAGTACTGTCGGTTGTCCCCGGCGCGCCATTAAGCGCCTGAGCGATAGGATCATAGAGGAGGCCGATAAGGAGGGCACCAGTTCTAGGTGCACTGCCCTTGTGGTTAGGCAAGTGTATAGGGCTCACCATCGCTTTTCATGTCTCCTTCCCACCGTCACGTGCATCGGGCCGAAATAGTCGCAGGCTGTAGCGGTGAAAGCTGGCTGGTTAGCGGAAAGCCTTTCATTTGGTAGGTCGCCCAGAGGGACCTTGAGGGGTGTCCCTCTATAGGTGCGACACCATTGGCATGTGTTGCTAATATACCTTGTGGCCCCGCGTAGTCCCACTATGTGAAATCTGGTATTTAGTTCATTCATCACAGTGGCGTGGTTTGCATGGTTGAACAACGCGTGGTAGTGTGCGATGATCAACCTCGTCAGTGCTTCTTTAGCGTCTAGGACTGGGGTGCCTCGGTCTCTGTCTATTCTTCCATCTAGTAGCAGGATCCCATGCTTGTTCAGTTGTACTGCCAGTTTGTTTAGCGGTGACTTCTTCGGCGCACGCCGCCCGGCCTCTAACAGTTTAATATCATCCCTAAACGACTCCCTTTGACTACGTTTAATTAACAATAGTTCAGCGAGTTTGAGCTTATCGTTTGTTACGCTTTTATCCGACGACTGGCCGTGTATTACGGCTTTGAAAGTTTCAGCGGCGATCAAAACGCGGGAGGACGCGCGCAGCAGGCGTAGATACTTGGAGAAACGATTTACATCCGGTAGGTATGTAAACTCGTCGCGTTTTACTATTACGTTAACCGGCTTTATGGTGCGTTCTTCCCCTGTGGCGGGCGGGGGCGCATTACTTGGCTTTTCCGCGGGCCAATGTTCGGGATCTAGTAGAATGAATTCCGGGCCGTGGAACCATCTATGCGCGCTACTAAAACCCGCGGGAATATCGCGCGTCGCGTCGTCCGCGACGTTTAACGCGCTAGGTATCCATCTCCAGTCGCACGGAGATGTGGTGTCCTCTATCTCGGCTAACCGGTGTGCTACGAAACATTTAAACGTGCGCGGGTCCGCCCTTATCCACGCCAGTACTGTTTTCGAATCCGACCAATAATACGACTTCTCTACTACATAGTCCGACTCTCGCTTTACCGAGTGCGTGAGTCGGCTTGCTAACGTGGCGGATTGGAGCTCTAAGCGCGGAATGCTGACGTTCTTGAGAGGGCACACGCGGGCCTTCGCGGCGACCAGGGAGGAGCGCCGTTCGCCTGCTTCGTCTGTGTCTACCATATACACTGCGCAGGCGTACGCACTCTCGCTGGCGTCGCAAAACGTATGCGTGACGACCGTCCTATTTTGCGAGGGCACGTGCCGTTGAATGCGTAAATTGTGTAGGTTCCTCATGTTGGCTATGAACGTTAGCCACGCTTTGTGATCGTCGGGCGTGATCTGCGTGTCCCAATCGATCCCTGTCCTCCATATGCGTTGTATCAGGACCTTACCTGTGACAGTGACAGGTGATATGAGGCCTAGGGGATCGAACAGACTCATCACGCCCGCCGTCACTTGACGTTTCGTAGGTACGACGGTGCCGTCTAAAATGTTGTTCGGTATGTTTCTGAAATTTACGTTGAAACTTAACGTATCGTTTTTATTATTCCATAACAGACCTAGCGTTCGCTCGCACTCGTCTCGGCCTAGCTCGGAGATATCGCTTTTCAGTACGTCCGTTACGTCACTGAGTACCTCTGGCGTGTTCGACGCCCAACTGCGCAAAGTAAAAGATGCTTTATTGAATACTTTCACCATATCGTTCACTAATTGCTTTGCTTGCGCGGGGTCGTCGAAGCTGACTAGCAAGTCATCCACATAGAAATTCCTTAGCGTTGTGCTGTGCACTAGCGGATATTCGTTCGCGTAACGCTCTGCGTTCTTATTTTTCACGTAAATAGCGGTCGTAGGCGATGCGCTGGACCCGAATATGAGGCTACTCATCCTATATTCATCTGGCGGGCCCGACCGCCGTCCCCCCCTCCATAAGAACCGTAGAGAGTCGCGATCTTGCTCGATAACTTTTATCTGCAAAACATCTCTTTTATGTCCGCTATTATGCCTATCTTACCCTCCCTAAAACGTATCAATACTCCGAATAGGGACTGTAGCAGGTCTGGCCCGGACAAAAGGGCGTCGTTTAAACTCTTGCCGGCCGTACGGCATTTTCCATCGAACACTAAGCGCACTTTTTGTTTGGTCGGATGAATCGTATGGAAATACGGCAAGTAGAACCCCCTGGGCGAGGGTAACGGAGTGTCTACCTTCTCCGCATAACCTTTGACCAGTAGGTTCGTGATCTGCTTTGAAAACTCTGCCTTTAACTTCTCATCTTTGTCGAGTTTGCGCTCGAGCGTAAGCAATCGTTTAAGCGCCTGTTGTTTATTATTAGGCAAAGTTTCCTCATCCGACTTCCATAACAGGCCCGCCTGGTAGCGTGGTTCCCCAGGAATTGGCTTGCATGTGTCGTCTAATATTTGTAACGCGCGTTTGTCCGGGTCCGCCCTAGTAGTCTTGGGTTCGACTCCCAAAGACTCTATACTGAAATGCCTCTTTATTAGTTCGTAGGCTTCCGCGTCGCCTTTTACTGTTAACTGATTTATTTGTCCGCGAAACGCGCGCGGTGAGTCCTCCATTCGACCATGCAGGACCCATCCCAGGCTCGTGAGCGAGGCGACGGGCAGCGATTTCCCGTTGCTCACGAGTTGTCTTGTTACGATTAGGTGCCAGTTATCCTGCCCTATTAAGACTGTGGGCACTGCATCGTCGTAACATAGTTCGTCGCGCATGCTTTCTAGATGTGGACATCTGTCTATTATCTCTCTGCTAACCGCCTGCGGACTCAGATTTAATTGGTTTATCGTATACGCGGACAACTTCTCAAACTCGCGGCCGCATAGCCCGCGGATGGACACGTTTACTTGGCAGGACGCGTTGTCCCTGACGACATTATTCGCTATCGACCCTAGTGAGAGTTGCTCTTCTTTTGTTCTAGGCGTCAATTTATCCGCGATGTGTCGTTCGATAAGACTGAGGGATGAGCCTTCGTCCATTAGCCCGTAGGTGTGTACAGTGCCCAGTGGGCCGCGTAATTCGATAGGTATTATTTTAAGGTACGTGTTCGTATCGCGTAAATGATTAATCGAGCCCGCAGTGCCGCGTGATTGGCTTTCGCGCTTATACCCGTGTAACATCTTATGGTGTGCGGCTTCGCAATCGCCGTTGCCGCACGGGGAGTATCCGCACTTGTGTCCTCTGGGATTCAAACCGAGGCAGCGGAAACATAATTTTAATTCTTTCGCTTTATCCCATCGCTCGTTTATCGTTAATTTGATAAAATCGGCACACTTTACGGTCGGATGCTCTCCGCTACAGACTGGACATTTTGTACGAGCGTCCCCCGGCACTGTCGCCGGGGGTCGTGGTTTAAACGGCTTGGTTTTCGTATGTCTGGGCGTTTTGCTAAGCTGCGCTACTGTATGCTTCATAGCGGGTTTCTTAACGCGAGCGTTCTCCTCCTCGTACGATTCTCTACTAGACGAGCGCGAGTACGAGCGATAATCTCGCCTATGTGTAGTATTGTGTACGTTATGGCGTGGCCTGGCGGACGGCCGCCGTGCTCCCGGTATGTACGTCAAGCCCGCGGCTTTACTCGAGTCCGACAGAAACTTAGCCAGTGCTACTAAACCAGGTACGTTCGCGTTACACAGGCGGTATTTGTTCCATTCGTATCGCATGATAGGATTCAATTTTTCTACGAGCCTACCCACCAACTCGAGTAGGTATTGTTCCTGTTTCAGCGATTTTATAGTGGCCACGACGTTTGCCACTTGACCCGCGAATGCAGTTATGTTGGAGTTATCGTCTGCTAGTCTAGGTAATCTACGGACCTCATCGATCTCGGCCAGCACGATACCTTCGGGATTACCGAACTGCATCTCCAACATATCTACAATCTCGTACGGGTCTATAGACGTGTATAGCAACGCTTTAACTGAGTTTCTAGCGTCGCCGCGCAACGCACGCCTAATTCTACCAACGTTAGCCACGTCCGAGAACGAAGATTCTGTATCTAGGAATTCAGATTTGAACACTATCCATTCCGTTATTGACCCATCGAAATGAGGCAATTCCGGAATGTGCCGATGAGAGGTAAACTCTGGCTTGCTACGTGAGATAGCGCTCTCTAATCTGTGAGACAATAATTCCACGTCCCGGTTCTCGAACTTGACGTCGTAGTCGACTACGTCTTTTGCCCGCCTCGATGCCGGGTTTCTTATGCGTATATCGTTGGTAAGAGTACGATCCTGCTCTGCTATCCACCCGGCCGTACGTGCGGGTGCTTTCGGCCCGTCCGTGGGCGCGAAAACTGAGGGAATCGGCAGTACCGCCGACGGTACATTTCCCTTCTGGTTTACCGAATCGAGTTCGGGTGGGACGATTTCAGCCCCGGTTGCTGTACGAACTTGTTCTATCCGCCCGGAAGTACACGCGGGCCCCCTCGTCCCAGCCGTGGGTACGGGGGCGGGGGCCGCCGGCGCTGCTGCCGGCGGGTCCTCCTGGATTTCTGATTCTAAGTCGGATCGGGCGGCCTCCGCCCTGGCTAACTTTAACTGGCAACGGGCGGCCGCTGCCGCCGCGTTTGCCTGTGCTAACATCGCATTGTGTAATACCAACTCGGCCCGTAATATAGCTATATCCTCCGAATCCGCGCCTATCAACGTTGGCGGTCCGCTGACCCTAATTACGGTGTCGTTTAAAGTTGAAGCTGGCAGCGTCGCCTGCTGGTCGCGATCGCCTCCCGCGCTTTGTCTTTCCGTGGTTCTGGTCGCGTCACTACTCGTATTATCCGTACCGTTCGAGGTTTCGTCAGTACTCGCTGTACTGGTCGAAGTAGGGTCCGTCACTGTCGACGGCGCAACTTTCCCGCTGCGTAACAAACGATGCTCGTTAACACTCATTTTGCACACGTGGGGCCTACTATACCTATTGTGAACGTACTTAACAGAGTAAATGAGTGATCAAAATGTACAACTTTACACAGAATAAACAAATTAAAACGCGATCATTACACAATTATAAAACGAAAATTAACACTTCAAAAACTCGCGATCAAAACTAGCCATCGAAATTAACACAATAAAACATCCCGTGAATTTAACACTCATTTAAGGATAATTCCGCACTTTTTAACACTTTTGTTGAATTTGATACACTTCACACTCCTATGCGGCGCGCTTGCCCCCTCGTAGGCCTGCGCGGCGCGTATCTAGCGGGCCCTAGGGCCTAGCCGGGTTGCTAACTGATGGAGCCGGCTAGGAGGGAAAGGTAAACGTGCTGCTCCGGCAGTGGCGTAGCGAGTAAGTGGGTACCCACCAGTGGTCTGGAATCACCACTGGCTGCAACGGTATGGTCTCTGTCCGTGAAACGGCATAAAGTCGCCCACCTTCTCGCCACGCTTACCGGCAAGGCAGCCGAGAGATACGCGCCACTTGCGTGGTGCGGTGTACAGTCTCGAGTGCACACGAAGACCCGCTGCCCAGACCCACTACACGCTTAACACCGCAAGGGCATGCATGGGGAGGGTGAGAAAGTCGCCCAGGTTTCGCTACCCGTAGGCTGCGTCCCCCGCGTTACTGTTCTCCTACTCGGATCCGGGGGCCGAAACCCCTTAACACCGAGGATAGCCAACGGCGGTTGGCCCAGACGAGTTTTCCCCCTAAGGGTACTCTACCTCGTCTATTGATCGACCTGACTGTGTTAATCAAGATTCTTCTTTCTTCTCTTCTTCTGGCTCGAAGATATCCGGTGAGCGAAGGACCATTGTTGACTGTAGCTTTGTAGGATATATGCGGGGTAGAAGAAAGTAAAAATCAAGGCTCGATGATTTCACATGGCGCTGCCGATGTAGGTGAGTAGTGATGTTGTCGGAATGATGTAAATTGTATAACTGATTTTAGGATGCTTGGGCGGCCATTTTATGCGCGCGCGAGCGTCCTAGCTACGCAGGAGCGATCACCCGCGATACTGTTTGGGTCGCGATAGGGGCGTGGCTTCTGCGTATAGACTTCGTTACCTTGTGTATTGTGTATGGGTAATGTGTAATACCGTGTAATCGACCTCACCATCCCTTTATTGATTCATATCAAATCTTAGACTAGTTACATGACATACTAGAAAATGGTAAAAAATGGTGAGAATATAACAAAACAACAAGACTTAATGCTACGTGATTAACTTAGAAATAACACATAAAACAAGACTTATTATTATATGATTGACTTACTTAACTAACACATAAATTTATAAAAGTAGGAGTTTAGATAAATTTAAACATAGGTTAATTAGGTAAATTCTTAAGAGCTACTCCCGACAATTATTCTGTTCTATTCTTTCCTATATAAATATAATATAACTCAATATGAGTAAACTATATAACCTAGACTTAACTCTTGACATTAAAAAATATTCAAATTAAAACTTAGGTACATCAAATTAAATCTGCTCTGTCAAATGATTCATTATATACGTATGTATATTACTTTTCACATAATAAGCAGCATGACACGGAATATAGAATTTAGTCACTTATAAGACCATTTGTTTGCCCTGACAGGGTGTCATGGAAGCCTTTTTGTTTAATATAAACATCTCATGTTCATGACTTTACAAATAAACATTCTATTCGACATACATACTTACATATAATCACGCCTCTTTCCCAGAGGTGTAGGCAGATCACGGATCTCCATTTGCTACGATCCTGGCAAACCACTTTCGCTTCACTCACTTTCATAATATTTCTCATACATGCTGGTCGGTTTAGGGTACTTTTGACCTGGCCTTTTGTTAAGATTTCTCCAATTTGATCGGAGAAAATTCGCAGAGGTCTTCCCCTTCCAACTTGCCCTTCCACTCTTTTTATATACACTTTCTTCGTTAATCTTCTTTCATCCATCCTCTCTGCATGCCCAAACCACCTTAACATACCCTTCTCAATTTTTGTGACTATATCTCCATCCATTCAACACTTATCTCTTATAACACTGTTTCTGACTATCACTCCACACATACTTCTCAACGCACTCATTTCTACTGCATTCACTCGACTTTGATGTCTTTTCTGCCACACCCAACTTTCACCACCATACATAAGTGTGGGCACCAAAACTCCCCTATGCACAGCCACCCATGCTTTTTGTGATATTTTCTGGCTGCCCATAAAGGCATTCAGTGCCCCATTCACTTGGTTCCCTGCATTCACTCTCCTTTCAATATCTTTCTCATGCTTCCCGTCTCCAATAAATAACGTCCCCAAACTCTTTTACTTGTAGTCTTTCTTCACCAATCATTATTTCGCAGTCTGTCATAATTTCATCTTTTTCAAATACCATCACTTTCGTCTTACTTACATTCATCTTCATACCTTTCCATTCAAAAGATTCATTCATCTTCGTTACCATCATTTGTAACTCCTCAGCGGACGATGCAAGTAGTACAAGGTCGTCAGCATATAGGAGACATTTGACGCGTAACCTTTCCATTCTCAAACCACATTCATCACCTTATAGATCCTGCAGACAGCTGTCCACGAATTGATTAAACTGCGACGGAGACGCTGCACATTCTATTCTATTCTATTCTATTCTATTCTATTCAATATGTTGGTCTATTTCCAGCCCGCACCAACGCTCAAGAATGTGTGCACTGTCGAGGAGTTGGAAAGGCAGTTCCGACAGAAGCCGGCGCCGTACCCGCCCACGCAGAACTACTACCAGGTAAGCTTGCTGCCACTCTTTTTTTTAACTTTTTATTCTTAGGGCAGGCCTATCCCACTGTCAATCTGGCGCGAAACGACGTTTGTCTATGGTAACCATGTGTGGAGTTCTAACCAGGGCTGAATAGCGTATGCTTCTTGCTACATTTTTGAAGTGAAAACTTCTTTAGCGGCGCTGAGCACTTTGTGGGATGGGCAAAAATTGTTAAACTCGCGACAGATTTTGTGAGATTTCAGGAGGTCACGTGACCGTAGAATTGGGAGAGATTCGAGACGAGGCTTGGGAGCGAGGGGGCAAACGGGGGTTTGACTAGGGGCAAATAGTTCTGATTTGTACCTTATTGTTAAGAGTATAAGGTCGTAACACATTTTCCGTAAATGAAAATTCCATTTTGTTTTATCAAACTTTTATATTTTGCTGTTAGCCTATTCGACTTCATTCAAAACTGAACACTATTAGTAAGATTATATTTCCGTTAAACACTTTTTGCAGTTGCATATTCTGCAAATAAATTTATAATTTTGTCCACGCGCCCTTTACCGTTTTGCTATTGAGAAATTCGAATAGTTCGAATTTGGACATTATTCCTAAAGAGATAAAGCTTTGAAAAATATTTGGCAATAGCAAAAACAAATTGGTATTTTATTTCATTGTCTCCTTCATCAATTTTGCTGAGTTAAGTTGAACTGGTTAAGGAATAAGGTTGTTATTAGACATATTGGCACGCAGGGGGAGGGACGGGAGAGGAAGGGATTTTATTTTGCAAAATTAAAATTATTTAAGTGTTCACTTCTGCCGGCACTCCCGTAGTGCAACTCGGTCTTTTTTTTTCTTTTTATGCTTATGGGGCTTTAGGGTCGATACCTGTTATGCCCTTGATTAGTTCACAGCCCATTTTTGGTACACCCTGTATTGTGTACGTTACGTTTTACTTAGTTACAACATAATTTCATTGATCGCACACCGTTATGTGTATTTCAATTTTACAACATCTTTCTACATGACGAACGAAGTACTTAAACCCATTGCAAAATATGAACTCTTCTGCCCGTGACTCCGTCCGCGTGGAACTCGTTTATATCGCAGCTTCATACAAACTTTTACCCCCCCATTTCACCCACTTAGGGGATGATTTCGGGGATAAAAACTATGCTATGTCACTCTCCATCCCTTCAACTATCTCCACTTAAAAAATCACGTTAATTCGTCGCTCCGTTTTGCCGTGAAATACGGACAAACAATCAAACACATACACTTTCGCATTTATAATATTAGTATGGATTTTTGTTTAAAATAGGTATATACAAGATGATAACTATAACATTAACTAAATTAAATTAAAGCTAAGTTAAATCTAAAAAAGGCCCTCGAGGCATTGTACCGAGGATGCTGGCGGCATTTCCTCGCTGAATTGCAATGCTGATGCGTTGCGCGAGAAAGCCGCCAGCTCTTCGGTCACCAGTTACGTCAACCAAACGTTTCGCGATTTCCGCAAATAGCTTTTGCGCACTGGGACCCCATGGACCGAGGGTCTCGACGCCAAAAGGTACAAAGTTGTACTCTCTGCCGAGGCCTCTATATTTAATGCGTTTCAGATTTTCGGCATTTTCCGCCGCTGCACCCGCTTTAGTAGTAGTCCGTTGGAGGTGGGACGGTGCCAGTGTGTCTACACAGCATCCGTCCCAAACTCCACGGAACCAGAGACACTCCATCAGGTCTTTTGCCATCATCTCTGACAATGCCAGGCGGCTCAAGAAGAGCAGGCACATTGATGGTGGCAAGAGACCGGCGGATTATGTCATTAAGAGTCGCATGTCTTGCAAAGCGGCCTGCACTTTTTTGACAACATAGTCCGTGGTGACCCAGTCGGTCCACGTCTGTGCCACAAGGGCATATGTGTGGAGTGCATACTGTGACCCCAAGCCGTAGATCAGTCACCAGACGAAGGGAGGACGGATCCAGAAAGGTACCGGTATTTGGTGAAGGATGGGCATGCAGCCAGTGACCAGCCTCTCTGGCTCTGACCGCCAAAAGCCTTGCGCGTTCTGGACCTGAACTGCGGCTAAGAA
Source organism: Epinotia demarniana (assembly GCA_945867215.1). Taxonomy (NCBI): domain Eukaryota; kingdom Metazoa; phylum Arthropoda; class Insecta; order Lepidoptera; family Tortricidae; genus Epinotia; species Epinotia demarniana. The sequence continues at coordinate 6,773,293 of OX244286.1, forward strand.
TCGATTTGTACGTTAAATCGCAATAAATATCATCCCAGCTCCTTTGAGATTTAGGGTTGTCTGGAAAATCTTTACCCGGGCAAGCAATTTTAAAAGCATTCTTGGCATCCTCCAAGCCCGCAGTCTCATAGTCTGTGGGCAAAGGATATTACCTATGAGACGTGACGTGCTATGGGTGGACGACAAAAAGGCTGGGGAAGAAACACTCGAGATTTTGTATTCCTAAGCCGCCAAACCGAATAGGGAGGGATGCTTGTAACCAAGATGGTTCATTGAGCTGAATATTTAAAATCATTTCTAAACTAATTTTGACTAAATCGTCTATTGGTGAAAGCAAATTTTGATATTTCCAAAATGGGCAGCAGCGGAGTACATACTTGAATTTGGGGACAAAAAGGCAAAACTTTAAAATTACCAGAGCATAATGAGGACTGATTTCGAGTAAACAATTTGCATGACTTTGGAATTTAGAAATTGTGTTATTAATATAATCAGGAAAAGATTCTTCAAAGATGGGAGAACCTAGGAGGCAAAGTGACTTTCTGTCTACAATTTTTATGCTGGGTGTCAGATCATTGAATTTAGTATGGATAGTATGGATTTTGTAAAAACCTTTATTCAAGTATCTTTTTACTTGATCCTGACTTCCTAGCTATTGTTTTATTTTATTATCATATCATGTGATTATTTGCAAAATTTGATGATCATATGAATAACGAACTTAGGAACTAAAGTAGTTATCATTTTGCATGTTCAGTTATGTGGTACGTTAACAACCTTATCTAGTTATCTCACTCTACTATTGTCTATTGCAAAAAAAAACAGCTAACGTCGTCACTTAGGCAGTGGACCTTCTGTACCTTTAGGTGTTTTTAAATATTCTTTGCTAAGGGTTAGTTTCCACCAGAGCTGCAAAGCTAGCTGAGCTCCAATAGCAATGCTAAAGTGCATTCATCCTTACTTGTCTTATTTGGTAAACAACATTCTAACCTCAAAATGTATCTTTTTAGACTATAGCAGCTATTTTATCGTAAAAAAAGCGTTGATAGACAAAAAATCGTGAAGTGATGTCCGAAAAGTCGTCTCGGCGTGATCTAATACTCACAAATTGCTATTCTATCCTAAAAATATGCGTTTTGAGGTTAGAACGTTGTTTACCAAATAAGACGGGTAAGGATGAATGCACTTTAGACCCGCCCACGCATCTCTTTCTGTTGGTTTATTTTAACCAACCAACCAGTTCCGAGCTTCCGACCAAATGGCAGGTATCTAGCAGAGAATTTGAGAGGGATTTGTAGAGGTTTTTTTATGAAAAATTTAAGTCTAACAAAGTACGTTGGCCATACAATTAAAACTAGTGGCTCTGAGCTGTAAAAACCCGTTTTTTGGACTGAAAAACTGAATTGACGAAAAAGAACTATATGATTATTGAACCTTCTTACAAAAATTCACGAGAATCTGTTGAGAAATTCGACCTTTAGAACAGGAGGACAAACGGACATACGAATGAATATTGTCGCAAGCGAAAGCAGAAAACTTCGTTCGCTTCTATCGCTCGTTCATTAGGGATCAATAACCATACATTTTGAGTTCCTTGCAATGCTCGATGATATGTTGCTGTGACATGTCACACAAGTTAATGCTATTCACTTTATTTTCCAGCCACGATTCCCTCCAGTTATCCTACAACGGCCTCCGGGCCTTCAAGCGCCCGTACCCCTGCCGTTTGCCCCGCAAAACATGCCCATGAACCAACAGGGCAACCAGCTCATGCCGAACAACCTCATGGGCAACCAGATGGGCAATCAGATGGGCAACCAGATGGGCAACCAGATGGGCAACCAGATGGGAGGCAACCAGATGGGCGGCAACCAGATGGGCCAAAACGTGAACCAGTTCATGCAAAACGCCAACCAGATGAACTATCAAAACAACATGCAGAACAACATGCATCAAATGAACATGCACCAAATGGGCCCGAACATGAACCACGGGATGGGCCAGATGGGCAACCAGATGGGCCAGAATCAGATGATGCCGAACGGCAACCAGTTTGGGCCGGGCATGAACCAGTTTCCGCACATGATGGGGCAACCCAGGATGATGGGACCACCACCCGGGATGGGGATGCCGAGGCAGAATTTTAATCCAAATGTGGGACAGTTTAATCATAATTTTCGTGTATGTATTTCTCTGCTTTCTAAATAAAAGATTCTAAATTAATTTACCTCGACGTTTCTAATGTGTTGCAACATGCTTGGCTGCGTGAAGAGTAAGCGGGTATTAATATCTTATAGCTGGACTGGTTGGTAGCCACATGCTTGGAACATCTGAAACGTCGAGGTAAGTAAATTTACACGCGATTAAGACAAGTAAAAAATTATGTGTGAACACCGTGAAAGTTGAAATCTATGTAAAATATGGAGTCGAGCGTCTTGGCGGCTCTTAAGACGGTCATTCAATTTTAAACCTTCTAACAAAGACTTTAAGGCCTATATTGAAAGCAACTTCAACTGCAAACAAAATTCAATTTGTACAATTCAAAACAATTTCAAGTAAAGATTTAGTGCATAATTATTTTCCATCATATTTTCACGGAAACGTACGAACGTGTCTTGTTATTTTTTTAAAATTTTAGTTATTTAGGTAACAAACGGTGTAATATAATTGTATTATAATAAGCTACGGTAGCCCAGTGGTTCAGGCATGCGGCTGTCAAACGGCGGTCGTGGGTTCGAATCCCGGCTCGTACCAATGAGTTTTTCGGAACTTATGTACGGAATATGATTTCATATTTACCGTTAGCTTTTCGGTGAAGGAAAGTCATCGTGAGGAAACCTGCATACATCTGCGAAGAAATTCAAAGGTGTATGTCAAGTCCCCAATCCGCACTGGGCCAGCGTGGGGACTACTGCCCATTCCCTCTCATACATGAGAGGAGGCCTGTGCCCAGCAGTGGGACGTATATAGGCTGATGATGTGATGTTATAGGCAATATAAATTGATTTCAAACACAATTGTATATTGATAATGAATAAATTGAATTGAATAGTAGTGAAGTAAGGCTGGCACTTAAATATACAAAAGGTTGTTTACAGGATTATATTAGCTTACGATACGATTAAACCAATAGTTCCATTAAATATAGGTACATACAAAAAGTACTTTTACATGTGTCCAAGCAGAGTGGGAAAGTAAAAGCATGCCTATTATTTCAGTCAGTCTCGGTACAAAAAGTACTGAGGTTTACTGAACTGCGACCTTCAAACCTTCAAGAAAAAGCGTACTCCCTTCTTTAAGGCCGGCAACGCACTCACAACACCTCTGGTGTTGCAGGTGTCCATGGGCGGCGGTAATCGCTTACCATCAGGTGATCCGTCTGCTCGTTCCTCCTATCACATAAATTAAAAAAATAATAATAATAATAATAAGGGGACAATCTTACACAAATCGACCTAGTCCCATAGTAAGCTCAGTAAGGCTTGTGTTATGGGTACTAGACGACGATATACATAATAGACGTAAATACTTAAATACATAGAAAATATCCATTAGTCAGAAACAAATATTCATGCTCATCACACAAATTTTTGCCCTTAACGGGATTCGAACCCAGGACCTCTTGCTTCGTAGGCAGGGTCACTACCAACTAGGCTAAGGCGGTCGTCAAAAAAAACTAGCATGAAAAATACAAACGTGTCCGAGTTAATACGATGGAAAACAATTATGCACGACATCTGTACAAACAAAATTGAATATGTACATTTCAAATTCCAGGGCCCAACCGTCCAATCAAAACCCGAACCAATGATGCACATCCAAAAACCCCAGCCGAACCAATCGCCGCCCAAGAACGGCAAAACTCCACCAAAACTGCAAAAGAGTAGAGTCTACAACAATTCCAAGAACGCTCCGCAGAACATGACCTCGCAGAATCTGGTGCAGTTGATTCAGAATACGCATCCGATGTTGCAGTTCAATAATAGCTACCACAATGCGAATCACCATCCAATGCTGAATAGGGGCTTTGGGAATGGACAGTTTAGTAATAATATGTTTGGACAGCGGCCTAACGGAACATACAACAATGATAACAGGTGAGTCTTTGACCAGTGTGTGTACGGAAACGTGGTCGCTTACAGTAGAACCACAAATGTAGGTTACATCGACAATATCGGCACCAGGAAAATAACGTTTTTTTTTCAAACATTAATTTATAACAGCGTTTTTTTTGTTTGTTTAATTTTCAAATGTTATTCTAAAATACCTTATCCAAGAATCCACCAAAATTTCCACCGGGAAGTAAATATATAAAAATAAATGACACATCCATTATGTTTTTTGTGGGATTTATTTATTATTCTTGAAGAGCTTCTGTAAATTAACCAAAACAAAAATTAAAATATCTATTAATATTTTTCCTCTTTTTTCAGGAATTGGTTAAATATCGATTTTATGCTGACTAATATTTTGTTGGATTTTGAGTCTACGTAATTACTAAATTGATAATATATCAGTTACACACAAAAAAGCTGCTGTTATGAACTATTTCCAAATTTCCATTTTTTCCATACTAAAAAAAATAAAATGCTTGGGCTATTTGAGGACACAGGTAGCTAACGCCGACTGAATAAGTTTTTGTCAAAAATTAAATTTTTGGTACTATCTTTTATTGCCAACTCTACTTTTCTGTATACCATCATCAACTACTCATTGAGACGATTCTAACGAGCCCAAAATCGACGGGGTTACGTCGGTTAAGTACTGATTTCCCATGGCCACCTTCTGTCACCATCATCAGATCAGCTCGATGGTACCATAATATTGAATTGTCATCCAAACTATACTTATACTGAAAATTTCAGCTCAATTTGTCACCGGGAAGTGTGTCAAATTTAACTCGCAAGATTTGTCCCATCCTAACATAAAATACGCCCTGTATTTAAAGTAAGTTAAATAAAAGCTTGTAAAAATCGCCGGTGACATCAAAAAGCAGTTACAGATAGCTATCTGTAACTTGTTTTGTTCTTTCTTAGCTATGCTTCAACGAAATCAGTTCAACTGTTTGTGAGATATGAAATAAAAATGTCGACTGTTTTTATACTTCTAAGTTGTTAATTATAACATTATTCTCATGAAAGTAAAGTATAAAAGTGACCTAGGTGATAATAGAGAGATCGAGTTTACGTTACGAAGCGGAAAAATCATACTATCCTCAGGGTAGCGCGCAAACATCCATACTTCCATACTAATATTATAAATGGGAAAGTGTATGTGTGTGTTTGTTTGTCCGTCTTTTACGGCAAAACGGAGCGACGAATTGAAGTGGTGTTTTAAGTGGAGATAGTTGAAGGGATGGAGAGTGACATAGGATAGTTTTGTACCCCCGAAATCATCTAAGGGGGTGAAATGGGGGGGGTAAAAGTTTGTGTGGAGCTGCGATATAAACGAGTTCCACGCGGACGGAGTCGCGGGCAGAAGCTAGTGTAATATAATCCGTCCATGAATGTAATCTGACTTCTATCATTGTCCCAGGCATATGAACGGGGACGACATGACGTCTATAAGCGACTCGGACGAGTATAGCGGTCTAATGACTCAGCGTGAGAAGCAGTGGCTCATCAACATACAGATGTTGCAGCTCAACACTGGCACGCCTTACATACACGACTTCTACTATACGGTGAGTATTCTTAAACTCATATGATATATGTCTCATGTTTGGCCTATCACACGATAAGTGATAAGAGAGCGTCCGTCACTGGCTGGCGGAGACAACGCTCTTATCTTGTCACTTATCGCGTGATAAGGCCGACCTGATTACCCTCGTGAGTAACTACGAGCGATTTCTGCTACAAGACGGATAAAATCTGCTACACAACTATATTAAATTGTTCGGCTGCTATTTCATACTGGACGAAATTCCATATGGGCTAGATTCGTTTGACAAGGAAAAAATTGGTCACAAAAAATTATAGACTTGTGGTCCATTTTCAAAATGTAGAGTTTGTGTTGACTATTTTTAATTCGGGCCGTACCCAGTCCACACCGTCAAATAGTGTTGAAGTGTATAGTGGGACGGATAGCAACATGTCACTGCAATAACTATCACATCACATTCTCTCCATCTGTAAACCTACAATTGCTAGAACTGTCACTGAAAATTCCAATTCAATTTCAAGTGCTCTGCTTACCCCTCTTGGAAATAAAGGCGTGAGTTTAAGTATGTATTATTGTTGTACAGGTGTTCTTAGAGCGACAGTCGCAGAAAGAGAAAGAGGGAGTGAAGGAAGCCCACAAGGCGAACCAACAAAACCATCCATTCTACAGCGGAGGTGAGTCATTACTTAATTATTTAAAAGATACACGGTATTACGATATATTCATCATCATCATATCATCTGAAACGTCCACTGCTGGACATAGGCCTCCCCCAAAGAGTGCCAAAGTGACCGGTCCTGCGCCAGCCGCATCCAGCGGACTCCCGTGACCTTTACATCATCAGCTCCAGCTTGGGGGCCTACACACACCGCGCCTTCCGGAACGATATATTATTGACCTTTATTTCTCACGTTTCGACTTGTAGGATAGTTAGAATAGAATAATATTTATTCATGGCAACAGCACATACATGTACATAAATCAAAAATCAAAAAACAGAATGGTAGACAAATTGCCACGAAACGGTTCCATCTCAGCGTTGTTATATGTTGTTCTCAGTTAAATGTTGTTCCAATGTGTCCATATCTCTGTTGACATCTTGCTGGGACGTCAGAAATCTGAGACAACAGCCGGTGCAACACGTGTCAGGTGTCAGAATCAGTGTAAACATGATTTATTCCATAAGTTTAGTAAGCGGCGAACCCCCACGGCGAATTCCCACCAAACGGCACGCATCGCATCGGCTCGGAACGGATTTCACAATCTATCATGTACACAGTATTTAATGTCTATATTCCCATGCGGCTTAACAGCGGGCGTCTTCCGCGACACGCGATCATAGCCGAAAGTATGCTGCGATATATCATGTATAATATAGACTTTAATTATACATGATTTAATATCGCTTAAAGATTGTAAAATCCGTTCCGATCCGATGAGATGCGTGCCGTTTGGTGGGAATTATCCTTAACTATACTCAAGTGTCTTGCAAGCGAAAACTGAGGCCAAAGCCCCGAAGGTGACCGACGAGGCAAGCGAGGCCGAAGGCCGAGCTTTTCGTAGGAATTAAAGCCCCAAAATATCCCTCAAGGAAGCCCCCACAGACACTTACAATCCCCAGGAGTCATCCCCAAACAAACGAAACCTGAGGCCTAAGTCCGGAAGGTTAGTGGCGAAGCAAGCGAGGCCAAAGGCCTAGCCTATCGTTGGAATAAAAGGCCCAAAGCATCCATTCTGAGAGCGCACTCTAGGTCCCCACGGAGAACCACCATCTCCGGGTATCTTGCAAGCGAAACTCGAGGGCCGCAGTTTCGAAGGTAAACGGGTTGGTGGCTTAAAATCTGAAAATGTCTAGCTACATACAAACTTACGTTCTCACAAACATTGGCTCTTTTTAACCCCCGACGCAAAAAGATGGGTGTTATAAGTTTAACATGTCTGTCCGTGTATCTGTGTATCTGTGTGTGTCTGAGTATCTGTGTATCTGTGTACCGTAGCCGCCAAATAACTTGCGCAACGCGGGACGAAGGGGAGGGGCAGTTCGCGCGGCGGATTGTACGTGCGAGATATCCCCCCGCTTCGTCCCGCGTTGCGCAAGTTATTTGCCGGCTACTGTATCTGTCTGTGGTAGCGCAGCTCCCTAACGGAAGGACCGATTTGAATGCGGCTTTTTTGTGCCATAGATAATTTAATCCCGAGTGTTCTTGGCTATGTTTTATGAAAATCTGTTCAGCCGTTTTAGAGATATTGGACTTTGAAATGAAAATGTCGGGGGTTTTTCAACTTTTCTAAGTTGTTAATTTATTTTATGTTTGTATAGGAGTGAAGCAAGAGTCCCTTGGCCGCGAGCGCCACAACTCGAACCGCCACAACTCCACCAGCGAGGACGCGCCGCCGCGCGCCTACGTGCCCACGCAGTTCGAGAACTCGCTGGGCAAGCTGCAGGTATTTCTTTTTTTTTTGTTTCTTTATTGGTAAACATCTATTTACAGGTCATAATGGTATTCACAATACAGAATGTCTTATTATTTAATAATTACATTAAGATTGGGACTTACGGTAGCATAGCGTGCTTCTGGAATCCATGGAGTCGTCATATTTTAAAATAAAATTAATTTTCTGTCAAAAAAATTTGGTACAAGCTTTTATTGCCGACTGTACCTTTCTGTATACCATCATCAACTACTCATTGAGACGATTCTAACAAGCCCAAACTCAACGGATTTACGTCGGTTAAGTACTGAATTCCCATGGCCACCTTATGTCTCCATCATCAGATCAGCTCGATGGTACCATAATATTGAATCGTCATCCGAACTATACTATACCCAAAATTTCACCTCAATCGGTCACCGGGAAGTGGGTCAAATTTAACTCGCAAGATTTTTCCCATACTGACATACATACTAAACAGGGCATGTTAAATAAAAGCAGGGAATTAAGAAGTCAAAAGCTATAAATAAAACGTTGCATGTTGCATCATTAGAGTGCAATTAATTTTATTTTTTTATTACACATCTATATGTATACTGGGTGAAAAAAAAACCTTAAACCAAGATAGCAAATTGTGAATCTATCCATGACTCTGGGCAACCTTTACCACGCGTCTGTCCCTTAGTAGAAGTTAGTGCTACCTCCTACCGCCAAGAAATTAGCGATGTTACGAGTTAATAAAATTCCAACTCGGATGATTCGAATCAACTGGCCCCCCGATCCGGGTCAGAATGAGAGTTGACTCGTATCCGCATCATTCGGATGGGGATGGCGTGGCACGGCCGCATGGCGTTTGGTTCGCGGCTTTCTTATCCGTATCCGCTCGTAACTCGTATTCGTAAGCGAGTTGGAGTGACTGGTGACTCGCAATATTCGTATTTAGTTGTACGAGCCGATTCAATTGTATTGCGAGTGCGAGTGAGACAAACCGGCTTAACCGACGGACCGAATCAGCGGCGAGTTGATCCGAATCGCGCAGGAACTTGATTCGGATTGACTCGTTTAGACGCTGATTCGGATCATCCGGATTATACGAGTTGACTCGCCCATCGCTACAAGAAATAAGATGTGTACACGGTATCGACCCTTCATTGATTTGAGGATTCATTGTGTTCATTCATTGATTCATGATCATGAATCACCAGGAACAATACATACCCACATACTTAGATACCATAGTAGATTAACAGGTACTACCTACCTACCTCAGTCAGTCTGCTCTAGATGTGGAACTCTCAATCCTGTTTTTTTAATTTCGATAAGGTAGTTTAGGCGCATACAGTCCCACTCGTAAATGTCCCTTGGTCCCTTTCACAAAATATCCCTTTCACAAATGCCCCTTTCCCAAAATGGCCCTCCCCCCGTTCTTAAAACGTCCCTCCACATACTTATGCCCCTTTCGCAAAAAGTCCCTTTCACAAAAAGTCCTATGCCTTTCGCAAAATGTCACTTCTGTTAAAGCCCCTTTCGCTAGCCATGCCTTCCGAAACTAAATCTCCGCCGCGATTTTCGTGAGTAGGCATATTTTTTTTGCATTCTTTCTATTGTGTTGCTAACTCTATACAGGCACTCCCCACGCAATATACTACTGGCCATGGAGAGAAGTGCAAGATTGCGCCTGACCTCCAGATAATTATCATTAGTACATTATCAATGTTTTTGTTGCAGTGTGGCAGCGTAACAGCGCCCCGGAAGATCATTGACGTGGAGCTAGTAGGCGGAAATGAACCTACGTCTGTGCCGTCGAGGGCGAATAGTGTCGCCAGCACAACCAACCCCGCTGAGGTGAGTGAATTGATCGAAGTTTCAGTATACGAGTAGATCATATCATATTCACCTGAAATGTGGGATTGGATCTTTTTCATGGAAGAGGTAGAATAAAGGCGCCGCGGGTTCATGGTCATCTTTCCCTCTCACTGAGCATAGGCGTGAGCGAGACGGAAGTGCGTGCTCGGAAGCGCGGATATCATGATATAAAAAATATTTTTTTTGCCGTTTAAATGAATAAAAAAGTAGTCAACGAGTTCTCCCAAACATGATATTGCCGATTTTTAGAAGCAATTTTGATATTTTGAGCTTTCGTGCATAATTTTTTACGAATATTTCAAGTGTATTTTAGACGGTGTATCCTTGTTTTGTCGACAACCTTTTCATCGAATATTATTTCATCGACAACGATTCATCGAAACTTTAGTACTAGTAATATTGTTTGGCGTTATTTTATTTCAACTACTGTTTATTTAAATTTATCTTACTACGTAGAAATACTATTCAACGAATATTACTTGATCGCTGATTTGTTTCAAATTATCTTAATTGGCACAACTACAAAACATTGCAATTAATTTCTTCGACGTATTACTTTAATACAATTTTATATATACTACTCTGCACATTTATACATTATTCAAATTATGTAGTTAATTGTGTGACATACATATATGCATAATATGTATGTATAATAAAACTTAGAATCATTGGTGTACAAATCGTTAATTACAAAAAAATATCAGGGACTAAAATGGCTTCTCATAAGCGAACTATGTTTTAGGTCGGTTAGGTTAGGGTTCACTTGTGCCCCTCAGACCGGAAATAGACACCCCGCGCAGCGGGGTGGCGTCGACTCGCTGCACGGCAAAAAATAGGTTAAAAAACGTTAGGGATTTAGATATATATTCGTAATAATTTTATGCGGAATAAAATATTATTACATGTTAAAAAAATTGAATTAAAAAAACCCGAAATGAAAAGCCATGATATGAATTTTATTGAAATAAGTGAACTACCAATTAAAATACCTCGGTTCAAATTACCTAGTATCGAGTCCTCGACGCAATGACATGTCGATGAAATAAAAATACTTGAAACGTTGTCTTTGAAATAATATTCGATTAAATGTTTGTCGGCAATTCAATGGTAAACCATTTTAGACCTATGTTCGTGATTTATTTCTATCGATCGAAAATGACTTAATCATATTTCGAATCACTGATCTCGATGCAGAAAAGCCTCAAGATTACTATTCGTATTTTTATTATAAACAGTCTGTCAAACTCAATGTAAGTTCATACTACTAGCCGGCATCTGAGCAAACATTACGAGTGCCCGCTAGGCGGGTTCTTGGTTGCGAACGTGTTAATATTTCTTTATTTTTATTCCAGGTCCCCAGAGAGATGCGTCGGACGAAGCAGCTGCTGCTGGACATTGAAGCGCTATATCTGATCCTACTAAGGCTCGAAGAACTTAATGATCCACTTGCGATATCCAACGCGTTGATACTGAAGGTAATTTTACAGTCGCCCTTATCCCATTTACAATGCCGACGCGACATGTGGTCTTTACTTATGTATTTACACCTTAACTCGTGTATTTACACCCGGAAATCACAAATGTGATGAAGTGGAACTGATGATGAAGACCATAGATGTCTCCTGGAAGTCCAAAATGATGTACTTAACACTGTAAAAGTACGTCACAGATTCTGATATGATTCCATTGGAATAGCAACTAATGAAGTGCCAAAGGCCTCAGAATCACCTTTGTTGATGAATCGATGGAACTCCTCAAATATTATCGGCACACATACAGCGATTTGGTTTGAATTGAGTACTGAATTGAAGTCGATTAAAACTTTGTTTTTAAAGTGAATTATGTTGTTAATTGTAAGTGTGGCAAAAAAATGATTAACCACTCAAATTAAGTAGGTTGTTCACAAGCCGTTAGCCATTTTAAAACGAGTTTCCAATTTTGCTGCATATGAGTATTTCCGTCCGTCTTGGCCCACGCGTATATCGGCTCTGTTATTCTACGATTTGACAACATTTAATTTTTTACGTGGGCTATTATATGTAGTTAGTAGTATATGTAGTCGTAGGAATGACTTCACGCACGGGGTATACCGCGTTTTACAGATTTTAGCGGTTTTCTCGGAAACGAGTAAGAATAAAAATGGGAAAACCACTTATGTTTAGATAAGATAATTAAGTACCTAAATGGTTTTCGATTTAGGCATCATTAATTCGCACAGTCACGTACGTCGCCTTTTCCTTTGTAAAACGGTATTAAATGACTTCTTTTCCAAGCATCTGGTATTTTCTGTCCTGCCAAAAGTCTGATAAACAACTCGCTTAGCCAGCCGATGCCAGAGTGCCCTATTATGTTTCCAGATCTATTGGAATCTCGACTGGACCTTGGGCTTTGTTGTTTTTCATCTTTCTGATCTCTTTGATGATTTCCTCCGTTGTAACTGCTGTTATTGCTTGGTTTAACTTTCGGGGATTCTTAACATTAAGCAAATGGCGGTAGTACTCTGCCCATCTTTTTCTTATATCATTGTCTTCTGTTAATAGTTTATTGTTTTTATTTGTGATATATTTGGCTGAAGTTATATCTTTGCTGTTATTATTTCGAGCTTTTGCGACTTGATGGATATTGATTTCTGTAGTGGAAGATTCTAATTCTTTGTAAAAGTTAGCATTGGCTTTGGCTCGTGCGCTTGCCACTTCACTTTTTGCGTTGGATTTCTCTCTGTTGTAGTCTGCTTTATCCGCATCATTACCGGTTTCTTTGTGTTTTCTTAAATGCAAACTTCTTGACCTGTACAACATCCAACATCCACCATTTAGTCTCTTTAAAGAAAGAAAGAAAGAAAGAAAGAAAGAAAGAAAGACATTTATTTATGACAAACACATATAACAACAGAGAAATACAAAAAATAGGACGAACACTGCTTGTCACAAAAGCAGCAAACAGCGTGAAGGGGGCTCTCTTACTCCTGGTTCTCCCTAAATGTGTTTCTGCGGATTTTCTACAGAATGTTTCTAAATCGTTCCACATATCGTTTTCGGTTTCTACCTTTGAAGTGTCTTTTGTGCCAAAGTACGTTTCTATGTTTTGAACGAATCTTGATCCCGCGGTGGTTTTCATGGATTTTAACTTAATTTTAGGTATCTGCTTGTTGCTGCACTTAACAGGTTTGGGCAATTCAACAACCAATAAGATCAGCCCTAACTGGCAGGTAGCGACGTCGCGATCGTGCCATCTGCGACGCGCGAATATTACACCGCGTCCTACCCGGCCGATTAATGTTTATCAGTTGCCTGGTTGAGACGGCTATTGTGCGTTAAGTGCCACGTGTGGATATTTGATCAATGCTTTAAATATCGATTTTGTTTTGTTTGAGGTAAAAGCTCACGTTATTGAATTTTGTTTGGATTGGCGGTACAAAAATAATATAATATACTTACCTACCTTTCATTTTTCCATCCTAAAGTTATATATAAACTCACAAAGTAATTAATACACTTCTCTCTGAGCTCGGATGATTGTAAATACAAACATTTAATTAAATTTTTATTTATTTTATTAACAGCATGCATCATAATGTCCATGAGAACGACGTTTATACATTCCTGCATAACTTGAAAACATTTTCATTATAATATTTGACTTAAAAAACGCATCAAAAGAGTTTATACCCACCTTTTTGGGAAGAAACGGGTAAATACGGGTAGATTGGGTAAATACCGGGTAAATACCCGGTATTTACCCATGGGTTTTTACCCACTACCCATCTCTAGTCCCGTAGTGTGTCTGGAGACCCTAGGTGCTTTTTCCTGAATACTTTTAATATAATAAGAAACTTCCAATCGCAGGAAAGAGAAGAGAAGCAGAAGCAGCTAGAAGCGGCGCAGAAGGAAGCGTTGGAGAACGAGCTAGAAGAAGACTCTAATCTGTTCTTGAGGAACATAGAATCTGTGCAGAGGAGGCCTAAACAGGACAGTCCGAAGAGCGAGAGTATTGATAAGAGACAGGTCAGTTACCTTTTAGTGTTCCCATAATAGTATCGATTTAAATATATCAACTTTTGTACGAAATATCATTTGATCAGAAGTAACAACAGTAACTTTAGGAAAGGTGTCGTTAGAATGCACATAATCGTGACAGTGACATGGCCTATAATAATTTAAACAAGCAGTTTGGTTTAAAAAAGGACGGCTGTCGCTTTCGTACATATAGGTGCTAGGGAAATACCCTGCCTACGAAGCCGCAGCTCCCGAGTTCGAATCCCGGTAAGGGCATTGATTTTTGTTCCCGAGTCATGGATGTTTTCTATGTATTATGTAAGTACTAGGTCGATTTGTGTAAGATTTTATTATTATTTTTATTTTCAATGGGTGATTCTACGAGCGTTCCAATTGTTCCCTGCTCGCATTATTGTGAAAGCTCTTGTAGAATCACCCAAGTGCATCACATTTTGAAGGAGACAAAAATACCGCTACATATTACATAAATCGAGACAAACAACATATTCTTTCCAAAAGCTTTTTTACCACTCACTTGTTGTGTTGACAGGTGGTGAATCTAGCGGTGAATCAAAAGCCGCCCCCAATAAAGAACCTTCTAGACGAAAACAAGGAGGAACTAGTTGACAAGATGTTCGCGGGTCTCCTGCACGCGGACAGGCTCGCGCAGATGCTCACTGTTAGAAAAGGACGGGTGAGTGATTGTAATGTGAAACATTCCATGACAGTGTCCTTTTCTACTCCTAAGTATGCCATTCTAAGGGTCACCATAATCTCGGATTCCTAATTAGGCGAAGTCATCTCAGCATCTCTCATCCAACTACACTGGAGTCTGGAAGGTGATTGTGCCGACCCACTCCTTTTGGTTTTTTAGTATATTGATGTATTAACTGTTGGTGATCCTTAAATAAATAAATTAAAAAAAATAACTGACTTGACGGCTGAAAATGTTGCCAGACAATAATAGTGATAGATGGCAATGGGAAATTAGTATTTAACCAACTTAACTCCGTTGACCTTGGCCTCGTTTGAATAGTCTCAATTGAGTAGTTGGTGATGGTATGCAAAAAAGTGCAGTCGGCAAAAAAAGCTTGTACCAAAAATGTCATTCTTAACGGATACTTTTTTTCTTTTGGTGTATTTGTAGGGTTCCGTACTTCAAAAGGAAAAAAACGGATCCCTTATAGGATCATTTTGTTGTCCGTCCGTCCATCTGTCAAGACCCTTTTTCTCAGGAACGCGTGGAGGTATCAAGCTAAAGTGTATATATATTGTCCCTTGGAGCTGTGAAAAAAAATCAAACTTCTAAGCCAACGCAATCAAGAGAAATCAAAACCTACAGGGTACTTCCCGTGAACTCAGAATCTTGAAATTTAGTACGAAGCAACGTCTTATAGCACAGATAACGGGAAAATTGCGAAAACCGTAAATTTTTGTACGGAACCCTCGGTGCGTGAGTCCGACTCGCACTTGGCCGGGTTTTTTTTGTAGTCATCCCCAATGTGTTCCCTGTTGCAGGCGCTGCTGGCGCGCTTCCTGGCGCGCTGCGGCGTGCACGCGGGCGCGCGCGCGCTGTGGGCGCGGACGCTGCGCGCGCTGCCGCCCGCCGCGCGCCGCGCCACGCCCGGCCTCGCCGTGCTCGCGCCGCACTACAGGAAGTAAGTCTGCAGCCACAGCCGCGCATCCATTTCCTTCCTGGCGCGCTGCGGCGTGCACGCGGGCGCGCGCGCGCTGTGGGCGCGGACGCTGCGCGCGCTGCCGCCCGCCGCGCGCCGCGCCACGCCCGGCCTCGCCGTGCTCGCGCCGCACTACAGGAAGTAAGTCTGCAGCCACAGCCGCGCATCCATTTCCTTCCTGGCGCGCTGCGGCGTGCACGCGGGCGCGCGCGCGCTGTGGGCGCGGACGCTGCGCGCGCTGCCGCCCGCCGCGCGCCGCGCCACGCCCGGCCTCGCCGTGCTCGCGCCGCACTACAGGAAGTAAGTCTGCAGCCACAGCCGCGCATCCATTTCCTTCCTGGCGCGCTGCGGCGTGCACGCGGGCGCGCGCGCGCTGTGGGCGCGGACGCTGCGCGCGCTGCCGCCCGCCGCGCGCCGCGCCACGCCCGGCCTCGCCGTGCTCGCGCCGCACTACAGGAAGTAAGTCTGCAGCCACAGCCGCGCATCCATTTCCTTCCTGGCGCGCTGCGGCGTGCACGCGGGCGCGCGCGCGCTGTGGGCGCGGACGCTGCGCGCGCTGCCGCCCGCCGCGCGCCGCGCCACGCCCGGCCTCGCCGTGCTCGCGCCGCACTACAGGAAGTAAGTCTGCAGCCACAGCCGCGCATCCATTTCCTTCCTGGCGCGCTGCGGCGTGCACGCGGGCGCGCGCGCGCTGTGGGCGCGGACGCTGCGCGCGCTGCCGCCCGCCGCGCGCCGCGCCACGCCCGGCCTCGCCGTGCTCGCGCCGCACTACAGGAAGTAAGTCTGCAGCCACAGCCGCGCATCCATTTCCTTCCTGGCGCGCTGCGGCGTGCACGCGGGCGCGCGCGCGCTGTGGGCGCGGACGCTGCGCGCGCTGCCGCCCGCCGCGCGCCGCGCCACGCCCGGCCTCGCCGTGCTCGCGCCGCACTACAGGAAGTAAGTCTGCAGCCACAGCCGCGCATCCATTTCCTTCCTGGCGCGCTGCGGCGTGCACGCGGGCGCGCGCGCGCTGTGGGCGCGGACGCTGCGCGCGCTGCCGCCCGCCGCGCGCCGCGCCACGCCCGGCCTCGCCGTGCTCGCGCCGCACTACAGGAAGTAAGTCTGCAGCCACAGCCGCGCATCCATTTCCTTCCTGGCGCGCTGCGGCGTGCACGCGGGCGCGCGCGCGCTGTGGGCGCGGACGCTGCGCGCGCTGCCGCCCGCCGCGCGCCGCGCCACGCCCGGCCTCGCCGTGCTCGCGCCGCACTACAGGAAGTAAGTCTGCAGCCACAGCCGCGCATCCATTTCCTTCCTGGCGCGCTGCGGCGTGCACGCGGGCGCGCGCGCGCTGTGGGCGCGGACGCTGCGCGCGCTGCCGCCCGCCGCGCGCCGCGCCACGCCCGGCCTCGCCGTGCTCGCGCCGCACTACAGGAAGTAAGTCTGCAGCCACAGCCGCGCATCCATTTCCTTCCTGGCGCGCTGCGGCGTGCACGCGGGCGCGCGCGCGCTGTGGGCGCGGACGCTGCGCGCGCTGCCGCCCGCCGCGCGCCGCGCCACGCCCGGCCTCGCCGTGCTCGCGCCGCACTACAGGAAGTAAGTCTGCAGCCACAGCCGCGCATCCATTTCCTTCCTGGCGCGCTGCGGCGTGCACGCGGGCGCGCGCGCGCTGTGGGCGCGGACGCTGCGCGCGCTGCCGCCCGCCGCGCGCCGCGCCACGCCCGGCCTCGCCGTGCTCGCGCCGCACTACAGGAAGTAAGTCTGCAGCCACAGCCGCGCATCCATTTCCTTCCTGGCGCGCTGCGGCGTGCACGCGGGCGCGCGCGCGCTGTGGGCGCGGACGCTGCGCGCGCTGCCGCCCGCCGCGCGCCGCGCCACGCCCGGCCTCGCCGTGCTCGCGCCGCACTACAGGAAGTAAGTCTGCAGCCACAGCCGCGCATCCATTTCCTTCCTGGCGCGCTGCGGCGTGCACGCGGGCGCGCGCGCGCTGTGGGCGCGGACGCTGCGCGCGCTGCCGCCCGCCGCGCGCCGCGCCACGCCCGGCCTCGCCGTGCTCGCGCCGCACTACAGGAAGTAAGTCTGCAGCCACAGCCGCGCATCCATTTCCTTCCTGGCGCGCTGCGGCGTGCACGCGGGCGCGCGCGCGCTGTGGGCGCGGACGCTGCGCGCGCTGCCGCCCGCCGCGCGCCGCGCCACGCCCGGCCTCGCCGTGCTCGCGCCGCACTACAGGAAGTAAGTCTGCAGCCACAGCCGCGCATCCATTTCCTTCCTGGCGCGCTGCGGCGTGCACGCGGGCGCGCGCGCGCTGTGGGCGCGGACGCTGCGCGCGCTGCCGCCCGCCGCGCGCCGCGCCACGCCCGGCCTCGCCGTGCTCGCGCCGCACTACAGGAAGTAAGTCTGCAGCCACAGCCGCGCATCCATTTCCTTCCTGGCGCGCTGCGGCGTGCACGCGGGCGCGCGCGCGCTGTGGGCGCGGACGCTGCGCGCGCTGCCGCCCGCCGCGCGCCGCGCCACGCCCGGCCTCGCCGTGCTCGCGCCGCACTACAGGAAGTAAGTCTGCAGCCACAGCCGCGCATCCATTTCCTTCCTGGCGCGCTGCGGCGTGCACGCGGGCGCGCGCGCGCTGTGGGCGCGGACGCTGCGCGCGCTGCCGCCCGCCGCGCGCCGCGCCACGCCCGGCCTCGCCGTGCTCGCGCCGCACTACAGGAAGTAAGTCTGCAGCCACAGCCGCGCATCCATTTCCTTCCTGGCGCGCTGCGGCGTGCACGCGGGCGCGCGCGCGCTGTGGGCGCGGACGCTGCGCGCGCTGCCGCCCGCCGCGCGCCGCGCCACGCCCGGCCTCGCCGTGCTCGCGCCGCACTACAGGAAGTAAGTCTGCAGCCACAGCCGCGCATCCATTTCCTTCCTGGCGCGCTGCGGCGTGCACGCGGGCGCGCGCGCGCTGTGGGCGCGGACGCTGCGCGCGCTGCCGCCCGCCGCGCGCCGCGCCACGCCCGGCCTCGCCGTGCTCGCGCCGCACTACAGGAAGTAAGTCTGCAGCCACAGCCGCGCATCCATTTCCTTCCTGGCGCGCTGCGGCGTGCACGCGGGCGCGCGCGCGCTGTGGGCGCGGACGCTGCGCGCGCTGCCGCCCGCCGCGCGCCGCGCCACGCCCGGCCTCGCCGTGCTCGCGCCGCACTACAGGAAGTAAGTCTGCAGCCACAGCCGCGCATCCATTTCCTTCCTGGCGCGCTGCGGCGTGCACGCGGGCGCGCGCGCGCTGTGGGCGCGGACGCTGCGCGCGCTGCCGCCCGCCGCGCGCCGCGCCACGCCCGGCCTCGCCGTGCTCGCGCCGCACTACAGGAAGTAAGTCTGCAGCCACAGCCGCGCATCCATTTCCTTCCTGGCGCGCTGCGGCGTGCACGCGGGCGCGCGCGCGCTGTGGGCGCGGACGCTGCGCGCGCTGCCGCCCGCCGCGCGCCGCGCCACGCCCGGCCTCGCCGTGCTCGCGCCGCACTACAGGAAGTAAGTCTGCAGCCACAGCCGCGCATCCATTTCCTTCCTGGCGCGCTGCGGCGTGCACGCGGGCGCGCGCGCGCTGTGGGCGCGGACGCTGCGCGCGCTGCCGCCCGCCGCGCGCCGCGCCACGCCCGGCCTCGCCGTGCTCGCGCCGCACTACAGGAAGTAAGTCTGCAGCCACAGCCGCGCATCCATTTCCTTCCTGGCGCGCTGCGGCGTGCACGCGGGCGCGCGCGCGCTGTGGGCGCGGACGCTGCGCGCGCTGCCGCCCGCCGCGCGCCGCGCCACGCCCGGCCTCGCCGTGCTCGCGCCGCACTACAGGAAGTAAGTCTGCAGCCACAGCCGCGCATCCATTTCCTTCCTGGCGCGCTGCGGCGTGCACGCGGGCGCGCGCGCGCTGTGGGCGCGGACGCTGCGCGCGCTGCCGCCCGCCGCGCGCCGCGCCACGCCCGGCCTCGCCGTGCTCGCGCCGCACTACAGGAAGTAAGTCTGCAGCCACAGCCGCGCATCCATTTCCTTCCTGGCGCGCTGCGGCGTGCACGCGGGCGCGCGCGCGCTGTGGGCGCGGACGCTGCGCGCGCTGCCGCCCGCCGCGCGCCGCGCCACGCCCGGCCTCGCCGTGCTCGCGCCGCACTACAGGAAGTAAGTCTGCAGCCACAGCCGCGCATCCATTTCCTTCCTGGCGCGCTGCGGCGTGCACGCGGGCGCGCGCGCGCTGTGGGCGCGGACGCTGCGCGCGCTGCCGCCCGCCGCGCGCCGCGCCACGCCCGGCCTCGCCGTGCTCGCGCCGCACTACAGGAAGTAAGTCTGCAGCCACAGCCGCGCATCCATTTCCTTCCTGGCGCGCTGCGGCGTGCACGCGGGCGCGCGCGCGCTGTGGGCGCGGACGCTGCGCGCGCTGCCGCCCGCCGCGCGCCGCGCCACGCCCGGCCTCGCCGTGCTCGCGCCGCACTACAGGAAGTAAGTCTGCAGCCACAGCCGCGCATCCATTTCCTTCCTGGCGCGCTGCGGCGTGCACGCGGGCGCGCGCGCGCTGTGGGCGCGGACGCTGCGCGCGCTGCCGCCCGCCGCGCGCCGCGCCACGCCCGGCCTCGCCGTGCTCGCGCCGCACTACAGGAAGTAAGTCTGCAGCCACAGCCGCGCATCCATTTCCTTCCTGGCGCGCTGCGGCGTGCACGCGGGCGCGCGCGCGCTGTGGGCGCGGACGCTGCGCGCGCTGCCGCCCGCCGCGCGCCGCGCCACGCCCGGCCTCGCCGTGCTCGCGCCGCACTACAGGAAGTAAGTCTGCAGCCACAGCCGCGCATCCATTTCCTTCCTGGCGCGCTGCGGCGTGCACGCGGGCGCGCGCGCGCTGTGGGCGCGGACGCTGCGCGCGCTGCCGCCCGCCGCGCGCCGCGCCACGCCCGGCCTCGCCGTGCTCGCGCCGCACTACAGGAAGTAAGTCTGCAGCCACAGCCGCGCATCCATTTCCTTCCTGGCGCGCTGCGGCGTGCACGCGGGCGCGCGCGCGCTGTGGGCGCGGACGCTGCGCGCGCTGCCGCCCGCCGCGCGCCGCGCCACGCCCGGCCTCGCCGTGCTCGCGCCGCACTACAGGAAGTAAGTCTGCAGCCACAGCCGCGCATCCATTTCCTTCCTGGCGCGCTGCGGCGTGCACGCGGGCGCGCGCGCGCTGTGGGCGCGGACGCTGCGCGCGCTGCCGCCCGCCGCGCGCCGCGCCACGCCCGGCCTCGCCGTGCTCGCGCCGCACTACAGGAAGTAAGTCTGCAGCCACAGCCGCGCATCCATTTCCTTCCTGGCGCGCTGCGGCGTGCACGCGGGCGCGCGCGCGCTGTGGGCGCGGACGCTGCGCGCGCTGCCGCCCGCCGCGCGCCGCGCCACGCCCGGCCTCGCCGTGCTCGCGCCGCACTACAGGAAGTAAGTCTGCAGCCACAGCCGCGCATCCATTTCCTTCCTGGCGCGCTGCGGCGTGCACGCGGGCGCGCGCGCGCTGTGGGCGCGGACGCTGCGCGCGCTGCCGCCCGCCGCGCGCCGCGCCACGCCCGGCCTCGCCGTGCTCGCGCCGCACTACAGGAAGTAAGTCTGCAGCCACAGCCGCGCATCCATTTCCTTCCTGGCGCGCTGCGGCGTGCACGCGGGCGCGCGCGCGCTGTGGGCGCGGACGCTGCGCGCGCTGCCGCCCGCCGCGCGCCGCGCCACGCCCGGCCTCGCCGTGCTCGCGCCGCACTACAGGAAGTAAGTCTGCAGCCACAGCCGCGCATCCATTTCCTTCCTGGCGCGCTGCGGCGTGCACGCGGGCGCGCGCGCGCTGTGGGCGCGGACGCTGCGCGCGCTGCCGCCCGCCGCGCGCCGCGCCACGCCCGGCCTCGCCGTGCTCGCGCCGCACTACAGGAAGTAAGTCTGCAGCCACAGCCGCGCATCCATTTCCTTCCTGGCGCGCTGCGGCGTGCACGCGGGCGCGCGCGCGCTGTGGGCGCGGACGCTGCGCGCGCTGCCGCCCGCCGCGCGCCGCGCCACGCCCGGCCTCGCCGTGCTCGCGCCGCACTACAGGAAGTAAGTCTGCAGCCACAGCCGCGCATCCATTTCCTTCCTGGCGCGCTGCGGCGTGCACGCGGGCGCGCGCGCGCTGTGGGCGCGGACGCTGCGCGCGCTGCCGCCCGCCGCGCGCCGCGCCACGCCCGGCCTCGCCGTGCTCGCGCCGCACTACAGGAAGTAAGTCTGCAGCCACAGCCGCGCATCCATTTCCTTCCTGGCGCGCTGCGGCGTGCACGCGGGCGCGCGCGCGCTGTGGGCGCGGACGCTGCGCGCGCTGCCGCCCGCCGCGCGCCGCGCCACGCCCGGCCTCGCCGTGCTCGCGCCGCACTACAGGAAGTAAGTCTGCAGCCACAGCCGCGCATCCATTTCCTTCCTGGCGCGCTGGAGCTAAAATGTATGGGTAATTGTCGTTACTCAAATGAGAAAAGTTAAAGCGTAGATTAGAATATAGCCGACATTACATACCTACTTAAAGTTGCATCGAACTTAATTGACAGCCCCACCTTACTTGGTAAATTGAACATCCGTATACCCAGTAGAGCTCGGCGTAAGCCGCCACTATCCGTGCCATTATCATCCACTAACTATAGGCAAAATAGTTTTATGATCAGAGCGAGCAACGGCTTGAATGAGGTGTTTCAGAGGTTTGACGACCTGGACCTATTCAGTGCAAGTGTTCCTTTAGTAAGACGACGCTTATCTCGTCAATTTTTCGGTAGAGGTAGGGAAATGGTTTAAGTAGGTAACTCTTCTTTTTAGTCTATTTAGAAATAAGTACTTAAATTATGTAGCCGTGTCAAGACGCAAAAGCGCTGTGTTTTCGTTTGGTTTTTGCTCACTTATTTTGTACATATTCATCACGCTATCGGTGAGGATCTGTTATTAGCTCACTGTCACTACTGTTTTTAGCTACTGTGTAATATTTAAGCTGATGATCTTCCTATATAAATAAATAAATAAATAAATAAATAACTGTGTACAATTTTTTTGATTTTACCCAGCAGCCGCAACTTGAGGCGAACAGCCTCAAATCGCGGCTGCTCGGCCTGAGGCATAGGCCCGAGGCACGTTGCGGATCAAGCTGAGGCAACACGCCTCATCGTGATCGACTTCCGAGCCAGTTTAAAACACGCGAGGACAGTCAGACTGAAGTCCCTTTGAACACGGCAAAAAGACCGACAAAATATGGCGCGGCTCGCGGCACCGAATTTGCCTCGGGTTGACGCAGCGTCTCCACTTGCGCAGCCTAGAAGCGAGACAGCCGCTCGGCCCGAGGCTGCCTCTACCGGATACGCGGCTAACCGCATTCAAAGGCTGAGTGCGAGACGTAGAGTCATCATCCTCCTAGGCGTTATTCCCGGTAGTGCCCCTGGAGCCCGGGGTCCGCTTTGACACCCAATCCCAAGATTTGGCAGAGGCACCAGTTTTACGAAAGCGACTGCCATTTGACCTTCCAAACCAGAGGGAAAACTAGACCTTATTGGGATCAGACCGGTTTCCTCACGATGTTTTCCTTCACCGAAAAGCTAACGGTAAATATTCCGTACATAAGTTCCGAAAAACTCATTGGTACGAGCCAGGATTCGAATCCACGACCGCCGCTTGACAGCCGCATGCCTGAACCACTAGGCTACCGTAGCGTAGCGCGAGACGTAGAGTGCTCCTTAAAAATAGAAAAGTTTAAATTTAAACCGCCCCGCGCGGTGCCCCCCGGGATAATATGATCTTTACTACCTAAGTAACTGTTTATTAAGCAGAAACTTCCGCTAACGAAATTCCAAATTTCGATCACAGCGTAAGAAGAAGGTTGTAATAACTTCGCGGTAGATGTCGCTAAGAGCATCCCTTAGGTGTAAATACAATAATGGAAGGTATTGAAAAGATTCGTCGCCGTTAACGGACCCCCCACCGTAGCTCAAGTGGCAGAGCGATGGACGGATTGCAGATGTTATGGGTTCAAATCCCGCTCGTGGCGACTTAATTTTTCAATTTTCCACTATGTCGAAATCTTTAATTTGGTACTCAATTTTGACTTATAATTATAATTATTTGCAATTTCCTCGCAGTAGGCGTGAAAAGCTCTAATGTAATGTGTCGGCCAAAGGTGCAATAGATGGACTCGTCTCCTTCGATCCTCCCTCGAACCCACTCGTCCGTCTATTACCCACTTTCTAGCCTTTACAACTATACATGCATACATACTTTTTAATTAAATTTTGATTAAAATCAATCTCTATACGATATTAGTCAGTCCTCAGTCAGTGATGAGTGTGATGACATATGGCACTGAAACGTGGTCGCTTACTATGGGCCTCATAAGAAGGCTCGAAGTCACCCAAAGGGCTATGGAAAGGGCCATGTTGGGAGTTTCTCTGCGTGATCGCATCAGAAATGAGGCTATCCGCAGCAGAACCAAGGTAACCGATATAGCCCTCCGGATCGCTAAACTTAAGTGGCAGTGGGCGGGGCACATAACACGTAGAACCGATGGCCGTTGGGGCGGAAAGGTTCCCGAGTGGCGACCACGTACCGGAAGGCGCGGCGCGGGTAGGCCCCCGACAAGGTGGACTGATGACCTGGTAAAGGAATGCGCAATTTAGCGCAATTTACCAGCCTATACGATGTACAGGTCGATTCACAAGAGCTGGCGCGAAATGTCTATGAAATTAATGACAGTTTCATACATTTTCCTCGCCAACTCTCGTGAATCGACCTGTATTTAATGTAACCAGCCCTTAAATTGACCGTTTGTCACCAGATACATACAGAGCGCGACGGGTTGGTCCGCCATCTTGGAATCGTGTGGGCTGCTGGCTGAAGCATTAGACCCGGCCAGAACGCCGTACGCACTCACCTCATCCGTAAGTTACAAACTAAAATATGCAGCAGAGGTTAATAAGATAAATGGGTTCAACTATTTGCCTTGGTTACACTGGGTAAATTTTAATTTTAAAAAATTGCTAGCGTCCATAGTTTAGAGTCCGCAGTAAGCTCGATTCTCCATACAAACGTAGTTACGCTCTCATTTTAAAACTACGAGTAGGTGTTGGATTGTAACGAAACTTCGCATGTACAATGACATGAGGTGTATCCAGGTCTGTAATTAGTTTATGTAGATTCAGATACCGTAGTAAAAAACATACAGCGAATTTAAGTTTTTCATACAAAACTTGTTTTTGCTGTATTTTGTTTGATTTATAAACCATATAAACTAATTGTAATTACAGACATAGATATACGTACCTCTTGTTATTGTATATGCAAAGTTTCGTCACAATCCAACGTCGTAGCGCGACTACGTTTGTATGGGAAGGGGAAATTCAGCCGAGCTTACTGAGGACTCTTAAGTCTCGGTGACGCAGAATAATCCGAACGTCTGTGGTCAGGCAAAATATAATACATCTGGAATTGAACCCGGTGACCTCGGATTGCCAGGCACGTAGGTATGCGAACTGTCGATCCAAAGACACCGGATTCGATAACCGATCTCCTCCGCTAGTGTTGTTCGTTTCAATACAAATTCTTTGCAAGTTAGACGTATAAGCGACCTATGCACATTATATAAAATTGTAAATGCCATACTGGACATGACTTTATTGAGCCATATCTCCTAAACCAGAACCGGCCGTGGGCATCATTTATTCAGTGTACCTCTAGCTACAAATAATGTATCACACCATAGTCCAATAACGCGAATGTGCTCCTGTACAATGATATTAAGAAAGATCTGGACATTTTCCAATACAGTTTTTAACCCCCGACGCAAAGTGAGGGGTGTTATAAGTTTAACGTGTCTGTCTTTGTATCTGTCTGTGGTATCGTAGCTCCCAAACGGATGTACCGATTATTTGAATGCGGTTTTTATTTGTGTAATAGATAATTTTATCCTGAGTGTTCTTAGCCATGTTTCATGAAAATCTGTTCAGCCGTTTTTGAGATATTGGACTTGGACTGAAATGAAAATGTCGGGGTTTTCTCAACTTTTCTAAGTTGTAGTCAATGTAGTCATATTACATTTAAGCATAAAGTTATATCCCGACTTAAACAGCCTTGAATAAAACTCAATAATAAATAATTAAATAAATATTCCTTTAAAATAAAATAGTGGGTATACATATTTCTCACATTAATTTACGAAACAAAATAATCAACTTTTTTTTTTATAGTTAACCCTAAGCTGCATCTGCGCGCTAATAGAAAAGGCGTCACTCCTCGTCAACACCCCCGAAGCCACCTCCAACGAGCGCCAATGGTCAAAATTCCTCAAAACCTTAGCGCGAGCGCTCAAAACGACCACTTTAACCGTCGCGAAACCCGTCACACCACTCCCTGAGAACAAGCTACTCTGCCACTTGAAGCAACTAGAGTCAAGGACAACTATAGAGATCCTACAGCGAGGTAAGAGTGCTGAATTTGCGGATCTGTCAAAGGCTGATGTCACTGAGCAGCTGATCAGGCACCTGTGCTGATGACGAACGCGTGCGTCATTATTAGCGAGCGTCATTTTAAGCTCGCGGAGAAAAAGCGTCATGAAACGACGACTGAGATGTTCTCAAACATCGTAGATGATGCGGGAAGCGTCATTGGTAGCGGAAATCAACGATCATTGTCATGTGAAGAAATATCTGTAGTCTCATGCGCAATCTTACTAAAATATGTATTTAAAGGGTCGACAACCAGCATGCAACACCCTAGACGTTGAGGATGAACATAAAAAGTGATTAGTTTGATTGCGTGTAAAGCTATCGACTTAGTGACGTGCAACATATTTAGTTTTGAACGTGCGTCATTTGTAGCTAAATGTTTGCGTCATACGAAGCCGTCAATACGTAAGGATAGAAGAAAGACTCATTTATATTGGGTCCGGTAACTTTAACAGTCGAAAGCGTCATAACTAAACGCTGCTGATTATCAAATTTCTCAGACGACCCAAAAAAGTAGAATCTGCGACGCTCAATACAGATGCGTCATTCGTAGCGAACGAATACCTTATTGCGTCATTTTTAGCTGTGCTTTCAACTTTGCATTACTTTATAGGTATTCTTTTGTATACATAAATTAACGAGAAGAGAATATTACTTATGTAGTGGTACGACGTTGGTACAATTATAAATACTAGCTTTATTCATAAAAGTTAATCAAATCTCTGTTTACTAAAATGTGTTTCGTGCTTTTCTCTAAAACACAAATGACGAAGCTTAAATTGACAGGTAAAGACAAACAAATTGTAACGGAATTTTAGCTAAAATAGGTTTGTGGAACTTTTGTGAATAAGGTTAAGTTATATTTAAAACCTACACATAGTTGGTTCACATCTAAACACCATCCAATCGGGGTCACTATAATTTATTAAAGATACCGAAATTTATTAACGTTATCTATACAGTTAGTACACGGGCGAATAGCATAAAAACATCTACACACAGTAGTCAACATGTCACTTTGTTAATGGATAAATTGTTAATTAGAAAATGAAATTATTTCGACTCGCCTACGTAATACTTCTTACGCATAGAGAAAACAATATGGTTTTTTTTTTGATGCAATAATTTTACGCAATATTATACCTTTTAAATTATGATAGTTATGAGAACTTAACAATTGTCACCTGACAATAACAATTTGTCCTATATTATTGGATTGACAAGTAACTATAGTAGTCAGCGACCCACCTTTACTTCTAAACCAAGCATTGTACGTGTAAATGTCATTGTATTATCACCTGGACACTGACAGTTTGTCGGTCCGATATTTGTCGACCCAACCATGTTCGTTGAATTGTCATTGTGTCAATTATCAAGTTGGTGACATCCTCATAACAATATTCTATGACAGTTGAATCTGGAAAAGTGCCTCAGACCCACGACCTAAATTGACTTGAGGTATTTATGTCTATCCCTCTCTATCATATGAAGCGAGAGTGAGATGATAATATTGCGCAATAAAATTGATGATCTATGGGTACGGTAACTTAACAGTGTGAGGCCAGTGTACAAAGGTGTATGGTTAAGGTTTTCACTTAGGCTGTTCATTGGTCGTGCGTCCTTATCTCTCTTTCTAACGTTCAGCAGGAAAAACGATCAATGATATTCAGAAGTTTCAGAACGCACTGAGTACGTTATACACATCGTAATATTTTATGTAATTTTAACATTTATTTAGAGTTCGGGTCAATTTTCATACATTAGAATCAAGTTTAAGCAGATCAATTGAAGGATATGTTGTACTGGGAAATGGGTCTCGAAAACTGACATGTTAACGACATTAAAAAATAAATAAATCATAATTTGTATGAAAAATGACACGAATGCAAACTGGCAATATATATTGAAACGAAGCCTTTTAAATCATTTATTCATTTATTTATGTAAATATTAAGAGATAAAACAGGTAACATTTAACTTAGTTTATTAATTGAACGTCGCTCTATCATAGATCTATTTATTATATAGCACGGGGTTATTATATAAAAAATACAAAAAAATATCCATTGAATTTTACATTATGGAGGATATATGTTTTTCAGTCCATAAAAATTCTTGGATTAAAAATACATGAGGATTGACTTTTTCCCATTTTCTCATGATCCGCTTAAAAAAGCGACGTATTTTTTTTCAAATTCGCTTTTTCCAAAAAGTCAGTCCTCAGGCATCACAGCAAAATCACATTTCGACATTTGTTTAACTTAATGTGACTAGCTTAAAATTAATGTAAAACAAACTTTTTTTCTCAAGTAAAAAAAACGACTCAAAAATTTTTGACTAAAATAGTCTTTATTGCAATTATATGTAAGAAATACCTCAATTCTTAACAAGTTTTGTTGTTAACTTGCTCGGGTGAAGCGTAGTATTGCAGCCGACACCGCAACTTTCTCGAACGATACGAACCTATATTTGAATCCTTTTAGACGCCACTTACGGCTCATAAAAAGGCACGGCCGTACCATCCTTTTCTCGAAGCCATTCGGGCCATTATCGCCTGTGACTTCGTTGTGGAAAAAGCTAGATGCCTAAATATTCAGTGACCACGAGGGCATTCCATAGCTAGATATATTTCCAAATTACATTAAATTCGAACTAGTAGTTTGAGTTATTGCAAGTCAAATGATTCTCAATTTTGTAACTGACTCAGAGTCACTCACCGGTCATCAAAATTCTAAGGTACATGCAAACTTTTTCTGTAAGAATGTGATCGTTTTTGGCGCCGTAAGCACGACAAAACGCAACATTTACGTGTTTTGGCGTCCAAATGGTTAATTGTGAAATCAGAAAAACCTTAAATATTCAAAGAAATATTGAATGCATAAAAATCCATCTACTTCACTCTTATACATCTCTTAATTCTACCGAGAGAGACAACCGACGCGGCATACAGTAAAAAATAAACCTTGTAAAGCATTGGGGTATTTCGTAAATTATAATATAATTTAAAATTTGTATATATTATATTTAAAAAAATCAACTGCCAATTCGCGTCATGTAAGTTTTACGAACTTTGTTAGAGCGTTTTTTGCCCGACTACCGGGAATGTCCCGGGCACCAATGTAGAACCTGCTTGGAGTCGATTTTCCAATAATCTGAAGTGAGACTTATCTATAGCAACGGAGCGACGCACGCGCACTATATAGAGGATTTTGTCGATGGAGCCCTAGCGAATGCCCAAAATGGACAGAGGTAAATTAACCTGACTAAATGGAAGGATCAGAGATAGTCGCGCTCTCATTTCTAAGTGTTGGATTGTAACGAAACTTTGCATGTATATCATGAGGTATATCCAGGTCTGTAATTAGTTTATGTAGTTTCAGATACCATAGTAAAAAATAGAGCAAATTTCAGGTTTTCAAAAACTTTATGCTGTATTTTGTTTGTTTTATAAATTGGAACCATATAAACTAATTACAGACATAGACATACTTCAAGTTATTGTATATGCAAAGTTTCGTCACAATCCAACACGTAGTTTAAAAATGAGAGCGTAACTACGTTTGTATGGGAAGGTGAAATTCGGCCGAGCTTACGACTCTTAATATATCCGGGACTTTAGTTTAAGTACAATATTTTGACAGGTGGTGACAATCAAAAAAGCCTATACGCGCGAAGACAGAGATTTGACATTGTATCTCGTTCCCACTTGTGTTATTGCCTATGCTACCTTTATCTCACACGTGTGTGTGAGTCTATTGTATCTTTTCTCTATGACACTAGCGAACACGCCGAATGCCGCCATTTAGGTTCCATGGTTCTACTTTGGTTCTCGGGACTATGTTTTTGTACATTGCATCCGCGGAAGCGGGAAGCGGAGGTTTATTCTTTTTTTTTACTGTTGGTAGTTTTTAGTTTTTTTTAATCCGTGAAATAAATGAATAGAAAATTTGTTTATTGTAATCTGAGTATCATTTCTCCCCCTATTATGCAGAGCAATGACGCGTAGTTTGTCCAAGAGGCAACCGGATGGCTCGAGGTATTTGAGCCCCCGAAGTGTTGTGGAACCGCCCCGTGCTACCGAAATTGAGCCAACTGTCTATGCAATAGCAATGAAATCTGAATCAACTTATAGTATGAGATGGAGTAGAAGGTTTTAAGATCGAACGAAACCAAAACAAATGGAACCCTGTTCTTATTTAGAATGGCATTAATTCCATTGAAGAGGAGGGAGGCTTGAGGTTATACTTGATATTTTATTGAATATCTAATAAATAATTTTGTTACCTATCTCTATAATAATTTTACTAGAGACTAGATAGAATAGTAGAGAGTTTAGAGAGAATAGAGTTCCTGCAGAATGCCGAAGACCGTCTCCACGAGGTTGCACTTGTTGAGGGTCACTATCGTTCGTACATAGTCGCGTGGTTAACTAGGCGGAAGAGCATGAGCTATACGTTAGAGCGGGATGGCATGATTCGAGTTTTCCAGAGGTCGCTAGCGCAGTTCTAGCGCGCCCGGTAAGTGGCGCTCGGCGCCCCCTAGGACCGGGCGCCCGCGTGCAACGCACCACCTGCAGGTCAAGCCGCCCCTGGCTAAAACATCGGTTTTGCTAAATATAGGACAGTACAGTAGTACCACAAATATAAGTTACATCGGCAATCTCCGTCCACGCCGACGAGCGCTGACAAGTACTGAATGAAATCGAACGTATAACCATTTCAATGAATACCTTGTTGGACTATGCGTAAGGTACAATATGCAATCACAGATGAACTCGTGCTTTCCCGCTCATGGCGCCAGACAAAATGGCGGGCGCTGGAGCTGCCGGCGTCGCGCGCATAATTCTGGCCAATGGGCGTTGATGATTTTACCCGCGAAAACGCTGCCTTATGATTGGTTAAAATGCTTACTGCGCACGTACGTTGTTGTAACTTATATTTTCGGTACAGTACTTGTGGAATTGCACCAGTAAATTTCGGTAGGTAACAGAGTATTTTATTGTGGGCAGTTCTTGCATCACAGTTCACGAGTAGCTGCAGAGCTTGAGTTCCTGGAGCATGCCGAAGACAGTCTCCACGAGGTTGCACTTCACGTTGAAGGTGGCGCGGCGCGCGTCCACGGAACCGTACGACATGTTGAGGGTGAACAGGTCTGGATAGAACTGAAACACGTATATCAAACTCAAATATCATTTACAGTACATACCTATGGTGCTACTTTCCCGCACTAGTGCGGAAAAGAGCACTTTTCGTGCAAATGTCGAAACTTTAAAGAGCCATATGTAAAGTAAAACGTTGTACGATACACGTGCGAATAGGTAATTCGCAACTCGTGTCGATTTAAAACACGGCGAATCCTCAAACATGAAGGTTCGGCAACGCCCATGTTACCTCCTCCTTTGGAGTTGCATGCGTCTATAGGCTGCGGTGTCCGCTTACCATCAGGCGGGCCGTACGCTTGTTTGCCACCGTCGTATATTAAAAAAAACATACTTACAGATGTAGTCCATAATTATTTTCCACCGTATTTTTACGGAAACGTACGAACGTGTCTTGCTATTTCAGTCAGACTCGGTACAAAAAAAAGTGACAAATACGAACGTTTCCGACAAAATACGATGTAAAACAATTAATGCAAATACATCTGTACCTACTCATTCTAATGAGCGAGACTGGCTTATCATGTGCAGTTTAGTTTAGGGAGTTGCTATGACTACCTTATGACGACCGCTTTAGCCTAGTTGGTAGTGACCCTGCCTACGAAGCAAGAGGTCCTGGGTTCGAATCCCGGTAAGGGCATTTATTTGTGTGATGAGCACGAATATTTGTTCCTGAGTCATGGATGTTTTCTATGTATTCTAGTACCCATAGTACAAGCTTTGCTTAGTTTGGGACCAGGTCGATTTGTGTAAGATTGTCCCCTAATATTTATTTATATTATTTATTTATTATCCATCCGCAGATCCATCATCAGGAATCCATCATTAAGGTCATGTGTACCTAACGTAATAGTATACCACCATAATAAGTTTCAGTAAAAAATTGAATTTTCGGTAGGTACAACCTTTAATTGCCAACTGTACTTTTCTGTATACCGTCATCAAGAACTCATTGAGACGATTCTGACGAGCCCAAACTCGAATCTTTTTTGGCCGATTTCGTCATTTCACTAAACAGATTCAGAGATTTGATCAAATGACAGGATTTTTTCTAGGCAAATGATAAAATTGAATTGCCATATTGACATCCTGCGTAAATTGATCACATCCCTTAGAGATTTGTTCAACTCTCTGTTTTGGCCATTTCCCTGCGACGTATATATCTCATGTCATTGTATATGCAAAGTTTCGTCACAATCCAACGCGTAGTTTTAAAATGAGAACGAAACTTCGTTTGTATGTGATGGTGAAATTCGGCCGAGCTTACTGCCGACTCTTAAGGATCTCAGCACGGCTATCGCTAGACGACGCGCGAGCTCTCTCGATTTTTCTCGCACTAAACCTCACTTCCTAAGTGTTCTAATTAGAGTGAGACGGATAGTGCGAGTAAAATCGAGAGAGCTCGCGCGCCGTCTTTTGGTAACCGCTGCGATCTCGTTCCGGGCATTCTCAATTGCCTTCTCTAAGGTAACAAGTACTGTGGCTCCCGCTACAAAGACCCCCAATGCCTTAAGTCGCCTTTCACCACAAGGCGGCGGGGAAGACTTATTGTCCGATTCTTCATGGTTTAATTACTTACCCCTAGTCCTACCATAGGCTCCATAGTGAGTTCATTGCTCAGTTCGTTGCATTTCAAAATGGTCGCCCTCTGTGGATTTGTGTACAGCAGATTGAATTTGGCCTGCGAATAAATAAAATCAAATGATGAATTCATATTATTAGCTACGGTAGCCTAGTGGTTCAGGCATGTGGCTGTCAAGCGGCGTTCGTTGGCTCGAATCCCGGCTCGTACCAATGAATTTTTCGGAACGTACGCAATATTTACCGTTAGCTTTTCGGTGAAGGAAAACATCGTGATGAAACCGGTCTAATTCCAGCAAGGTCTAGTTTACCCTCGCGGTTGGAAGGTCAAGATGGCAGTCGCTTTCGTAAAACTAGTGCCTATGACAAATCTTGGGATTAGATGTCAAAGCGGACCCCGGGCACTTTTAGGGCATAACCGGGAATAACGCTAGGTGGACGATGAGGAATTCATATTATTAGGTATGGACAGGCCTGTTCCTTTTGCCGCTTTTGGTAAACTCGGCTCTCGCGCACCGAGGTGGCGATAGGTGGTCGTCCTAGGAACGAAAGAGCACGTGCTATCCGGCGCACGCGTGCCATGATTTAAAATTTTAACAAGGTTTAAGTCTTCCAAGACTCCCAAGGTGTATATAACAAACTACCCGAAGATATTACGATGGAAGAGTGCACAAACACCTCCAAAAAAAATATAAAAAAAATGGTTATTTGGACATGCCTTTTATAAATTAAATTATTTGTATAATAATAATAATTGAATAATATGTCCAAATATTTCTTAAATTTAAATGATAATATACTTACACAATTGTGATTCTTAATATGTGACATGTAATATTTATATC
This sequence comes from Epinotia demarniana, assembly GCA_945867215.1. Lineage (NCBI taxonomy): Eukaryota > Metazoa > Arthropoda > Insecta > Lepidoptera > Tortricidae > Epinotia > Epinotia demarniana. Next base: position 6,806,941 of record OX244286.1, read on the forward strand.
ATATTATGAATAAGTGAGTATGGAAAATGTTTTGTAAGAAAGACCTACAACTCACCTCTCTCTTCTTGTCTACTGCTTCTCTCAGTTGCATTACTATATTTCTGCTGCCTGCCCCTACGTTCCATCTGAGTGCAAAATTACAATAAAATAAGATCCAATATAGGGGTGTAGACACTAAATAAAATAAGCAATAATATCATATTTTCTCGAAACGGAATTAAAAATGTAGATATATGGAGAAAAACCAACGCAAAAGATTAAATAACCACGAAGTTATAAGTGTCCAAAGTTTTAGGAATGGGTAAGTTCTGTCCTTTTTTCGCAAAACGCAACTTCTGAAACGATGACGCTTGAAGTTTGTGACGTCACTAAAAGACGGCAACGTGCCGCGCCCATCGTCGTGTGCGGCGCCGCCGCCGTCGACGCGGGACCCCGGCAGCATCGCGTAACGTGACGTCACACACTGTTTGGGTTTTCTCTCTCTAACAAGTAATATTAAAACGGTTGTGGCTTCGTAATTTCGTCACTAGGCATCTTTCTTTTGGAGTAGTCGAACAACGCGCATATTACACCCCTGAATTGCAACTTACAATCTCACAATGGCGTCTCACTAAGACGTTAACCATCAGGCAGGCTATACGGTGGTTTGTCACCGACAAAGAAAAAAAATTTTGGTACAAGCTTCTACTCCCGACTGTACAGTCGAGATCTCCAATATGTGCACGGACAAATGATCAAAATATGTGAACACGACTTTATTGTTAAGGGCATAAGGTTGTTCAGATATTGTTGAACCTTTCGGAACGTACATGTAGTTATGAACTGAATGTACATACCTACTGTTTTGCATAGTCATTGACTAGATAGTACTCATCGATACCGGGGAAAACACCTCGGAACACCGGGGTCTGGAAGTGGCTTCCGGAATGTGAGAGCCCTTATATCACTGCGACCATCGCCGATCTATTGTGATACGTTAACACCGGGGTTACTACCGGAGGCCGTCGGCAACGTAAAAGGCTTGCTAGGTTTCCTGGCGGAACTGGGTTGCCACGAATAACAGTAGGGCTAATAACCCATACGCAAAATAGGCGCTATTATCATCGATTATTTAATTGATATTATGAAGTCGAGTTGCGGAAATCCAGCCCGCGTAGGTACGCCTATAACCTAGTACCTACTCATCGAGAGTAAGTATTCAATTGAGCCCAAACATGACGGATTTATTTTGTGTTGGTAGTAAAATAGTTGCAATAGCCACCTACTTCTATCTCCATCATCAAATTACCTCGATGGTGCCCTCAGACCAAGAAAAAAAGACACACGGAGCGTTACGAACAGTCAAGTGAAGCCAAAACACATACAAACAAAACCACAAGCTACTTCAAGTTTAGCACACGATCACGCACACATATACAAACAAAATTGCACAAAACTCTGCAGCACGTGTCGCAATGCTGTCAAGATCATTTATTTCGAGTTTTGTTCGACTTAATTTGTTTAGTGTGTGCTAAACTTATGGGGCTTGGTCGAAAACCGGTTGGATTTCCCTAGACTGTTCGTAACTCTCCGTCTGTATATTTTCTTGGTCTGAGGATGGTGCCATCACATTGCGATGTCAGTGAAAATACAAAAGTATGCCAAATCTCAGCTCAATTGCAAATTTTAGTGGATCCAAGATTTTGTCCCTACAAACCTCCTGCACGTCTATCATGCGACGGCCGCGACATACTCTCGATTTATCTCGCACCACCTCTTGTTCTAAGTGTTCTAATAAGAGAGAGAGGGATAGTGCGAGAAAAATCGAGAGAGGTCGCGTGCCGTCGCGTGCTGGGTGGAGTGAGATACTCGGTGATTCAGTAATAGCATATTCACTTCTATATTGCCATAAAGAAAACATTGACAATTGGAGGAAGAGCTAACGACCTCAACGGTAGTAATTGACCCACCGGCTCCACTGGAAATTATACGCCCGGGACAGCATCGCCATGGCGTGGTAAGTGTGCCGCTCGCTCACCCACTCCTTGGGACACGTGCCCTCCACGTGGTTGTGTCCGTCGAAGTCTGGGAAGAAGTCGCAGGCAGCCGCCCGCATCAACTGGAAACAGTTACATCTGTAGGGATTGGAGCTGTCTTCTGGGATCCAAATGGAGGTAGCGTTGCAAGTTAGAGTTCTGCCGAGCCAGCTACGCCTTTACAGGATTACCATTTGTGGACTTATCTTGTTTGTAACACCTTTTTAACCATGGTTGAAAAATAACATCAAAAAAAAAACTATACTAGGTAACTCGAGTCTTCTCAGTCCTGCGTTCGTTACGCTAGGCTTAGCTGTAACTTCTCGGGTCTCGGCTAGGCTCGACTGCGCTCTAAAGCTTGATTCATAATGTGACGTGATGCTTTCTGATGCCTTCTGACGCCTGACGTAAAAAGAGCCATTACGTCAGAACACATCAGATGAGTGTGATTCTAACCGTTCTAAATATGATACCTATGCCGGTTTATCGGTTCGATGGTTGCAGCCGCCTTCAGGTGAAATTGCACCTCGGAGGACGGTACTCCTACACGCCTGGAGTTGCGAGCGTACAATAGTTATTTGTTATGCAAGGCTGCAAAGTTGTTGTTTGGCGCAAGTGCTTAGTATTGAAAGCCGAGCTAGCGAAGAATTGTAAAATTGAACCATGAGCGAAGCGAATGGTTCAAAAGTACAATCCTGAGCATAACGAGGCTTTCAAGGCACGAGACGCCAAACAATTTTGCTGCCGAGCGAAACACACAATTTTTCACCTCACCACCGCGAGGAAAATTTTAGGTAAGTAAATGTAATGGAAGTAATTTGGACCTTATACTCATTTTCAATAAAGGTTTGTTTACATCTCATCAAGATTAGCATTTTATAATTATCAAATGTAACATAAATATTTTTGCATCTTTAAATAACCTCACGCTTACCTACATTAAAAAAGTCAAAGTATTGTTGGGTACTCACGGTTTAAACTAAGACTCAAATACGCTTATTTCACTTTTTCCGCTAACTTAGCAGGCATCTAAATTCATATATGTTATATACTCTGCACTAAAATCTATAAATAACCACCATTATTTTGGTTTTACTGTCTGTGGCTTTAGAACAAAACAAAATTAAATGTATGTGAGTTTTTAATTAACTTTTCAAACGGTGCGTTCCAAATTTGGAAAAAGCGAAAGTTTTAGAAAAATAAAACGACATTTTAAAATTATTTATTCGTATTTTATCCTTATAAGTCAGTCTAAATGTTAATATTTCGTATGTACCTACTTAATTAAGAGAGAATAAGTATTATTAATTTTATTTTATCAAAATAATAACAATTTATTATTGGCATAAAACACCATCAGTTTCTGAACGCACCTCTCATTCTGTATAGAAAAAAGTTTGGTCTCGCGATCGACCGTCACGTTCCAAATTCAAAAACTCTTTCCACGCTAGCGGATAAAATGGACTTTTGGGCGCAGATTTTGAGCGATAAAGCAAGCCTTTTCGAGCCAGTGAGGTGAAAATAGTAGATTGCATGACAAGGGTCTAAAGTAAGCCATATTACCACGAGATGGATATTTTCCCGAACGAAGTGAGGGGAAATAGTTCGAGGGGTAATATGGCTTTTAGACCAGAGTTATACACTCTACTTTTCACTTCGACTGCGAGAAAATAGTAAAAACAAAGATTATCCATCCACAATCAACAATTATACCAAGGCGAAAAGATTGTTCAATTTGGCGCCATTCTTTTTAATAAACTGTTTTGACACTGATACAATACAAAATATTCACAAGACGAATAAACGCCTCTGACAGTCTAATAGCGGCGTAGTCTATCCCGCTCAATCTTCATAGCTTATGTCATGTTAATTACATCCACCAATCACAACTCTTTAAAATAACATTAGTATTTGCTGTCTACTAACCAGAATACAGCTAGACATCAAAATCGACCAATCAGGAAACAGAATTCAATTTAAACATTAGGACTTTTTCATTCCCTAATTTACAATAATTAAAAAAATAAACGCCTCTGACCGACTATAGCTCCATCGAAACGTTCAAGCGTGGTTAACTGCATACATGACTCATGTATGCAGTTAACCACGCTTGAAAAACACCCAATGTTTGAATTGAATTCTGTTTCCTGATTGGTCGATTTTAATGTCTTCTGTATAATACTAATGTATTCTGGTTAGTAGATAGCAAATACTAATGTTTTTTTAAAGAGTTGTGATTGGTGGATGTAATATTGAACTGTTGTGAGTGGTCAAATTAAAATGTTTTATAAATCATAAATATGTATACATATTATCCCTAGGGGCTAAATGTACTACTTTAGCCCCGCTTGCCAAGTCTAATATGATGCACTTTTTGAGCATGAGAAGTGAAAAGGTTATTCTACGCTTACAATACGCCGTAAGCTTGTGTGCCACAATGCCATAAAGCGCTATGTTGCCTAGCAAGGTACAGTACCTGCACCATGCGTTTGACCGAGTATTTCTTCCCGAAGTGTTCTCTCAGCGCTCGAGTTGTCGCGTTGGCGATCCACTTTAGTTGCACCGAGTTGCCGACGCATACCCAAGTCACCGTCACGCATGCACCCGTTACCGTTAATATCACGCCGTTGCTAGACACATAAATAGGGTATTTTTTAGTTGAAGTGAAAACTTCTTTAGCGCTGTGAACTTTTTCGGATGGGGAGAAATTATTAAACAGGTGTAGGAGCGTAGGAGGTCACGTGACGTGTAGGAGCGTAGGATTTAGCGTTGCCAATTGCCGGAATACAAAATGCGGGAGTTGTGCTTCAAAAGGGGGATTTTTAAATAAAAATGCGGATTTGCGGGAGGAGAGAGGTGGAGAAGGGTTTTATTTTCCAATATTAAATTTATTCAAGGTTTCTTTAAGCAATTCGCAAGTGTTCACTTCTGCCGGCACTCTCGGAGTGCAAACCGGTCTTCTCTCTCTTTATTTATTGATTTGAGGATTCACTGTGTTGACAGCTAGGTAAAAACGCGGGTCCTTCACTCTCGCTCTCAAGACAACATGTCCTCGGGATTTCACCAGTGAGCGACCACCTAATTCGTTCGTCGTGTAGTTACTCCACTGAGAAAAATGGGGCACTATAAACTTATGTGAATGCAGACATTTTTGACCAATCGTGCACGCACATAAAGTTACGCTGCCGGCTGTGCACAAAAAAATATGATTCCACCGTGACGTCATCAATTCAATGACGTCACAAGCTCATTCGCAGCTCGCATTATAAAAAATCGATCAAGGAATCATAAGGTATTGCCTTAAGCAAGAAAACTTATAGTGCACTGCTTTAAAATACTTATGTTGGAGGCACTTTATAGTATAATGCATTGCGATAACTTATAGTTCCGTATTATGCTATTATGTGCGTTTGCATTTTACTAATTGGTGCCTATCAAGACGTGACCCGTAATATTTCGTGCCTGCCCATGATAGAACCATGTTTTTACATGCGAGTGCACTAAATGTTTTAGTGCTTTTCTACCTTGGCATCATCCTTTTACTCATTACTATTTCTAATTAAAAACATTTTTTTTTAATTATACTAACATTTATTTTTCGTAAACATAACTACAAACATAACTAAAAACAGACACTATAACAGGGTAATAAGCAGCACTTCGCAGCAACAGCACTTCGGGTCGGCTTCCAGAAACCCCTTCTTGCTTGCAGCCGGCAAAATCTTGTACATGCAACTCAGCAATATTATCGCACCTGCTATCTAGAATCGTCATCATCTGAAAAAAACCATTTATTTAAAATTCAGTTTTCTGAATAAATTCTCATAATTAAGGACGGTTATACGTTTGAAACGTTTCGATTTCCGTCAAATAGTAGGATAACACATACGTGCGGCTCACGTTCCGTGCGATGGTCTCCGAACCCGAAGTACATCATCAGGTCAGCCAAGTTAGCTGCGCTATATCCTGGCTCATCTGCAGGAGATCATGGTTTTCAGGCAGCTTAACATATTTGTCAGTCTGCGTTTGCCGTGCACGTTAGGCCCGGTCTGGCTTTCCCTCTGGCAGGCTTTTAGTATAGCCCTCCTAGTGTTACGACCTGAAATATATTAAATTTATTAATTTATATTAAACCACACATTCTATGGGACAGAGAAGTAAACCATACCTGATTCTCCCGGCGTTTTTGGGTTTAGGAGTGCTGCAATCGGCTGGTGTGTTGAACGATTCCTCCAGCAGCGGCAGCTAGCGGGCTGTCCCGCACTTGTAGTTAGTTGTGACTCTGGGGCTTAGTCAGCGGGTGTCACTCCTTGATTATCTAAGTCAAGGAAGTCCTGCTCCTCCCTGCCTAGAGCAAACCGCAATAGCGACGAAAGATCGGTATAGCTGGGTCACGCCTGAAATACCAAATAAAATTTATGTAAATTACACAATTATAAACTTAGGTTCTCCAATCTACACTAAACATTTTAAATAATAGGTAACTAGGTACTCACTGGCAAAGTGTTCAACGACTTCTTCATCAAATCCCATTTTCTGAGGAGGTCTCCCATCCCATTTAATCCTTAGTTCGACTCTGAATAAACACGCACATCACGCAAGGTCAAGATTCGAACTGCACACTGTCCATCCAATCCACCCTCCAAGGCCTCTGCTTGCGAAACTTTTATGTGTAGGTATACGCACTATTTAATTACGGTTTTGCACTTTCAAACTTGCTGCATAGTCTGAAATATATACATGCATTGCACAAAACACCATAGTGCAATTCTTTGAACCATAACTTTCTACCCAAATAACGATATTTTATGGTGCATTTGTGACGTCACTAATTTATCGTGCATTGATCACTGAATATTATTCGACGTTATATATTTTTGGTGCTGTGTGCATAATATTGTAAGCTACTTGCACGATAAAAGATAATGCATTTGAACCTTATGTTTTGGTGAGGTTTCTTGCACAATAAGTTCATTATCCAGCAGAATAGATTTAGATTCGTGTCACTATTTAAAGTGTTGCGCACTGTTTTATTAGTGGCAAGCAGCGTATTTTCTACTGTTTGCATAATATTTCATTACGTCGTCTTTAATCCATTTTTCTCAGTGTCGTATTTCAAGGCTAATCTAGATTTTAGTGGGAAGCCCCTACGCCCAGACATTTGCCACTTTTTGATCGGGATCTGTTTTCGATGTGCCCTATTCACAGCTAACCACTATATCTGATAGCCGTTAACTACCCGTCTCTTGTGATCCCGTTGGTAGCTGCAGGTCAGCCCCAAGCCATGTTCACATACTTGGAATAAACAATAATATTAGTGTGCTGGGCTGCGCCCACTTGGGTGAGTTGGTGAACTAAAAGGAAAGTTTCTTGGTTTTTTTTGTAGGTAGGTTTGCACTATATAATTAGGTTTTATGTCTAATTTCACCGTGTAAGTGGCTTGTCTTTGGAACGGGAGAAGGGAGATTCCCCGAAAAAAAATGGTTCAACGTCACTGGTTCCTGTCGAGCTGTTGCTAACAGATGTCGCGATATATAATTTCGATGGTTGCTCATCGTTTTACGCAAAACCGTGACGAGTACCAACATGTGTTTCAAACTGCGGAAGCCGAAGAGCTTGCTACGTATGAATCGCAATCAATCTGCACTAAACAATGTTTCTTTTTAAAATGTAGTCCGAAAATATGCATAAAAGTGCTTTTTCGTGAATTTACGCAGACTAACGTAGCTAAATGTCACTTCGAAGTTTGTCATTGTCAAACATTTTGCATAAATCAAACTAGAGGGCGCAAAACTAAATCTACAGTAGCGCCTCTATTAGGAAATAGCGAAACTAAATGTACTTGTGTCTGGCACTCTAGAATGTACGACGAATGCATCTGACTTTTTCACTTGTTATCTAATGTCATGCGGTAGCGCAGTGTTATACACTTTTGCTTAAATCTGTCTGTAATGCCATCGTTGGACCGGGTTCAAATCCCGATGAACGTACATCTTTTTTGTTTTTCAATTTGGATTTCTAAACCAATATGACCGTCTAAACTAACTTAGATTTACTTGTAATGTGCAAAAAAATTTTTTTTCATATTTAACTTGTTTAAGTTTTCTTGATAAGCATGATTTGTATCTAGATTATCCACAAAACCCCCTATATTTTTGGCGGACCTATTCTGTCATGTTACATACTACGTAAATACATAGGTATTTCATTTAAAAAGATGTTACGCCTTCATTTAATTGGAAAATCATGATTCATGAGTATCCGTAGGTTTACTGTTGAAAAACTACCTTTATCTATTCTATACCCTATTCCACATGATATTAGACAAATCGTGCGTAAAACTTCAAGTCATTCGCATCATGAAAACTATTTTGATAAACAAAAACATTTACACATAGTTCCATTTGAAACACAATAAATAATCGAAATAACACTAGTAAGTACAATATTTATAAAGGAAGATAAAAGAGGTATTTTTCATTACAAAAATCTAACGTTATAAGGAATAAGGTATCTATACTTAGGAAGTATATTGGTACTTTGATTTGTTATATCCATATTCACCCGCAGTTGCGGTACTACATAATTACAATCAGAGAGGCTACGTATTATTCACAAAATGTTTTGTATTCGCCCGTGACTCGCGTCTAAAATAATGACCTCAAAGTTGGTAACAATTTTGCGTTACCGGACGGACGAATTTAGTAAGCTTTGTGAATAATTGGCAAGTTTGTATATCAAAACTCTTAGTGGCCAGTCTCTCGAATCTGGACCTAGACCGCATCAGAAAGAGAGAAATATATCATTTGACAATATGGTACTGTTTTCGATGAACGTCAAAATTCAAAATTCGAATTCAACTTTTTCACGCGTTTACGTTTCTATACGTTTATGATGCTTTGACTCATTCATTACTAATCTTCAATGGTTGGGTTATGGGCATTTGCTTACAAAATTATTGAATGTCTTGTTTAGGTAAATATGAGATGAAACTTATCTGTCGAGCCCACGACCGCCGTTTGACAGTCGCATGCCTGAACCACTATGCTACCGGAACGATTATTGTAAAGTGTTATTTATTTGTATGTTTGTATGTACGGTATAACCTCCGAAACCACTTATCCGATTATAAAAAATCTTTCACTGGTGATGCTTACTGGGGGGACATAGCCGTGCTTAGGCATAGTAAGTATACTTAGGTATACTTACTATGCCTAAGCTAACTTTATACGCAAAAAACGAACTAGGATTTTTAGACAGATTTGACTGCGTACTAAGTTAAATGCAGTTTTTATTCTTTCTAAAATCGGTCTGGGTGGCTCCTTAGAGCAAATTTCCGTGTCCCTTATAGTTTCGGATTGAATGTCACTCTGTATAATCTTCAAATCAGCTCACAAAATTTTCCGAGAATCGGTTGAGAAATATAGCTACCTACGACATATAGAGGAGAAGTCTAGACAGCCGGACATACGAAAGAATATTTATTTATTTAATCTTTGATTTGAACAAAAGAACAACTTATCGTACAAAAGGCGGACTTAAAGCCGTAAGCATTTCAACATTTGGGCAAAGCAGACAAATTTTGGTCGGTGCAACTACAGATATAAACACACAGTGGTTATACATACATAATAAATAACGACAATAGACAAATAAATAAAATAAATATAAATACCTTCATACAATATATATGTATATATATAAACAGACGAACATCGAGAAAAGAAACACTAAAAATTTACGGCTCTGCTAGCAAACAACTTGCGTAAAGTAAAGATCTTTTAAACGCGAATCTGGAAATCTGGAATAATTGCCTAGCTGAAATGAAAATCTTCGTTCGTCTCGCTCGGTCGTTCAATTAAGTATATGGATATTGTTATCGATTCAGTTTTTAACAATTGGCGAACACTTTTGTTTTCAAAGGCTGACTTACGAGCATGGACTGATTTCGGTTACGTTATACCGGTATGGAATCGGTATTCCATTACAATAGCGTTATATTGTAAAGGTTAGCCGCGCCGCCAACGTAACGGTACCGGATCCGGAACCGTGTAGAAATACATATCGGTTACCGGTATTTATTTTTAATTTTACTGAAACTTTTATAATTCCTTTTCCAAACCGGTATAATTATGATACCGTTATTTTTTTCATTTAATTCTCGTCCATGAGAGGAGGTCTGTGCCCAGCAGTGGAACGTAATATAAACTGATATATTATTTACTATGCCAATTTACACGAAGTCATTATTATAATCGTCAAAAACGAAATAGATATATACCTTCAATATCAGATGATCCTCAATGCTGGTAGCATTGAATTTTGATATTGGACCTCAATAGCGGGATTACCGGGGCTTCGATAATAATACCTATCAAGATTTGGTTGCAAATTATAGTGCATTTTTTTAGGATTAGAAATGCGCTAAACAAAGAAGAAGTTGTCGTCAACCTTTTCTGCTTGGGATAAATATTGAACAGACACGGTTTGTTACACGGAAATTCATTATTGCTGCAAAGTTCACACACCAACTTGTAAATGTTGAACACCAACGTTTCTCATTTGTTGTTAATGGACTTTGTTTCTGCCTCTTTGCTTTTGTTGAAGGCAAAACGTTCGGGAGAGAACGAGTCGGTCTTTTTTGCAAGCCACTTAGGCCTGCCTCTGGTAGCTCCATCGCAGTCCGCACACCACCACACACAGCGAAAAATAAAATCTTAATATTAATTAACAAATAGATACTCGTTTAATAATCTCGTGATCTGAATTCAATAATTTGTTGATTAGCAAGAAAACAAGAAAAAGAACGTGATACGATTTTCAATTTTGACAATTTCGATAGCGAAAAATACGAACCGATCGTTTCAAACCTCTTCTTCTTTAGGTTTTTTATTTAAGCAACTTTTCGAGAACTGAATAACGAAATTTAAAATTATAGAGTTAAATAATAAATACATTCAAAATAAATATATTGATTGTTGTAAGTACTATTTAGATATAAATAATAAAAACACTTGTATGTGGAACAACACAGCTGTGTGGCATAAAGTGTCTTATATAAAAGACCTCGTGCTTTGTGCTTTATCCTTCTTTCTAATGCTAAAATAAAGCACTATAAAGTTCACTTTTTCTTGTAAAATAAGTCTGAAATTAAAAGTGTAAACAATACTTTTGTGTTTTGGATTAACATTATTGGAAGTTTTACACCTTTTTTTTGTCCAAACATTACTAGTGGTATATTACCTAATATAAAATTAAACACTCATCTCTCACAGCAAAACCAACCTATTTACTTAAAAATACCTATGGGGCTGTTTTCGACCATTGCTTTTATCTGTTCAGGGAGTCATTGTAAATTTGGAAACTGTCTATACAATAGAATAAGTGCCCTCCCTGAACCGATAGTAGTAACAGTATATTTTTTTAGATGCATAATATTTTTTTAACATTCATGTTTACAACCAAAGGTTTAGTACTCAAAGTTTTATTTCAGGTAACGTTTGTGTAATCAGTTAACAACCCTGAAACCTACGTTTTTTTGAGAAAAAAGAAAAAACTTAGCAGAAAAAAAAATCAATAAATCATTTTTTTCCTACATTCCCCATTTACGGTGTTCTACGTTCATTCATAGAAATTACCCATTCTAGCGGAAGCCTATTTTACCTTCTAACAGTTGAAATAGTGCTCCTACCACCAGCAACAATAGAGTGGAAAAGCGATTATTCTTCAGTAGAAAAATTACGTAGGACAAACAATAACAACTAACAAATAAATTTAACTACATTAGATTATGCGTTCCTTTTTTTTACAAATGCATGTCAATTTTTTTTTTATTAAAAACTAGATTCCACTCACGGTTTCGTCTGCATGAACCTGGGATAAAAAAAATGTCCTATATTTTAATCTAGGCTCCTCCTAAGGCTCAGCATATATTACAAATTGGCACTGGAATTGGAATCGCATTGTGTTGGAAATAGAGTTGACTTTCGTTTGTTTTGAAAAGTGCCCGAAACAACAAATCCAGCTCTATTCCAGTTGAGTATAATTTAAATGCCTTCGACAGAATAAGTCCCATGAGTAGAACCATGGGCTTTAAGAGTTTAGGCAGGCAATAAGGTTGCGCAGTTTAAGCGTGATTGAGTTACGAACATCCAAACATCTAAACATTCAAATATTTATACGTATAAACATCTAAACTTTCGCATTTACAATACTAGCAGGATAAAAATAATAATAATACACTTATTTCGACATTGGTCCTTTTAAATTCTGGTATTAGAATATTGGAAAAATCGGTAGGAGATTCCGGGATTTCGGGATTCCATGATGGTGGTTTGCATTCCCTATCTGTACCTAGTATGTTAATAATAGCATAATTAATTAAATATATCGGGTTTCTCCGGGACATAGCTGGCTGCAGCTTTATATTTTATGTCATTTTTTTCGGTACCGTAAATACGGTTTCATAAAAGTTACAAAGGTAACCGATATTTCGGCTTCGGCGTTGAGGGCAAGGTCGACCCGCTTAAGAACAAAAAAATATCTAAGTAAGTATCGAAATAATACCGGTTTGAAACCGGTATTAAAAAGATATCACAAGGCTTTAAAAAAATACCGGTAATGGACATTTCTAACTGGTTGCGGCACTGTTATGCTGTCCCCTAACCACTTTGCCTAACCACCGGTCGTAACTGGCATCAGTCCCTGCACCGAAGAATGCCTACGAGTGTATAATTCTACCCTCACAACATTGTACTCGTAAAGAAGAAAAATTGTGACTTAGTTAATTTACATTTTGGGGGTAATCTAATATTCTAGTTGAACAGTCGATTCCTAAATAGGTTGCAGTAGGTAATTTACTGTCAATCGATGTGCAGTCGACTAAAGCGAATGTTTAAATTTATCAGGTACTTACACTCCTAATAATTGTCTGTTATATTTAATGCTACATTACGTAACATTCACTCAATCGAAACTTGCTTATAATCTGCAAGTTGGAAATTCAAACGGTTCATTTGATCAACAACACCCCTTTCTTCCCGTGGGTGTCGTAAAAGTCGACTAAAGGACCAATGTTGAAGTGTGATGTGGGCGATGGGCTAGCAACCTATCACTGCAATATCACATTTTGTTGATATTTTATACCAACATTAATGCTAAAAGTGGCGCTGGAACATACGTTTCAGGTGTTCTGCCTACCCCTTTTAGGAATAAAGGCGTGAATGTATGTATGTATGTATGTATGTCATTTGATCAAAACCTATATATGTATACGTTCGGTAGCACAGATTACGTTTCAATATTGGATCTTACTTCTTTCTAATAAGACGCAAAATGTACCTATGCATAGTTATCGTTCCGTGGACTTTAAGTAGGTCTATCACGGCTAAAGAGCAAAGCATTGAAATTCATTCATTGTTGCTTGAAATTCAGTCTATCAAAAACAAATGACATTGCTCTTACGTCATTACCAAAATGAGCAGCGTAGCAAGATAAAAATAATGCTATCTCTTTCACCACAAACTAAAAGTGTTTGTACGATGGTGTCACCGTCTGGTGATTATAATTACTACTATTCACTCCGCTATCTAACTAATCTTGTTTGATATTAAAGACATCTAGTGAAGGTTTTAGGCAACGTGCTGTCATTGTGACGCGGCCATGTCATTTACACGGACAGTGTCTAACTCACGCACACATACAAGGCTCGGAGTAAAATTTTATGAATTTCAAATGGCTATTGTTTGAATATTACTGGTTTTTGCGTGTATTTATTCAAACTGCGGGAGAAGAGGGTCATATATTATCTAAATATCACAATTTCAAGTTCCTGACATCGATAGATTAGACGTCTAGTCCGAACGAAAATTGTATGGAATTCGTCAGTGACGTTGCACCTTAAGAACTCTGTGCGTAATTCCTTTGCCGGCTGATCCGTGGAGTCTTAAAGTAACAGGTTTGTAAATTTCGCTGGTAAATAGGTAAATGTATTTATTTGTGTCTACAGGTATATATTTATGATATGTTTGTATGTCTGGTGACCAGCCAGGAGCGTATTACATAGTTAAAACTGGGGAGCGCTGTAAGAGACGAGGCAGGACTAGAAATAGGTGGATGGGCTAGACAAGAGACTAAAGGGAGAAAACAAGTGACGAGATGAGGGGGTACAAATGAGTATGGACGGAAAAGACACGCCGCGCCGACCCCAAGTAAATGGGATAAGGGCAAGCGACTGCTGAATGCCTTACCCGTTCGGATCCGGCCGCAGATCCCAGCCTTGGTACGGCAGGTTACTGTACCGCAGGGTGGCTATACCGATGGGCCCTGCAAACAGAAATGATTATAAATAAGTATACAGTAGTACCGCAAACGATGTTACAACGACGTATCAGAAAGCATTTTAAACAAATCATAAGACAGCGCGTTTGCGCGGGTAAAATCTTCAACGCCCATTGGCCAAAATTTTGCGCGCGACGCCGGCTGCTGCGGTGCCCGCCATTATGTCTGGCGCCAAGAGCGAGAAAGCACGGGTTCACCCGTCATTGCATATTGTAGCTTACGTACAGTGCAACAAGGCCTTTATTGAAATAGTCATACGTTCGATTTCATTCGGTACTTGTCAGCACTCGTCGGCATTGACGAAGATTGCCGATGTACTTATATTTGTACCTACTACTTTAATAGAGTGATAGTCAAATCACCAACTTCTATGATACGTCAAAAGCGCTCTATCTTATCTTCTTTAAAATTGGCTTCCATCTAAGTAAAAGATGATTTCGCCAATGTCAAGTTTGCTTATAAAGCGACGGTGTTCGGTAGTTTTGGCCAGTCGTCAATAATGCAATCAGCGTCAGAAGCTCCGCTTAAGAAGCAAGGCGTTGAAAAAACGCTTTAAAGTTAGAGTAGAGAAATAGAAACCAGTGGCGTTATTTAACATTATAACAGTACTTAGTGACAATGACCACGACGAAGATAACGTGTCTGAGAGAATAGGGTTGGGTTTCATTAAACACCAACGGGACGAACACTCGTCGATTAAAAAACGTCTTTGCTCATGCTCAACCGTGAGACTTATGAAGGCTATTGATCTGCTGATTGTATCCGTAAAAACTAGGAGCTAGAAGATATAGTGTCAACATAGTGGGAGAAATAAAATCCGCAAGATTCCGATGGCTTGGGCACCTCTAGGTCAACCCAAGACGGGGCGTTGAAGAGAGTACCTACGCAAGACGTTTACAGTTTACAGAACCTAAACTGTTATTTGCTACGCGGCTACGCTAATGCGGCTCACCCCACCAGTCACCTGTCACGAAATTAGACCTCTACCTATGCTTAGTTACTGCGTACCGCGGTGTCAAGATATATTTGTGGGTGAGCGTGCCAGCTTAAAACCAGTTACAGAATAGGGGGGCTGCGCAGAACGGCCTAGCGCTCGAATACCGGTTGATCAGCCTAAACATCGCAGACGAAGAAGAGAGATATGTACCTACGCGCTCTGAGCTATTACCACGAATACCGAATCTCGAAGTACGTATATCTCCGTCTCTATCACAGTAAAGGTTTATGGTACTCGAGCGACAGAGACAGAGATACTTATACGAACTTCGATTTTCGCGGTAGCGCCGCTGCACGCAGAATCGGGCGCGCTGGCACCAAGTCGTATCGGAGAGAGATCCACTTCGAGTCGCTGAGCCATACGTAGATCATCATCATCATCATCCATATCAGGTGAGAAACGTCAACTGCTGGACGTAGGCATCCCTTAAAGTGTCACAATGAACGGTCCAGCATACTCCCGCGACCTTTACCATCAGTCTACCAACGCAGCGCCTTCCGGTACGTCATCGCCACTCGAGAACCTTCCCTCCTGCCGCGCCTACTGCCACTGCCAGTAGGTAGAGAAGACATGATAATGACTTAGGCGATTCTCCCACTACACCGTGTCCCGCCGCGGTGCGCGGAGCGGCAGATTTTACCATCGTATGCTAGAAAACACGCCTAGTACTTCACACTGCCGACGCGGCAATGCGCGTGAATGCGTGTGTACAAAATCTGCCGTACCGCGCACCGCGGCGGGACGCGGTGCAGTGGGAGAATCGACTTACACAGCACGCCGGTCCTGAACTGAACGGTGAGCTTATCCTCGTTAAACTTGTAGTCGTTGATGTAGTTAGTCGTCCACAGCTTGCGCGCCTCCTGCCATTGACAGATGACGGGCGGCTCCGACCACATGATGTCGCTGGGCAGTCTGTAAAAACAACCACGGATGTACTCCTGAAGGGGGAATACAAAGTCCATGAAACTTAAGAGTTAGCAGTAAGCTCGGCCGAATTTCACCATCACATACAAACGGAGTTTCGTTCTCTCGTGTTGGATTGTGACGAAACTTTTCATATATAACATGAGGTATATCTGTAATTAGTTTACTTTATATGGTTCCAGTTTATAAAACAAACGAAATACAGCAAAAACAAGTTATGTATGAAAAACTTAAATTCGCTGTATTTTTTTTACTATGATATCTGAAGCTACATAAACTAATTACCTTACCTCATGTCATTGTACATGGAAAGTTTCGTTACAATGCAACTCGTAGTTTTATTTAAAATGAGAGCGTAACTACGTTTGTATGTAGAATCGATCTTACTGCGGACTCTTAACTTTCAATGGATTTTCTAGCGTTGTGTAGGATTTAAACAGTTTACCACATTCACTGCCAACGAATTCGTAGCAGATGTCTTGGTTTTCCTGCTAAATAGAAGAAAGCGCTTACGAACAGATCGCCCCATAGGCAGTTTCCTGGCAGTGAATGCGTTAACCTTTTCACCGCCAAACACGTGAAATCACGTCATCGACGATTCGTGACACCGACGCCAAAGACGGCATTTGCCGTAATTTTTATTTATTTATGAAAACCTACTCTGAAATAGTCCAATTTCATGTTGGCATTATTTCTTTATCCATTATTTTGTTACCCTTGTGGCGTGAGGTGGCATGGCAAGTTGCTTTACCATCTGGCGGTGAAAAGGTATATGTAATGAAGCTGCAGTAACATTATTATGAGCTTTTAATGAGTCCAAGCAGCTGAGTGTGTGACCGAATGACGTCATTATTCTTTATCTCATGTATAATCAAGTGACAGATTAATTTGCATATAACACCCGATACTATGTAAATTAATCTATCCCTATCAAATCCAATTAGCATTAAAACTAGATATAATTCTATAAATAATGAAGCAAATGCTTGCTCTGTAGTAGCGTTATGTTCCTGGAGGTGAGCAAGGTCGCCAGAGCTCCCGAGGATGCGTTGTGTTGAGAGCGAGGGAATTTGTTCCTCCAGCTGTCAACACGGCGAATCCATAAACAAATCAAGGGTCGGCAACGACCAGGTTACTCCTTTGGAGTTGCATGCGTCTATAGACTGCGGTGTCCGCTTACCATACGTAAAAAACCTGTCTTCCGTCTTATTAGTTCACTCCGTAACGACCCACACTTCACGGCATACTCACTGTATGAAAACGAGCGCCAGCTTCTCATATTCGGCCTCGACCTTCTTCATTTCGGCCTCGATTTCCTCCGGGGGCCTAACGACCCCCGGGGCAGGGGGGCCGGGCGCCCTGAACTGGACTTGGTAAGGCATTGGCTGCAGCCGTTTCGGTAGTTGCACTGGAATGGAAAAGCTTGGGGTTAGAAAACAGAATTAACAGACCGAACGGGAAGACAGAAACAAAAGAAAAATCCTCGTTCTCCTGTAAAGAGCTGTAGTAAATCTTCTTTCAATCAAAATATACAGGGAAAACACTCGTAGGATGAAAAAATCACAGATTACTAATATGTTGGTAAAAATCTAATAGATTTACTTGCTTGGACGTATTATTAATCCCTTAATGCGATTTAACGAGCATAGATATCTACGCAGACGAAGTCGCTGGCAATAGCTAGTTTTTAATCGATATGTGCCGCCGTTGTTCTACGTTGCATGATATGATTCAACCATTTGATTAGGCATCGTTTTGGATTATAGATTTTATAGATAAGTGTAATCTATTAACGTATTTACATGTTTTGTCTTGTTGTGTTTAAATATATTGTGTATGATATCTATGCTTTGGTAACGGCTATCCGCACATATGGCGACACTTAGTATAACAATGTAGCTTTTCAATCTTATCACTATTGATAAGATTGATAAGAATGCTCCCACCCGCCTTGTCATTGACATTGATAAGATAGTTATCTCAATCGATAATAAACCTATCGAAAATTAGCATCACCGAATTCGCTACTCAGTTAACGCAGCAAATTTTACCAGAAGTGTGTGCTAACGGAATTATAATTCTCAGTCATTTCGGGATTTGAACCCGCGACCTTTGTGCTCCGTGAGTGCCGAGCCTTCCAAACAGCAGTTTCAAGTCGCGGCCGTAAAGGCAATTACACACCTAACAATTTGTCATAACGAGACAGAAACTACTATCCATGAGAGGAGGCCTATGCCCAGCAGTGGGGCATACATAGGCTGGCGATGATGACGATGGCACAGAAATACATATCTAAACAATAACATGTTGTTGTGACAAATTGCTAAGTGTGTTATGCCCTTCTAGATAGCGTAAATTAAAAGAGTGAAGTGTTACTGGACCCGCGATAGCTCAGTAGTCCAGAGCGACGCACGGATAGCGAAAGTCGCAGTTTCATATCGCACCAGAGGCTATTATTTCAATATGCTTTAATTGAAAATTACAGTGTACAGTGTTTCGTGTTGATATGTGAAGTGATAAGATGACAAGACGTGAGCAAACATGACCATACGCACTAAGCTGTCTGCCTTGTAAGTACCGCAAGAGCGACGTAAGTGACAATTTTTATGGCACACTACAGCACACTACATATTGAATTCCGCGATACAATATCGGTGGGCCGATTCTGATCACTGCCCATACACAATCTAAAGTCTGACATAGCAGAGACGGCCGCGACATACTCTCGATTTTTCTCGCACTATACCTCTTGTTCTAATAATAGAGAGACGGATAGTGCGAGAAAAATCGAGATAGCTCGCGCACTGTCGCGTGATAACGTGCTGGTTGGGTTGGAATAAGCACAGGCCGAATTCTACGCGGCTGGGGCTATAAAAACGATGATGTTTGTTTTCAGTGTGTTATGGTACAGTTTGGCGACAACATGGGCGACGCAGAGCTGTCTCACCGGGAGCATGACAGATGTGCAGTCCTGGGTTGACAAAGATGGGCGCCTTACCGCACGAGGTAAGGGATGAATATAGCCAATATCGATCCTTAATAGCCCGCGAGCTACGTGCAATTTTTTGTCAGTCTTCCTCCCGGTCGACAACTTGTGAGAAGCTTAAGAAAGTTGTATCATGAAGCCCCGTGGACGTCAGCTGGGGCTCCGTCGGTGGGTTGACCAGCAGCAGCATCACAAACACGTAAAAAATAAAAATAAATTTTGCCATTTACGCCCGATTAATTTTATCATCAAAGGACAGTTCAACTAATATTATGAATAAAAACATTCGCCGGCTGACTGCACAGGGTGGAAAACCCGATGTTACTAGGTCGAATTGTGCAAGATCATCCCCTAATACATTCAATAATTCTAGTATCAGCATCGTCCTTGGTGGACATATCAGAGGCCGCCCGTCCCCTGGCTGCGTTGGAGACCGCGCGGCAAGAAACCAAGAGATCCAACCAGGGGGTGCTGTACATGAGCCTGGCCAGATGCCGGTTCCGGGAGGTCCCTGAGGTAAGCCCTTAACGGTGCCGGTTAATGTACATCCATGATAATGCACACCCAAAATAATGTACAGCCCAATAAGCCGCGTCCATACTGAACATGTATTATCAGGCTGTACATTATTGGGCCGTGCATTATCATCAGCCTGACCAAACTTGGTCCGGGACAATAATTGGAAGCCAATTTTGTACAAGCTTATAATGCACGGCCCAATAATCCGAGTTCCTGTGGCTGCGGATTATCGGGCTGTGCAGTATCTGTGCGGACTGACAATCTGCAGCGAATCGATGCCACCCCGCTGCACGGGGTGTCTATTTCTGGTCTGAGGGACACAAGTTAACCCTAACCTAACCGACCAACGCTACGACAGAGTCTTACTCGTATAACAAGCCGTTTTTGTCCGCCCTGATAATGCACGACCCAATAATCCACGTCCAAAAAGTGGACGCGGATTAACAGTGTAAGCTTCATTATAAATTAAAGTAGTGTTTTGATTAAACAAGCCCTCTAGTGTTGAAAAATGGAACTAACATTTGATACTTCTATAATCGTATTTATTGTTTACAGGCACGTTATTTGATTGAATTGGGGTTTGTAAATTTATAATTATCTATTTTAATTGTTTTATGTACAATATAATCGTCTAAGGGCTATAATTAGAATATAAGAATTTAACTGACTTGATATTGGTTACCTTACTTCTTATTGGCGCCATTTTTACCAGTTCTAGAGTGGGGATGACGGGCCTCCCCGTAACCGATTAAGTCGAGGATTCATTTTGTTATTTTTGTTGGGGCTCTTCAAATTGTGAACTTGTGTTGAACCTTACCATGAACGAATGTTCAAGTGTTTTTTAAAATACAGTTCATATAAAAACAAAAGGTGTTTTACTACTTCACAATCGGTATTCCTGATATGGGGTTTAACAACAGGCTGTATATTATTACTATTAGGCTGTGCATTACTGGTTTCCCTTTTAACAAGCTTTTATTTAACTTGACCGGTTTTTTTGTGCGTTGGTTTGTTAGTGTGGGAAAAATCTTTGAACTGAATTTTGAACCTTTTAACCTCAACCGATTGAGATGAATTTTGGGTACAAGTATAGTTTGGATGACAATTCGATTTTGGTAGGTAACATCGAGCTGATTTGATGATGACGACAGAAAGTGGCTATGGGAATTCAAAACTTAACCGACGTAGCCCCGTTTAGTTTGGACTCGTTAGAATCGTCTTGCAGAAAAGCACAGTTGGCAATAAAAGCTCGTACCAAAAATGTTTTCTTTGGACAGAAATTTATTACCACTATGGTAGCAACCTAGGAAGTTTGTATGATGGTAACGGAAAAAAGGTGATATACAGGCATTTAATCCAATCAAATTATGGATCTGTGAGTTTATAAACACCTCTTGTCAGTCAGCTGGAGAATGTCATTTCGCTCATATTTGGAGCAGCCCCAAAGTATTATGGATAAAGAATCGTCAAATTAATAAGAATCGGCAACGTTATTGAGACTCCTTTTGAGTCGCAATCGCAAGCGTACATATGGTATGGTGCCCGCTTATCAACACGCAGGCCGTAAGTTTGTTTGCCACCGTGGTGCTATAAAAACAACCAAGAAGAAGTAAGGAAAAAATAAATTCATGTGCTCTGCACTCGCCTTTTGGGAACAAATGAATACATATTTGTATATGTATGGATACATATTTGCAGGTATTCAACACGTTGGAGTTCAACAACCGCTCGCTAGCCGAAACCTTGCAGTATCTGACGCTGTACGGCAACCAGTTCGACGACCACCAGTCCACTGGAGACCGATACGACAGCTACATTAACGCCACTAAAGCCAGAACCCTCACTCAAGGCCTGGGCTACGATACTAGAGGTAATGCCACGCTGGTCTCTTCATCAGTCATCATTTCTAGTCCGTACCGTCGTAAAATTCCAGATAAGGTCTAGTTTTCCTTCTGGGTTAGTAGGAAGGTAGCCGCTTATTAGCTTTATAGCTTGGGATTAGGTCCCATAGTAGACCCTGAGCTTTTTTGGGATACAAACGAGAATACCCTAGGAGGACTATGATCTAGCCCGATGAGCTAGTCCTACTGCTGGGCCAATGCCTCCCTCTCTTTTCATTTCACACGTATCTATCGAATGCTACCTACCAGTACTCCCAAAAAGCGTCGAGGTCATTCCGCCATCTCTAATCTGGTCTCGCTTGCCACTTACCCTTCGTTCCGCCAGATATCTACAATGCGGTTGGCACTCGGACGCTCGCTCGTCGTGCGTCGCAAAATGTAAAAAAAAAATAGTAGGGCTTGAACTAGGAACCATAAACAACAGCGTCTGAGCCAGAGTCCCTGAGACTTTGCCGTCTCGTGGGCTACTTGGCGCAGGCATTAGCTGAGCCATCTTCTTTTTCAACATATTGTATTGCATGTTTTTTACTGTTTTAGTTTAATCTAATTGTTCTGTTAAACGATGCTAATGTATGCAAACCTGTTGGTCTAAAAAGGTAGTAGATCATACAAAGATAAAGTGGGCACTTTCAACATTTCAACCCTACAAAGCCCCGGGGCCAGATGGTATCTACCCCATTCTACTACAAGAAGGCGCTAATGTACTAATCCCGCATCTTAGCAGATTGTACAGGGCGCGCTTGGCCTTCGCACACGTACCGCGTGTGTGGAGGATGGTAAAAGTAACCTATCTACCCAAACCGGGTAAGGCGGATTACAGTGAAGCCAAATCGTATAGGCCGATAAGTTTATCGTCATTTTTCCTCAAAACACTGGAGAAACTGGTAGATAGACACATAAGGGATGGCACATTAAGGAGACATCCGCTGCACGAACTACAATGTGCATACCAGCCAGGGAAGTCAACGGAAACAACAATTCACCTGGTAACAACCAGGGCTGAACAGGCTATAGAGAATAAAGAACTATGTCTGGCAGCTTTCCTAGACGTGGAGGGAGCGTTCGACCGTACCACGTATAAAGCTATCAGCGAAGCAGCTGCAAAACGTGGTGTAGAGCCTACCCTATGTAAATGGATAGGCAATATGCTAAATGGCAGACTAATAAAGTCATCTCTCTTGCGGGATGAGATAATGGCCACGGCCACAAAGGGATGTCCACAGGATGGGGTACTCTCACCAACTCTTTGGGGTTTGGTGGTGAACTCACTCCTGGTAGAACTCAACAAAGGTCCCATCCACACGATAGGATATGCTGATGATTTGGTGATACTGGTTAATGGGAAGTTCCCAGACACGGTATCAGAAATCATGAACAAGGCACTACAGACAGTGGAGAGATGGTGCGACCGGCACCAATTATCCATTAATCCAGGCAAAACTGTAGTAATACCCTTTACTAGGAAAAGGACCCTTCGAGGCGTACAGCAGTTAAAACTGTACGGGAGGGTACTAGAACTGTCCAATGATGTGAAATATCTAGGTGTTACACTGGATAAGGAACTGAATTGGAAGAAGCATACAGATCTCACCATTACAAAGGCACTGAGGGTATTTGGAATGTGTAGATCAGCGTATGGCAAAGCATGGGGATTGAACCCAAAAGTACTTAAGTGGATCTACACTATGATGGTGAGGCCCATATTATTGTACGGTAGCCTGGTATGGTGGCTAAGGACTTTAATGAGCACATGCAGAGATGCTCTGATGAAGGTGCAGAGATCGGCATGCATGGCTATAACAGGGGCGTTTCGTCCCACGCCTGCAGCGGCGCTAGAAATCCTACTGGACCTACCGCCACTTCACTTGGTGATTAAGTCAGAGGCGCGCAAATCGCTCCACAGATTAAGAACTCTTGGACTGTGGAGCGACAGCAAACCAAAGACTAAGCACACAAAAATGGAGACTGATGGTTTCTTAGACAGAATAACAAACATGGGAAGCGACAAAATGCTACCCAAGTTTGTATTCCATAGGAACTACACAGCAAAAGTTCCATCCAGGGCTGAATGGGCCGAAGGTCTAGAACCACCAAGGTCTGGTATCGAAGACAGTATATGGTACAGCTCTTTATAGAAGGAGTGGACTCGGGCTGGACGAACAAACTCTGGAAATCCAGTAGAAAGCAGCTCAGAATCATATCTGGGGTGTTCGCAGGTCACTTCGGGGTCAAGGATCTCTTGGCCAAGATGGGACTATCGGACAGTTTAGACTGTAGAATGTGTGGCGAGGTGGATGAGACTATGGAACACTTTCTGTGTGTGTGAATGTCATGTCCTTGCCAGACAAAGAATGAATTACTTTGGTAACGGCTATCCGCAACCAAAGGAATTCAAAACACTTCCGCTGAACTGCATCATCCTCTATGTGGAAATGATGGAGCGAGGTTGGGAGTAGACATAATGAGAGGGCAAATCCACAAAAGATCCCACTGGGTCGAAGTGCATCCGAAAGGGCCCTCATCTAGATAAGATAAGATAAGATAAACCTGTTGAATAAATGTCTATTATTATTATTATATATTAATTATTCATTTTACGGTGAAGGATAGCTTCGTTATATGTGGGGGGTAATTTCCAGAACTACAAAACCACACCGAAATTTCTTTCACTAGTGTTGTATATAATGAATCTTCGCGGTAGATATAGACTAACATGTTACCCCGTAATCTGCCAAAATTCTTTGCGACATGCGAGCGGAGCCACGCGTGCAGCGAGTCACTAGTACATTTTTTTTTCAGGAGCAGTTTCCTGGCCTGCCGGTTTCATCGGAGTCTGTTTCAAAGCACTTCGAGAGCTCGATTTGAGGGCGTGTGCCATCACCATCCTGAGCGGAGGTATCTTCGAAGGCATGAAGAAGCTTGAAGCTTTGTATCTGTCAGATAACAACATACTCTTCATCAACGCCAAAGCTTTCTCTGGACTTCGATACTTACAACACTTAGATCTCAGCAGAAACTTTAATTACGATGAATACGGGAACCATAAGAGCTTAGCGCTAGAATCAGTTCATGTCATGGAAGACTTGGAGAATCTAGTTTCTCTAGACTTCTCTTACACTCGCTTGTCCCAGAGTAATTTGATGATGTTCAACACTTTCGGAAATAAATTCCAAAGGTTGTCGCTCTGTGAAACTGGGCTTTCCAATTTGAGGGTGAATTTCTTTGCTAACACATCGCTGAGATATTTAGATGTGTCTGGAAACCCTGGGATTTTGAGTCACTCCGGTGCGTTAGACGGAACGCAGAAAACTTTGGAAGTGGTCTACGCCGCTAAAGTTGGTTTAGTCAACCTCCATATATTTCACAAATGCAGGCGTTTACAAGTCTTGAATCTTCAGATGAACGAGATACCTGTGATAATGGAAGAAGTGGCTAAAACACTTGTGAATCTACAAGTGCTGGATTTGGATGGAAATAGAATAAACTCCTGGTTCGATCCATTATTTGACGTTATGCCTAACTTGAAGTATCTCTCACTAAGGAACAATAACATAAACATGATCAACGAAGTAATGATCGAGGATTTCAAGAGGATTAACTATATTGCTTTAGCCGGGAATTCTGTCATATGCAATTGTCATTCTAGAGAACTATTCGAGTCAGCTTTAGTAGCTGATCGTGAACGCAAGAATGAAACTATGATATGCCCATCTAATAAAAATAAAAATGGCAAATTCGAATTTCATACAGGTTTCGTAACATATAACAATGTCATTTCTAATAGGAGAAACGTTAGTATATCTTGTAGTAAAGATAAAGATTGCAACGGAAAGATATACGATAATGACACGATAGCAAGTTTCCACTTCGTGGATTATGATCCACAGAGGTATCACTGCATGGAGGCTTCCAAAGGTATGCACATCTCCTTTTCCAAAGTGTTAAACTGCAACACAATGCCAAGAGATATGGACTATGAAGAGGTGATTAGACACAGTTGGATCAAGCTACTAGCTTTGCTCGTGATTCCAGCAGTGTTGTTCCCAGTGCTCGCGTTCGTTTATGTGTTCAGAAGGAACTTCAGGTATTTCTGCATTACTGTCAGAAATTCTGCGCTCCTGACTATGATCAACAAGGATAAGGTTATTGATGGTGAGATTACAATGTTACTTTTTAACCTTACATGTTCTTTTTTTGTACCATCATCATCATAGTCTGCCCTTAGCAGCCGACTTAAGGACAGAGGCCTATTCCACATATTATCCCACCACTTTACCATGTGTTTGATTTGTTTCATCCATCAGTTTCTGCCAGCAAACTTTTGCAATCAGCGCCTTTGCATGGGAAGGACAGTTAATGAGAAAAAATATTTGACACCATAATTATTGACTAAACCGGTTTCATAAATAATCTCATCCATCTAGCTCTTTTTTCTGGGTCTGCTTTTCCACCTAATCCCAAGATTTGGCGTAGGTACTAGCTTTACTAAAGCAACTGATATCTGACCTTCCAGCGCAGAAGCTAAATCAGTCTTATTGGGATTAGACCGATACAAACTTGCAATAATGTCGTTTGTAAATGCTAATTATATGTTTTGTGATAATAGGGCACATGATGTTTTTCACCAAAAAGCAAGTGTTAAATATCAAATTCCGTACATAACTTTTTTTAAATCCAGTGTTACGAGCCGGGGTTCGAGCCCACGACCCCCATATATAAAGTTGCGTGCTACAGTGGCTTCGTAATTTCCGAAATTAATGAAGCTTTATTTCCACAGACTCTCGCATCTACAACTACGACGTTTTCGTGTCGTATTGCAACGGCGATCGTGGCTGGATCCTGGACCAGCTGCTCCCACACCTCGAGACCAACTGCGGGGTCAGCGTGTGTCTACACGAGAGAGACTTTCAGGTATTACTAAACTGATGATAAAACCTGCAAGTCTCTAAAAAAAGAGCTGTCAACCACATCCCAAGGCAAGCCCTGGAACGGACACCACAAGGAAAGAGGAAACGTAACCGGCCAAGACACACCTGGAGTGGCAGTGGCAGCGGAACAGACGGCAATCGGGCTAACGTGGTTCGAAGCGAAGGGCGTAGCCCACGATAGAACGCGATAGCGGAGCACTATGGTAACTTATGGCAGCTAACTGTAGATCAGGTATCGCGCAGCCTTTTGCTCCCACATATGGTGCACTGCTGCCGCTGGAAGTCGCGGGCGAGCCCTAAGTCTTTCTTGGTGCCGTGGTGACCAAAAGATGTAGGTCTCCTCTTGGTCAGGAACTGGGAATTTTAGTCAGTCAGTTCCATTGCCATCTACGGCAGAGCCGAAAGAAAGGCATATGCTTTTTCTATGTTTGTATTTATGTGTGTATTTACCACCTAAGCGTTTAAGATACTGAACCGATCTTGATGAATGAGGTATGAATCGATTCGAAATTCTGCTCAACAGTTAGTTTTTCCGCAGTCGTGATAGTTTTTATGCTTGTTAACAGTGGCAAATAATGCAAGACTTTCCAAGCTTAAGGAATAAGGTATATTACCATTTCCAGGTGGGACTCTCAATCCTGGAGAACATAGTGTCTTGTATGGACCGCTCGAGAAGCATCATGCTGGTAATATCGCGGGAGTTCCTGCTAAGCCAATGGTGCCAGTTCGAAATGCATCTGGCACAGCACAGGTAACTTTAAGATTAATTTAATGCCCTTCAAGCATTAGGTCTCACATGCCTCCATAAAGAGTGACACAACGACCGGTCTTGCGCCACCGGTTAGAGGATTGGCGTTTTTTTTGGGTTTTAGGTAGTTTTGGAGCCCAACTCCATTGACTACGCATGGACGCGGAAATGATTGCCGAATATTTGGGGTAGGCCTATGTCCAGCAATGGAGGTCTTTCGGCTGTACATGAACATCTTTACAGAAGAATTTTCTTCTAACAAAAAAAAACTGTCCGAATTTTCGTTGAACCGAGCAACGCTCCCGTCAGCTCAGTTTTGAGAGCGGCTGGCGTCGTATGTCGTCGCTATACGAGTATAGTCACTAGTTCAAATCCGGCACAGAGGAATAAGAGCTGTTTCCCACTGACGTCCAGTTTTTTGCGGGGACGGTTTTCTGCAGGATCCAGTTTTCTGTAGTATGCGTGCAGTATCCCGGAAACAGAATGCTCGTGTGAACGTTACTATATTAGCACGTATAATACTAAAACGGAATCCCGCAGAAGGTATCCCGCAAAAACTGGACGTCAGTGGGAAAGAGCTCTGTCTCTTTTAATTTGAAACTTCTAATTTCTGCAATTATGTATTGCAACACTTCCACAGGTTACTGGAGACCCGTCGAGAAGACCTAATCCTCGTCTTGCTGGAAGAGATCCCGCGTTCACTCAGACCCACAACCCTGCACTACCTCATGCTGACAAAGACCTACATAGTGTACCCGAGCGAGAGAGACGGCTCCAAGAGAGAGTTCTGGAAGAGACTGGCGCGGAGTGTGACCGCCAGGAGGCCGGAGAATGAGAATGACTCGTTGGCGTGAAGGTGTATGAATACTTATCAGCCAGTTAGATAGCTATTCCTTGTTTGTTATTCAGACTTATCCTCTTGCCCAAGGGCCTTTTAAAAGGTATCCTCTTCAATGGAATTTACAACATTTTAAATTGGTACGGTTGCATTTGTTTTGCTTTGTTCAATTTGAAATCAAAACAAACCCTACTCTATTGCTTACTGTACTTGATTCAAATTACTGTGCCATTTTTTATTGTATGGTGGAAGCGGCTATGCCACGAGGTACTCAAACATGCTTAGAAAATAATTAAAATGACAACGATAACACCCACATTTAGTGGACAAAATGACCCATTTAAAAAGTGACTGTGAGTGTGTAAGGCGCATCACACTTTGCCGTCACATCGCGCATCCCACTGCGTTGTGCTGAGCGACGGTTCGCAACATTATATGCCAGTACCTCAGATTGTATACAAAATCGCATGGTACTGCACCCTGCGCCGCACCTCCGTCTGGCGAAATTTGTACGCGGGGTTCAGGCTTGCACAGGTGATGACCGGACATGACTGTTTCGGTCATTACCTGTGCAGGCTTAGAAGAGAAGCCATGAGTGCGGCGCGGAGGACGACACGGCCCAGCACACCATGGAGTGGTGCACTCGCTGGACCAAAGAGCGCCGCACGATGGTGTTGGCCCTCGGAGTGGATGACCTCTCGCTGCGCAGCGTGGTGGCGGCAATGTTGCACAGCGAGAGATCTTGGGAGGCAATGGCAACCTTCTGGGAAGTCGTCATATTGCAGAAGGAGGCCGCGCAGCGGGAGCGCGAAGACATTGCGGACGCGCTCCCGCTCCGGCACAGACGGAGGGGTCGGGGACGCGCGCGGTTTGCAGCCGCGGGCCACGTCCTCCCCCAGTAAGGCCAGTGGGTTGGGGACCCACATTGCACATAGCCCTACACGTATGGGGGGAAGGTCAAGCGTCTCTGACCTTCCCCTCCCTTGGCGCGGGTGCCCTGGCGTAATGAAATGAAATGAAATGAAATATATTATTAATAACAATTGTTACAAGTCGAGAATATTGAGCGTTCAATAGTTTTAAATACAATTGATTACAGTTTTTTTTATTATATAATGTCAATTATTTTCATATTGTATTCGAATATGTCACACTATATTTTATACGTCTACAGGATTATTGGTAGACTAAAAAACTCGTCATATGAATAAAATGACTCCTGCGTTAACCACTTTTTCAGCCCAACCTTGAATGCTGCGGTAGAAGTCGCATTTCTCAGAGTCCGGAAGGCGGTTGTAAACAGAGGGGCCTGCAAAGTACACAGATCGCTCAGACTTGGCCAGTCTGTGCGGATCGGCGATCAGCCTGTTGTGGTGTCTATTGCTGCGTAGGTTGTAGTTGGTATTAATGCCTTTGCGCTTGAACATATCCAAGTTCTCGTGTGTGAACACTGAGACCTGGTATATGAGTAAACAAGGCAGGGGCAGAATCCTGAGATCGCGGAAAAGGTCACGCGCTGGAGCATCCCCTGGCCTACCGGCCATCGCGCGGATGGCGCGCTTTTGTTGTGAGAACACTCGCTTCCAGTCGGAGGCGCGACCCCAAAACTCCACGCCATAAGTCAGGAGCGAGTGCACTGTCGCGTAATAGCATTCACGCACAGCACCCCTTCCGGCGGTGAACGTCAGTCGCCGCAGCGCGAAGCAAGCACTCCCCACTCGCTTGCACAGTTCGTCGATGTGCGCTTCCCATGTTAGGGCGCTGTCTAGATGGAACCCGATAAGGCGTGCGCCGTTCACATGCTGTATAGGGGCACCGCCGGCGCACACCCTCATCTTTGGGCTTGAATGGCCATTTAACTTGAATGACATGAAGCTGGTTTTTTCTTTATTTAGGGCCAAACCGTTTGTCTTGAACCATTGGTGCAATTGCTCCATGACGGAATTTAGTGCCGCTTCCAACTCCCGCTCTGTGGTTGTGCTGACGACTGCTGTGACGTCATCGGCGTACATGAATATATCGGCACCTTTAATCGCCTTTGGCAGATCGTTCAGCAAAACGCCGAACAGGGTGTTGGAGAGGCATGATCCTTGGGGGACCCCCATCAAATTTTTTAGCTCTGAAGATACGACTTTCCCCCTGTCGCCCACTACCACTTGCGATCTGTCAGTCATAAAGGACAGTATTAGCTTGGTGACTGGGCCTCGGATGCCATAGTGGGCAAGCTTATCGGCGACGAGTGCGTGGTCTGCCGTGTCAAAGGCACGGGACAGGTCGCAGCAGATGACAGCTACATGACGGCCCGCCTCACGGGCGCACAGTATACAGCGCACCACTTCCCGCACCAGGTCTGTGGTGGACCGGCCGTAACAGCCGGGGCTGCCGGGGGGCGTCGTGGTAAGTAATGCTGCATACCACGACGCTCCCCTTAACGGCAGGTGAGGGTGACGCCGCTGGAGTTTTAGTGGGTAGGCTCCTCCCCTCCCTCCGCCTTGCGCGGAGGGGGTTACGGGAGGAGAGATCCCCACATAGCCCCCCACTATAACCTTCGCCGGGCCGGGGGGGTATGTGTAACGCATTTCTCCAGCGTCAAAAAAAAAGGTTAGTTAAGGTCGCGTTTAGAAACAAGCGGCGCTAGCGTCAATAGTCGCCTAAACTCAAAACAAGGGCGTGATTCGGAGTCTTTTTGTATAGGCTTCAGCACTCGCCTGAAGGCTCGTTGAGCCACAACTCTGACTTCCTGAACAGAGGTTATCTTATCTTATATTAACTAGATGAGGCCCCTTTCGGATACATTTCGAACCAATAGGATCTTTTGTGCATTTGCTGTATGGTTACTCCCAAGATCGCTCCATCATTTCCACAAAACGGATGATGGAGCTCAGCGAAAGCAGCTTGAATTCCTTTGGTTAGGGATAGCCGTCGAACAGAGGTCATAGGCAGTAGCAGAGAAAAAATGCAGTTCCTGTATAGGGGGAGACATTAAATGTTGTCCTCCTGATAATAAAGTAAGACTCCGAACGCATATTTATGGCTTGCCTTTGAATTTCGCGTCAAATATTTGTGATCTGTGTCTTTTTTGTTTTACCGCCCTAGGTATATCATGTAATATTAACGCCGAATGAACGTGCAATGTTAAACTACTTAGATATAAAATGCCTATGTACCTAGATTATAAGTAACTAATATATTTTTGTTTTATATTTATTGTGAAGAAATTCAAAGGTGTATGTAAAGTCCCCAACCCGCACTGGGCCAGGGTGGGGACTACTGCCCGTTCCCTCTCATGCAAGAGAGGACGCGTGTGCCCAGCAGTGACGCGTATATAGGCTGATGTATTGTTATTATTTATTATATTTATTGTGAATTAAGAAGATACAAATATTGGTTTTATTGTTAACAATTCGCACCTAACACAATATTCCTCCTTCCTCCTCTCTCCTTTGATTCAAATTTTAGATTATTTAGTTTAAAAAAAGTAGAAATTGTGTATAGAAGGTTCTCAATTCACTAGTATGAATAAAAATGGTTAACCTCAAAAAGTCGTCAATTAAGGACCCATTCGTAAAAATGAGCACCAACTTTATGCGTAACGTTGAATGACAATCGATATAATAGTTGTTATGCGACTAGACGGCCATCCCAACGCAATATGGTACCATCGCGCTGATCTGATGATGGAGACAAAAGGTGGTTATGGCAATTCCGTCACCCCGTTGAGTTTGGGCTCGTTACAATCGCCTCAATGAGTAGTTGATGATGGCATACACAAAAGTACAGATGGCAATAAAAGCTTCATCATTATATTTAAGATTCAAAATCTTGTCGGTGGAGCAATTTCCATTCCTCTCTGTTCTCAGCTATTGTTTTGACCTCTTGATACGACGCGCCGTTTACTTTTTCTTTTATTTGGTCCATAAAAGATCTTCTTGGTCTCCCTCTCTTCCTCTTTCCCTCTATCTTCCCTTCTACTATGGTTTTCATAAAATCATCGTGTCGTAACAAGTGGCCCAACATCCTGCCTCACCTGTTCTCAATGGTCTTCAACAACGTTCTTTTCTCTTTCACTCTCTCAAGCACCTCCTCATTCGTCTTCTTATCCTTCCAACTAAAAAATCCAATAAAAGCTTGACCAAACTTATTTTCTATGAAATTCTCTACAGTGCAATTAGAATTTTTCGTGTTTTGAACGTCTAATTCAGCTGTCGGCAACAAGCGGCCCGCGGGCCGCATGTGGCCCGCGAACCCCTTGATTGCAGCTCGCGAGCCTCCCTGCCTGATTTTGTGTAGAGGTAGTTTTACCTGATATAGTCGCAACTTGTTAAGTGCGGCCCGCGTCATTTTCGTTAGCTGCTGAAGCAGCCCTTGTCTGCTAAAAGGTTGCCGAACCCTGGTCTAAATACTCACAGGAAGACAGATACACGTTGTTTCTGAGTCGTTTCGGTTGTGGCGGCACTAATAGCAGGTCCAAGTTGAGCGTCCCTCCGCATATTCTGTAACAACCAACTAGCTAAAATTGTCATGTTTAATGTTCTAGCATCCTAGTCAAACCGCGTACCGTTTTAAGAAACCCATAATAGTTTTGAACAAGCTATCCAACGCAGTAATATCCCACACTATGGGTTTAACGAGAAATATTACATACCCACTATAGGCGTATGGCATTCATGGCTAAGTATGTCATTGGCGTATCGTCTTTCGACTCTCAAAACAGCACCACCTCGGGAGCTCTGGCGACCTTACTCACCACCAGGAACACCATACGGAATACTACAGTCATAATAACACCACCACTAGAGACCAAGTTGTGGTGTTATTATGACTGTAGTATTCCGTATGGCAGTTAGGCACTGATCCCACCGCCGGCGAGTAAGCGAGTGTTACTACGTGCTACTCGCTCAAGCGAGTAAAAGCGAGGAAGAATTGATCATATGCCGTAGCTGGTCGATCTGTCGCAGCCGACCGGAGAGACGTGCCCTCAAGAGCGCGTGAAGTTTGGGTTCCTCCAAAGGAGAAGCCCCCGGAGTACGTTCGTCAGAAGATCGGCTTCTCGCTGAGGGTGTTCCAGCTGCGTTCGCGCCACTATGTGCACTTCAGCTCGTTTGTGGTGCGCGTGCCGCGGCCGCTGCAGGAGACCGTCGCATGTGCTGACTTCTGGCCGAAGGGTGTAGTGTTTCGACGGTTCCGGGGCAATCTGCCGAATCCTACACCGGAGACGACGATGCAACGGGGCCACGCCGTTTCGTCGCCTAAATAGTATTATTTGTTGTTTTGGATTCGTGACGCATTGGTTATTAGTGTTATTACTGTAATGTCACGTAAATGAAATAAATGACAGTTCTCGCTAGTCGCTGGCGTAGTGGGACCGGTGCCGTAGGCTCCAATTATGACCGAGATGACTTTCCGCTGTGTTCTACGTGGGGGCGTAGACGCGGCTGTATTGGCTAGTCAGCGATCTCCTCCAGGCAACCTTTGGGTACATAGCGGTGACGATGCAAAAAAACCGGCCTTACCTGTACTTCCTGAGATTAATTTCGCCAGTTCTCGTTCTCGTGAGACACTTCTTTAGGTATTTATTGAATGCCGCTTCTGAAATTCCAACAAAGGGTCACTCAATCAGACATATTCACATTTCAGACCCTGTATCATGGTCGGCCTTATCTGATAAGTTTTCACGCGATAACTTCTCTGTTCTCTGGCTGACACCGTTCGATGGAACGAGACGGACGCTCTATCTTGTCACTTATCGCGTTGTAAGGTCGACCATGATACGGGGCCAGGAGGCCTAGATAAGGTTACAATCGACAAGCGCTAACGCTAATAGAAAACTAATAAAATGTATGGGAATGACAATTTAACAAAAAGTGTTTCGTCGGCATCTGTCATTCCCATACATTTTAATATTTTCTATTGGCGTTAGCGCTTGTCGATTGTAACCTTGTCTACAGCCCCAGATATGTCTACCGTTGCATAGCGTACGATCCTTGCATTGATTTTATTTTTTATTGTTTTGCATTTGTTTCGAGGCAAACGATTAGAAATAGTTGGGGCAAACAAAGAAAGATGAAACCATGATAAATAAAATAAGTAGTATATGTCTCTGTCATACTTATTGAGATTCGTATAAGTGCATCTAACTCCTTACCGCTTAGTTCCCCGATCAAAGTCCTAGGGTCCTGCTGAAAAGGTGGCTCCGACATGTTTAAGTTGTCCAAGTCGTCTTTTTCTTTCTCGTTCTTTGTGTACCTAAATAATAATATCGATGCTTAATAATAGAAGATCAAACGAGCTTCGCAAGCGAAGTTCGATCGATATTATATGAGTAAGCTTCATTCGAAGATATAACACACATGTAGTCCTTTAATCTACCAGGCAACATTTCGCAAGTTTAAAGTACGCAGTAAAAACCATAGCTCAAACAGTTTTATCCCCACCTTTACCCCTACCCTACTTAGGGACCTCGGCTTGCCACCATTTCTCATTCTTTTTAGAGTCAAAACTTTCCTAGGGGTATAGGGGCGGGCGGGATGTTATATCTTCGAATGAAGCTTACTCATATAATATCGATCGAACTTCGCTTGCGAAGCTCGTTTGATCTTCTATTATATTTCGAAGCTTCATTCTTCAGATATAACACACATGTAGATGTTTAGAGTTGAAAGTTTTGCTGCCCTTTGTAATTGTAAAACATCATAATCATGAAATGCAATAATTATGTTTTGACAACAATCTTAGATACTCCCAATTATTAATCAAAGAGTACAATTGTAACTTCACATAATTCTACCTATACAAAAGGCAGATTGATCTGGCACAATGACCTTCGTCGATTAATTGACGATGGTAGAAACGAGCCAAAGTTTTCGATGTTCTCGACCAGCCTGCTGCCTTCCGGATAGCATCTAAAGAAATGCCTGACCGGTGTGCAGCTGACGTGGCGGCGTGGCGCGTGCTGTGAGCGCTGAACGCCGCCATGTCTTTACCGCTTTCGCCAAGCACTCGCGTAATGCACCCCAGCTAATGGATTGAGCAGATGCATTTTTATGGGGACTTTTGAAAGTCAACAAAATATGTTGTGAGCTTTTTCAGTCCTAAAACATCATTATAACAGTCA
Source organism: Epinotia demarniana (assembly GCA_945867215.1). Classification (NCBI taxonomy): domain Eukaryota; kingdom Metazoa; phylum Arthropoda; class Insecta; order Lepidoptera; family Tortricidae; genus Epinotia; species Epinotia demarniana. Next base: position 6,842,250 of record OX244286.1, read on the forward strand.
CCGGGCAAATATTTCTATTAGGTATCTTCAAAATATGGAAGGCACAAAATCGGTTGTAGACGACCTACACCTGAAGTCTTAACTATATCATCAAAAATTACTTTAATACAATTTGGGCATGACTTAATATTATTCCACTTAATAAGTGACAGTGTTTGTACCCTGTGGGCAGGACATATTGCTAACAAAATCGCCAGATTCTTTGTTAGTTTTTCCAATGAAATTTCTCTATTAGGGTACCATGTTGTTATCTTCCATGTTGTTATATGATTTAATACCACTTGAGGATCCCAGGTATGGCTATATTTAGGAGTTACGGGCTTTAATTTGTAAACACCTTTCGGTAATCCTTTACTTTGGTCATCTGAGCTGATACTACTCCCCCGTAGGAGCGAGGGTGCTGACCTATGATTATTTAATGAGCCATACGACGATCCTTTATTAAATTCGTGCGTTAGAAATAAAATAACAGCAGAAATGAAGCCCTTATAGAAATTGAATATCTATATTATCTATGCTAAATTTCCAGCACAACTTGTATTTAACACACGTTGTACTGTTGTAAAGTGTTGTTTGAAATTGACGCTAACATGAGATTAGATACTTTTACTAATCTCAACAAAAGCGGAAACCACGGTTGGGATGGCCATTAGGGAAATACTACTATTCCTGTGGCGTTGTCATTTATAATCTTATGTAAACACTTTAGTACGAGTGCGAGTGGTGGAAACGCTTAAAAATATTTATTATAAATACCAGCTAATAGTGAATGCGACGACGGTAAGAGCGTCCGAGTCTGGCTTCCACGAAATATATATTTCACATTTGGCAGAGGTACGAGACGCAAAGAGGTCGATTTCGGGCACACCAAAGTGTTTACTTATTCTTTCAAAGGCTGCAATACCTTAATTTCATTAAATATCAGGATTTAGCCTTCTGGATTCTCTGTCTGCTTCTACATTATTCTTAGTGTTAATGTACGAATCGAATAACCATATGTCTCGTTCTTCGCCCACTGCCAAATAGATCTAGGTAAGCTATTTAAGTGGGGAAACTGGATGTCTCCCATTCGATTAATATAGCTTATCGCGGTAGTGTTGTCGATGCGGAACAACAGAGCACAGTTTGATTTATTTCGCGCAAAACATTTTAATCCTAAGAGCGAGCAAGCTCTAAGTAATTAATATGGAATGCTAATTCTTGCTCTTCCCATGCTCCGTTTGCACACACTCCGTCACAGACTGTACCTCATCCTGATCGGGACGGATCTATAGATATTTCTGCATCGAATTTCGTGATTCCAAAATGACAAGACGTTACAAATAATATTATTAGTCCACCAAAATAAGTCAGGTAAAATTTCGCGAGGAAGTTTTACTTTTGATCATAGACATCGTATTCCTGAATAGCTCGGAATTTATATCTTTCTAACAACTTCGTGTACAACCAGCTGTATCTAGCTGTCGGGCATGCAGTGGTAAGAACTCTTAAAAAGTGCGCATACCCTGCATAAGAAGGGATATAGACATGATAATTGAATTGTAAACAAAACCTAAGAATTTACAGCATTGTTGGTAATTTTGGGATTGTACCGAGCTTTTGGTATAGTTTACCACAAATCGTAGGCACTCGAGAAACCGGAGAGTCTCCCTCCCATTATGTTTACATTCGTTAAGGTCCCTTCCAATACACAAAATGCCACCCCGGTATATAATAGACGTTAGGCCTTGTTTTTAGGTAAGTTACGACTTCTTTCATAATTTTGGTGAAGGTTCTAGGCGCCACGGAAAGTCCATAGACTAATAGGGAACAAAACTCGTAAGTAACATTGTTATGCTCGAATCTTGTCAATGGTAGCCATAAACCCGTTTTTAGGGATTAATTTAGAAGCAGTTCTAGTCTTCCATTTTAAAATGGGACTTAGTTACAAATTTATTGAGCCCTTTCAGATTCAGTATGAATCTATAGCCACCATTCGATTTAGGAGTCAGAAAATCTTTGATAGAAACTGATCATTAGTCTGTTGGCATCCAGTGATGCTTTCACTGAATGCCTAGGTTAATTAAGTTCTGTACAGCTAAGCTCGTTTCATCATGCTCTTGGCATGTGAAAGTATTTACAGGTTTGACAGATTGCGTAACATGTCCTAAAAAGGAATTGGAAAGCCATTCTGTATACAGTCTAATAAATAAAGTACGATTATTCGTTACATTAAGCCAACACTTATAAAAAGCTTTAAGGCGACCGGCATGTACCTGCGTTACTGCCGCGGCGTCGCAAGTGGCTTGTTGTAGGCTGCTCGCGGCCGTATGATGGTCGACGCTGTCGGCCTACTTTTCAGTAGATTTGGAAGCTTTAATTTTCTCTGAGAGTTTGCTTCCAAAGAGAGTATCATCTCTCTCAACGTATTGTATGACTTAAGGAATACTTCGTCTAGTCCAGGAATGACTAGTTTTATCTAAAATCCGACTTCAATTAGATAGGATTTTTATCGTTAGTACCTATACCGACTCCCAATTGCTGTTGAGATGATTCGATTTTCTTGTCACGGCCTCTTTGGATGTCTGTAACTGCCGCCGAAATTACGGCGTTTAAGGACGGCGCCCATAATAATTTGCAATTTACAGGTACTCTTATAAGAGTTTATCTTTACTCTTTTAATCAATACCTTTGTGTAATATAGGTAGCCACCTTTGCGCTAAATTGGGATGAATTTTCTCCCCATATTTTGGGACATCATCAGTGGCGTCCCCTAGAGCGGTTAGTAACTCGGCATCTATTACAGGGGTCGTTTTGTCATCACAGGCCTCCACGGGAGGTGCATTTTCTTCATTTGAACGTGGGAGTGAAGTTTCCACTGCCTCATACACTTGTTCGTGGTTTATAAATTAAAATATAATATTTTGATTTTTCTTATTGAGGGTAGATATGAAATGCATTGTAAAACCACTCGTCAGGAATTTTAATGCATATATGTATCTAGTGCCCCGCATCGCGAACACGGGATATACTAATCTCGATTAATGGTTGTAGAAATTGCTATCGTGTTGACTCACGGACAACCCCCAAGCATGAGATACCTTCGTGACGACTCTCGGTCGCCCCCCAGGTTTAGAATTACCAGGCGTGGGCTCACGGCCCGTGCGGTATTAAATGCATTTATTAGAGGCACCACCATGTAGAACTATTTATTGAAAATAATTGCACTTACCTGATTTATCTTCGGAACCTGATGAATCAGATAGCACCGCACTGTCATAACTCGTTTATAGTTTTTTGTTGCAATTTCCGTATATTAGCAGAATAATACTCTATTTTTTCCTGTGCACTGCGTTTAGGCATGATTAAATATTTTGAATTATTTTTTAATAGAATTAGTTCGTGCGTTCGTTGCCTCGCAAGAATAAAGAATGAGAAATGGTGGCAAGCCGAGGTCCCTAAGTAGGGTAGGGGTAAAGGTGGGGATAAAACTGTTTGAGCTATGGTTTTTACTGCGTACTTTAAACTTGCGAAATGTTGCCTGGTAGATTAAAGGACTACATGTGTGTTATATCTGAAGAATGAAGCTTCGAAATATAATGATACAAAGGATTCAAGTCAATATATGAAAGCTGCGGTTTTCTGCGATGGGCTGTTCCAAATGGTATTTCCGCTGTGTTCTATCTAAGTAGTTAACAGTGGCTCTTCGTTGAAGGAAATCATCGTGAGGAAACCGGTCTAATCCGAGTTAAATCTAGTTTTCCCCTGGGTTGGAAGGTCTCATGGCAGTCACTTTCGTAAAACGAATGCCTATAAAAATATAAAAGTACCTAATAAGGTACGATACCTCACCGCACGGACCGGGCCGGAGCGCATGCTATTACATGCGAAGGAATTTGAACCGTCTACACAGTATAGTTACATTTCATATTTGAATGAATCTTGCACCCGCCGCGAGGTGGCAGCTAACGACGCCGTTGGTGGGCATTGTAATCAAATATGAATTGTATCTGTTATACAGATGGTTCAAATTCCTTTGCATGTAATAGAATGCACTCCGGCCCGGCAAGTTCGGTGAGAATCGTACATTACGCCACCATGCATTACGTGTCACTAGTATGAGTTTTCTTTTCCGCATTTTTTGGAACCTGGTTTGATAGACTCTAAGCTTGTGCACAAATCAGGCGAGGTTTTTTCGGCTACTCTTTGACCCCCCTCCCCCAACGTGATTTGTCGTGATTTTTCCTGCCCCTCCCCCTACTGGCTACGCGTGATTTGTGCACAAGCCCTCTATCGAGATGATATATAAATATGATGATGATGATGGTTGCTCAACTCACTGATTGGCTTTCAAGAACGCCTCCACCTCTCGTATCTTCGCATTGATCTCCTTGTAAAACGCCGACCTGACTGCGTCTTGCGATGCTTTTATCTTTAACATTTCCACGTGCTCCTTCACCATGAATACGAACAAGTCTGGAGACAATGGTGTTAGTAAATAAACGATATCTAATAAGAAAAGATATGAAAGAAGATGTCGCTTTTTAGCGATAAGACCGCCTGTCGTCTTCCATTGTTTATGTTTAATTTACCTCTATTTTTCTATTATGTCTGGAATGCGGAGGCATTAAATGAATGAAAAAAAAACAGCATACATAATAAGTCCTAAGACAACTCTTCCGCACTACAGGGAAAAAAAACAAAAAATATTTTTTTACATACAAGAGCGTTCCACCCTAATGTCTGGTGAGCAATAAAGAATCATCATCATCATATCAGCCGAAAGACGTCCACTGCTGGACAAAGCCCTCCCCCCCCCCAAAGAGTTCCGCAATGACCATAATATTGTGATGAATATTATTATGACTTATTTGTTATTATTTATTTATGATGAATAAAGAATATTTGTATTGTATTGTATCGATATCCATACGCCTACGGGGACAGTAAGGCCAGGCGCGCACTACAATTTTTTGTCGAGCGATAATCGCGTCGCAGAAAATGCATGCCAATTGCGCGCACTGACATATAAACACATACGTTGCATTTTTGCGACACGATTATCGCACGACAAAAAATCGCAGTGCGCGCCTGGCTTTACATCAAATATTCCCTGGTGCTGGAAGACTCGCTGAACACGTTTTGCTTGGAGCATGACGATTTTAATGTAGTGGACAACTGTGAGCCCTACAGGTTCTAACGAAAATGGGGTGTGAACCGGTTAACGGCATGTTCAGTACCGTATTGCGATTCGTTTTTTTTTTTATTGTTTACATTGATATTTTTTGTATGTATATCACAAAACTTACAATTACGATGTACAAATGACATTATTATTATAATAACTTAGTTTTTTTGTAATGCAATGTGCATAAACTGATCTGATACGTTAAATACAACAATTTTATACACCAGCAGTTGTAAAGTTTTGTGAAATAGGGCCCTGAAGAGAACCAGATCCAATTATGATAACAAATCTTAATTGCTATTAAATATGGTACAATATGGTGCCTGATACTATGACATACTTAGCTGCATACTAGCATGCAAGTTACCTGTGTATCTGTTGAGGACTTCAGCAGCTAGAGCATAAGACCTGGATGACTCGCTAAGCAGGTCTATCTCCGAGCGCGCTGCGCGCACGCACACACAGCTGCCGTCTATGCTCTTAGGCAGCTTCACGCCTACGTTAAGAGCTGGGAATTCCAGCGTGCAGGGTTCACTGCAAAAAAATAAACTACTAGTAGTAGTAGTACACTAAATATAGTTAAACAGGGAAACTTTTTTCTGTCGCTAGTTGCTATTGGTACGTCTTGTGGGTTACGCTTTAAAACCACCTTAAGGAGTTCAGGGGGAGGTTGACCAGAGCTGTGCGAGGTTTTAAGGTTCTCTTAGCTCCCTTGAGACACAAAATGACATTGACAGTGTCATTGACAGGCATAAAAATCGCATTCACGGCTCCGACTCAACAGGCTTCTTTTTCCCAATGGCTGGTTTCCGAGAGCTGCTCTCGAAATTGCTATGAGACCTAGCTAGACCCAGTTTGATGTGAAGTGATACTTGACCTCAGAAAATGACAATTAACATCACAAAAATGACATATTGGGACATTCAACGGCATTTCAATGACATCAAGTGTCATTTAATGACATTAAGTGACATTTAACGTCACAAAAATTACATCAAGTGACATTAAACAGCCTACTCGATGATAACCAGACACCATTGTACATGGGTTCTTGACAATCCATAGGATACATAAGCGCGTTGCCGACCCTTTTTTGATTTGAGGGCCCGTTGTAGCTAGAGACATAATATCCCTCGCAACAGTCGCACCTATCAAAGCGGTTGCTCGGAAGCTCTAGTGAACTTTACTCGCCATCTGACTCCGTATCGTGGTCGGCCTTATCACACGATAAGAGACAAGATAGAGCGTCCGCCCCTGACTAACACCGTTCGATAGAGATGATGCTCTTATCGTGTTACCATGCCAGGAATACAACACCGCATACCAACAGAACTACACTACTGAGGACACATAGAAACCAACTACGCAAGATTGTTGGAATTATAACAGGACATAACACTCTGAACAAACACCTCTACAACATAGGTATCACGGACAGCCCCATGTGCAGAGCGTGCATGGAGGCGGAGGAAACGACCAAACATATTCTACTGGACTGCAAGCAGGTAGAAGTATACAGGGAAAAGCACCTAGGGTCCCCGGAAACACTCCGGGACGCAGTCAAAAACACAAAGGCACTCACGAACTTCCTGGAGGAGCTGGGGTGGTTAGAGTAGCGCTACCCCATTTCACGCAAAATAGGCACGCTGGATGTCGATTTGCGGAAAAAGCCCAGTATACTAACTAACTAACTAACCAACAGAACTAGTTGTTGGGCTGTGTAAGGCTGTGGTCTTTTGTAAGTCTTTTTAACGTCACAAAAATGACATATTGGGACATTCATCGGCATTTCAATGACATCAACTGTCATTGAATGTCACTAAAATGACATTAAAGGACAATTAACGTCACAAAAATGACATAAAGTGACATTAAACGTCACAAAGTGATATAAACATCGCACTCACGGCTCCGGCTCGACAGGCTTCCTCTTCCTAGTGGGCATGCGCACAGCCACCCAGATGTTCAGCTTGAGGCCCGAGAACTCGCGGTGGTACGTGGCCAGCTTGATGGACTCGAACTTGAGGTTCTTCTCAAGGTCGCGCAGGATCATGTAGGAGGCGCATTGGATGGTCTCCGAGAGCTGCTCGCGGAGTTGCAGCCTGACCTGAGGAGCATGGTTGACGTCTAATCATCATCATGATAATGAGTACCAGTCCATCTGTTTGGGAGCTACGATACAATAGACCGATACACAGACACGTTAAACTTATAACACCCCTCTTTGCGTTGGGGGTTAAAAACAAAGTTTTAACCGACTTTAATTCAGGACATCGCCTTATTTGAAGAGTTCTTTCGATTTCTCCAAGATCCCATCATCAGATCCTGACCTGATGAACATGGAACTACCAGAGAAGTATACCCTCTTAAACAAAAAAAGAATTTTGTAAATCGGTTCAAGCGTCATCGAGTAATTTGGGAATATACATAAAAAATAAAAGATTCCGATGGATTGATGAAAACCTCCTTCTTATTTGAAGACGGTAAAATATTGGAAAAACAGTATCAGTAAATAGTATCTTCATTAATTTAAACCTTACACCATAAGGCTCACAGATAGAGCGGCCTGCGGTGGCGGTCAATAGAAAATTTGACAGCTAATGACAAGTTTACTATTTTCTGCCGCGGCCAGGCCGCGCCAGTGTGAGGCGGGCTTGAAAATAGATCAATCACTTACTTCATTATAACTCTCAAGTTGCCAGGCGGTAAATTGTTTCGGATTTGACACCATTTCCTCCAGCATTAGCATCATCTACAAATAAAACAAATGGAATTAGCCCTATAGCAAGCTCTATAGGGCTTACGTTTAGGCCGGGGCCGCACTGGTGGAGCGATTGGCGACGCGACGGCGATTTCAGTACAACTACTGTGGCGACAGATCGCCGTCGCGTTGCTAATCGCCGTGCCAGTGCGACCCCGGCCTTAAGGTATCCACTAGATGACGATATAAGTATTTAGTATATATGTATAAATGCATAGAAGACATCCAAGACTCAGAAACAAATACACATGCTCATCAGCTCATCACACAAATATTTGCTCTTACCGGGTTTCGAACCCAGGTCTTCAGCTTCGTAGGCAGATGGTAGGGTCCCTACCCTCTAGGCTGGGCTAAACCAGCCGTCGATCGATAAAATGAGAATAGTTATTTCTGTCACAAGGGAGCAAAATAGTATATTTACGGCGAGGGCGGTGTATTGAATCCTGAGCGTAGTGAGGGATACAAGTGTTTACGCCCGAGACGAAAATAATTTTGCTACCGAGTGACACATACTATTTTTCACACCGACTATGAGGAAATTTAAAAAAAGCTATTGTTAAAATATATCTAAATTATCTTAATTTTTATTACTAATTTTTAAATATTACGAAATATTTATAAATTTTTATACAACGTTGTTAGAGTTAAAACTTGAAATATGTTCGTTTTGAATCGACTACGATGAAATTACAATCGATTATTTTATTAACATCTGTGTTCAATAATTGGCACATAGCGTACAAATGCTCCAATGCCAATTTATAAATTAAAAAAGTAGCTTGAACAGAAAAGTAGCGTTTTGGTCCCTCTCGTCGTGGAGCAAAACTTACTTTTCCGAATGAAAGGTGTGAAAAATATATTTCCTAATTCTATGACATTAACATAAGCTTTTCCACTTGGCGTGAGGAAAATGTTTTTTAACTACGATTTCACTTTAAATTTAGTTGTTTCGTGGGTGTCTATGACATATTTGCTATCCTGTCAGTAGTAGTGCAGACACAATGTAATGTCGCAGCCGAAAGTGCAAAAGATACGAATACGATACGAAACTGACCGACTTTCCAACCAAGAGGTAAAATTTGGAATTTGACCGGTAGCCTCGCGATGTTTGTTTGTTTTTGACATGGTCAAATTTGGGAGTAAGAATGTATATTTTACCCACCGGCAAGGCTTCGACACACCTCCTGTCTAGTTCGTTGGCGTCGCAGGCGTTGTTCTTTTGCCACAGATGGAGGTAGGTGTTCATCTGTGTGGGCACTCGGGGGTCCGGGAGTCCGTCGCAGCGCAGGTATTGTTGCCACTAGAAAAAATCACGCAGAGTCAATTTCAAATTAGAGGGAAAATTTTAAAAACCTTTGTATATCGGAAATGATTGATCTGTCAAAGAATCTTTCAATCGGTTCCCTTAGGTTAGGTTAGGTTAGACCCCGGTTAGACTTAACTTGCAATGAGAATTCTAGCGAATTTTACATAACAGCACACGGCTGTCACGCGACGGCACGCGTGCTCTCTCGACTTTTCTCGCGCTATCCGTCTCTCTCTTATTAGAACACTTAGAACAAGAGGTATAGTGCGAGAATATGTCGCGGCCGTCCCAGGATAGAAGTGCTGGTAGTTACAAAGTAAAAAGAAGCGTTCTAGACCATTCTAGCGAAATGGAAGAGCTAAGCTCTCTCCCCTTCCGCACAGCAATTACTAGAGCATTCTAGAATGATCTTAGCCATGGTTGGCTCTATGCTTGGCTGTGTTCGTCGTTCTGGGGCCGTAGACAAGGTTACAATTGACAAGCGCTAACGCCAATAGAAAATAATAAAATATACTAGCTTCTGCCCGCGACTCCGTCCGCGTGGAACGTCCGGTTTATATCGCAGCTCCATACAAACTTTTACCCCCCCATTACACCCCTTAGGGGATGATGTAGGGGATAAAAACTATCCTATGTCACTCTCCATCCCTTCAACTATCTCCACTTAAAAAATCGCGTCAATTCGTCGCTCCGTTTTGCCGTGAAAGACGGACAAACAAACAAACATACACTTTCCCATGTTAGTATGGATAGGAATGACAGATGCCGACGAAACACTTCTCGTTAACATCTGTATACATTTTATTAGTTTTCTATTGGCGTTAGCGCTTGTCGATTGTAACCTTGTCTAGGCCCAGTTCAACAAATTTAAAAATGGTGATAACTCCATGTTTTTTTAATGTGAATGCTCTACCTACTCTATGCACCTTTAGGGAGACATGTAGCGACATCTGCCTCTATGACTTAGGCGTATTTTAACAACCCGCCTAGCGGGCGCCTACGCCGTAGTCGCTATCCGCTACATACGAGGAAATCCACAGGATCAGCTACGAGCGTAGCGCGTAGCCATTCTTGATTTATTATTATTATTGTTGGTTTATGGGCCTTTTGTTTGCCGCTTCGACCAGCAGGTGATCTATTGTGGCAGCCCTTTTGTTATTAGATTTCACCGTTAAGACCCGTTGCCTCTAGGAAATTCCAGATTCTTTGGGCGGTGATATGTTGTACCTCTTCTGGGTGCACGACGTGTCGCCCTAGATAGATACTTCTTTTTTGCATGAGTGTTCCGCAGGAGCAGAGAATGTGCGCTGCTGTTTCCTCTGTCTCCTGACAGAACCTGCAAGTTGCATCCTGTTTCATACCCATCTGAAACAGGTGTTTGTTTAGTTTGCAGTGACCTGTCAGGATTCTCGTCACTGCGCAGGTTTTGTGCCTTTTGAGTTGTAATAGCTCTTTAGACAGTTTATCATCAAACCCTTTGATTAAGGCTTTAGCCTGTTTTTGTCCTTTGGTGAACTTCCACAGCTTTATTGCCTCTGATTGTTCAGTATTGTTTAGAAGAGAATATGCTTTCCGTTTTGTGATACCACAGAACGGTTCTGGGCCGACCAGGGTTGTGTCTGCGCCCTTCCTTGCAAGTTCATCAGCTTTTTCGTTTCCTACTATGTCGGAATGTCCTGGTACCCATCTAAGTATGACTTTGTTGGTATTGGCCAGGGCATTTAAATTGTTTTTACAGTTCTGGACTAGTTTCGAGTAGGATTCTAGGGATTCTAGTGCCAGCAGAACAGCTTGGCTGTCCGAATTGATGTAGATGTGTTGGTTTCTTAGGTTTCTTTCCAGATTGATCTCCACGCATTTATTTATTGCGAAGAGTTCAGCCTGATAGATTGAGGCCTCTTTCCCCATGCTGACGCTAGCTTTGAGCTTTGGCCTCTCACCGTAGATACCGCATCCAACATCGTCACCTTTTTTTGATCCATCTGTATACCAAATGTGGCTTCCCTCCTTGAAGTCCATTTGGTCGTTTATCCATTTGTCTCTCGGAGGTATTTCCACTGTATACAGTTTGGTGAATTTGCATTCCACGTAAGTGTCGTCAGTGGGCATGTTTAGTTTTTTGTTATCAAAAACAAGGGCCTCAAGTTTGATAAGCGCTTGCGAGCGCCATTTTGGCCTTGTTAGTGCGCATATCCTATAGATGCACTGCTTCGCCTCCTTTTGCACTTGCAGGTGGAGTGGCGTTAGATTGAGCAGTGCATCCAAGGCTGCCCCCGGTGTTGAGCATAAAGCTCCTGTTGCTGTTAAGCAGGCTGTACGCTGTAGACTGCTTAACTTTGTGATGGCTGTCTTTTGGTTGGTTTTGTTACACCAGACTGCAGAGGCGTATGTAATTACAGGCCTCACTACCGCTGTGTAAAGCCACATAGCAATTTTGGGCCTTATACCCCATCTTGCTCCTGCCATTCGACAGCAAGTCCACATGGCCATTTTTGCCTTTTGTATTATGTTATTCAAATGAGCGTTCCAAGTTAGCCTTTGGTCAAAAGTAACTCCTAGGTACTTGACCTCATTTGAGTATGTTATTTCCTGTCCATTCAGTTTTAGCTTGGCGAGCTTGTCTAGTTTCCTTTTCTTTGTGAAGGGCACTAGTACTGTTTTGCTCGCATTGATGGACAGGTCATTTTCTTTGCACCATTTATTTATGGTGTTGAGCGCTCCTTGCATAAGGTTGGAGATTGTGTGGAGGCACGGACCTCTGATTATGACTACAAGGTCGTCGGCATATCCTTGCGTGTCATAGTCTAGGTCCTTCATAGTTGCTAGGAGTTGGTCCACTGCTAGGGTCCACAGTAGTGGGGATAGTACGCCTCCTTGTGGACATCCTCTTGTGGTGAAGAATTTATGCTCAATTGCATTGAGGGTCAGAGTGACTATTCTATTTGAAAGCATGCTCTGGATCCATCTGATGGTGCTTCCGTCCACGCCCTTTGATCCCAATCCTTTAAGGATAGTTTCTGTGGGTGTGTTGTCGAAGGCACCCTCGACGTCAAGGAAGGCACATAGAGCTGTTTGCTTGTCCTCTAGGGTTTTTTGCACTTTGTCGACCAGATCAAGTAGTGCAGTTTCCGTACATTCTTGATAGCGAAAGTGCGAACGGCACCAACGTCTCAAATCAGATCAGAGAATCACAGATCAATTGTCAGTAACGGTGCGCCTTCTACAGTTTATACTAAGCGTCTCCTAACGGTTATTAACCAAATATTAATGCTCTTAACTTTGGCTATGTCCACAGCAAATCTCTGTAAATACTCACTTCAGCCATCCGTTGTAATTTGTTTTCATGGTCGATCTTCTCTTGTTCAAATTCTGGAACCCAACAAGATTGTAACATTATGTTACTTACTTTGGCTACTTATTATCTTTCAGTATTATTTTTACTGCATATTACAATGAACGCAGACCCGCGGGATAAAATATATGCGCATCCAGAAAGTTCAGGCACACTTGTGAAAGATTTTTTAAACCGAATAAGTTGAGATTTTCCCCGACATACAAACTTACAAAATTACAATCTCACAGACTTTTCCTCTAAATAATATCTACTATAGCTCCTGCCCGCGACTCTTTCCGCTTGGAACTCGTTTATATCGTAGCTGCATATAAACTTTCACCCCTCATTTCACCCTCTTAGGGGATGATTTCCGGGAAAAAACTATCCTATGTCCTTTCTCCGAATTCAATCTCTTTACCAAATTTCATCTAAATCGGTTCAGCGGTTTAAGCGTGAAGAGGTAACAGACAGACAGACAGACACACTTTCGTATTTATATTACTAAGTATGGATATTAGTAAATTAATCCTATATTATAAATGCGAAAGTTTGAATGCTGCGATGTTTGTTATTCAATCACGCCTAAACGGCTCAACCAATTTGGGTGAAATTTTGCACGGAGATAGTTTATAGCCTAGATTAAAATGTAGGATAGTTTTTATCCCGAGTCCGCGCAGACGAAGTCGCGAGCGGAAGCTAGTATAAAAAAAAACTCTCTATTTTGTGACTGAGTACTTACTAGAAAACAGTGTACAAGTTTTGGCTAATATATCTCTTCTTATTTCTTGCTCTGCATTGTCTTTCGCCAAAAGTTCCGCTCTCTCTCTCGCCAGGTTTAGTCTCTTCTCTTTCGCACCCGCCAGAATGGCTTGCCTAGACAGAGACAAGTATAGTAAGGTTGGCATCTGAATTTTAGGTACAACACTTTACTGACAAAAAAAAGAAATTCTTGCTTCTAAGGTCTAGGAAATAGAATGACGTCTAATTTTGTAATGTATATGTATTCAATAACGACAAAAAACTAAAATAACACGAGTCCCAGTAGATATACCGCTTAAAGCTGTAAAACAAATACGCGTCACGTCACAGTCGACACTTTCGCTGTTCACACATTGCGCGTAGAGCCGATGGCCATTGAGCCGGAAAGGTACTCTAGTGTGATATGATGATGATGACTCAGTTACGCGGCGCTACAACAAACTTAAGCGGACTTCAGCGAACTCGTTGGCGTAATCACGTGTACTTCATGAAGGCCGAAACGCACTGACAGCGGTGGCGGGGCGGCGCGGCGCGGCGCGGTGCGGAGGCGGTACCGGTTGTAATGTTCGAACTAATACGAAAGGGTCTGCACAGAATACCGCGCCGCGCCGCGCCGCTCTGTGGGGATCCTTCAATATTAGCTCGAACATTACAATTTACAACCGGTACCGGTCAGTGCGTTTCGGCCTTAAAGGTAACTGGTATTCAATGCAGCGCAGGTCTAAAAAGGTCTTAGGAGACTTTACTTGAGTCAATACTTTAGCTAATATATTTACTCTGACCAGTCGTTATATCGGAGTATACGTTTAATATATGAAAGTAACAGCAGTCGGTGCTTATATCCGTTTGGGAGCTACGATTACACAGACAGACACACAGATATAAATATTAAACTTATATCACCCCACGTTTGTGCCGGGGGTTGAAAATAACAACGTTCAAAGGATTTATAAAGACTAAATACCTACTAATTACTGTACTTAAGAGTTATGGGGTACAGCGCCAATAACTGGCCACCTCATACTCAAAATAAAGAAAGAAAGAAAGAAAATGAAAAAATAAAAGTTTCACCCATAATTTAATATTTTTTAGTATAAGGTGTTAATTACTGGCCACACTTCAATAACTGTCCACGTTATACTAAATTATGTTTGTAGGGAAACAGAGTTCACTTTTAGAATGAGGGGGCAGTTATTGGATGTTGGCCAGTTATTGGCGATTTACCCTACTTGAGATTATTTTACTTGGCCGAATTACATTAAAGTAGTCCATTCAAAAAGCAACTTTAAGTCTAAGGTAGAAGATTCCAATTACAATGACAGTTCTGTAAAAAGTCGGCCAAATTAAATAATCTTAAACTTTGAGCGCTTGTCCCAAAACCTCAGATTTGGGGTTATATGTCGTGGGGTATACAGATTATGTGATTTTACAGCCCAATTTGTCAGTACAACATGTCGAAGTCATAATTGGGTGTAGCGTACAGATGTAACAATCTGATATGTGCGTACAATTTTTCAGTACAACTCGTTTGACAGCTGGATCAGCAGCGCAACATGTCTCCAGACGACAGCAATTAGTCAGTTTCTGATAAATTGGGGCTGACAAATCATGATATGTACACACCCCATCAAACAGTACCCTGACTATATAGAGTCTAACCCATCAACTACAGCTCGGTCACAGGCTGTCAAAAGAAGTATATCATTATATCAATGATGAACGAAACATATAAAATTTAAAATATACTAAGATGATAAAAAGTACATAGGTATATATTTTTGAACTCATCTATACACCGTGCATTTCTTCATTTCCAATAAACGCAAGGCATTCTTTAGCCTAAATAAAGATAAAGATAAAAAGTATTTATTTCACACAAAACATTAACGGCCGCGTATTCATAAAGTTCTACAATCTACAAGCCTATTTTAACTAAAATGGCGTTTATCTGTCACGTTAACATTCGTGTTCGTAAGAAAGGGACAAAGCACATTTAATTATCACAGGCATATTAACTTTTATGAATAAGGGAGTGTAAGGATCCAAGAAATAATTAAAAAAACACACAGGTGGTGCATGACATTAGATTTCACAGACGTTTTTGAGACGTTGGTGCCGTTAAGAAGCCTAAGTCTTCTGGTAGATGTCGCTACACGCCTCCCTAAGGCGTTGTGTGAAGGAACTGATTGAAGGATTTGGTGCCCGAACCGGATTGTTCCGATAGCTCAGTTGGTTAGTAGCGACGGGCCATGAATGCCTGTGGTCGCCGGTTCGAATCCGGCTCGGAGCATTAAACATTTCAATTTTTTCCTTTGATTTAAAATTAGATGTCACCGTTTTACGTTTTACCCTCGCACTAGGCTCGACCTGTGTCGCCGTAGACCAAGTGTACATTTATATGTCTTGCATATGTTAAAAAAATATATTAAGAAACAATGTTATTAATAAACTTAAATTATTCAAGATACTGACTCTCATAGACCATTTTAAAGGGCGCTATTTCGTTCTTGCTAAATGTACAGAATTTAAAGGAAATGAAGAATGTCACGGTATAAATGTACTTATGAATACCCCGGCTCGGGGAGGATTGTAAATAATTTTAAGAGTGTATTCTTGAGAACCTAAGGAGTAAAAAAATGACATCAAAACTAAGCTGATTTCGGCTCTTTTTTTTCATACATAACTGGTCGTCCACTGCTGGGCAAGGTCCTCCCCCAAAGAGTGCCTAAGTGACTGGTTCTGCGCCACCCGTATCCAGCGGACTCCCTGCCTACCTACCTACCTACCCATGCCGCGCCTTCCGGTACGTGGTCGCCACTCGAGAACCTTTTCACCCTAACGGCCACCAGTTCTACGTGCTATGTGCCCCGCCCACTGGCACTTAAGTTTCCGAATCACTATTTAAATAAATAAATAAATATATTGAGTAGAGCTCAGCTTTCTTTATAAGAGTTTTTTCTCCTCAGAAATTAAGATTAAGATTATTTGGAATCCTCCCTGGACACCGTGTATAATACAATACTAAAACAAGCTACAATAAAGGGGTGAAATGTCAAGTAGCAAGGGGAACAAACTTTTCAGCTTCTTTCTCCGCCCGCCATTCCTCTATCCGATTCACGAGCCACAATTCTCTCTCTTTCTTATTCATTTTCTTCCACTCTTTAGGCTGTTATAATAACAAAGTTATAGCACGTCTTTTGAAAGCATTTACTCATTATAAAGAGATGCTTATAGCTACTCATTTGCCTGTGGCAACCACTGCCAACTTCGCGCACATCTAAACAAATTGTGTCTACTGTGGTTGCCAAGCAAAGTATGGGCTGCTTTTATAAAAAAACAAGCAATTTAGGCTTCCTTTCTTAAAATCCGATATCAATTGAGCGGCTATGAATCAATGGTAATATACATTATTTCCATGGGGTCACGGTATTTTCAAAGTTATTTGTTTCCTTTCGCGAAATTGAAGGTTATTTTAATATTCAATATTTTTTTCATGGTTTTATAAGAATCAATGATTTATATGAGGCATGATATCATGGGATTTCTAATAGGTACCTAACTGTTATAAGACCTAATATTTTCTCTTAAATAACGAACGATAAAGAAAATAAGTTCTAGTTCGTATTAGATTATAAATCAGATTCTAGTAGGAATATTTATTCCATAAAGAATGATTTTTTTGAAACCCTTTTTCTTTTTGCATTTTTTTCCAGACTATTTTTTCAGCTCTACGCAGTGCAAACGAGGCTCGAACTCACAATTATTTTTATTTGGCAAGGATCAAGTTAGAAACGTTAGACCTTTAAAGTTTTAATTATTATTAACACTCTTGTATGTTCGTTTTTATTCCATAAATAAACTATTCAAATTTTTTAATAATATTATTTATAAAGACACAATTTTTCACACGCATTTTTTTATATTTACGGGGAAATAATTGTATTTTTGCTGCAATATCTTCCACTCCTGAAATATATTCCTCTTTTCAGTAGGCATGGGGTCTACAGAGGACTTCGGAAAACTAAACTCATTGTTGGAGCACCCTTTCAAAGAAAATAACTGTCAAGCGTGGAACATAATTGCTGACTGGGTTCTGTATACTAGTTTTAGCTGTTAGACATAAATATTGCATACACTTTTACGGCGGTAAAAATCCAGTTAAGAGTGAGTTTCCACTAGATATTGAGATCCGACGTCACACCATGTGTAGCGTTGGAGAAGTCATAACCTAAGTCAAATGGAGTTGGGCAGGACATATTGCCAGGCAGCGTGACGGTAGGTGGACCAAAACGTAAACGGATTGGTGGCCCCTTACAGGAAAAAGAAGCGTCGGTCGTCCACCGGCTCAATGGGTTGACGACGTAAAAAAGAACGCAGGTCTTTCCAGGATGAGAAGCGCATGGGACCGGGATAAGTGTAATCGAAGAATCAATTGTTGCATCTTTGGCCCGGTCAACCATGGAGACCAGGTCACGCTAAGTTAACTTTTATCAACTTGGTGTGTTATCCAGCACGGCTATCACGCGACGGCGCGCGAGCTTTCTCGATTTTTCTCGCTTTTAACCGCCTCTTTCTTATTAGAACACTTGGAATAAGAGGTATAGTGCGAGAAAAATCGAGAGTATGTCGCGGCCGTCCCATGATAGACGTGCTGTTTTTCCTATAACATTCATAGGTGCATGTAATATGCCTAAATAGAAAATAACTTTGGCTCCGACTTATGTATATGGAACCCTAAAAATATGGCATAGGGGGACATAAAAAGTATTTTTTATCGTCAATTCACCCATTCAATAGGAAATTGGTTAATCTATAAACCATGATAAGCATATTTCCTGTTGTAAACACACGAACAACCCCGGAAAGCCCCAGCGTTTTATACAAAGAACAAAATATGTTCAATGAATGAGCCTTTGCTTATTATTTATTTATTTATTAAGCTTACTACAAAAGTTACATTTAAAAACAAAAGCCCTGCAAAACTGTTTTATACAGTTTGTCTGCAGGAAGACTTTTAACACTTTATGTAATTTAACATTATAGTTCGACAATTGTACTATTCATAAGTCTATGGTAGTGTGTCTAATAAATAGTTTTACCCGGGCGGGCTATAGTAATAATAATACCACGACCGAGCAAGATGGTAATATATAAATCTCAGTAAGTGTGAGAAAGGAATATATCGTTCGTTGTGTTTGTCACAGTTCCACTTTTTTACTTACTGCAATTTTTAGAATTAGGTTGTGGCAAATAAACCAATACCCGCCCAATTTAGCTCGTAAATACCTTTTCAAAGTCCGGTATTTCTTCTACCGGTTTCTTGCTTTTTTTACCCTTTTTCTTCTTCGTCTCGACCTCTTGTTCCTCCACGACTTTCTTCTCTTCTTCCTCTTCTGTGTAATTATTAGAAAAAAACATTATATTAGCCATAGCAGTGCATTTAGGAAAGTTATTTTAAGAACTATCTAGACACACGGCAGTGTGTCCGCCAAGTTCGAGCAAAAAAAAGCGACACACCGGCCGTGGGTTATATTACACGAACCATTTCGGGCCAATTTCGACCACCCTATAACTCAAAACATATTTTATCTACGCATATGAAATTTCGAGTTTCTGTTGACATCCTCTTAATTGTCTAGAATACAAAATTTCATTATTCTACCTATAGCAGTTCATGAGATATTGACGTCAGAAAATCGCTATTTTTACTATACACTCACTGACTCACTGACTCACTGACTCACTCATCAAAAACCTAGACCACTTCCAATGGTCGTACTGACTTGAAATTTGGCATGGAGATAGGTCTTAAGGTCAAAGTAAGGGGAAAAATCTGAAAACGGCCAAGTGTGAGTCAGTTTTAAAAATAGCGAAGGTGTAACTTTGTTCTACTATGAAGTTGTTCAGTATTTCAACATTACTAGCACAAAACACAACGTGTTATTAATTAATTTCGAAATCGATGGATATTCAATCATATAGCTAGTTTGACGGAGACGAAACCAAACGCTTTTCTGTAAGCTAGCAACACTGAGCCTCTTATGGCAATATCCGCTTTACCGCGCATCGTTACAGCTCGCAATGAATTTGCTGGAGCTTTAAAAACCCTATAAAACTTACAAACCCGAACCGCGACACGCGATAATTGAGAAAACCAGACTTTAGCGGCCTGTGAGGAAATACAGCACCAGGGGGCCCCCAGAACATCACACCGAGCAGCGGATGAATTTGAGGTGAGTCTCCCGAACACTAGCTACTTAAAATACGCCACATAAAGATTCGAGCCGGATATTCCTTATGAGTACTGGTTATTTTGCTTTAAATTCGCGTTCGTTGCTGTTTTGTGCTAGCATTGCATGCTAAATTCCAATTTCTTTTACTACGACTTACGTCACTTAGCGAGAATCTACCTCCGGTGACAAACATTAATATCGAGTTTCCAAGCGCCTAGCGTATTATTTTACGGTAATACCGGTGTATACAGTGCGATCTCAATGAGAACTTTCTAATTATATATAGTTTCATAGGGTTTTAAGCGATATTTGCGAAATTACATCTCGCAATCATTTTTTACGAAAGGCGGTAGACGCATACTCGCGCTGCTCGAAGCGCCCGCTGAGCGCCATTCGCATGGCCGTAATTGCATTCCTATAGCATAGGTTAATTTAGTTAGTCGCAACTAATAATTTAAAAGTTTTAGTACAACGTACAAAACCCACTTGGTATTTACGTACTTAGTGTATATCGAAGCGGTGTAGGTACAACGTACCGAACCCAATTCCGCGGTCACTGTATTGCTACATACCGATTTATAAGCTGCATGTATTTTTGTACTGCACACATTTCAGTCTTTGTAGCTTGGGATCTACCAACCATTGACTTCTGTAGTTGCTTAATCGATTTATTTACAGTTAAGTTTGCGACCAGCTATATTATTTTACTTACTAACTATCATTGCGCTAGTACCTAGCCATCAATACACTTAATACCTATACATTATCTTACGTACAACGTACGTCCATACATAAAATTTACATCCATACATACGTATATCGTTTTATTTCGTGATATTACATTTAGTTTAATTCAGTGACTTAACTATGTACGAAATGGAAATCGAACAATTGAATTTCGAACGTGATCTTGCTTTGAATAACATCGAAAAGATTGTTGATTGTAGTAACAACTTAGCTGAGTTTAGAGTACGTGTTAAGGAATTAAATTCAATTAAAAAAACATTCTTGCAAACACAGGCAAAGATTGAAAAATTATCGGCAAAAAACGAAACTTTTTCAAAAACGGATAATTTGGCTATTCGTAACAAATTCGATTCGTTGTATTTTCAAGTCCAAGTTACCTTGGATACGATAAAGGAAGAACGTAAACAAAGTGTTTCGGCACCGTGCGGTGGACACAACGTGTCACATGCGGGTTGCTGTGCCTCACAGCAGGTACCTCAATCACACATACGTTTACCTCAGCTGACATTACAAACCTTCTCAGGTGATTTAACTGAATGGAATGCCTTTTATGATTTATTTAAATCACTTGTGCACGATAACGCTACGTTAACAGATGTAGAACGCTTCCGCTATTTGTTATTGTTTTTAAAAGGTGAACCTTATAATCTTATCAAATCGATACCGGTTACTGAATGTAACTACGAAAATGCCTTGCAAGTGTTAATAGGTCGTTACGAAAATAAGCGAATTATTGCAACAAAACATTTCGATAATATATTTGATGTCGAAGCAGTTAGCGACAAAAATATAGAATTTACCTTACGTAATTTGATGAATTGTTATCACGAAAACATTACGGCTTTAAAGTCGTTAGGTATGCCGGTTGAACAATGGAATTTTGTTCTCTTAAATATTTTGCTGCGCAAAATTACCCCTAATATACGTAGACGTTTTGAATTGTCATTAAAAATCTCAAATGAAATTCCTAGTGTGACGGATTTACTTGATTTCTTAGACAAAGAATTAGCGGCATCCGAGATAATGCA
Organism: Epinotia demarniana; assembly: GCA_945867215.1. Taxonomy (NCBI): domain Eukaryota; kingdom Metazoa; phylum Arthropoda; class Insecta; order Lepidoptera; family Tortricidae; genus Epinotia; species Epinotia demarniana. The sequence continues at coordinate 6,863,585 of OX244286.1, forward strand.
CGCCTCCGTGCGTACTTCAAGTACCTACTCGGCTCAGGCAGCGGCACAGCGCGCGACCGGGCCTGCTGGCGGGCCGGCCGGCTCGGCTCGACCGGCTGCTGTGACGTCATCGCGCCACGCGCAAGCCGGGCGGCAGGCAATTTCGCTTACTCGCGCGCACTCTGACGTACAATATAATGCACCGCGCACTCCTAAAACATCGTTTTCGCGAAACTCGCGTACTATGAGTATGCATGCTGCAACTGCGGTGGATTATATAAATAAAATTAAATGCGCGTATTGTAAGGATAATTCTCATCCTTTATATAAATGTGAGAAGTTTCACACACTAACTTTTAGTGAACGGAAACATTTCGTCCAACAAAATAAAATTTGTTACAATTGTTTATTCATCGGCCACGACGCAAAAGACTGTAAATCGCGCCACTCTTGCCGCGCCTGCTCTCAGCGCCATCACTCTTCATTACATGAAGATGCGCCTACTTCAAACGTCACACTGACAACGGAGTACTCGCCTTCCCCTGAGTCACACTCAGTAGCGGACACCTTTACGCCCACTCCATTACATGGAGCTGCGGGGTTTTCCTCGAGTAAGAACTGTACGGTTTTACTCACAACCGCGCTTGTAAACGTGCGACCCATGAACCATGGGCCTTACTCGCCGCGGTCCGTTCGTGCTCTTGTTGACCAAGGGTCACAAGCGACGCTGATCACTGAATCGTGCGTCCAACGTCTCTGCCTGCCGCGGTACCCCGCGCAGACCAGTACTACTGTCACCGGCATTGGTGACAGCAACGAGCAACCGCGTGGTTACGTGTTGTGCGAGGTTACGCCCCACAACAAACCAGAGCCGAAGCTTTATATCGAAGCTCTTATTTTACCGAAAATAACGAGCTACCTGCCTAGTATTCCAAATACTTTTGAGAATATTGAGCACCTACAAGGTCTTAACTTAGCGGACCCAGAATTGCGTTCTGCGCGTCCCGTCGAGCTCCTGCTGGGGTCAGACTATAGTGACAGCATACTGCTTCACGATAATATCAAGGGCCCACAGGGCACACCCGTGGCCATTAATAGCATTTTCGGATATCTACTGAACGGTAGAATCGCTCATGAAAATACGAGACATCTGAGCACTAATCTGAGTACTTGTCAACTGGACATTAAACTTCAAAGATTTTGGGAGCTGGAATCCATCCCAGAACACCCACATCTGACGAAGGATGAACTTCGCTGCGAGTCAATCTTCGTCGATACTCACACTCGTGATTCACACGGGAAATATACTGTTTCTCTTCCCTTTAAGGAGAACGCTCCTCCTTTAGGCGAATCTCGTTCGATTGCGCTCTCACGTTTAACTAAACTAGAGGCACGACTGTCACGTGACCCTGCCTTACGTGAGAACTATAACAAGTGTCTTCAAGAATATTTGGACTTGGGACACATGGAGCCTGTATCTGACTCTGCGAACAGTGACACGTCTCCATACCACATTCCGCACCACGGCACGCGCACGTGTCGTGAAAAAATCGGCTGCTACAACTAAGTACAGAATCGTTTTCGATGCTTCTTGCCGTACGACATCAGGTCGGTCTCTCAACGATAACTTGCTGACAGGTCAGAAACTACAGAAAGACATTTGTGAAATTTTACTTAAGTATAGATTACATAAGATAGTCTTCACAGCTGATTTAAAAATGATGTATCGCTACATCGGTCTTTGCAAAGAACACCGTGATTTCCAACGCATTCTTTGGAGATTCTCTCCTCACGATCCTGTACAGGAGTATCGTCTGTGTTGCGTATCCTTCGGAACTTCTGCAGCACCGTTTCTTGCTTTACGCACTCTTCGTCAATTAGCCATTGATGAAGCTGCTGCTTTTCCACTTGCCTCACAAATACTTCTCAACGAAGTATTTGTTGATGATGTCGTCACTGGGGCTGACACAGTTGAAGATGCTCTCGTTCTTCAGCATCAGCTCACTTCCATTTGTAAAGCAGGTACATTCGAACTCCGCAAATGGACCAGTAACAGTTCTGAATTCCTATCTCATTTGACCAATGAGGACTCAAACCATGATGACGCTCTGATTCTATCAGCACTCGACACTGACACTTCTGTCAAGGTCTTAGGCCTTAAATGGAATCCTAAGTCAGATACTTTTACTTACCAAACCGATGGAGTAGCTTCAGGCAAATGTACGAAGCGTATAATGTTAGGAGAAATCGCCAAGATTTACGATCCTCTCGGGTTTCTAAGCCCAGTCACTTTATACGCTAAGCATTTAATCCAACTGTTGTGGGTGTCGGGCACAGGTTGGGATGAAACTCCTCCACAGGGTGTCTGTGACTTGTGGTATCGGTTCATCGACGAACTGCCGTTACTACAAGATATTTCATTGCCGCGTCACGTGCTTCCTAGCACTCATCAAGTGCAACTTTGTGGCTTTTCAGACGCTTCTGAAAAGGCATATGCCGCTTGCGTCTACATACGCGTTATTGACTCTGAAGGTGCAATCAGCACACATCTTCTTATGGGCAAGACAAAGGTCGCGCCTCTCAAACGGCTCACAATACCTCGTTTTGAGCTTTGTGGCGCTCATCTCTTATCAAAGCTGATAAGGAGAATTCTCACTGCTTACAGCAGTGTATTTTCGTTTGACCAACTTCACGCTTGGTGCGACTCAACAATCACCCTTGCCTGGTTGCGTTCATCCCCAGACAAGTGGCGTACTTATGTTTCTAATCGCATAGCGGAAACGACAAGCAACGTGCCTGCCTCACACTGGCAGCACGTTCAATCGACGGACAACCCGGCGGACCCTGCGTCCCGCGGTGTCCTCCCATCTCAACTGGACCATCAATTATGGTTCAAGGGACCAGCTTGGCTCTCGAAAAGTAAGTCTGAGTGGCCCATTTCCAAAGTTAACTGTCATACTAACGAGGAACAACGCAAGCATGTTCTTCTCACGCAAACTAACGAACCGAGCTCAGAGTTCTTGGAGAGATTTTCGTCACTTCCAAGAATGTTACGCGTAGTTTCTCTTATGTTACGATTCATTAATAAATGTCGTAAAACGAACGTTTATTCAACGAAGCACATTACTGTGTCCGAGACCAAACTGGCTCTCAGTCGAATAATTTCACTCGTTCAACGTGAACAATTTTCTGAAGACATCTCACGTCTCAAGGACGACGATAGATGTACAACACGTCTTCAGAGACTTAAACCTTTCCTGGACGATACTGGACTCCTCAGGGTCGGCGGCAGGATAAATCGAGCTAACGTGCCGTATGACGCCAAGCATCAAATTCTTTTACCTAAAAGACATCATTTTACAAATGTACTCATCGATTTTTACCATAAAACCCATTTACATGTGGGACCACAAACTTTACAGTTTGCCCTCGCACAGACGTACTGGATTCTGTGCGCACGCGACGCCGTGCGTATGCGTACTCGCCGCTGCGTATCATGCGTTCGCGCGCGACCTATCGCGCTACAGCCATCAATGGCAGAGTTACCTACTGCTAGGGTTTGATCGCTTCGTCCCTTCTTACATACTTCCGTTGACTTCGCGGGACATTTTCATCTCAAATCAAGTAAATTTCGCAACGCGAAAGTTTTCAAATCATACGTTTGCGTTTTCGTGTGCATGTCCACGAAGGCAGTCCATTTGGAACTAGTCCCCGACTTATCAACCGAATCGTTTCTAAATGCCTTGCGTAGGTTTATATCCCGACGCGGTTATTGCAAAGACATTTATTCGGACAACGGCCGAAACTTCGTTGGTTGTGCGAGATATCTGACCGAACTTTACACGTTTCTGCGAAACGAATCAAATCAGTCTGCCATAAACGAGCAGCTGACAAACCTACAGGTTACCTGGCATTTTAACCCCGCGTACGCTTCGCATTTCGCCGGTCTTGTCGAACGAGCTGTAGGCAGTCTAAAACGACACTTACGTCGCGTCATAGGAACTCTTACACTAACCCACGATGAATTCAACACACTACTGTGTCAAATTGAGGCGGTACTCAACTCTAGACCTCTCTGTCAATTAAGTAATGATCCTGCAGATCCATTACCTCTTACACCCGGACATTTCCTCATCGGGGAACCATTAACGTCTCTACCCGAGTTTGATTTATCTAACGATAATCCAAATCGCCTGGCACGATGGCAGGTGATTCAACAAGCCGTTCAACATTTTTGGAAACGCTGGAGTGTAGAATATCTACACCAGCTGCAACCGAGAGGTAAATGGTTCCACGATAATCCTCACACTCCTCTTCGCGAGGGTTCTGTAGTCGTGTTGGTCGACAACACGTTACCGCCGCTGCAATGGCGTCTAGCGCGCGTGCACGAGCTGCACCCCGGCGTCGATGGTATTACTCGAGTCGTCACTGTACGCATCGGTAATACTCTTAGTAAGCGACCTGTAGTTAAGGTCTGCCCTTTGCCTATTGATTAGGTATTTTTAGGTATAGCATTACATGTTTAGCCCCAAGTTAGCATAGCATTAGAGAGATAATTTTTTAAATAAAATAAGTATTATTTTATGGTCGGCGGCATGTTCAGTATTTCAACATTACTAGCACAAAACACAACGTGTTATTAATTAATTTCGAAATCGATGGATATTCAATCATATAGCTAGTTTGACGGAGACGAAACCAAACGCTTTTCTGTAAGCTAGCAACACTGAGCCTCTTATGGCAATATCCGCTTTACCGCGCATCGTTACAGCTCGCAATGAATTTGCTGGAGCTTTAAAAACCCTATAAAACTTACAAACCCGAACCGCGACACGCGATAATTGAGAAAACCAGACTTTAGCGGCCTGTGAGGAAATACAGCACCAGGGGGCCCCCAGAACATCACACCGAGCAGCGGATGAATTTGAGGTGAGTCTCCCGAACACTAGCTACTTAAAATACGCCACAGAAGTCATAATGAACTAAATGGGTCAATCTTCCAATGGTCGTACCGACCTGAAATTTGGCTCGAAGGTTTGTCTTTAGGTCGAAATAAAGTAAAAATCTGAAAACGGCCAAGTGTGAGTCAGTTTCGAAAACAACGAATGTGTAATTTTCTTCTACTATAAGTAGGTAGGTATGGAGTGGAAATGAGATGAGACTTATTTAAATTTAGATACATACCAATTTAAGACAATACATGTTTGTCTTAAAGACAAGAACAATAAAACTGTTCCGTTTCCAATAAAGGGATCCAGACAGTGCCACGCAAGCGTAGAAAAAAGAATTAGACGCTTAGTATAAAGGGTATAGTATAAAGTACATACCTAAGTGGAATGAGACATTTGCTAAAGCAAAAGTGATAAAACAATAATAAAGAACCTACACCTAACAAAAATAAATGAAATCCCATCAAAAACATAAATGTGAAAGGCTGCCAAGTTCGATACTATGGGAATGCTTCGCCTATAAAAGAAGTGAGATCTGAATAAGTACCAAGTTCCATAAAAATAACTCAAATCATAAACAGTTATAGGAGTGCACACTTGATTTCCAACAGTTTTTAAGGTACATTTTGAATAAGTATCACGTTACATAGAAATACCTAAAATTATAATAGTCAGAGAAACGCACACCGGTTTTTAGGGTTCCGTAGCCAAATGGCAAAAATCGGAACCCTTATAGATTCGTCATGTCTGTCTGTCTGTCTGTCCGTCAGTATGTCACAGGCATTTTACTCGAAAACCATAAGGTGTATTTGAATAAAAACTTGAGGATAGGGTGTATTTTGTTAACCGCTACATAGTTTTGCAATGAAATTACTAAAAAAGATTTTTTTAGGGGTGCACTCCGTACATAAAACCGAAAGTCAAAAATTATTTTTTCATTGCAAGCCCACGTGTGGTACATCAATCGACAGGCCTTTCAAAATAAATATAAGGTTTCTAAGCAATTTTTTGGATTAAGTGAATAGAGTCGGAGATAATCGCCCCGAAAGTCACTAAAATTGTGTCCCCCCCCCTCTAATTTTTGAACCGTGCACTTTAAAATTATGAAAAAAATCATGCTAATAGGGCTTATAAAATTCTTTCAGCGATATTTGTTTTGAACAAGATCGGTTCAAAGGTTTTCGAGATATTTATAAAAAACTGCCTCCCTTAAAGAAAAGGACGTAAGTGCCATAAGTTTTCAGTAACGATATGACCTTTTTCATGTCAGACCCACCATACCCCTAGCAATACCCCTGGGGGTAGGGTGGGACTGAACCATACCACCGTAGTGCTGTGGACTATGTTATGCTTTATAATATTTATCTCAAATGTCCTGTTACCGTTATCAGTATCACGCAGTGTAGTTGAAAAAGTTAGACTACCGTTATCTGTAGTAACCATTGATTTAGTATATAGAACTAGATGCACAATGTCAAGCAAATATGCCAAGAAATGTGCCCCTGAGCCACAAAATGACAGCTCTAGTACATTTCAGTAGTTGCTAATAGCGTTAATTTATACCCTGCATCAAGGTATTTCATGAAAAAAGAACTCAGTGTTTTAGACCTTAAGCACCATATTAGCAAAGCAACATCAAAATATTAAATACTTTTTAGTTTATTGAGACATACAATGTGAATTGACTGCTCACGTCAAAACTTTAGTTAGCGTTTAGCGAATGAATGGAGTCGCGTTATAAATTTTATTTAATTCAACAGAAAGCACAAATAAATCTGGTTTCTTTATTTTGCAAGTGGGGAATAAACAGTTTCAAATATTTGTACAAATATTATACACAAAACAATTGATGAGATTTCCGTAAGTACATATAGTACAGCTGACAGAGTCCATAAAAAGAAGTCATTTTAGTTTCCTTGAAATAGATTCAGTTTGTTAAATAATTGTATTTTTGACCTGCCTTTACTTTGAATACTTTCTTTTTTGCGATGTAATGTAAGCGTACAGTCAAGTAGAGATCAGCTGTCGATTTTACTAAAACGATCCTATGGGTTTTGAACGTCACTCTCATGATCATCCGACATCTATAAAACGAGTATTACGAGATATAAGGTCAAAAATGAATGATGATGAAAATTGGCAACAATTTGCGCATTTCCAAATGATGTGTTGGGATTGTATTATAGAATTTTATTATAGTTCATTAATGCTATTAATTACCTTTTGCCAGAAGGCAGAAGATAAAGCTAAGTATATTGGAAGTAATTGAAATTAAAATATGTAATGGAAAGAAATGGGCTTAGGTACGTTCATGAGAGGTGTGGCAGTTTTAGTAAACCTGTTCTTCCATTTTTTGTCGTATAACCTATAATATATCGGAATCATTAAAATGAGCCGAACAAACGACACGCGAGTCGTTTGGTTTTAAAAAAAACATCTCGACTGTCGCGTGCTATGACTGCAGCCCATTTTGCACGTCGCTGAGGATTTTTTGGAAATCTTAAAATGAAAACCATAATTATGTAGGTAACGACATCATAAAAAAAGTATCTAAGTATACCGACTCCTTAGATTTATGTTCCGCGACTTTGTCATTTGAACTAACAAAAATAATTATTTAAAACATGTTCAAAACTATTAAATTACAATGAGTTTACACAAATTTCGTTATGTTATGAAAATAAATTATTTAAAGAAATAAATCCCATCTTTTTTCAAGTTTTTTTGTTGGTATTTATGCAGTTATTGACTGAACATTTCGACATAACTGACAACCAACAAGTCTCACGGTTGAAACCAGACTAAAACACAAAATAGATAATAGTACATGTACAGAAAGGACACTCCTTTGATCTTTACGAAAGGCGATTTTTTCTCAGTCGAAACATTAAGATTTATGGCTCTCTGACGTCCCCAACGTTGGGGCACCGGCATGTACTTGTAGCGATGAACGTAAATCGCGGAGTGTCCCGCGCCTGACTAAACGCAAAAGAACCGGCCGATGCGATTGGCGGGTGTTAGGTGTACTACGACCCTACAGCGCACGATCCGAGCGAGCGTAGCGAGCGTGCCGCGGCAGCGGCCGGCGAAGCGCCAGAACCGACTACGGATATTTTTTTCGAATAAAGTTAGGTCTGGAGCTTCGCCGGCCGCAGCCGCGGCACGCTCGATTCGCTCGCTCGGCTCGCGCGCTGTAGGGTCGCAGAGTCGCAGTACACCTAACACTCCTCCTCGCTTCACTCGTCGTATCTACACCGGCCTGCCTTATAGTATAGGTTGGTTATGAACGTGGACGTATGGCAGTTACGATACAGGTATGAAGATAAGATAATACCCCGCGTGCCAAGGGAAAACTACTAAGGCCACTGTAGTGTCACAGGAAATTCTTTTTTACCCATGACACTACTGGCAGTGCCAAGCAGTAGTGCCTATGGTAAAAAATGGCCAGAACGGCCTTCGTTTTTTTCAGTTTAATGAATTTAAAAATTTTGTACCTATTTCTTTTTCTATTTTTCCATCAAATCCCAGCACTACTAACGGTGGTATGGTTCAGTCATGGTTCAGTCCACCCTACCCCCAGGGGTATGGCTAGGGGGTATGGTGGATCTGACATGACCTTTTTAATAGGGACGGAACCCTGGTTGTGCGTTGTCCGACACGCACTTGGCCGCTTTTTTTAGCAGTTTTCAGATAACATTTATTATTTTCATTACTTTTTAATGATGTAACTTGGCAAGTTTTAATAGAAAATTATATACTTGACACATTGCAGTCCAAAGGTGTCGATTCATTGCATTGAAAAGGTGTGTGGTGTGTGAAAACTTGCCAAGTAACATCATTAAAAAGTAATGAAAATAATAAATGTTATCTGGAAACTGCTAAAAAAACCGGTGTGCGTTTCTCTGACTATTATAATTTTAGGTATTTCTATGTAACGTGATACTTATTCAAAATGTACCTTAAAAACTGTTGGAAATCAAGTGTGCACTCCTATAACTGTTTATGATTTGAGTTATTTTTATGGAACTTGGTACTTATTCAGAACTCACTTCTTTTATAGGCGAAGCATTCCCATAGTATCGAACTTGGCAGCCTATCACATTTATGTTTTTGATGGGATTTTATTTGCTCTATTGGGTCGACGATTGACTTGGACTCACGATTTTATTAACCCATCACATACGAAAGGTTAGCTAAAATGAGAGAGATTGGAAAGTCATAACTCAATAAAGTTTCTGTCAAAAAAAAAACTTGGTCCAAGCTTTTTGCCGAATGGGGTAGACTGGGTACAGTTGTGACAATTTTGGTTTGATCGCCACTAATTTTGTTAATTTACTAGTTAGCTGGGAGAAAAGTAACTTGACTCTTAATTTGTACATTTGTCTACGTAAATATACTTAAATAGTTTCTCTAAATACGCTGTATTAGTCATAGCTATCAAATGAAGAAAAAAAGGAAAGTGTCACAACCGGCCACACCCCAAGGACGGTTGTGACAGTGGTCGAGGTCGGTAGTGACAGGAACAAAAATACAACAAAATGGTTTATAATGACTTTTATTGTTAGAAATATGACCATAACACAACATAATCTTCAAATTATTTCGTATAGAAAGTTCATTAAATTATTTATTATTTAATTAATAATTAATTAAAAACATAAATCACGAAAATTTAAAGAAGTCTCGCTTTCACGTCTTCATAAGCATCTTCACATTTACCAGATCAGACATTTATTAGACCGCGCTCTTTCGGTATTCCGCAGGCGTTTTCTGGGTATCTAAAAGCAAAACAACAAGAAAATATATGTCACAACCGTGCCCAAAAAAATTGTCACAACCGTACCCGACGCATACTTTCGAAAACAAAAATTCGCAATGACTTTGCCAAATAATCTACGTAAAAATTAACCACCCGTAATTAACTACTAATGTTCAACTTATAACAAAAAAAAAATCCGAGGTAATCTATCTGTATACAAATAACAGTGATTATTAAAATTAAACGGACAAAACAACTTACTTTTGACTGTTGAAAAGCAATGTGGGCCCCTGCTTACGTTAACACCGCGCGCTGGGTGACGCACTACCGGGGAACGCGTTCAGACTTGCATGCCGCTTCTCTCTCCCTTAGAACCCTTGCCCGCATTCCGTATAGTTTCGCTATGTAACGTTGCACGTACATGTCGTTTTTATAGCCTTCATTTTTACTATAATTTACAAATAAATTGATATATATACATTAAATTATTATTTTTACTGAATTGTTTACACTATTTATACAAAATTATTACATTTTAATTATACACCTAATGAATTATTAAATTATTACCTATTCAATCAAATTATTTATTTATACACAAATTAATGAAATTTTATCGAATATAAATTTTAATCTATTTTAATTGAGTAAAATAAGATTAAAACATATTACGAACTCGTAAGCGTTCACTCTATTCTGCGCGACTGTACTCGGTCCCGCGCTGCGTCTACGTCATGGAAATTTCTAGATGCAGTTTGCGCGGGCGCGGCTCGGCAGTCCGCGATCCGCCGCTTTAGACAACAGACCCGTGCCGAATTGCACACAAAGAAATAGGTGTCGTCTTGCAGTTCGGGCGCGCTTTTAAACATTTAATATTTTTATTTTATTCGGTGGTCGCGGACACCTATTGAGGCGACATTTCTTCGCCTAGCACCAATATAAATTGGTGAAATACAGCACCCACGTTATTGGTAAGTGCAGTGCAAAGTGTTGAACGTTATTTTAGTAATAGGTAATATAAGTAGCTTAGCTTTACCAGTAAAGTAGCTTACTTGTGATCTTCTCCGAGTTAATGTTAAATTTAAATCCATTTTATTTACCCATTGCATTTGTTGCTAAGCGCATTATTAGTGGCTAAATGACTTTGCGTTTCTTTGTTCTCATACCTAGTAGTTTGTACCTACCTACTTCATTAGAATGTTAGTATTGCTTTTCTGTTGTTTTGCATTAGGCTTACTGTAACTCCGCTCTGCTTTTTGAACACAAACACGCTTACGCTTACGGTGCACCGGCTTATTTAAGGGGTCGTATCTGAAGAAAGGGTGTTCACAAAGCAGAGCGAACATGAACAAAATTTTAACCCAGTGCATATTCCACAGGGTGCGTCGTTTTAATTTAAAATTTGGGAACGCACAACCACCACCTTGGCGGCCTGGGCTGGAACCGCTCGACGTTCGCCCGCCGCCGTTCCTGCTCCTCATCACAGCCGGCCGAGCGTGACCCCTGCTTCGGACCGCCGCCGACCAGCCAGGAGAGTACCGGAGCTACGGCGGCCAATCTAGACGGGCATAGACCACCCACGACCCTTCTTTTAATTTTACGGGACCTGTGTCCCAAATATATATTTTTTTATGATGACTTGGTAGTGCTCATTTGCCACCCCCTCTACCGAACGACACACCAAACGTCACACTGGCGCCCTTTAACGTGGTCTTAGTCTAGATTTGCCCCGTACAATTTGTTTGTGTGTTTGTTGTTTTTTTATTTTTGTGAAACGTTTTTTTTGTGTTTTTATATTTGGTTGCTAGTAACTAAGGTGTACTCTAATAATTATAATTATATCAACGAAGCTGAAGACTTTTTTGACATCTCCCAATAAATATCCCGTAAAATAGAGAAAATGTATCATTTTAACAAATGATTGTTCGCAACAAGTACACGACTCGTTATTGAAGCTCTGCGAGTGTGGGTAGCTTTTAAGAAGCCCCCGATCAGCTGTTGTTAGCACTCAAACATCAACAAGAATTTGACGCATTTGTCTGGAAAGCCATTTTTGACGTGCTGAAACGTAACCAACGGCGACCCTATTTTTCCTTGGTCTCTATTGGCGAAGCAGCCTCGTCTCCTTGGATACACCGAGCAACGCATGCGTCGTCACTTTTTGGCTCCAGTGACATACATCTGATTTGTTTATTTTTATCGAGTGACATTTGAGTAAAATCTTGTACATTTTCAGTAAAGTATTTTATAAAACATCTATTATGTTAAGCTGCCACTACTGCCTGAAACGCACCCGCAAAGGCCCGTTTCCACGCACAGGAATTTTCGACCTCACCGTTGACTCTAGGAGAGGTTCCCCCAGCAGAAGAAGAGAACAAACATTTACTTTACCTATTTACTTAAGTCTTTAGTATTACTTTTTATTTTAAGTTTATTTTAAGTATTGTATTTTCGCTTGTTGTTTTGTAGATGCCCCTCGCAAGCCTTTCCTGCCCTACACGAACTACTGTATCGCCAGAAAATTCTCTACGTTGCCCGGAATGTCCACGTTACTTTAATGGACCTAGAGGTCTTAACATCCATATTACCAAAATACACCGACGAAGACATACTCAACCTTCATCTACCGTACTGTCCGGGCCCCAGCCAAACGCGTCTGTGCCTTCACAGTTACCAGACCACACCATATCGGACGTACCATTACACCAAGTTCTGAGTGATTTAAAAAATTCGCGCCCGGTATTAAAACGGATACCACGCGGTGCCCGAGTATCTGTTGCCAAATCCTTGAGCAACACGATCAAATCAGTCCTCTCAGATAATTCCATTCATAAATGGGAACTCTTACTTACATTCACCTATAAAGTACTTCATATAAATTCCGATGAAAATTCAAAATCACTCACGAAATCAGTTAAAGACAATTGCAGCGGCGATTTTTCACTTCAACCTTCCCCACACAATTTTAGGAACACCAACAACTGTTTATTTAAGAAAGTAGAGTCTAAAATATCTGACGGCGATATAAAAGGTGCCGCCCGCTTGCTTTTTTCTGACGATGCAGTAGCCCCATCTAATGTTGACACCCTCAGAGCTCTACACAGCAAGCATCCACCTCCAGCTACAAACCTTTGCCTACCTGATCCCCCACTACCGAGCGATCCAGACCTTATTGCCACCACACAGGATGTCCTTGGAGCCGTTACATCTTTCCCCAATGGCTCTGCGGGAGGTCTGGATGGTCTGACACCTCAGCACCTGAAAGATCTCCTGTGCAGCGGCTGTGGTGAAACGGGGGATATACTCTTAAAGGACCTGACGGCTCTTGTTAATATCATGCTCGCCGGTCAGGTCCCGGACGGCATCAGGGACGTCCTGTATGGAGCCAACCTCTGTGCCCTTACAAAAAAAGACGGCGGCATCCGCCCCATTGCAGTCGGCACCACACTCCGACGTCTTGTTGCCAAGATCGCCTGCCGCTCCATCCTTTCCAAGCTTACCCCAGAACTTCAACCTGTCCAACTGGGGTTTGGCTCCAAAAGTGGATGTGAAGCCGCCGTACACGCCGTACGAACATTCCTCGATCATAATGCTGGGGAGGTGCTGCTTAAGGTGGACGTTTGCAATGCATTCAATTCCGTAGACCGAGGTGCCTTGTTGACTCAAATAAAAGACAAAATTCCTCTGGTATATAAATTTCTTTGGCAATGTTATAGTTCTCCTTCCAAATTATTATATAAAACCGACGTTCTGGCTTCTTCTGTAGGTTGCCAACAAGGCGACCCGCTCGGCCCAGCAATATTTAGCCTCGCTATACATCCCATCATTAAGGAACTAAATTCAAAATTGAACGTATGGTATTTAGATGACGGAACCCTCGGCGGAGAAGCGATTTCCGTCCTCGAAGATTTAAAAAAAATTAACACAGACATGGAAAAAATTGGCCTATCCTTAAATTTCTCCAAGTGCGAACTTTTTATCACCGATTCCTGTCCGGAGAAAGAAAATACAATCGACCGTTTTAGACAACTCGCCCCGTGTATCAAAATTATAAACAAAGAATCGCTTCACCTCCTTGGTTGTCCCGTCTTAGATCAATCCTTTGAAAATTTCGTTGACTCAAAGATTAAATAAACATTTCAAAGCAACATCACACCGTTTGGCCAAAATTAATCTTCATTCAGCCTATTCAATCATTAAGCATTGTCTTTTCGTCCCAAAATTTACATATATACTTCGCGGAACCCATTTTTGGAAATACCCCACTTTGGTTTCAAAATTAGATTCACTAGTCTTAGAAACACTCACATCCATACTCAATATTCCTTTTGACGATAGATCTTGGACCCAGGCAAGCCTACCCATTAGGTTCGGCGGCCTGGGTATCCGCAAAATTTCTTGTGTTGCTCTACCTGCTTTCTTGTCGTCGGTGCATGGTGCTCAAAGCCTTATAGATAAAATATTAGATGCTTCCATTGGTTCTATGGAGGCCACGCACTGCTCCGAGGCCAAGAACGTTTGGTCCATAACCTGTCCCGACGCGGACCCGCCTGCCAATCCCTGCTCGCAGAGGCAATGGGACGAGCCGCTCTGTCAGCTAGTACGGAAAAACCTTTTAAATACGTCAACTAGTTCGGCAGACCGTGCTCGCCTCCTTGCAACTGCGGAGTGGGAGTCGGGTCTGTGGCTGCAGGCGCTACCCTCTCCAAACATAGGTACTTTTCTGGATAACACCACCTTCCGCCTGGCAGCTAGCTTGCGTTTGGGGGCCTCAACAAATCAGCCACATCGCTGTCAATGCGGCGCCATGGTAGACATACTGGGCCACCATGGCCTCTCTTGTGTCCGGAGCGCTGGTAGGATATCCCGCCACGCCTGTATCAATGATGTCATCCGCCGGGCCCTTGTCAGTGCGAGAGTGCCGGCAGTCCTCGAGCCCAGCGGGCTGGCTAGGGACGACGGCAAGAGACCTGACGGAATGACGCTGGTGCCTTGGAGCATGGGTCAGCCGCTAGTTTGGGACGCTACTTGCGTTGATACCCTGGCACCGTCCCATGTTCCAAGCACCAGCGCCGCCGCTGGCGCTGCAGCATCCTCGGCCGAAAGCCTCAAGCGCCGCAAATATGCCCTCTTAGGAAATAGCTACATGTTTGCGGCGTTTGGGGTTGAAACCTTGGGGCCGTGGGGCCCAAGTGCGCATCGGCTGTACAAAGAATTGGCGACGCGCTTAATAGAAGCCTCGGGCGACCAGAGGGCTGGCCACTATTTCGCACAGCGTATTAGTATCGCTATACAGCGAGGAAATACGGCCAGCCTTCTGGGCACCTTGCCCGTTGACGGCGATTTATGCCAAATTTTTTACCTGTAGGTTTAGTTTTGTTATGTTTGTTATTATTATTCTAATGTTATTTCCTATAAATAAATAAAACAAAGTGGAATTTAGATATTGTCGAGATGTTCCGAGATCTCGTCGATTTGGCTGACAAGATCTCGATTCCCTGAACAAAAAATAAAACATTTGAAATAATTTTATTACGTTTCAATTTTATTTGTGATTTTTTTGCAACAACCTGTACTAGTGTAGGCCCAAGACCGGTACAGTCGTGACACACAAGTGTTTACTTAGTTAAATATTTTTGTTGTGCATTGTTTAAACTTTTGGTGTACACACTAGTTGCAATAATTTAATGCTTATTTTGTTTTTATTTTTGTGAATGTTTTATTTTATTTAGCGCTTTAATTATTTTTGCCAACCAAAACGTTACGTAGTTTTTTGTAACAGACGGAGTAGCTTTAGTTATTGATTAGGGACCGTTCAACACTTTATACTGTTGTAGTTTACACGAATTATGAATAGTTATTTTTTATAATTTATTTTTATTTATTTACTTTTTTAAATTTTTGAAAGGTATTTTTTTGTAATGGCTTTCCCTGTTAAATTTTTGTCGCTTCAAAAGCCAGAGTTAGAATATGAAGTCAGTATTCGTGGTGGAACTCCGGGAGCAACAGTCCAGGACTTGCGGAAACAAATCTCAAAATTGGGACCCTTGTTTCCATCCGAGGACATTTTAGAGAGCCATTTTTCGGTTTCGGCCGATTTGAAAGGTATTAGTGACGCCCTTTCTAAGGTTCAGGACAATTTAGACTCGCGCCTCGACCGGAACGTTCTGTTGCGCACACAAAATTTATTAAATCATCTGTATCACCGAATTAATCGCGTTGCTTGTGATGATTCGACTAGACCTATGTACGACGTATGCGTCAAAGAGTTCCAAGGTCTCGTAACTCGATTTAACTCCGTTAAGGATACCGCTGTGGAAACAGTCTTGCCAACTTCTAACGTAGAGCCTGTAGCTAATACCTCACCGGTGAATGTCAATGTCACTTGTGACCGCGGTAGCTCTAATGAATTATGCAAGATCAAGTTCGATGGCAAGACCTGCGTTCGCGCGTTCGTACAGCGTGTCACCGAGTTTTCTGAGGCTAGGGGTATTTCCGATGCTAAGATCCTGTCCTATGCTACGGAGATCTTTGTTGGAGACGCGTTACACTGGTATAGAAGTGTGAAGAGTCAAGTGTCCAGCTGGGTCGAACTTGTCACCTTGCTTAAGCAAGATTTCGGTCAAAGCGACTATGATTATAGGTTACTCTCTGAGATTCGTTCACGTTCGCAAGGGGAATCAGAAAACATAACCATCTACCTATCAATCATGTCGGGCTTATTCTCGCGTCTTTCCAAGAGCTTACCAGAGGATGAAAAGCTCGAGATCATCCTACACAATATCCGGCCTTGCTATGCCAGCACACTAGCGTCGGCTTCCGCTATCGCTGACATAGAAGCTTTACGTAACCACTGTCGTAATTACGAAAGTATTCAGGCACGTCTTGTCGACTTTCGCGAACCACCCAGACGGACAGCTGACACTTTAGCACCTGAGTTTGCGTATGCTGGTACTAGTGCAAGTAGAAGCCTCAATTTTAACAAATCTGACACTTACAGGAATGGCCATAATAAACCTTTTAATAAGTATAACATTAATTTTAATAATAAATCGCATGCAAATAATAATTTTAATAACTACAATAAATCGGAATCAAATATAAGACAAGTACATTCAATCGTTGCGCCACCCGCTAAAACGTTATTTTGCCCAAGGTGTCGTAATAACACTCACAACTTGCGTCAGTGCAATGCCAACAAGGATGAGGTCTACTGCTTTGTTTGTGGACATAAGGGTGTTAAGTCTCCTGACTGCCCTACTTGCAGGAAAAACAAACCCTCCACATCAAAAAACTAGAACAGCAGAATTGTGCTAGCCATCTCCTTAAAAGTAACTTTGACTTGGAGGACTGGAACAAATGGCTGAAGACAATTGATGTTTATTTCAGCTCGTATAAGATCGACACAATTCTGCATGCCAAGCCAATCAACGACAATCGTCCTTATGCTACAGTGCAAATTAACGGTTTTGATGTGTCAGGTCTCCTTGATTCTGGTTCTGCCGTCACAATTATCGGTAATGGTGCTCATAAAGCGCTTCAGGGCCTCATTGTTCAGAAAGATCACTGCATCTCAGTGACTGCGGCAGGTGGCCAGTCTATGCAGAGCCAGGGTTACATTGATTTGCCTGTACACTTTCAAAGTCAATTCCATTTAATCAGGGCTTACGTTATTCCAGACATCAACGCTAATCTTATATTAGGTGTGGATTTCTGGCGCAAATTCGATATTCTCCCCAACTATTTAAACTGTATTAGCTTCTCTAATGCGGCAATAGTTGAGGAACAGCCTAAATTAGATAGTCCTAATTTCATTAACGGTTACGAACACTTAAGTGCCTCCGATAAGTCTATTGCTGATAACATTATTGCGCAATTCGAGGACATCTCTGCCGAACGTAAGGGATTGGGTGAGACCAGTCTCATTACTCACCATCTGGATACCGGAGACGCACAGCCTATCCGGCAACGTTATTACCGGATGTCACCGGAAAAACAGCGGATTCTCGTCGAGCAGGTTGATGAGATGCTGGGCCTCGACGTTATCGAGCCCTGTGAAAGCGCGTGGTCCTCACCTGTTCTAATAGTGACCAAGAAGAACGGACAGCCTCGCTTCTGCCTCGACAGCCGCAAGCTGAACTCGGTTACTCGAAAGGATGCGTATAACTTGCCTTACGTGTCCGAAATTTTAGATAACCTCCGCGACGCTCGCTACCTTTCTAGTATCGATCTTTCGAAGGCTTTCTGGCAAATACCTATTGCTGTGGAGGATAGGGACAAGACGGCTTTCTACGTCCAAGGTCGCGGTACGTTCCGTTTTAAGCGTACGGCGTTCGGTTTGACTAATGCTCCAGCAACGCAGCAACGTTTAGTTGATCTGCTCTTCAGAGAGTTTGACCTGAAAGTCTTTGCCTACTTAGATGACATCATCATCATATCTGAGGACTTTAATTCTCACGTGTCACTTCTCCTGCGGGTATTGGACAAGCTTTGCCAAGCGAATCTCACGGTCAACCTGGAAAAGTGCCAATTCTTTCGGAGTCAACTTAAATATCTAGGGTACGTTGTGGACAGCCACGGACTACGGACGGACCCCGAGAAAGTTGAGGCCATTTTAAATTATCCGACACCTACTTGTCGGAAGGATGTGAAGCGATTTCTTGGCACTGCCACATGGTACCGTCGGTTTGTGCCACAGTTCAGCACTATAGCAGGCCCTCTTAATAAGTTAACTTCAAACAAGAAGGGCGGCCCGCCTTTTAAGTGGACTCCGGAAGCTGATGCTGCGTTTCAAAAGCTGAAGGAATGCTTAGTTTCAGCACCCGTGTTAGCTTGCCCTGATTACGACAAGGCTTTCGAGGTGCATACTGATGCCAGCAACTACGGTGTGGGAGCTATGCTGACCCAGACCATAGACGGTAAGGAGCACCCGATAGCCTACATGAGTAAGTCGTTGTCAGCGGCGGAACGGAACTACAGCATTACTGAACGCGAGACGCTAGCAGTGGTTGTAGCTCTTGAACACTGGCGGTGTTATTTAGAGAATGGGAAACAATTCACTGTGTACACTGACCACAGTGCATTAAAGTGGTTCCTTTCTCTAAATAGCCCCACTGGTCGTCTGGCTCGCTGGGGAGTGCGTTTGTCAGCTTTCCACTTCGAGCTTAAACATCGTCGAGGCGTGGACAACGTAATTCCCGACGCCCTTTCGAGAGCTATCCCTGTCAGCGCCGTTGATTTGTCAAATTCGTACCTAAATACGACAGACACCTGGTACAAGAACATTTATAATTCTTGCTTAACAAAGCCTCAAAATTTTCCGAATTTCTTCATCAAAAACGGTTCCTTATACAGGCTGTGCAAAAATAAACACGAGTTAACTTCTGAGTTCTCGTGGAAGGAAGTTGTCCCAAACGAATTTCGTCACGATGTTTTGGAAGAAAACCATTCAGAACCCATGGCCGGTCATCTAGGTGTTTTTAAAACGTATCGTAGGTTAGCGTTAAAATACTACTGGCCTGGCATGCATCAGGACGTCGTTAAATTCGTAGGTGTATGTACCAAGTGTCTGGAATATAAACATCAGAACCATCAGGTTCTTGGTGAAATGGGTCGTCCCAAGCAGTGTTGCCGACCTTTTCAGATGGTTTCGATTGACCTCATGGGCCCTCTGCCTGTCACTCGAAAACAAAACCAATACATTTTCGTAATCACATGTTGTTTTTCCAAATTTTGCCTGATTTTTCCTATTCGTAATGCCACGTCAACCATTATAACAAGGATCCTCGAGGACCAACTCTTTTTAGTTCATGGCGTTCCTCAGACCATCTATCTTGACAATGGTAGCCAGTTTATCAGTGGTGTCACTGTTGATCTTTTTAAGAAGTACAACGTACCCAATATCTTCTACACGCCTAGATACAGCCCGCATATTAACAACGTTGAAAGGTATAACCGCACCATTATCACGAGCATATCCACATTCGTTAATGACGACCATAGAACCTGGGATGTGTTTATACCTAAAGTTCAATTTGCGATCAATAACTCCGTAAATGAGGCAACTGGTTTTACCCCATCGTTCCTTGTGTACGGCAGAGAACTCGTAAACTGTGGCACACATTACACTGATATCGACCTTGGTGCTGATTTGCTATTTTTACCTCGTGATATATATGCCGGAAATCTAGGTTGTATGTCTCAAATTTTTGATCGTGTACAGGCAAAACTATGGCAAGCTCACGAGAAAAATACTGCGCATTATAATTTACGTCGTAAGAATGTGGAGTTTAATGTAGGAGATGTGGTCATGAAGCGCGCTTACGTATTAAGCGACAAGGACAAATACTTCAGCAAAAAGCTAGCTCAAAAATTTATCAAGTGTCGCATCATTGAGAAAAAGTCACCACTTGTTTACATATTAGAGGACATGTCTGGCAAGAATTTGGGAACTTGGCACATCAAGGACTTGAAGTTAGTAGGTTTAAATAAATAAAATGCACATTCGTTGCTTCCCGTGCTCTAAATACAACTTTCCGCAAAACAGTATTTGTATTGGTTTCTGGTTGATCAAAAACTGGACACCTTCATTAGTTAGGACGCATTGGCATCTATAGGTATAATCCAGATGTTATTGTTTTTATGAATGCGAGAAGTATGAAAGAAAGTACGAATGGATAAATGCAAATACGTAAGCGTATATTGCGCGGATTTTATTCTTAGGAACAAAATCCTTTCCTGGCGCGCGGGGTAATGTAACGTTGCACGTACATGTCGTTTTTATAGCCTTCATTTTTACTATAATTTACAAATAAATTGATATATATACATTAAATTATTATTTTTACTGAATTGTTTACACTATTTATACAAAATTATTACATTTTAATTATACACCTAATGAATTATTAAATTATTACCTATTCAATCAAATTATTTATTTATACACAAATTAATGAAATTTTATCGAATATAAATTTTAATCTATTTTAATTGAGTAAAATAAGATTAAAACATATTACGAACTCGTAAGCGTTCACTCTATTCTGCGCGACTGTACTCGGTCCCGCGCTGCGTCTGCGTCATGGAAATTTCTAGATGCAGTTTGCGCGGGCGCGGCTCGGCAGTCCGCGATCCGCCGCTTTAGACAACAGACCCGTGCCGAATTGCACACAAAGAAATAGGTGTCGTCTTGCAGTTCGGGCGCGCTTTTAAACATTTAATATTTTTATTTTATTCGGTGGTCGCGGACCAGTGATAATTAAATGGAAGTTTGTAAATAGTACCTTGAGGGAGACTCTCCTCGGACCAGTTGAACACGACGCTTTCTTCCTTCACCACCTCTTCCACCACCTGTCAACATACGTTGTTATTAAAAAAAATAACTGTGTCATTTTTGTGACGACGTTTAAGCATAATGTACAAATTTTGTGAAAATGAACCCGTTTCACATTTAAATAACGCGTATAATGAAAATCGTTTATAAGAAAAAAAAAAGTTTTTTTTATACAAACAGAATACTTTATTGTCGTCACAAAATTGACACTGAGTTAATTTAAAAACTCGCGCTAATTGGGTACCGGAATTATTGAAAATGCCAGGATACTCTTCCAAGGCATTAACCTATTCAACGCCAATCACGACACACGTATGCGTCAGAACGCTACGGGCTTTTTTCGCCACATATGGAGTTTAAGGTGTTACGGCCTACGGCGTAGCGCTACGTGCGTAGCGTGGCGGTGAATTAGTTCTACCACATTGAGAGAGGGAGCAGTGGAGTGTCGTCTCGCTCGTATATTTGTTGCTGAGGACGGTGACTGATTTATTTACTGATATTCATTACTCTAAGTACCATCATACTGTGTCTACCAGTGGCGCAGGGCCAATACAAGCCTATTCCGGCTTTCCTACAATGTATATTTGGGCCATTTTACGGAAAGTTGTACATTCGAATTTTTTTATAAGATATAATCGGGTTTGTCCTACTCAGAATGGAGAGCACTTTGGCATGTTATACGAGAAAAAAAGTGTTCCAAGATTTTTTATTCCATTACGTGACCGTTTCCATACTAAGCTTGTATGGTGGTAACGGAACGGAAACATTTTGGACAGTTCTTTTCTCCTATTAGTAGTGTTCGGAGTTTCGGTGGCAAATTTCACAGAGGTAAATGGAGTCGACTAACTATTTTTTTGATTAAACGAATAATTTTGCATAATACTCCTTATAAATTATCTTGCATTACCTACTTATACCACAATAACATAGGTCTACTAATAACACAAGTATGTAGATAAACATTGTTTAATAATAGTACATTACGTAACTAGGGCGGTCAATTCGTGAATGCCCCAGATCGCAGGTGTTTGTGGCCCGAACCGAAGGTGAGGGCTATAAATATGCGCTCTGGGGCTTTACGAATTACCGCCCGTGTTGCGTACAAAATTTTACGTCTTCATCTGGCCACAATGCGAGTTTTCCCGTACGCGCAGCGTGCAGTAAAACTCGCATTATGGCCAGGTGTGACGTAAATTTATTTATTTTTACTTATTGCGTACGTACAAACATGTCATCTAAACAGTCGGGATAGTATAATGTTTGTACCTGCCGCCAATTATACAATTCGGTGAATGAATAATTTATTTATTCAAATCTTAAAAAGTTCATCATAAAAACGACGCCATTATCCACTGTGTGAAATTTGCCACCGAAACTCCGAACACTACCTATTAGGTTTGAAAGTGCTCTCAATTCCGAGTAGAAAAAACCCGATTATATCTTTTTTTTTTAAAGTGGCGTGTACAACTACCCGTAAAATGGCCCATTTAGGCAAGCCTAATAATAATTAATAACCATATTAATTATTATACTTTTTAAATTAGAAAATTTGCACGCGCGTCATCGTAAAACAAGCACGTTCTCGGAAGCTGTCATAAGATTTATCTAAATTCAAGACATACCTTCTTCTTTTTCTTGGGTTTCTTTTTGACGTCTGTCAGACAAAAAACATTTTATTAGAATGGGTTCATACGATACAGACTTAGTATGCGCAGCGCGCTGTGAAGACTTGAAAATGGTAAAGTATTTTAGGATTCTGTCTAAGAGGGTGGTATTAAAAACCGGAAATTCAAAATTTCATGTAGCTCATTAAAGTAGAAAAATGTAAAAAAGAAAACTTAGTAGGGAGAAATACAAGCAAGCCATTGAAATGCAAGCCTTAAAAAGTTTAAAAATTCAGTCGCGACTCCTAAACCTTATCCAAAAATAAATAACTACACCTTAAAAAAATTGAAAACGCCCCGACATTTTCATTTCAAACTCCAATATCTCAAAAACGGCTGAACAGATTTTGATGAAACATGGCTTAAGAACACTCGAGATAAATTTATATATAACACAAAAAAACCGCATTCAAATCGGTCCATCCGTTTGGGAGCTACGATACCACAGACAGATACACATATCACAGACACGTCAAACTTATAACACCCCTCTCTTGCGTCGGGGGTTAAAAAGAGAAAACGTTTTTCCACTTCTAAATAATTTCCAATCTTAATGATTTTTTAGTACGTCAAAGACACAATGAAAGACTAGCTTTATAGGTTTTTTTTTTTTTAATTGCAATAAATTAAAATCCGACACCTAAGAATTAGTTTTTTTTTAAAAGCAAATCCTGTAAACCTAGATATTGTTATGCTGAAGCGATCTATAATAGAAAACGTTTTCTCCCGAACTGGAAATTTCATATAAAAACTTCTACTGTCAGTCGCGAGCTGCTAGCTATGACTTCTCTCTTAATATACATCTCCAATCCATCTCCATCATCTCAATCTCTTATAACAGATCATAATTGAAACCACCGCGCGTAGTAACAATGCGCGCCTCTAGATGCTTTTAGTGACGTAGGAATGGGCATAACGCTTGCGCCCGCGCGCTCACGGGCCCCGCGCTCGCCTGCGCGGCACCTATATAAGCCTGTGATCGCCGCCGCTCCGCCTTCGTCCCGGTACCGCCGCATACCGGGTAGAGTCAGTCCGACGCAAGTCGGGCCTAGCTGAGTTTCTTGCTGGACTCTTCTCAGCTAGGCTAGGTTTTAGCGAACCAGCGATAAAACTCCCAGTAGTTCGATACCACTCACACCCCAGATTTGGTTGATACCGTTCAACCAATCTCACTGGAGCGCAAACTCTTAGAGTATTCCAGTGTACAAACTTCCCCGCGTGGTCGTGCCGGAGGCTTCCCATGGATTTTCCCCAGGCCACCCTCCAACCACGCAGTTCGACCGCTATATTGGGTCCGTCCTATTATAGCAACAGTCAGGTTCAAAAAAAAAAAAAAAAAAACCGCTCCGCCAGTTGGTCTCGCGCAGTGCGCCGCTCTCAACGACTTGGGACGGCACCACTGACTTGACGAACGCAAGCATCGCGTCCGCCCGGTATTGCTTTCGTAGCACGGAACGTGCCGGTCAGCCGTGACGTAATCCTATCTGTCAGGTCGTACACTTTGTACTTAGGTGTAGTTGTGCTGAATGATACATCCGTAGTACGGGATATCTAAAGCGCACTACGTTCGTGCATATTATTTTATAATAAGTGTTATGTACTTAGTTGCGCCCGCTGTTATTGTATTTACTTAGATTCTGTTGCTAACGTTAGGTATTATATTGTTTTCTTAGTTTAATGCTTTTAGTACTTGCTTGCATATTAAAAAGTTTGCTTCGTTCATAGTGTTATAAGTATATATTGTTTTGTATAGTTCAAATCAATCTTGCCTTGCTTGTGTAATTATTGCTAACGGTCACGCATACGATTCTTTGCATTTACACTTGGTTTGAGTTGTTAGTAATTTTTTCGGCTTTGCTTCGCTTCAAATATTAGCTTCCCCTTAAAGATATTGTTTAACGTTTATGTTTTACTTCTAATCACTGCATTGTGCTTAATTTACATTCGTTGTTGCTGTTTAGTTTAGTTTTTATTCGATCTTAGCTAGCGCTTGACTTACTGTTTTGTAACTATTTACTGTGGTGCGATTTCTTGCCAATATATGTCTTAAACTTATCCGTGGTGGTTTCAATTCAAGAATCCGTATTACAGTCTATTTTTTATTCCGTAGACTAAAATGACAACCACAATTGTCAAACGTAGAAATAATGTGACCAGCTATATACAAACAGTGCTGATCTTTGACATCGGTTTGTGAATAACCGATAAAATGTTGAATTAATTTTAGATTCAAAATAAACAATAAATAAAATCTACTCACAAAATGACACGAAACAAACAATAAATAATATTTACTCACTAATAATGTACTCAAACATTTAAAATTACATTGACGTATCGCCGACCTGACGCGACGCCATTTTGGTTTACGTATTTGGCATTCGTTATTTTTGTAGTATATGGTATTGCATGTTTTCAGTGCGTATTCTCTCGTTTTTAGCACGTCACGGATTATCCATTCATTGTGTTACAGACGCTGCAACAACAAATATAAGTAACTCCCAATCGTTTATTTTCGGTTAGTACCGGTTGTAGCACATCACTATTTATAAGATGTAAAAAACTAGCAATACATGAAATGTCATTTTAGTCTACGGAATAAAAAAATAGACTATAGTTCCATACTAGTCTATGCAAAACAGTCTGTTTTACAAGAACCTGACCAAGCTGGTTGACACCCAAATTCAGCCAAAACACTCCTTTGTAAGTGTCAACAAATCTGGTCGGCTTGCTACCAATTTGCTCGACTATATGTTCATGTTAGTGACATAACAATAAACTTTAAATAATTTACTTCAAAAACAAAGTTTTAACCGACTTCAATTTAGTACTCCGCCAAGCCACGAGAACACTTCCTACTTTTTTTTACAATTTACCACATGAAATGATTTCCGATAGCAAATGCGTTGATTACTAAAGAAAAAAACCGAATCGCTGTATGTGGGCCGAAAATATTTGAGCACTTCCATCAATTCCCCAAGATCATCACCAATGGCACTTCATTAGTTCCTATTTTAACGGAATCTTATCAGAACCTGTGACGTACTTTTGCACTTTTAAGTACATAATTGAGGAATTCGATAATTCATCCTGTGGTCTTCATCATCAATTCCTCGCCACCAAATTTATGATTCCGGATGTAACTGGTGACCGAAGAGCTGGCGGCTTTCTCGCGCAACGCATCATCATTGCAATTCAGCGAGGAAATGCCGCCAGCATCCTCGGTACAATACCTCGAGTAGCTTTAATTTAATTTAGTTAATGTTATAGTTATCATCTTGTATATACCTACTTTAGAAAATAAATATTCGATGTTAATTCATCAACACATTAATACACGAGTTACAACAGAAAATACCAAAATCACTACACACGTCCTCATGGATCCCATCATCTAACTGAATTTTGAAAAAAATGGGACCCACCTGGAAGTACCTATACATACGAACAAAAAAATTTTTCGAATCGGCTGATCAATGACGGAGTTCTGAGGTAACAAACATTGACAAAAAAATAATAATAATATACCGCCGAATTGAGAACCTCCTCCTTTTTTTTGAAGTCGGTTAAAAACAAAGAGTTGAGATTCATGCGTGGCTTCGAACAATACTGTGTGAATGCATAATGTAATGTGAAATGGGGATAAATTGATTCAGTACCGACCTTATTAAATTTTGATGATTTGTATGCCTTTACTGGTTTTTAATACAATAAAGCGAAAGCGGGCCGGGTTGCTACGGGGTATCGACCAAACTACTACGACTAAGAAACTGGGGTTAAGCCAATGCAACCGCGTTGTAAATTATCGCGTGCTTTGAAACGCCGTTCTGGCTAGATTAAGCAACAATATGGTTCGATTTTCAGATATATTATCCTTGATTATATGATTTACTACACTAAACCGGTCGTCAAATATAATGACTTAACGTATCGGCTTTGTTACTGTTGAAGTAAGGATGTGTATGAAATATATTTGGCTACTTTGGCCGTTACTGTGGAACGCATGAACGTTCAAGGAAGCTGACTAATTTGATGGCGAAACCAGGTTAATGGGTGGCCCCATTCTGAAGCAAATTTCATCACCAGCGGGCATTGGGCAACCCGGGATCGAGAAAGAAGAAGACACATCATCAGGGCCAGGGATCGGAACCGGTTTTTTGCAAAAACCACGAAATAACTATATAACTCGAACTATTTTATACTTCATATGTAGGACTCGAAAGAGATCTATATGACTGTGCTAGTTTTACACTCGCGGTCAAAAATTTCGGGTCACCCTAAATTAAATAACCCTAATAGGTTTTTTTTTATTTAACACTAGTTTTATTCACATAATATACTATTATTTATTATACCCAACTGTATTAGCAATATCCGGGATTCTATCATAAAACTATCAACATCCAAAAATTAAGATTTTTGCTCCTGTCGCTCTCCGTTAACGTTGTTTTTTCCATGGGTTTTTACGAGTCCAATTTAAACCTGGTTACGTTATTTATGTTAATTACTTTTTTGTAGTTTAGATGTAAAACTAAATAAAAATTATCATATTCATTGTTTCATATTAATTAAAAGGTCTTTTTAGGACATGTGACGGTATTTCACCGACCCGTATTCGTTGCCCGCGCGTGTATATCATTATAACTGTGCATTCACATTCAAATGTTTCTGATTGATACCTTAGTCCATATCTCGAATCATCTAATTAGGCAAAAAGCTGCTGGGAGTGTATAATTTAATTTATTTTCCGTGATATAGTTAAGTTTATTTCTTTTTTGTGTGTTAGTTAAATAGTAACTTAACTTAACGCCTGCGAGTCGGCAACGATAACGCAAGTTAAGCAAAGATGCGGTCAGTCTTTGGATGGGTGACCGCCTGATGTTTGAGTGGTTAATATGATGAGTGATTCCGTGCTTTGGAAGGCACGCTAAGCAGTTGATCCCGGCTGCTGTCTATGACAGTTAGAGCCCTTCAGGTAAGAACTTCTAACAGTCAAGTTGCCCACTCACTTGACAAACGGGGGACAACTGTTACTCGCGTCCGCAGGAGCTACCTACTATAACCCTACAACGTGCCCCCTGGGTGGTACTAACGAGTTACAAACTTTAAAAAGCCAAAATAATGTATGCCATACATTAAAAAAACCGGTCAAGTGCGAGTCTGACTGACGCATCCAGGGTTCCGTACAAACTAACAATTAACTCAAGGTAAAATAAATGTCCCAATATTCGTTAAATTACTTATTTTAACCCAACACAACAGAATTCAATTTCAAATAACGAATAACTTCATTCTCAAACATTTATTCTGTCTTGACATGAATAAATGTTTGAAAATGAATTTGAATTTAAACACAGTTGCACTAACCTTCGACGGGCACCGGTGGGAGGGACTCGAAAGAGGCGCTGGTGTATGACGTGTCTGTCCATTGGATCTCCACAGGCTCTGGTTCCAAGTCCGTGGCGCCCAACAGCTGCTCATCAGGGATCTCCGGCTCTGCGGTATCAATCAGTCAAAAGATTAGGGGAAGCACGAGCGCTCTTTCAACGGGCGTTGCAGAACCGTTTAACTCAGAGGCGTCTTTACGTCGTGCAGGGTGTGCGTTGCATAAGGGTGCACCGGTCCTAGGGGGCGCCGAGCGCCGACCGCTACGGAGCCCCACTCGCGCGCGCTTACTAGGGGCCGCGCCCGGCCGCTAGAGTAATGTACCCCATGTAGCACACGGGTGCTACATGGGGTAGAGACGCCTCTGGTTTAATTGATAAACATTTATTTATTCTCTCTTGTATCGAGCGCTGTAAAATTTTCGACTTTGGGCGTTGGACGTTACATAGAATTGAGAGTACCGAACTCCAACTTTGGGCTATATAACGCGACGCTTTTTGAACTCTCGTGCAAACCGGGCCTTAGTCTCGCGCATTGTAAATTATCCTTAGCGTTATTCCCGGTCCTGGTTGTGGCCTAAAGGAACCCGGGGTCCCAAGATTGGGCATAGGCACTAGTATTACGAAAGCGACTGTCATCTGACCTTCCCCAGAGCGAAAACTAGACCTCACTGGGATTAAACCGGTTTCCTTACGATGTTTTCCTTAACCGATAAGCTAACGGTTTGTAAGTGGAAGCATCACTTTACTTCCGTACATAAGTTCCGAAAAGCTCGGTACGAGCCGGGACTCGAACCTACGCTGCTTGACAGCCGCATGCCTGAACCACTGGGCCACCGTAGCTTTTAAATGATCATTTTAAAGTTTAAGTCAGTGGTGGATCTAGAATTTTGGTTTAGTTGGAGGGGATTGAGCTTACGCACGGAGACTTGCGAAAATCGGTAATAAAATATGTTTAATTTCTAACAGGATCGTTATTTCTACAACAGGAACAACGATGTTTTAGATTTTGCGCTCAAACCCGACATTTCGTCATAACGTGATATAACGCTAAGCGTTTTATTTCCCGACCATTTTTGTTAAGTAAAGAGAAGAATACCTGGTGGCTCTTCTTCCTGAAACGAATAAAAGGGTGACATTAATTATGCATTCTTTTGATAAAGGTTAAATTAATGAAGAGATCAAATGTTAACTCTGCGGTTTTTGAGGATGCAATAACCTGTTTTGTTTATTATATTTTTATTAAGTAATGTCTATTTCAGTTTGATAGATAAATTGTGAATTATAGGGAACGGTAAATAGGCATTATATTTACAAATATGTAGATATGGTTGAGATTATTTAATGTGACCGACTCTTTATAAAAACTCTAATTGTAATCTTTTACATTGGACTTGCTTCTTGGATGAATGGACTAGGTACAATGCAAATATAAATAAAGCTGAGTACATTGATTCAATCCGTCACTATTTTCACACACATTTTTGAATCGCATAAGTACAATTTGCAAACACGCATTTGTCTTCTCGCGACCAAGAACGTTGCAACATATTATTCGAGACTTCGAGGTAAATAAATCCATTCTCAGATGTCCTCGTGATCAGAGACTTTCGTTTAGCATTTCAAATTGATTTCAGCGGGCTTCTGTTCCAATTCATCTTCAGTTTTCCCCATATATCTACTTGCGAGAAGTATGCGAGAAGTGTACCTACTCAAAACATGTTCGACGAATTGCGAGCGCTTAGGTTCTTGATTATGTAAGTTAGGGGTTTTATAATAATCTACAATACTTACTTTCTTTCCCTTTTTATCCTTCTTTGCCATGATGAATTATTTTCCACTGATTAACGTATAAAAAAATAAATAAACAAGGTAAATGTGTGTAAAATGGCGCTGTCAAACTGACGTGACAATGTCACAACCAAGTCACAACAAACATAGGAAAAAAGTTTGTTAAACTAATGATCGTAATATCGAAAGGTATGTGTTGCACCAAACCATTGTAATCGTAAGCGGTGTTAGTTAAAATCTGAGTCTATGGAAGGTTTGACAAGTTACTATGGAATGACAGCTGCGGGCGCCATTTTTAACTTTGACCTGTCTGTAATTGTAGAGGTATGCAGATTACAGACTATGGGCATGGAACGTATTTGTTTTTA
Source organism: Epinotia demarniana (assembly GCA_945867215.1). Classification (NCBI taxonomy): domain Eukaryota; kingdom Metazoa; phylum Arthropoda; class Insecta; order Lepidoptera; family Tortricidae; genus Epinotia; species Epinotia demarniana. Next base: position 6,893,814 of record OX244286.1, read on the forward strand.
CTGTTTGTGCTCTGTCTCTTGCACCTTTTCAATTTGTTTGTTCCTATGATTGACTGGTAGAGAACATTATTTACACTAAACGGGACTTAATCGCGTATTAACTTATTTATTTACCTCACTGAGGTCTCCCGACGTTTCGGATGTGTTGCAACATCCATGATCACGGGCATTATTCATTATACTCTATGGTCACGGGACAACTGGCTTGTGCGGGTATCACCATCTTCTTGCTGCGCGGGTTTTCCGAACTACCCGCATTTGGTCTTTTTGAACCACTTGTACACTAGGGTTGTCACCCGGCCGACACACTAACAATGTCCGGTGATATAACGGACGATGTTTTCTGACGCTGGCATTTACTTATGATAGGATTTTACGAAGATGAAATCTTAAAACCGTCATCCCGATTGAAGTCCCGTTTAGTGTAAATAATGTGTGTGAATCGTGAAAGTTTAAATCAATATATGGTAGAGAACGTCTTGATGCATCAAGTCTCTTGGGAACTACACACCCGATTTCAAAAAATATTTCACTAATTAATAGATTGGACATTCGGGATGGACATCTCAGAAAGAGTAGTTCCAGGGATTACCCCTTACATACAAACTTGCAAAGCTACAACTTCAAATACAAATAATTTATCGTCTGGTTCGTAACAGTCTGCCATTATATGGGGTACAATATATGGATTCTCTCAGCATGCCATTGAAATCGAATGTCCTAGAAATAAAATCAAAATAACACATCCATGTTCATATTAAAATTATGAGTTAAATGATAATAAAAAAAGATATATCAATGTTTCCTTAGATTTTATACTAGCTACTAGCTTACCGTACATTTTATAATATAATGTTATTGAATATGAATTAGTAGGTAGTATACATAGACTATTTTAATTGAATATCTAGGATATAGTATAAGAAAGACAAAGTGTTTATTCAAATTGCAGTCCAAAGTGGTTTTAAGAGCAATATCGATCCTTGCATATACCTAAATCTCCATGGTCAGAAGCATACAAACTGCAGTTTATATCCTACTAGTGGTTTACCTTGAGTTATATACATAATTTATAAACTACATCCCGTTCCCTACAAATAAAGCTACACGTTAGTGCAAACCGCATACAACCTAATCGGAGGAGTAGGCAGCAGTACGAAAACGGTGAATTTATACGTCGTAAGCAGGAAAAATGAATGAAACGAAAGTATAGTATGTGGTAAATGTATGCTTGAATCCTGCGAGACACATTTTTGATCCGTCCATTTGGGCTGCAATTAGCATACCTGCGATCGTAACTTGGATAAAATGTGATTATGGAGCCCGAACTCTGTAATTAAAACAAAACGCAACAGCTGCGCATATATCGTCGACTAGTCACAATAATTCAAGACCGTATTCTCACATACTTTGGACACCCATATGACGTTCTTGGGATAGCCTGGGTAGGATTATTATGACGGGAAAAGTTGAAGTTGACTCCACCTGCTAGATGGAGCACACAAATCACTGCACTCTTGCAACTACACCTGCACGAGGCCATACATAAAGCGGGTCCTATCGCCTTTGGAGAAGTCTGGTCAACAAGAAGAGGACGTGATGTCACGATTCTTAGAATTGAGGGAACGACTGATGATCATGACGCGTTGTTAGCATAAAATGTTTGGATTGCTGCGCTCCGGAGCGGGATACCGCATACCCTCAGAAATGATATAATTATGAAACGTATTCAATGTGAATGTAACCTGATACACAGCGGTGATTTACTCGTAAATACCTAGTGTAAGCGTATTGGAAAACGCTGATTAATAATTGTTAAGGAGAAGCTAAATGCCTATTTTAATTGATTAAACTTTTCAGTTGATTAAAACGAAGAAACGTGCCTATTAAAGTTTCTATCGGAGTATTGGTGTGAGACGTGGATGCTGACGCAAAGGCATAGAATAAGCCTTCGAAATCTGGTGTTGGCGGAGGATAGCAAAAATAAGCTGAACAGAAAGGAAGACAAACGAAGAGGTTTTTAGGACGGCAGGAAAGAGCCGATGTTTGTTAAAAACAATACTAAATAGAAGAGGCAAAATGATCTTACACTTTATTAAGTGTAAGATCATTTTGCCACGGCATTTTGCGACGGCACTACAGTTTCTTTTTAAACATATTGGAGGGCAAGTTCGAAGGAAATAGAGTCAGAGGAAGGCCCAGACTTGCGCCAGCCAAATTAAAGAGATAGTTGCTGTTGAGTCGTACGAAGCCGTCAAGAGGCTGGCAGAGGGCAGAAATCTGTGGCGGTTAGGTTACTCCACCGACAAGAGCCTAGCTCTTAAATAATGATGATGGTTCTTTTTAGGGTTCCGTACCACAAAAGGAAAAAAAACGATTCTGAACCCTAAAAAGACAATGTCCTGAGACCGGAAGACACAGCGTCGGTAGACCCCCGACAAGGTGGACTGATGACCTGACCCCGTATCATGGTCAGCCTTATCACGCGATAAGTAACAAGATAGGAGCGTCGTCTCGTTCTATCGAACGGTGTCAGCCAGTGACGGATGCTCTATCTTGTCACTTATCGTGTGATATGGCTGGCCATGATACGGGGTCTGGTAAGGGAGTCCGCTGGATGCGGGCGCAGGACCGGTCAATTTGGCACTCTATGAGTACGCCTATGCCCAGCATTGGAGGTCTGATATGATGAAGAGTCGAATACCTATGGGAATAGGTTTGAGATATGTTGCGGGCGATAGGCTACCCACTGATCACAGCAAGATAAAAATTTTACCATCTTTAAACCGGCACTGAACATTTTATTACAAGTTTCTGTCTTGCTCTGAGTATATGTTATTGTTCTTTATGTATGTAGTATGTATGTATTAACTGCCCACGTGGCTGCGATCGGTAATTTTGTGGGATAACATATAGTCTATATCCAATTGTCTGCCCTGAATGACCGTTTCATACTGGTGAAATAATTTCCGAAATCAGATTAGTAGTTCCGGAGATTACCAACTACATACAATCTTACAATTTCAGACTTTTTCTTCTTATAATAAAATTGTTAGTACCTATAGATTAGTTTAAGTAGATAAAATATGGTCAATGTCATTGCAGTACTGAGGAAATCTTAAGGAAAGAAGGTCAGTGACGGAAGGAGTCAAGTGTAGAAATATAAGTGCAAAAAATTACTGAATGTTGAGTTTTTTTGGCGTTTCTTTTTAACAGCGGTCTTTTTTTTCAGAAACGCTGGAAGCATGTTGGCTTGTAAAAGTGCCATTACGGCCTACTTGCGGGATAAAAATAATTTTACTCATAAATATGTCCCATCGCTCTTATGTCGGCGGATTAAGGTTCATATTAATGAGCGGATAAAATAGATACTTACATCATTTTGTACTTGATTGTACCTTGAACCCATTTTTAATAACGGAAAATTTAACATGTGTACCTGAAATGTCTATGGCATCGTAGCTCCCAAAAAGGAAATAGGAGCACTTATAGGAACACTTCGTTATCTGTCTCGAACAAATAGGTAGAAGTAGAGTAGAGTTAAAACGCGACTTCGCCTTAATGAGGCACGAATGGTCCGCATAGCATTAACAATCGACATTTGAACTTAGACCGGCGCGGGCGTCGCGTGTGCATACATATTTATATGGTTTTTAAATCAACTTTTTAAGAACACTTTTATAACCAGCCAGTGCTGGCGGTTTAATTAATGGGCACACCATTTTAACAGTGATTCCAGCCAATTATTGTTTAAATTTCGAACTTTTACAATCTGCCAGCGTTGTAACAGGTTATTTTTTTTAAACTTACCTAACTTTAACTTTAAAGAAAGTTCCCGGCAACAATGGGGTTTTTGGAAGAAAGGGACTTTGACCAAGTGCCGACGATACCGGAATTTTATAAAGGGAAGACTATTTTGATCACTGGCGGTTCAGGTGAGTTGTTTTTCTGATTTCTTTAGCATGAATATTTATAATTGTAGAATAAACTTCCGTCTCGTTATGACAAGTTATTTTTAGACTAGAGTGCCTGCCTGGAATTTTTGAGTCATATTGTCATATATCGTTAATTTTATATATCGTAGGATAAAACACGCTTTTCTCTAAAAATCACCATTTTGGTTTTTTTTTCGCTTAACTGATAACTGGTGGATTAGGATAGAATTATACAGTTATAGTACCTGAAGTAGTCTCAAAGCGTATTTTAGAATATACTTAATACATTTACGCAGATGTTTTACCACTCATACACTAACCACCTTGCCCTCTTATTTAGAGTTTATAATGATTGAATAGACGATGGGTATTTCCTATGGTCTTTTCAATAACTATAAACTGTATACCTTTTTAACGAAACAAATTATTTCAATTAAATATTTTTGTTTCGTATTTTCAAGGGGACACAGTGAGGGCGCTGGTCTTAGCGGGAATTTAATTGAAAAATATACAACTTCCGTCACTGTCCTCGAAGCTCAGTTGGTCAGAGCAGTTTAGCGTTAACAGAAAGGTCGCAGGTTCGAGTTCTGTCGGGGCTACAGACGAAGATGGTTTATTTTTCCATTATATTCTTTCTCTCTGTTTCATATCGTTTAACTATAAACTCTATTAAAAAAGTCATTAGGGTTCCGAAAGATATCGTAATCGATATAGAACAAAAATTAATAGACAAGTAGTATTAGAAAATCGTTACTAATTTATTTTATCATTAAAACCTTCATTAATAAACGACTGAGATTAATTCATTAGATTACGTAAACCGTGACTTAGTCACATCGCTTAATATACTAAAGACTTGTGTGCATTATGCAAAGATTATGCAGCTAACTATGACACTCAGAATTTATAGGTATATATATACCTCACAACTCATTTAGTGTAACCTGACCCCGTATCATGGTCGGCCTTATCACGCGATAAGTGACAAGATAGGAGCGTCGTCTCGTTCTATCGAACGGTGTCAGTAACGGACGCTCTATCACTTATCGTGTGATAAGGCCGACCATAATTCGGGGTCTGACATATCTTTTTGACGACCAGTTAGTGAGTTGTGACGCTGCATACGAAGCTGGAGGTGCTGGGTTTGAATCCCGCTAAAGGCAAATTGTGTGATGATGAATATTTGTTTTTGAGTCTGGGATGTCAATGGATTCTGAACCCCGGTTAATATATTTTGATGACCGCTTTAGCCTAGTTGGTAGTGTGACCCTGCCTACGAAGCAAGAGGTCCTGAGTTCGAATCCCGGTTAGGGCATTTATTTGTGTGATGAGCACGAATATTTGTTCCTGAGTCACGGATGTTTTCTATGTATTTAAGTATTGATTTATCTATATAAGTATATTTATCATCGTCTAGTAACACATAGTACTAGGTCGAATTTTGTAAGATTGTCCCCTAATATTTATTATTATTTATTTATTATTTATATACTGGTAAACATTGACTCGATATAAAACGTGTCGTGAATAGCTTGCTGATGCGACTTCATTCACAAAGGTTATATTACTTATCTTACCGTGAGTTCGCAATTCTATGCACTACTGCATAACCTTGTACATACATATGTAATCACAATGTACATACTACTATATTGCTTAGTTAGGTATTGTCTGTTTATTAGGCGAGCGAGCGTAGCGAACGAAGTTCTCCCTTTCAGTTTGGGCCTAAAAAATCGCAATGTACTATGAACACAAACTTTTAACCGATTTCTATTTAGTAATGTGCCTTATTTGAAGGGTTCTCTAGTTTGGTGGGACCATCGGGCAAGGATACCATTTCAAACATAAAAATAATTTTCCAAATCGGTCGTGGCCCCGTAACATGGTCGGCCTTATCACGCGATAAGTGACAAGATAGAGCGTCCCCGTCACTGGCTGACACCGTTCGTTGGAACGAGACGGACGCTTTATCTTGTCACTTATCGTGTGATAAGGCCGACCATGGTACGGGGCGCGTCTTCGAGTAATCGGATAACATACCTACATAAAAAAAAAATAGTCATATTCATATTCTATTATATTCATTTATATTCATATTCATTTAATTCATTGTTATCATGTTCATCAGCACATAAAGGTCTTACATTTTAGTCCTACCCTGCTAGGGCATACTATATATGACATATAATAGTACTTAATAACTAAATAAAAATTACAATTAAGTGCAATAACTATCATGCAGCACTAGGTTTAACTAAATTTTATCATTTATTCCGACCAAATGCAGACCTCTTTTTTTTAAATGACCTACTTATGTATGGACGACCGGTTAGCCTAGTGGGTAGTGACGCTGCCTACGAAGCTGAAGGTCCTGGGTTCGAATCCCGGTAAGGGCAAATGTTTGTGTGATGAGCATGAATATTTGTTTCTGAGTCATGGATGTTTTCTATGTATTTAAGTATTATATCTATTATATATATCGTCGTCTAGTACCCATAACACAAGCCTTACTGAGCTTACTATGGGACTAGCTCGATTTGTGTAAGATTGTCCCCTTGTATTTATTTATTATTTATTTATTTATTTATTTATTTATGTCTGTATCTGTTTGGTTTATTTGAATTAGCCCTAAATGTAAGGAAATGTCATCGCTCTTTTTCAAGTCAATCCATTGGACTAAAACTTCTTAAATTAGTATCAAGGAAAACAATTAAATCAACCACCGACCTTCGCTACTCGCGCCTAAAATAACGCGACAGATGCTCATAGCATACCAATAGAGTGAAACAAGTCTGTTGAAAGGCAAGTAGGCAAGTGACGTCTGCGGCAAACATTGACGAACAGAAATACATACCTACTGACAGGGTTGACACAACACACACTCACACACACAGGACACAGGCAGGCTTGGACCAACTTATTACAGACCGATCAACGTTATATATTATTATGCTGGCAGCTGTCATTTCATAGAAACTTGTCAAACTTTTCATACATTCAGATTTTAACATTGCTCTGTGGTAGTGTTGTGTTCCTGGAGGTGAGCAAGGCCGCCAGACCTCCCGAGGATGCGTTGTGTTGAGAGCGAGGGCATTCGTTACTTCAGCTCTCAACACGGCGAATCCTCAAACATTCGGCAACGCCCATGTTACTCCTTTGGAGTTTCATGCGTCTATAGGCTGCGGTATCCGCTTACCATCAGGCGGGCCGTACGCTTGTTTGCCACCGACGTTGTATAAAATATATAAAAACGAAAATCGCTTACGGTTACAGACGGCGAGGTGCAGCTCCCTGACTAGGGAGTCTAGACGGACTCTCTATACAAACGCGTCTATAATACCATGGCAAACAAGCTTTGATCATGAAGATTCACTATGTTGACAACTAGAGAAAATACAGATCCATCACCCTCAACATAGCGCATCTTCAGGTAACCTTGACACCAGGAACACAACACCATATCCATACTAATATTATAAATGGGAAAGTGTATGTGTGTGTTTGTTTGTTTGTTTGTCCGTCTTTCACGGCAAAACGGAGCTATGAATTGACGTGATTTTTTAAGTGGAGATAGTTGAAGGGATGGAGAGTGACATAGGATTGTTTTTATCCCCGAAATCATCCCCTAAGGGGGTGAAATAGTAAAAAAAAAAAAAGTTTGTATGGAGCTGCGATATAAACGAGTACCACGCGGACGGAGTCGCGGGCAGAATTATGTTGTTATTATGGTGCGGTCTTCTGTAAAGTGGAAGTACTTCCCCAGTTGGGCCGCTCCAAGTACGAGCGAGATGGCATGCCATATTCTTCCTCCTTTTCCTCCTTTGGCTAAGTAGGTCCATACATCATCAATATCATCATATCAGCCGAGAGACGTCCACTGCTGGACATAGGCCTCCCCCAAAATGCCAAAGTGATCGGGATTCCGACTGGATGCGGGTGACGCAGGAACGGTCCCTGACGTGGTAAAGAAATATTGAATAGTTCACGAACCAAGTCGCGGGCAATACCATCATTAATACACAACAAGAAGCCATCGATCTTTTTATAATTGCAGTAGTTTCCATAGCTCTGGATTTGTTCTCCCTCGCTCTTATCGTTATCATCTTCTGTCTCGTTCCCACCTAATTATGCACTATACAATGCAGTTTTCCCACGGCATTACGTGAATTGAGTACTTTTATGCAACGAGTCAAGCATGATAGTGCTTCTATATATTCCCAAGTTTTTAAGGCGTTGGTATTACGAGAACCTACATAATAGACAGACAGATGGACTGGACGAAATTATAAGCGTTCTGCTTTCGTCATTGTGTCATAAGATACATTGGAATTTTGAACAAGCGACCCGGTTGATAGTTTTCATTTGTTCCAAAATCAAACAAAACGAAACAAATGCAACTTTCCTAACTACAGTGAAAATGTCCTTACACCCAATATTTGAGAGCTGTCTTCTTAGTACAATTTATGTCATTATATGTCATGATTGACGTTATTTAAGCATCCATTGGAAATTCTGGGAGTTAGAAGTCTAGTCTAATCAATAACGGAGAAAAGTTGAAAAACCCCTGACATTTTAATTTCAAAGCTCAATATCTCAAAACCAGCTGAACCGATTTTGTTGAAACTTATGTAATGTAGCTAAAAACCATCTCGATCATGGCAGCTTCCGGACAAAAATTCGCATTAAAATCGACCGATACCACATACAGACATACACACGCAGATACACGGAGTACACACCACACAGACACGTCAAACTTATGAAAACCCTCTTTTTGCGTCGTGGGTTAAATATCATCATCATCATCATATCAGCCGAAAGACGTCCACTTAGGCCACCCCCAAAGAGCTAAATATAGGGTTAAATATGTAGCTAATGAGCTGAACATAATTATACTTATCCAAAATTCGAAGCGATACCGTATTCTATTCTGTTACCACTGTAGCGAAGTGAATAAGTAGTAGCTAACTTTAGTGGTAACAGCTTGGATTTTTTCCCCAATAGTTACCTCAGAACATTCTACCCTTTTTAAAACGATCCATGGAACCGTTGTACAGTCAGAGTCATATAGATAGTAGCAGCCAAGTTAGCCAAATATAGTCCGGTACACGTCTTTATTTTCTAAAGTATATACAAGATGATAACTATAACATTAACTAAATTAAATTAAAGCTAAGTTAAATCTAAAAAAGGCCATCGAGGCATTGTACCGAGGATGCTGGCGGCATTTCCTCGCTGAATTGCAATGCTGATGCGTTGCGCGAGAAAACCGCCAGCTCTTCGGTCACCAGTTACGTCAACCAGACGTTTCGCGATTTCCGCAAATAACTTTTGCGCACTGGGACCCCATGGACCGAGGGTCTCGACGCCAAAAAGTACAAAGTTGTACTCTCTGCCGAAGCCTCTATATTTCGTCTTTATTACATTGTTTTGTATGAATAAGGGTGTGTGATGAAATATTTGGCTGCTCTGGCTGCTCTAAGTATATGACGCTGACTGTACTTATTGCTTCAGGTATACATTTTGATCTACAATTTCAGTTTAATATCCACAATTTAAGGGTTCTGTACCTCCCTACCATCAGGCGGGGGCCGTAGGTACGATCCATCGATGCGATATAAAAAATACCAAAATTATAAGATGACCAAAAGTTATTTGTATACTTACGCCTGCGTTATTATTATTAGCAAACACTAACCATGCATCGGCAGACACAATTGCATAGGTATCAGAGACCAGTGATCAGAGGGCCTGCGGCGAAACGAAAATGAACTTCGTTCATGTATCTCCTTCTCTGTTGCTCTTGCTAGTTCGAGCGACAAAGACGGAGACACATGAACGAAGTTCGTTTTCCTTTCGCGGTAGCCCCTAAGACTTTTAATTTTTTGTACAAGCTATAGCGTACGTAGGTATTCTGTTTCCTACACAATGTTGACGGGTGTCATCGGCTCACGGGCGAAACTCTCGGAACGGGCACCCAACTGTGTACAATCATCCCTTAGTCGCCTCTTACTGCAGCACGGCTATCACGCGACGGCGCGCGAGCTCAATCGCTTTTTCTAGCACTATCCGTCTCTCTCTTATTAGAAAACTTAGAACAAGAGGTCTAGTGCGAGAAAAATTGAGAGCGATCGCGGCCGTCACATGATAGACTTGCAGGTGTAGGGAGAGCCCGGAGCCCTGCTTTTGACCAGGGGTCTGACCCCGTATCATGGTCGGCATTATCACACGATAAGTGACAAGATTGAACGTCCGTCACTGGCTGTCACCGTTCGACCCCCATCAGCGGATTACAGACTATTCGAGTCAGTTATGGATGAAGTGCTCAGTAGTATTTTCTTAAGTACTAAATGTGTTATTGTGTGTGGTGATTTCAATGTTAACTTACTCGAGAAATCGCCCCTGTGTGTGAGTTTAGTGAATACTTTTAAATCGTTCAACTTAGTGAACCTGTTTTGTGAACCTACTCGAATTACAGCAACCAGTGCAACATGTATAGATAACGTTTTCAGTAATGAGGATGCAATTAATAAATGTATTATAAACAAATTAAGTTCTGACCACTGCGGACAACAAGTCTCCTTCAGCGGGAAAACGGACGAAGTTTCACGAGACACCATGTGCAGACCTATTTCCGAAAAGAGATTAGATTTATTCAATCGTAATATTGTGAAACGATTACGTTATCTTCCATTTACACAGGAAAGTCCTAACCGTTTGTGTGATCATTTGTTTAACTGTATCAAAATGGAATTTGATGCCTGTTTTAATTTAAGGAAAATTCAAAGCAAGGTCAAGACTAAATTTAGCGACTGGGCTACCCCGGATATTCACGAGAAAAGACGCCGTCTCTACGACTTGTACGATTCGAGAACTATTGATAAGAGGCCGGAATTTCTAGAGTATGTTAAGAACTACTCGAAATCTTTTAAGTTAATGTGTGTCGCCGCTAAAGCCGATTACTTGTCAAGAAAGATTCAGAACTCCAAGGATAAGGTTAGAACTGTATGGCAAGTTATCAACACTGAAACTGGGAAACGCAAGATAAGAGATCCGCACTACAGCCTACGAATTGATGATACTTTAGTAAGTTCTGACGACGAAGTAGCGGATCATTTTGAGCGGTTCTTTTCTAACGTACCCGTTGAGACCACGAAGTCTTTAAACTCATCACCAGATGTCGCTGAATCGTTATTGAAAGCAAATGTAACGGAATGTACAGAAATCTTTAGATTCAGTCACGTGACCCCACTTATTCTTATAAAAGCGTTTAAATTGTTGAACTTAAAGAAAACTGAAGATCTTTGGGGCCTTTCAGTCAAAGTATTACATTCCATTGTAGAATCAATTGCACCTTTCTTAGCTAATATTTTCAATAAATGTATTGATACTGGAGTATTTCCTGACCTCATGAAACACAGTAAAATTATCCCGTTGTTTAAACCAGGAACGAAAACTGACCCTACCAACTTCAGGCCAATATCAATACTACCGGCACTAAGCAAAGTTTTTGAGAAGCTTATTCTCCATCAGCTTATGTCCCACTTTAGTTGCAATAAACTGCTCAATACCAACCAGTTCGGATTCACTAAGGGTCGCTCTACCACTGATGCCGGTGTGGTACTAATTAAACATATTTTTGATGCCTGGGAAGAGGCTCAAGATGCTAATGGAGTGTTCTGTGATTTATCAAAGGCATTTGATTGCGTTGATCACGAGAACTTAATCAGAAAGTTGAAACATTATGGAATTAAAAACGGTGCTCTTGATCTTGTGACATCGTATCTCTCGGAGAGAACACAACGAGTAGTCATCAATGGGACCCAATCAGCAGGGACAACTGTTGCTCTTGGTGTTCCCCAAGGCTCGATTCTGGGTCCGTTTCTGTTTCTGATTTACATCAATGACCTACCAAATATGTTGCAAGATAAACATGATATAGTGTTATTCGCAGACGACACGTCGCTTATCTTCAAGGTAGACAGGAAAGAGGAAAACTTCGATGATATTAATGATGCACTCAACACTGTTGTGAAATGGTTTACAGCAAATAATTTACTGCTAAATTCCAAGAAAACAAAGTGTATCAGATTCACTTTACCTAATGTCAAGCAGGTAAACAATACCAAGATCAAATTAAAGGGTGATGAACTGGAAATTGAAGATAGAACAGTGTTTTTAGGTATCACCTTGGACTCAAAACTACAATGGCAGGCACATATCACCGCCCTAGCCGGAAAACTTAGTTCGGCAGCCTATGCAGTAAGACGCATAAGACAGTTAACAAACGTTGAGACCGCCAGGCTGGTGTACTACAGTTACTTCCACAGTGTTATGTCCTACGGAATCCTGTTGTGGGGGAAAGCAGCTGATATCCAGACCATATTCGTGCTACAGAAACGCGCTGTACGTTCCATATACGAACTAAAAGCTCGAGAATCTCTCAGGTACAAATTTAAGGAGGCAAACATTCTTACTGTAGCATGCCAATACATTCTTGAGAATATCATGTATGTGCGAAAAAACCTTCACGAGTTCAAACTCAACAGCGATATCCACGACTACAACACCAGAAGTAAAAACAAGATCGCAGTGAAGGCCAGTCGTCTCCGCAAGGTTAGCACGTCGTTCGTGGGGAACTGCATACGTTTTCATAATAAAATACCCACCGAAATTGTTAATTTACCGTTCAGTCAATTTAAGTCTCATGTTAAAAGTAATTTGCTAAGCAAGGCGTATTATACTGTCAACGATTTCTTAAACGACAAAAATGCCTTTAAGCCAGTAGTAGGCTAATTCTATTAGGAATATACCTAAATACACATTATAAGTATCTACCTGAAATAATTGTTCCATTTTATGTAAGAAGAGAGCACGTAATGCTGTTTCTCGCCGAGCAAGTCGCTTATTAATCTTTGCTTTTTAACATTGTCCGGTGGCTTGAATATGTCATGCTCGCTTAAAGGGCTTTGCTTACGGTGGCGTCGTTGATCGGGTCGCCACCTTCCCTAACATATGGTTGAGGGAGGCGATGGCTGAGATATGCGTCATACTCGTGATCGGGTGCTGTTTGTGGAGTCCGGACTGTTCATGCTTGCAAGGGCATAGTACCCAACTTCTTAAATACTACTTAGTGTTATTTTATTATTATCGTATTGACGAGAGACATCATTCCGATCTTGACACGTTTTATTGTTATTGACCATGTACATCACTGACAATATTACATTAATATTCCTTTTTTTTATTGTTTTGTTTTGACGCTTAGAGACCGTATACATCTCTACGAACGTTGAATAATTATTGATTGTATTTGGACGCTCAGAGACCTTATACATCTCTGGAATACTGAATTAATATCATTAACTTTCTGTTAATGCACAGACCTTATTCTAATCGAATGTAATGGTCGTATTTTGTTTTGTTTTCATTTACTTTGTGACATTTAGTGTGTTGTTATATCAGTCGTTAATGTGCAAATTTTAAATTATTATTGTGTTAGATTATAATCTTTTATTGTATGATTATTATTTTTATTGTAAACTACCGTTTGACATGTAAAAGTGCCCTTGTGGCCTATTTGCAGAATAAATAATTTGTATTTGTATTTGTATTTGATAGAATACCGTCCATGATACGGGGCCAGAACTACACGGCTGAGCCACTCATCGAATGAATTCCTTGCGTTTTTTTCGGTTCTGCCTACATGAGCCCGGGGTCCTGGTTGGCACCTAATCCCAAGATTTGGCGTCACGGCTGCACTAGTTTTAGTTACGAAACGCTCATAGCCTAGCGGCGTCTGCAAGTCGGCAACGCTAACGCTGGTTAAGCAAAGATGGCAGCTGACAGTCTTAGAATGGGTGACCGCCTGATGTTTGAGTGGTTAATAATATAAATGAACGCTTCCGGGCTTTGGAAGGCACGCTAAATAAGATAGTTGATCCCGGCTGCTGTGTATGACAGTAGTCGTTAAGCCGAGTTAGAGGCCTTCGGGCGGCTTAACAACTTCTAACAGTCGAGTTGCCCACTCACTTGACAAAGGGGGGACAACTGTTACTCGCGTCCGCAAGGAGCTACAACCTACCACAATACAACCCTGCACGTGTCCCCTGGGTGGTACTAAAGAGTCAACATAATGTATGCCATACGATTAAATTAATTAGGTACGAAAGCGACTGCCTGACCTTCCAACCCAGACGGAAAACTAGACCTTATTGGGATTATGTAGACCTGTTTACTCACGACGTTTTCTTTCGCCATAAACCACTGTTAATTATCTAATGATTTTTTGTACATACTTCATCATCATCATCATCGTATCAGCCGAAAGACGTCCATTGCTATACATAGACGTCCTGCGCCACCCGCATCCAGCGGACTCTCGCGACCTTTACCAGGTCATCACCCACGCCGCGCCTTCCGGTACGTGGTCGCCACTCGAGAACCTTTCCACCCCAACGGCCATCGGTTCTACGTGCAATGTGCACCGCCCGGCTATATCGGTTACCTTGGTTCTGCTGCGGATAGCCTCATTTCTCATGCGATCGCGTACATAGGTACATAGGTCTTTTGAAAAAACCCCGTGGTAATAGTCGTGCGGCTCACCGCTCAGCTACTTTTGGGCCACTAGTATCCAGAAGTAAACCATGTTGACAATTCCTTTCAGGTTTCATGGGCAAGGTGCTCATCGAAAAGCTGCTGTATTCCTGCACAGGTCTGGACCGGATCTACTTGCTGATGAGGACCAAGAAAGGAGTCAAGTCGGAGGATCGGCTAGCAGCGCTGTACTCGACGGAAGTAAGTTATTCCGTCTTTTTAACCCGCCTCGTAAACGTACAATAGACATGCAATAACATGGATGGCGCCAATTTGTTATTAAGCAGAGGCCTTTATATGCCGCTTCGACCAGCAAGTGATCTATTGTGGCAGCCCTTTTTTAGATTTTCCGTTATGGCCCGTTGCCTCTAGGAAATTCCGGGTTCTTTGGGCGGTGATATGTTGTACCTCTTCTAGGTGCACGATGTGCCGCCCTAGGTAGATACTTCTTTTGTGCATGATTGTTCCGCAGTAGCTGAGAATGTGCATTGCGGTTTCCTCTGTCTCCTGGCAGAACCTGCAAGTTGCGTCCTGTTTCATGCCCATTTGAACAGGTATTTGTTTAATATTAATTCTCGTCACTGCGCAGGTTTTGTGCCTTTAAAGTTGTAATACCTAGTTCTTTAGACAGTTTATTATTGAACCGGTTGATTAAGGCTTTAGCCTGTTTTTGTCCTTTGGCGAACTTCCACAGCTTTATTAAGCAGAGATCTAAGTCCTATTCGAAATGTATGGTACGAAATCTATAGTGCAACTACAGCTAGCTTATCACAAACATTGTCAGTCTTTATCATTCACTAGCTGCCCGCTCGATTTCGTCCGCGTCTTGCCTAAGCCTAAGGTAACGGCGCCTATTACCGTGGTACGTGAGGTAGTTTTCAAATTATTATAAAAAATTAAGGGTATGAAAGCTCCTTAACGTCCTAGTTTTTTTTTTATTGAAGAGTGTTTATTGTACTTTCAGAGTCGTAACTTTTTGAACCAATTTTAATTTATAATATTTGATAAAATAATTATTGAAACCACGAAAGGGGAATCTTCTATTACCGTGGTAATGGATGGTATGTGATTCTATTACCGCGAATTAAGCTTTTATTACCGAGGGTATAAAAAGCAGCAATTTTCTACCATCGGTAATAGTAACCTAATACACAATTCGGCACCCAATATCGAGGGCTAAAATAATATTAGTGACGTTGGTTCCGTACTATATAAAAATAAATAAAAAATGAAACACAAATCAAAAAAATTACGTCCACTGGTTATAAGAATAACTAGTAGGTACTTGCATACATAGCAGGTAAGCCTACCTTTTATTAAATCACTGTTACGTTACGTGAAGTATGGATTCAAAGAATAAATAAATAAAGAACTCGAAAATACACTATACAGGGTATTATAAAAAACCTAGTAAGAACAATACTGAGCAGTAATACGTTTCCGGGTTCCAAATGTTTTAAGACTTTATTTAATTTACAAATTTTGCTCGGTTATTTCCGTCCACCACACGTCTTTAAATTTTATCAAATGAAACTGTACGAACGGAACCCTAGATGTGATTTATTTTAAGAGAAGACTAAAGGTCACTCGGTAATAGATACTTCTTTGTAACCTATTACCGACCCCAAACAAATAAATAAAAAAACCGGCCAAGTGCGAGTCGGACTCGCGCACCGAGGGTTCCGTACAAACCATAACAAGCAAAAGTTGTAGTATGTTTATTACTAAATGATAAATGAAAATGGAATCTGTAACATTACAATGTGTGAAGCTGGGGGAGCATAAATTTAAACAAGGTCTCTTTATCAATTTAGTAATCCTAAAAAAAAAAAAATTAAGAACCACATCATTTATCTCTCACTTATAATAAATCTCTAAATTAAAAAAAGAATCAGCCCGTATCAAACTAACCATTTTTGTGTCCCGAATGATCTCGGCTTCCCGTGAACGGAAATACTTTAAACTTTTTTTACAAGTACATTACTATTCTAGCTAGGACTTAGGATAGTTTTTATCCGACTGCGATGGTTAATACATTTTCGGAAACATTTGAATCTCATTAAATTATTCATTTCTTCTGCTTGAAATCGTAGCCGCCATATCTGTCAACTGTCAGTGGCGTTAAAATGGCGGCCTTGCCTTAACTATCCAACAGTACCTAATAATTTCGATCCGGTGTTGTGATAGACCTTCACAATACGCATATTAAATTCTAAAGCATAAAAAAATAATCGATTCCGATATGGAAACTTATATGCGCTAAATTCGTATTGAGGCGTAATTTCAACAAATGGTTCAACAAATTTCAACAAAATAACGTCAAACGTCAAAAGTCTGACCGACTTCCTTTTTTTTATGGCATGGAATATTTAGCACTGTCATCGGCTCATCGCGTTCAGCCATGAAGTTTATTTGAGTTTCTGCAAGATTACACGCGGAGTATTTTGTCACGATACGATACTGCACGACTATCACAAGACGGCGCGCGAGCTCTCTCGATTTTTCTCGCACTATACGTCTCTTTCTAAGTTGTCTAATAAGAGAGTGACGGATAGTTCAAGAAAAATCGAGAGAGCTTGCGCGCCGTCTTGTGATAGCCATGCTGATTTGTCAGTATTTATATTTATCAGCAATAAACGTATGTATTCAATCAGTACAGAACGGGCCTTTTATAAACATTAATTATCAACCGCGTCTGTATTAAGGCGGTATTATAACTTCGTACTACGCGCCTTCAAGTTGACATGCAGCCAATATAGAGACACAGAAATTGGCCAACATACAGGAAAATACTTTTATAATGAATCACAACACACATTTAATTAAGTTGGCAATAGCGGTAACATACATAAGATTTGGCAGAATGTGATCTGAAACATTGCAATAAGTATGAAAAAAAATATATCGGAGTGACTCAAGATCATTTCGGCCATCACGTCTTTATTTATTTAATATTAAGTGTTAAAAATATGTACAGAAGAAGATCAATAAACATTTAATGCTGCAGCCTGTGTCCTACCTGTTGGATCTATTGTCACAAACATCTACTAAACTTTTCCCCCGGTATTCATAAAATTTAAAATACCTATGTTAAATAAAACGAGTTTTGTCCTTTTCCTACTAATTTAAAAATCAGAGTGACAGATAAAGACGAACGAATCTTAACGGCATTTCAACTAAAATGGGTTTATTCCACGTTTTACTTGATAGGCTAAATGAGAACTGCATGTGTCCTATGTCCAAGAGAAGAAATGCGTTAACTCCCACCACATTACCATGCAAACGAAGTCACAGGTACAGCTAGTTTTATAATAAAACTGAAATACCTGAAATACCTACACTAGATTTGCAGCAGCCTGGCAAAACTTCTTTTATCAAAGTGGTTTATTTACAAAGTTTTTAGTCACTATCTTTTTATAAATCCGGTTCAAAATACTAATTAACTGTTTTTGAAAAAAATTAACCAGACCTGTAAAATGTTGACTGAAAAAGGTATGAATAGTTGAAAATTGAAGTTTAAAAAACGTTATCTATAGTTGTACTATTTCGTGTAGTGCTAGTGTTTATTAACGGAAACATGTTTAGGGATGAAAAATATGTGGAAATTCCATTTTGGGGATTCATTCTAAAATCGATATTGAAGTCTCCCACAACAATCAAACGGGAACACGGGGTATAGCCCCTTTGAGGTTGCTGCCGTATATTGTTGTATTTATGCATTCAATTGCAACATTAATTTGACATTGTGGTGACCTATATTATATATATAGATACAGTTATCACTCTGCCTGACATCAAACATTTCAAAATGCAAGCATTCACAATGGCCGTTGGCAGCACCTGGGTTATTTAAAAAAAAAATATCTTGTACATGATGCATCTGGGATGGCATCCTTTAGATTGCGACGTACATAAGCGATAGATCCCCAACCTGGATTTGCTTTAGATATAGCTGGACTTTCTACTCTGCACACCTCATAAAAACCATCAAGTTTAAAAGTGTCTGTCTGTCTGCCCGCCCCTTAAACTCCTCACGAGTGTACGCCTTTTGAGTCTGTGGTTTTGACAGTGACACTTCTTGTCAAGGCGCGGAGAAAAAAAAACGTGTCGATTTTGAGATAACCTCGTTTTGCAGACCCGAAAGTCACGAGTGGTTTTTGAGTAATTTGGAAACGCATTTTTCCTTGTTTTTTTGTAATATCGCTCGCGTTGAAGACACAGGGGTGTCCGAGTGTTTTGTGTAGATACTTGGGTAGTATCCGAAAAGTTGGTGAAGAAGACGCCGCAAATTGTTGGCGAGACGGCCCGCGGAACACCACGACGGCTCCTTCGGCTCCGGAGACCCTCGTAATTGACTTTGACCTGACCTGACAGTTGACAGAACCCTGAACAGATACCAAACCGGAGTTGAAACGAACATCGCGCCTCCCGGAATCAGGTGAGTTGAACACGTTTTGTAGCCAATCCACTGGCTTATATGACCCGCGAAACGCGTGGCAATTTTAATTTTCTCTGGTATTGTTGGAAATTAATTTAAAATGGGATCTACACCTAAGGCTAAGATCCAGTCTGCACTGCGTTGGTTTTCATCTGCAGCAGCTTTGGTTGACAGAAATGACCGGGAGGAGGCTTTGTTGGCCCGGTACGAGGAGGTGTCAGACCGTCTTAAGGCTGTGGAGTTCCAGGTTGAACTCTACCTAGCGGAGCCCGGCCGGACGACCCCGGAGGCCGAGCAGGTGGAGCGGGACTTTGAGCAATGTATGGATTTTGGGGACAGGATTGTCGAGAGGGCTTCTAAGATACTGCGGGTTCGGAATGGTGCGGCCCGGGACGTTCCGAAACACGCAGTTATCTATAACCCAGGGTTGGCAGCGCGCTTGCCAGCCATACAGATGCCGGTCTTCCGAGGAGACCTGGACGAGTGGACCAGCTTCATCGACCTTTTTGATAGCTTGGTGCATGCCCGGACGGACCTGCCAGCGGCGTTGAAGTTGGCGCAGCTGATGTCTGCTCTCGTCGGGGAGCCGCGCGACTTGATCGCGCATTTGTCGGTCACCGACGACAATTATGAAATCGCGCGCACGTTG
Organism: Epinotia demarniana; assembly: GCA_945867215.1. Taxonomy (NCBI): domain Eukaryota; kingdom Metazoa; phylum Arthropoda; class Insecta; order Lepidoptera; family Tortricidae; genus Epinotia; species Epinotia demarniana. Next base: position 6,913,432 of record OX244286.1, read on the forward strand.
CTGAGGGACCGATACCAGAACGTGCGGCGACTTGCGGATACTCTTATGACTAAGATCTGGAATATCCCTCGGATCGCTCAGGCTTCAGACATCCGCCTGAAAATGCTGAATCCTGTTTTGACAGCGACCAAAGGGTTAGAGAACCTTGGTTTGCCGGTGGACCAGTGGTCCTACATACTGTTGAATTTTTTGTTGAACCGGCTGCCGGCTGATGTACGGGCCAGGTTTGAGCACCGGTATGGTGGTGAAAGTGCTCAGCATCTGCCGACCTTCACCAATCTTATCGACCAATTGGAACTTGAGTGTCGACGGGCCGACACCTCGGATCTACCTCCACCCCCGAGGCCTCCTGGGGCCCAGCGGGCCCAGGGGAGAGTTGCACCTCAAAGGGGAGGGTGGGGCAAATCGGCCCCACAACCAGCGGGTCCTCACCAATATAATACCAGTGCATTGGACCCTGAAGTCTGCCTATGCTGCAAGAACCCTGGCCATCGGGTGCCAGCGTGTCCGAAGTTTCTTGCGCAGCGGGTTGTGGGACGCCGCAACATTGCTAAGCAGCGGCAATGGTGCTTTGTTTGCTTGGGCCCACATTTTGTGCGAGATTGTGCCCACCCGCAGGCGTGTAGGTCCTGTGGTGGGAAGCACCACCCCATTTTTATGCATGAACCGCAGTGGGGATACACCCCCCCCCCCCCCCTGCGCAGGGGTCATGCTCCCCTGTTCGGAGTCAGCAGCGGGCTGACCAGGGGCCCAGGGCCGAGGAGGAGTGGGGACGTCGGGTAACACCCCCTTCCCCCCCCCCTCCAAAACTACGCGACTACTTCGCACGCACCCGTGCCCCAACGGGGGGTCCTTACGGGCGGGTGCCCGCAAACGCCTCCACCCCAGCAGGCGCCACGGATGTCGCCGCCGCTTGTGGAGCGACCCCGCTTGGCGTCGGGACCTCCGGTGTACGGCCGGAGTAGGACATACCAGGGGCCGCAGGCGGCACGCATGGCGCGACGGCAGTACCAGCCGGAGTGGGACCCGCTCGAGCGGTACGAGCGGCCCGCCCATGCGGAACAGGATGCAACGCGTTATCCCTGCTAGGGATACGCCGCCCACGCACCAGCAACCGCCACGCCCTTGGAGACCGTGTTATTGCCCACGGCTTCGGTTTGTGTTTGGGGCCCTGGCGGAGGATCAGCCTGCGTGCGCTCTCTCTTTGACACGGGAGCGCAAGGCTGCATGGTATCCAGTAGGTTGGTGCGACAGTTGGGCTTGGTTGTGAAACCCCACCCGGAAAGTATACGTGGGGTAGGCAATGTGACAGTGTCAAACCTGGTAGGGCAGACCTTACTCACCTTTGGACCGGGTCCCACTTCACGCGCGAGGATTAATGCTCCCGCGTTAGTATTGGATGAAGTGGTGGGGAGACTCCCCCAGGTGAAGCTGCCTCCAGAGGTTCGGAGTTTGACAGCTGGATTAGTTCTGGTGGATGCTGGATTTGACAGACCTGGTCCGATTGACGTGTTGCTGGGTGCAGACGTTCTTGGGTGGGTGCTGTTGAGCGGCAACCGTACCTTACAGCCTGGCGGACTGGTTACACTGGAAACGGTGTTTGGCTATGCTGTAATGGGTTTGGTGTTAGCGGCTCCACCGCCTCCTACTGAGGAGGGCTGTCTGGTTGGAACTGCTCTTTCAGAAGCCGTGCAACGGTTCTGGGAGATTGAGGAACCACCTACCGCGTCGCGTATGAGCCCCGAGCAGGAAGAGTGCGAACGGTTTTACCAAAATAATACTGGGCGCCTCTGCTCTGGTCGGTTCATAACACGACTTCCTCTGCTCATCCACCGACCTCCTCTTGGAGCGTCACGTGAGATGGCTGAGAAGCGGCTGGTTTCGATGGAACGCCGAATGAGAAGAGATGCGCTCTTCCGGCAGAAGTATGTGGACTTCATGAGGGAGTACGAGGGTTTGGGACACATGTCGGTGGCTCGGACGGACTGGAGTACAGTGGAGCACTGCTTCCTGCCGCATCACGCGGTCCTAAAATCCCCGGAGTCCAAGATTCGCGTGGTCTTTGATGGGTCCGCGTCCACCTCGACTGGGGTGTCATTGAACCAGTGTTTGCATGCAGGTCCTAAGCTGCACAAGGATATCACGGATATCCTCACAAATTTTAGGAAACATCAGGTGGTGTTCGTCGCCGACATCCGGATGATGTTTCGGCAGACAGTGATCCATCCTGATGATCGTCGGTATCAGCTGATCTTGTGGCGTGAGAGCCCTGATGAACCGATGTTGGTGTACGAGCTGAATACGAATACATACGGCTTGAAGGGCAGTCCGTACATTTCAATTCGAACTTTGTTAGAATTGGCGTCTCGAGAGAGACTGAGGTTCCCTCGAGCGTCCGCCATTTTGGAACGGGACTTATTTGTCGATGACGTGTGCACCGGGGCAAACAGTGTCGAAGAGGCTTTGGTTTTGCGGGATGAGCTGGTGGAACTCTTGCGGACGGGTGGATATGAATTGCGCAAATGGATGTCCAACTCACCGGCCGTGGTGGCCGGCCTCCCCGAGGATCACCAGCAGGATCCGCACCTGTTCGAAAATGTTGAGAGCCCGCACATGTTATCAGTCCTAGGCGTGCAATATCGACCAGTCCAAGATGTGTTCACCTATCGGGTGGAACTGGATTCCCCGAGGGTCTGGACGAAGCGGCTTGTGCTGTCCACGGTGGCCAGGACGTACGATCCGAATGGATGGATCGCGCCGGTCATCTTCACGGCGAAGGCATTTATGCAGCGCCTGTGGATGGTCCAACTGGGTTGGGATGATCCACTATCCGGAAATTTGTTGAGCGATTGGGAGGTTTTCTTCTCCACGCTCCCGGAGATAAATCAGGTCGAACTGCCGCGTAAGCTGTTGCCGGCAGGGAAATGCCGAGTAACCCTACACGGGTTTTGCGACGCCTCCGAGCGAGGGTATGCAGCTGCCGTTTACTTGCGGACGGTCAGCTCCGCCGGATCGGTCGATTTGCACTTGGTAATGGCGAAGAGCAAGGTGGCTCCCCTTCGCACGCGTTTGACAATCCCAAAAATGGAATTATCTGGAGCGGGTCTTCTTGTACGCCTACTGAACCACGTGGCCTCTACCTTGAAGGACACCGTGAACCTTGAGGAGAGTGTCTACGCATGGACTGATAGCCAAATTGTATTGTATTGGCTGCAGTCGTCATTCCATACTTTGGAGGTCTTTGTGGCCAACCGGGTCTCGCAGATCCAGAACTCGGAGACTGCTTTGGTTTGGAGACACGTGCCAGGTGAACTGAACCCAGCGGACGTGGCGTCCAGGGGTTGCACGGCACCTGAGCTTGTTGCCCACTCACTGTGGTGGAGACCAAATTGGTTGTTGGAACCGGAGACACTCTGGCCTGCCAGTTGTGTGATTGGGACCCCATCCTCTGGCTTGGGTGTCCACCTTGTCGAGACCGCTCCAGTGTCAGACACTGCTTGGTTGCTAGAACGGTATAGCTCTCTCGACAAGCTTGTTGGAGTGACCGCCTGGGTCAAGCGATTTATACACAATTGTCGCCACCCTGACAACCGGTCACGCGTTAGAGTTCTCGCCACAGAAGAGCGGAATGCCGCCCTACATCATTGGATTAGGGTTGTGCAGGAAGAACACTTTGGGGACGTATTGAAGCCCCTGCGGCAGGGACGTCCTAAGCTACCGAAGGCGATAGCACGCCTCAACCCGTTCATTGACGAGTCGGGTACACTCCGGGTTGGAGGACGGCTCCGCAACGCTAGCTTGCCGTACTCGGTGCGCCACTCCATTTTGCTGCCTAAGAAGGGGCATCTGGTGGAATTGTTGGTGATTGACCGCCACATAAAGAACTCGCATGCCAGCTGCAATGCACTCTTGGGCATTTTGCAGCGAGACTTTTGGATATTGAACAGCCGACGGGTTATTCGGAGCATCGTGTTTCGGTGCTTGCCTTGCTTTCGGCTCAAGGCAGCCACGATGCAGCCCCAGATGGGGGACCTTCCTCCTGATCGGGTCAACGAGGCTAGGACCTTCTCTAGGGTTGGGACCGATTTTGCGGGACCTTTTTTAGTGAAAACGTCGCGACTTCGAAATGCGAAGGTTGTAAAAGCGTATTTGTGCGTTTTCGTATGCCTGTCGACCAAGGCTGCTCATCTTGAACTTGTTGGTGATCTTACGACGGAGGCTTTTATTGCGGCATTGGATAGATTTGTATCCCGTAGGGGACTCCCATCTCTGATCCGGTCAGATTGTGGAACCAATTACAAGGGTGCCGACCGTTATTTACAAGATGTTGTAAAATTTCTATTTGAAAATAAGATTGATATTGGAACAGACCTCTCCCGTCGGGGTATCACCTGGACGTTCGATCCGCCAGGCTGCCCCCACTGGGGTGGAATCTGGGAGGCTTGCGTGAAGCAAGCCAAAGCCCATATGTATCGGGTAGTCGGTCAAACTGTATTGACTTTTGAGGAACTCGCGACGTTGTTTTGTAGAATTGAGGCCGTCCTCAATTCCCGTCCGTTGTGTCCGCTCAGCTCCGACCCAAATGACCTGGAAGCGCTCTCTCCAGGCCATTTCTTGATTGGTCAGCCACTTGCAGCGTTGCCGGAGCACCCCCTCCGGGACGTACCCTCCGGTCGTTTGTCGCGCTACCAGATGCTGCAACAAATGGCTCAGAACTTTTGGACCAGATGGTCATTAGAGTATTTGCATGTTTTGCAGCAGCGCCTCAAATGGACTGACAAAACCAGTCCCCCCAGAGTTGGAGACCTTGTGCTAGTTAAGGATGCTAACCTTCCGCCACTGCGATGGCGCCGGGGGCGCATTGTTAATTTGTTTCCCGGTAAAGACGGGACCCCTCGGTTTGCCAAGGTCATGGTTGGGGACTCGGTTCTGAAGCGAGCGGTAGCAACCCTATCGCGACTTCCCCTAGTATAGCGGACCGGCTTAGAGGCCGTTCCGAGGCGGGTGATTGTTCGGGCCGACCGTCTGCCCGCCCCTTAAACTCCTCACGTGTGTACGCCTTTTGAGTCTGTGGTTTTGACAGTGACACTTCTTGTCAAGGCGCGGAGAAAAAAAAACGTGTCGATTTTGAGATAACCTCGTTTTGCAGACCCGAAAGTCACGAGTGGTTTTTGAGTAATTTGGAAACGCATTTTTCCTTGTTTTTTTGTAATATCGCTCGCGTTGAAGACACAGGGGTGTCCTAGTGTTTTGTGTAGATACTTGGGTAGTATCCGAAAAGTTGGTGAAGAAGACGCCGCGAATTGTTGGCGAGACGGCCCGCGGAACACCACGACGGCTCCTTCGGCTCCGGAGACCCTCGTAATTGACTTTGACCTGACCTGACAGTTGACAGAACCCTGAACAGATACCAAACCGGAGTTGAAACGAACATCGCGCCTCCCGGAATCAGGTGAGTTGAACACGTTTTGTAGCCAATCCACTGGCTTATATGACCCGCGAAACGCGTGGCAGTTCACTCCACTCGCACTAGGCGAGGAGTTGAACAGTGTCTCTACTACATCCCAGTTTTAAATTATGCGACTTATATTGCTATTTCTTATGATTGCGTGGACATAAAAGTTTCGTTTTGCTACAGCTGAAAGGTATTATAGACCTGAGTATTTGATATGAATTTCAATTAAATACCTCTACGCGTTTACGAGGAAAAAGGTAGTGAGTTTAAAATTTATAAAAATATATTTGTATGATTTTACTATAAATGTATACTTTTCGTAATTTTTCCATTGTCTGTGCTATATGAAGTTTCTTCGTGCCAAGTTTCAAGTTTCTGTGTTAACGGGAAGTACCCTTTAGGTTTTGAGTTTCTTGCGAGTACCCAATTTCAAAATATGCGACTTAATTTGCTATTTCTTTTGATTGCGTTGAGATAAAAGTTTGGGTTTGCTACATCTGAAAGGTCCTATAGACATGACTTATTTGACATGAATTTCAATTTAAAATCTCAACACGTTTACGAGGAAAAAGGAATAAGTTTAAAAAAATTAAAATCATTTTTTTGTATGATTTTACTAAAAATGTCTACTTTTCTTAATTTTTCCTTTGTCTGTGCTATATGAAGTTGCTTCGTGCCAAATTTCAAGTTTCTGAGTTCACGGGAAGTACCCTTTAGGTTTTGAGTTTCTTGCGAGTACCCAATTTCAAAATATGCGACTTAATTTGCTATTTCTTTTGATTGCGTTGACATAAAAGTTTGGGTTTGCTACATCTGAAAGGTCCTATAGACATGACTTATTTGACATGAATTTCAATTTAAAATCTCAACACGTTTACGAGGAAAAAGGAATAAGTTAAAAAAATTTAAAATCATTTTTTTGTATGATTTTACTAAAAATGTCTACTTTTCTTAATTTTTCCTTTGTCTGTGCTATATGAAGTTGCTTCGTGCCAAATTTCAAGTTTCTGAGTTCACGGGAAGTACCCTTTAGGTTTTGAGTTTCTTGCGAGTACCCAATTTCAAAATATGCGACTTAATTTGCTATTTCTTTTGATTGCGTTGACATAAAAGTTTGGGTTTGCTACATCTGAAAGGTCCTATAGACATGACTTATTTGACATGAATTTCAATTTAAAATCTCAACACGTTTACGAGGAAAAAGGAATAAGTTTAAAAAAATTAAAATCATTTTTTTGTATGATTTTACTAAAAATGTCTACTTTTCTTAATTTTTCCTTTGTCTGTGCTATATGAAGTTGCTTCGTGCCAAATTTCAAGTTTCTGAGTTCACGGGAAGTACCCTTTAGGTTTTGAGTTTCTTGCGAGTACCCAATTTCAAAATATGCGACTTAATTTGCTATTTCTTTTGATTGCGTTGACATAAAAGTTTGGGTTTGCTACATCTGAAAGGTCCTATAGACATGACTTATTTGACATGAATTTCAATTTAAAATCTCAACACGTTTACGAGGAAAAAGGAATAAGTTAAAAAAATTTAAAATCATTTTTTTGTATGATTTTACTAAAAATGTCTACTTTTCTTAATTTTTCCTTTGTCTGTGCTATATGAAGTTGCTTCGTGCCAAATTTCAAGTTTCTGAGTTCACGGGAAGTACCCTTTAGGTTTTGAGTTTCTTGCGAGTACCCAATTTCAAAATATGCGACTTAATTTGCTATTTCTTTTGATTGCGTTGACATAAAAGTTTGGGTTTGCTACATCTGAAAGGTCCTATAGACATGACTTATTTGACATGAATTTCAACTTAAAATCTCAACACGTTTACGAGGAAAAAGGAATAAGTTAAAAAAATTTAAAATCATTTTTTTGTATGATTTTACTAAAAATGTCTACTTTTCTTAATTTTTCCTTTGTCTGTGATATGTGAAGTTGCTTCGTGCCAAATTTAAAATTTCTGAGTTCACGGGAAGTACCCCGTAGGTTTTGCGAGTGTCGAAAAACTCAATTTTTGCAGCATAAACGACTGTATCTTTTGATTGCGTTGGCTTTTAAGTTTGATTTTTTCACAGCTCCAAGGGACAATAGACCTGAGTATTCGATATAAATTTCAGCTTGATACCTCCAAGAGTTCCTGAGAAAAATGGTCTTGACAGACAGACAGACAGACAGACAGACAGACAGACAGACGGACAACAAAGTGATCCTATAAGGGTTCCGTTTTTTCCTTTTGAGGTACGGAACCCTAAAAATGGGTCTGTAAAAGATTCCCATAGTTACTATTACCGAGTGTTATGGGATCTTACCATCGGTAATAGACTTAATTTGGAATTTTGTAAAATCTAATTCCGATCCATAAAAACTTTAGGATACAATTGTATTTTCATTACAAATCAAACATACACATTACAAGCTTGGTATAAAACCATGATCACATAACTGGTACGTAAATATAGTTAATTATTACAATATTTGAACGACATGACAAAATAAGGGTTTCCATAGAAACTGCAGATTCAGTACTAAAGTTTTGTTTAAAAATTAAGGGTTTGTTGAATACTTTCCATACCACGGAAATGGTTCTTTAATAGCGTCAATGGGTCAAGATTCGAATAACTGTAAGATATTTTATAATCGATGACATATAAAAAAGATAAAGCACAAAAAAGCAAATCTCCGACTTAACTATTACCGTGGTATGCCACGGTATTAGTTTACCCTGCTAAAAATGGCGTCTATTACCGCTGTATTTTATATTTCATTTTAAATGCATTTCCAGGCCAAAAAATATATCATGAGTACCCGCAAGTCGTGCCGAAAATATAAATAACCATTTAAAATCCATAGCATTAGTTTAATTGTCATACATATTACTTGAAATAGTAAATAAGATTCGGGTATACTTACCAGTGACGCCACGCGTTTGTATGACACAACCTCTTCCTACGCCGCCGTCGAGGAAACCGACGAATTGCGAGCTTGTTATTTAATTCACACACATTTGCGTAAACAGGACCGTTAGTCAACTAAATTAGGCTTCATTTGTGTAAAGAATGTTTTATTGTAAATCGAACGGTTTGCCTTTAAAATGCGTATTTTGAAATGCCGCGGTAATGGTAGCCGAAATTGATACCCCCGGTAATAGGCGCCGTTACCTTATATCCATCCAAAAAGTCCAAACTTTCGTATAAAGGTAAAAGAATTGTTTTAATTGGATAAGTAGTTTCAGAGATGCCCTTCAAACCAACTTACAGAGCTACAATCTCACAGACTTAAGTGCCCCCGCCAAGTCAAGCAAAAAAAGGCACGGTCACACCATCCTTTTCTCAAAGCCGTTCGTACGACCCGACCTATAGACTCGTCTCTGGCATTGACGTTGCTTATTTATTTCAGTATGTCTTCGATCGTTTGAAGAGGGTGAGACCCGGGGCATTCGAGTCAAAAGTGCACGTGGTGGCGGGAGACATCTTGGAAAATGGATTGGGTAAGTAATGCAGCATTCAATACCAATCAATATCACTGCAATTAGCGAGGAATGTTGCCGGCATTTATATTGTATAGTAAGGATTTTTTTGTACGCGATTGTCTTTCATTGTTAAGTGTAACCGCTAATTGATATTGTAAAATAATCGTAGTAAACATCAAAGGCGGCTTTATGCCTACGGAAAGAAGGTACTATAACTACCTACTTAGCAATGTTGACCATTTTGTATTTTAAACTATAGACTAAGTACTCTAACAATAGTCACTATCCGAGCAAAGTATTTATCAAACATGACCTTTTCATTTCGAAGTGTTTGTGGCAGGTGGCTATACAATTGTGTATTTTAGCTTTTCACAAGTGGCTCTAGTTCATCAACAAAATCAGTTGTCTAATAAATCAGAACATGGAAGAATTGCGGAACTCTAAGTTAAATTTCGTTATAAAAATGATTTGCATACATTTTGATTTGCCGGAGAAAATTGGAGACTGCGGTGGCTGGAAATGGAAGTTAGACAACAGTTGTTCTTAAGTCTAATTGCTAAGCTCCATAATTTATAAACGGATTAATTTCACAGCCTCTCATAGTGAAAAGCAGAATTTAACTATTAATATTAATAAGTAGAGTGTTGTTAAATATTTCAGGACTTTCCGAGGAAGACCGCACCCTGCTTGTGAATCGTGTCAACGTCATATTCCATGTAGCGGCCAGTGTGAGGTGAGATATCATTAACTTGACAGTCGGAGTTAGTATCATCATCATCATATCAGCCGAACGACGTCCACTGCTGGACATAGTACCCAAAGACTGCCATAATTACCGGTCATACGCCACCCGCATCCAGCGGACTCCCGCGACCTTTACCAGGTCAGGGGTTGGTACAGTCCCGCCAAAACTATGAATGAGAAACTTGGACGAATTAGACCACAAAGTGGATGAGTATTATTGGCACTGGCACCAGTTAAGGAGAATGGAAAGGGGGACCTTTTAAACGAAACACTTAGTAGTCGCCGATTGTGCAAGTAGAGGCCTAAAAAAACGCTATATTTTGATAGTGCACTCTTATAGAGACACCCTATACGAGTATATGGTTTTTTTTGCAGATTTGATGATCCATTGACGTTTGCCAGCAAAATGAACCTCAAAGGAACTAAAGAAATCGTCGAGTTGGCGAGAGAAATAACCGATTTAAAGGTAAGAGCATGGATAAGTTGTTTTCTTTTTCTTTTCCCCGTTAGGTCTTGGTATGACATAAGCACACACGTTTGTGCCTAGGCAATGGAGAGAAGTCAAAGTTATCTTCATACCGAAACCAGGTAAAGGAGATTACACGGACCCCAAATCCTTTAGACCAATCAGCCTAACCTCCTTCCTGCTGAAGACGTTGGAAAGGCTGTGTGACAGACATCTGAGGGAGAGAGCACTGGTGGAGGTGCCTCTGCATCAGAACCAACATGCCTACAGTTCAGGTAAATCAACAGAGTCTGCGCTTCATGCGGTGGTTACCAAGGCTGAAGCTGCGATCAAAAACAAGTCAATGTGTCTAGGCACCTTCATCGACATCGAGGGAGCCTTCGACAAGACTAAATTCACCAGCATAACCGCAGCACTGGTAAGGCACGGAGTGAGTGAGGTTATGACGAAATGGATAAACAACATGTTGAGTCAAAGAGTCATCAGGCTCGGGGAAGACAAAACAAAGCAGGCAAGGGTAGCGAAGGGGTGCCCCCAGGGAGGCGTCCTCTCGCCACTACTTTGGAACATGGTGGTAAACGACTTAATCACTAAGTTGAACAACAGTCATCACTACACCATCGGGTATGCTGACGACATAGCAATACTCACAAGTGGCATCCACGCAGGTACAGTGTGCGACGTCACCCGTTCCGCACTCACCATAGTGGAACGCTGGTGCAACGACAATGAACTTACAGTCAACCCTAGGAAGACGGAACTGGTAATGTTCACCTAAAAACGGAATCTGGGGACCTACCGCTTACCCAGACTGTTCAATACAGAGCTTCAATTGTCAGCAGAGGTGAAGTATTTGGGTGTAATACTAGATGCCAAACTTAACTGGAGCAGCCACCTTGACAAAAAAATCCAAAAAGCTACAGTCGCGTTCTGGCAATGCCGTAGAATGGTAGGTAGGACTTGGGGACTAAACCCCAGGATCACTCTATGGCTCTACCAGGCGATAATTCGACCAATAGTAAGCTACGGAGCCGTAGTATGGTGGCCTCGCACCACACTAACCACGGTCGAAGCTAAACTACAACGCCTCCAGAGACTGGCCTGCATGGCGGCTAGTGGCTGCATGAGGACCACACTGACTGCAGCCCTGGAAGCCATCATGGACATTCCGCCGCTACACCTCTTTATCAGGCAAGAAGCCTTGGCGTCAGCCATACGGCTCAAAAAACAGCATCTCTGGAGACCGCCCAGGGTTCCACACACCGAGATACTCTACGAGGCTGTAGGTAGGGAACCCCTTATAGAGGCAACAACCGACATCATTCCTAAACAGTTCGTCTTCGACAAGAAGTACAAAATCGAACTATACGAAACCCTCCAGGAAGGACTTAACCCCAGGGAGTTAAGAATATTCACGGATGGGTCCAAGACAAGGTCAGGCACCGGATCAGGAGTGTTCTCGGAGGACCTAAACATACGAATCTCGACACCATTAGGAATCCATAACTCAGTCTTCCAGGCAGAGTGTATGGGTATTATAATGGCCGCTCATGCAATCGCTTCCAGGGAGGTAAGAGGATATCCCATCCGTATACTTTCCGACAGTCGATCTGTACTACAAGCCCTGCAAGGTCACACAACGACGTCTGGGCTGATACACGAGTGCCACAAAATTCTATCAGAGGTATGTACCAACTGCGACATAACCTTGCAATGGATCAAAGGGCACAGCAACTCACGCGGTAACGACGCAGCGGATGCACTGGCTAGAGAAGGCTCAGAATCAGAAGCCATAGGACCGGAACCCACGATCCCTCTACCCCCTGCATGGCTGCGGAGCACACTGCGACTAAACACCAAGGTAGAACACCAAAAAATTTGGAACACCCTAGGCACCTGCAGGCAAACCAGGGAGGCCCTCCCGACAATCAACCCCGGATTGTCAAGGAAGCTAAAACAGCTAAAGAGGCCGGCACTCCGTCTCTTGACAGGCGCCATAACTGGTCATGCACTATTAAACAAACACCTTTTCACCTTAGGTGTTACAGACAGTCCTCTCTGCAGAGCCTGCATGGAAGAGGAAGAGACAGCCGCCCACGTCATCCTGACGTGCCCTGGGGTGGCAGTACACCGGGCAAAACACCTCGGAACACCGGGGTCACTACCTGAGGCCGTCGGCAACATAAAGGGTCTGCTAGGCTTCCTGGTGGAACTGGGCTGGCACGAATAGTAGTTGTGCCAATACCCACACGCAAAATAGGCGCAGATATGTCGTCGAGTTGCGGAAACCCAGCCCGCGTACACCTATAACCTATAACCTATAACCACCCTGTGGGAGGGATTGGGGGGGGGGGGGAGGTTCTGTTTTACCGGACGGAACAGTGTTAGGTAAAAACAACAGACCACGGAACAATGTTCCCTCTAGACCATCCAGATCACTACAACAGCACAGCGAAATATACTCACTAGCTGCCCACGCGGATCCGTCCGCTGACGAATGTAAGGCAAAGCCGGGGAATAAAATATAGTCTAAAAACTTGACCTCTTTATGTGATTAGATATTTTTCAATATTTCCAGGCTCTAGTCCACGTGTCTACGTCATATTCCAATACCAACAGGGACCCCATCGAAGAGGTGATGTACCACCCTCACGCTAATTGGCGTGACACCCTAACAGTCTGCGAGAATATAGATGAGCACACGCTAAGGATTTTAACGCCAAAGTGAGTATAAAAGATACCCCTTGAAAGAGAAGTACCCCCCTCACGCTAACTGGCGTGACACCCTAACTAGCAGTTTGTGACAATATAGACGAACACACTCTAAGGATTGTAACGCTGAAGGAACCCTTTGGAAGAGAAGTTACCCCCCTAATGCTAACTGGCGTGACACTGACAGGCTGCAAGAATATTGACGCTTTGGATTGTAACGGCGAAGTAAGTATAAAAGATACCCCTTACAAGAGAAGTACCCTTTCACGCTAACTGGCGTGACACCTTATCGGTTTGCAAGCGTACGACAGGTATTAGTATAAGATGGTATAAGTTAAGGATTTGTCAGGACAGGACCGAGGATATCGTAATAAAGAATAGGCCTATACCTACTCAGCAGCGGGTACATAGATACGCGCTGAATAGATCGATAGAAGGATTCAACAGCTTTCGACTGGTTTCCCAGTTCGTTAAAGTTATGACATGTCACTGTTGATCCTCACAAAGTGTCCCAATCGCGACCCATCTGAATTGAGCAATGTGGGTTAAACAGAGAATAAGTCGAAGAGATGTATCTGGCCACGCTCACAAGTTCATAAGAAAGACACGACCTTAATTAAGGTTTGTGTCCTTGTGGACATTGCCAAAGATAAGGGCCTAATTCTTGGTTGTCCTCCTGATGGCTTGTATGCCGCATAAGTAGCGTTTCCTTTTATACGATTTTAGGTCTTAACTATTGGCCACTGGAAAGACTTTTGTTGTTTTACCGCCAGAGTAGCCAAATATTTCGTAACACACCCTTATTCTTACAGTAATAAAGACGTGTATGGAAATATTTGGCTAACTTACTGCTACTAACTATATGACGCTGACTGTACGGCCCAAATCGTTTACTTACATAGAGAAAAACTCGAAACATGTACTGTTTCAGGTACCTCGGCGAGTTACCCAACACCTACGTGTTCACCAAGCAGCTAGCCGAGCATGTTGTGTACGAGCAGAGGGGAAAGCTGCCGGCCGTCATTATCAGACCTTCTATCGGTAAATTCAAAACATTTAATTGAGTATGGGGTGGCGCATCGTTACTGACGATTTCTCACTATAATTTGACACGTTCGTGCCGTTAAGAAGCCAAAGTCTTCGGTAAAAAGCTATAGGTATCGCTAAAAAGTTGTAGGAAGGAACTAATTGAAAGATTTGGTAGCTGAACCGGATTGTTCCGATAGCTCAGTCAGGCCATGAATGCCTGTGGTCGCCGATTCGAATCCGGCTTGGAGCATTAAAATTTCAATTTTTCTTGTAATTTAAAATTCTAAAAATTTTTTAGGCCAGGCTTAATTAACTTCATTTGTAAACAAGGCTGCTAGAAATAATCTGGGTGTGTGGTACCAAATTGTAACAAAATCTTTTATAATACATTTCAAATTAAAGGAAACATTAAAATATTTAATGTTCCGAGCCGGATTCGAACCGGCGACCACAGACAAACATAGCCCGTCGCTATTAACCAACTAATATTTTTTTCCTGAATTCTGAATATTTTGAATACATTTCGTTAGCATAGGTAAGTAAAATAACTTTTTTCATTTTATATTTCTTTTCCTTTTTTCGTTTCTCTAGTATACGAGTATTTAAGTTTATTTTTCTTATTAATCAGCTGGTATCGTTTCATAAATGTTAAATATATTTTTATCCCACCTACATATATTTTTAATGATATATTTTTGTACAAGTCTTCAATGTTTTTTGTGTGCTGACAGTGATTTCGAGCGTCGCGGAGCCAATGGCTGGTTGGATCGAAAACTTCAATGGCCCTGTAGGAATCCTCGTCGCTTGCGGAAAAGGTAAAACTTTGAAAATAATTATTACCTCTGTGAGGGCATGCCGATTTGCTAAAAAAAAGTTTGCGCTATTGCCCCATAAAACTATAGCGTAGCAAAACCATGAATGGGCAAAAGCATAATAGTAATAATGCTGTCCGAGCTGTTTTCAGGTCTGTAGTTTTATTTTACTGTTTCAAGCCGTAAATAAATTGGCTAAGTTTAGTGTAGTTTTTATTTTTTGAACGTGGTCTTTTCAGTTTAAATGGGAGTCAATATTTATGCCGAGAGTAAGCTTTTTTTAATTCTCAAAAGGGCTAGGCAGAGCACATTAAACTTATATACCAATGCCACTTTTAGCATAAATTTAGCTATAAAAGATCGACAAAATGTGATATCGCATAAATTTAACTATCGATATAGTTATGTGAAGCAATGTATCTTACTATTCAATTATTCATGTCTAATTTTAGTTTTCAATAAATAAATAAATAAAAAGAATATAAAATAGTGATAGGTTGCTAGCTCATCGACCACAACGCACTTCAACCCTGTTCCCTAAGTAGTCGTACTTTAACATCCGTCGTACGATAGCTAAGTGACGTACGTCATCTTACCACGCCCACAGGAAGAATGGGGGGTGGTGCTATTCTAACTCGCCAGCAGACAGGGGGTGCGGGTCCTATTTAATGCTCTTTTATAAACGTTTCCTTTTATTATTATTGACATACGTGAGTTGCACAAGACATCGGTAAGTGCTCTCCACTTAAACAACTCGGTTTTGATTCTGATTCGTATATATTTTTCTGAGCTGGGTGTTGGTCAGTCTCTTATATTGCTTTTTACCGACCTTTAAACTTTAGTAAACTTCTTGCAGCCCCTCGAATGCCGTGTTACATATGCGTAGAAGCGTTATTGAGGCTGTCCGTTACAGACGTTGAGTGTGTTGAGACAGACCCTCACTGTCATATAACGCATATTAGTAGAATCTCCTACGTTTTACAGCATGTAGTTAAATTCTTAAACGGTCTCCGATGGTAATGGTCTTCAGTTTACCAGTACCTACGGAAGTTGTAAATATATCGCCAAAGAGAATGATTGGGGTCAATGTGATATTGAATGCAGCATAAGAGAATTATCCTGTAATTTGCCAGAGTTGAATTGATTTCAGGTATCATGCGCAGTATATACTCCGACCCATCTCTCATCGCCGACTACATCCCGGTTGACTTGTCTATCAAGAACATCGTTACAGCCGCGTGGGCCAGGGGAACTAAGCCGTAAGTCAGCGTTTATATACACTAAGAAAATAACGGATCACAGTTGTTGGTGTTGTGATGTTGGGTGCGGTATCTACGGTGAGAGACCAAAGCTCAAAGCTAGCGCCAGCATGGGGAAAGAGAGGCCTTTATCTCTCAGGCTGAACTCTTCGCAATAAATAAATGCGTGGAGATCAATCTTGTCACATCTACATCAACTCAGCCAAGCTACTCTCCTGCCACTAGAATCCCTAGAGTCTTACTCTAAACTAGTCCAGAATTGTAAAAACCATATATACACCCTCTGATTCCAACAAAGTCATACTAAGATGGGTACTAGGACATTCCGACACAGTAGGAAATGGAAAAGCAGATGAAGTTGGAAGGAAGGGCGCAGACACAACTCACACACAACACAACTGTGGTCGGCCCAGAACCGTTCTGTGGTAACACAAAATAGAAAGCATATTCTCTGGTTAACAACGCAGAAAATCTGAGCAATCAAGCT
The DNA here is from genome assembly GCA_945867215.1 of Epinotia demarniana. Lineage (NCBI taxonomy): Eukaryota > Metazoa > Arthropoda > Insecta > Lepidoptera > Tortricidae > Epinotia > Epinotia demarniana. Next base: position 6,929,860 of record OX244286.1, read on the forward strand.
CTGGAAGGTAGGCAATGGACTAAAATAGGCTAAAGCCTTAATCAAAGGGCTCAATAATAAACTTTCCAAAGTGCTATTACAATTCAAAAGGCACAAAACCTGCGCAGCAGGGCCTAATGGTGCACTCTAAAAAAAAGGCTGGCACAACAGATGACTTGCTCCACAACTCAACAATAATAATAACAAATAAGTACAACCACACTCTTTTCAAAATGCCACGCTTGAGCCACTCGGCAACCATATAACACTATTTTTAATTTTCCATCTCTACAGTCTTGAGCCAACCGACGACATCGAAATCTACAACTCCTGCGCTGGTAAACTAAACAACATCAGCATGGGAGAACTGGTGGAGACCGGGAGGAAGATGGCAGCGGAGATGCCTCTTAACGACATGCTGTGGAACGTAGGAGGCTCCATTACTACGTCCAAGACCTTGCACTATATCAAGGTGGGTTTGTCTCAACACTTTCATCATTTAAGCATCACGAGGGATTGAATCAACAACGATTCTGCGCAATGGTCTTATACACCATAGAAAACAGACAATCAAAATGACGTTGTCAAGGTGAGGTACCGTAAAAAATGGATAAGGACCAAATTCTTGGCCAGTAGTTAGCCATACAAACCGAAGAAGTGAAAAAGTGTGACACAAAAATTAACCATGGAATTGTATGGTTAATTTTCGTGTCACAATGGAACATTTTCATAGAAAATTTAATGAGTGAGTTAAGCTGGCCAAGACTTTGGTCCTTACCAATCTAGAATAAAATTCCCGGGCTGGTAATAGCAGAACATTAAGGAAATGCCTTTAGTCCGTCTCAACGCACTCAACATCAATGTTAGACCGCCTCAACAACGATTGTGTGCAATGTGATCAATACAAGAATTTTATGACCGAGTTTCCACCTGAACATACAATATGGGTAAATATTTACATATTTACTATTCTTTCAGGTTTTATTACTGCACCTTTTGCCTGCGATGTTTGTGGATCTCATTCTGTGGATACTAGGGAAAAAAACAATGTGAGTCTTATTTAACCGATTTCTTAGCAAAGGATTTACATGTATTATTTTTTTACATTCATGATCAACGTACAATATTTAAAGGCGATATATAAATATGCTCTAAAAAAAGCTACGGTAGCCTAGTGGTTACAGGCATGTGACTGTCAAGCAGCGGTCGTGGGTTTGAATCCCGGTGAGTTTTTCGGAACTTATGTACGGAATATTTGCCGTAAGCTTTTCGGTGAAGGAAATATCGTGGGGAAACCGATGTAATTCTAATAAAGTCTAGTTTTCCCTCTGGATTGGAAGGTGAGATGGCAGTATCTTTCGTAAAACTAGTGCCTATACCTAATCCTGGGATTACGTATCAAAGCGGAGCCCGGATTCCTTTAGGGCTCAAACGGGAATGATGATAGGAGGACGATGATTCATCATCAGCGTCTGTCCCGTCTTACGGATCGATCTCGATCTCGGGATACGATTTCATAGTCGGCTGCTTGCACTTCACTTTCTGCTGGGTATCGTCATGAATTTGATATCACAACGGTGGCAAATAAGCATCCGGCCGGCATGACGTTAAGTAAACAAACACATGTCTCTGTCTGTTGCTATAGGTTAGTAAAGCTACAAAGAAGAATCTACATTGCCAATCTTGCCCTTCGTTACTACGTCACCAAGCAATGGACCTTCGCAAACCAGAACTTTGTACTGTTGAGATCCAGGTAATTTTTAATGATAACCTTTAATGAAGATAAGGGTAAATATCCCCCAGGGATGTGTGCGGAGATGTGTGTTCATATATTTGACATCTCGCATGCTGGACAGCGAGGCAATTCTTCATAGATACTCAAATGTTGAGAGTGTTGAGACGGGCCCTCACCCTGACAGCTAGGGGTTGAATATGAAAACATATCTTGGCACGTCCCTAGTGGACACAATCCTAAAAGTCCTGTGGGTAGGACTTTTATAAGGTATTAGGACAGAAGCATGTAACCTTTTTATATGAATAAACTGACACATAATATCCTTTATTTGGATAACAGAGGAGTTGCTACGTAATAACTGTAATAAGTTATTGACTAATAAATAATTTTGGTACAAGCTTTTATTATATATACTTTTCTGACACCCTCATCAACTACTCGCTCGTAACGACCCCAAACTCAACGGGGTTAAGTCTGTTGAGTACTGAATTTTCATGGCTCCCTTCTGTCTCCATCATAAGATCAGCTCTATGGTACCATAGTATTGAATTGCCTTCCAAACTATAAGTAAACCCAAAATTTCAGCTCAATCGGTTGAAGCTATGCTTCAAAATTGTATTGCAAGATTCCACCCGAACAAAAATGTAGTTACATACATTGTAAGTTAAATAAAAACTTCTAAAAAGGCCCCCGAGGCAATGTACTGAGGATGCTGGCGGCATTTCCTCGCGGAATTGCAATGCTGATGGGGTACGATACAGCCGCCGACTCTTCGGTCACCAGTTACATCAACCAGACGTTTCGCAATTTCCGCAAATAACTTATGGGCTGGCACCTGCGCCGGGATACTGGGACCGCACGGAACGAGGGTTTCAGCGCCAAAGGGTGATATAAAAATTGTATTTCAGGATAAAAAAAGAAGACAAAGAGGAGTTCTACTATGACGTAGAAAACGTGGATAAATACGATTACTTCTTGAAGTGCATTATCGGCGGCCGCAAGTATCTGCTTAAGGAGCAAGATGAAGATTTACCCAAAGCCAAGGCTCACTACAGAAGGTAACTTACATTTTAATTACATCTGTTATACCCGTATACATATAAGTAGTCCTCCTTTTTTTCGTGGAGAATACCTGCGAACCAGGTACCCAATCACCGGGGGATGACTGGGTTATGTGGTATTTCTATCCACTAAAAACGCACTGGAGCCCCCCTCGCGCCTCGCCACATGTGGCTCGTCCTAGGGCAAAGAAAATTGTCCTTCCCTGGGGTTCTTAAGCGAGTGCCCCAGCCCCGCCAGAACGCTGCGATCCCGATGACCCCCTTTAGTCGCCTTCTACGACAGGCGGGGCAGACCGTATTACGGATTTTCCGAATTGTGAGCTCTGATGCGGCTGGCTAGGCCAAATTTACTCTTAAAAAGTCTATTACATGGGGGACAGTAGATTTGGCCATTTGTGTTATACGTGTACACGTAGGACGGTTTAGGCCTCTCCTTTCGCATCAAAAAGTCTGTCAAATAACCTCTTTAACTTATCTCTATTAAATCCACAAAAACCCGTGAAAATGCTTAGGAGGTACCTTCCCGCAAAATTATAGCTACCTACCCTGTGTTTTAAACAGCTTTTCCCAACATTATTATAGAAAGCATAGAGAGTAAACATTTACAAGTTAAAATATAATTAGGAAAATGTTCATTTGAAGCCCTCCTTAATCTGTTTTATTTGGAATCTTAATAACGAATTATATTTATCTTAATAAGATTAAAAAATGTTAAGTAATAAAGATTACTGTATTAAGGTTAAACATCACTGGTTCCTGTCGAGCTGTTGCTAACAGATGTCGCGATATATAATTTCGATGGTTGCTCATCATTTTACGCAAAACCGTGACCAGTACCAACATGTGTTTCAAACTGCGGAAGCCGAAGAGCGTGCTACGTATGAATCGCAATCAATCTGCACTAATCAGTGCTTCTTTTTAAAATGTAGTCCGAAAATATGCATAAAAGTGCTTTTTCGTGAATTTACGCAGACTAACGTAACTAAATGTCACTTCAAAGTCAGTCATTGTCAAACCTTTTTCATAAATCAAACTAGAGGGCGCAAAACTAAATATATAGTAGCGCCTCTATTAGGAAATAGTGAAACTAAATGTTCTTGTGGCTGGCACTCTAGAATGCAATATGAACCCACCTGACTTTTTCACTCGTCGCCTAATGTCATACGGTAGCGCAGTAAATCCAGGGACCCGCCAACCCCTTCCCAGAAAAAAGCCTTTGAATGGGTTAGTCGTTAGTTTAATAGCCCAAATCACTTGCTGTCCTTCAACTCATTCAGTTAACTTAGCCCGTATGAAGGAGTTTCCCTTACGGGGCGCTACCGCTACTGATAGAAAAACCCTTTCGAAAGGCTTTTTAAGCGCTTTTTAAAGGGTTGAAGCGCTTCCTCGTGTTGAATACCCATTCATTGTGCTTTAAAAGCCAAATGAATGGGTATTGAGGAGCATTGGCTTTGGTAAGCAAACCCTTTCAAAAACCCTTTAAAGGGGATACCATATTTGGAGCGCTTTAATAGCCAAATGAATGGGTTAAGAGGAGCATCGGCTTTGGTAAGCAAAGCATTACGAAAAACCCTTTCAAAAACCCTCGAAGGGGATACCGGGCGGGTCCCTGAGTAAATCTCTCTTTTGCTTAAATCTGTCCGTAACGCCATCATTGAACCGGGTTCAAATCCCGACGAAAGTACTTCTTTTTTGTTTTTCTTTTTGGATTTTCTAACGAATATGACCGTCTCAACTAATTAGATTGACTTGTAACGTGTAAAAATTTTTTTTCAATATGTTTAATTTTTTTTGATAAGCATGTTTGTATCTCTCCGATCAAATTGGAGAAATCTTAACAAAAGGCCAGGTCAAAAGTACCCTAAACCGACGAGCATGTATGAGAAATATTATGAAAGTGAGTGAAGCGAAAGTGGTTTGCCAGGATCGTAGCAAATGGAGATCCGTGATCTCTGCCTACCCCTCTGGGAAAGAGGCGTGATTATATGTATGTATGTATGTTTGTATCTAGATTATCCACAAATATCCCCTATATTTTTGGCGGACATATTCTTACATGTTACATACCTACTACATATATACTATTTTGGATAGGCATATCCTTTACAAAGATGTTACGCCTTTGATTTAATTGGAAAGTCATGACTATCCATAGGTTTACAATTGACAAATCAAAGCCCAACCTTTATCTATTAAACCCAATTCCATTGACATTAGACGAATCGTGCATAAATCTTCATGTTATTTGAATGAAAACCATTTTGATTGACAACAACGTAATTGTTTAATTTGAGACACATTAAATAATCGAAATAAGTAACACTAGTACAGTATTTTAAAAGGATCATAAACGAAGATATGTTCCCTAGAAAATCTAATGTTATACGGAATAAGGTACGTAAAGTAAGATACTTAGTATATTACTTTGATCTGTTATATCCATATTGACTTGCAGGACTAATTATTAGAAAGGCTAAATATTATTCACAAAATGTTTTGTATTCGCCCGTAAACTCCGACTAAAATAATTAGACCTCAAAATTGGTAATAACTTTGCGTCACCGGACGAATATGGTGAGCTTTGTGAATAACGGGCGAGTTTGTTATATCCTTCTTAGGTATATCAAAACTGTTAGTGGCCAGTCTCTCGAGTCCCGTCCGAGAGCGCGTCGGAAAGAGAGAAATATACCATTTGACAATATGGTACTGTTTTCGATGATTGTCAAAATTCAAAATTAGAAATTCTACTTTTTTGGTTTGAACACGCGTTTATGGTTAAACATCACTGGTTCCTGTCGAGCTGTTGCTAACAGATGTCGCGATATATAATTTCGATGGTTGCTCATCATTTTACGCAAAACCGTGACCAGTACCAACATGTGTTTCAAACTGCGGAAGCCGAAGAGCGTGCTACGTATGAATCGCAATCAATCTGCACTAATCAGTGCTTCTTTTTAAAATGTAGTCCGAAAATATGCATAAAAGTGCTTTTTCGTGAATTTACGCAGACTAACGTAACTAAATGTCACTTCAAAGTCAGTCATTGTCAAACCTTTTTCATAAATCAAACTAGAGGGCGCAAAACTAAATATATAGTAGCGCCTCTATTAGGAAATAGTGAAACTAAATGTTCTTGTGGCTGGCACTCTAGAACCCACCTGACTTTTTCACTCGTCACCTAAAATGTCATACGGTAGCGCAGTAAATCTCTCTTTTGCTTAAATCTGTCCGTAACGCCATCATTGAACCGGGTTCAAATCCCGACGAAAGTACTTCTTTTTTGTTTTTCTTTTTGGATTTTCTAACGAATATGACCGTCTCAACTAATTAGATTGACTTGTAACGTGTAATAATTTTTTTTCAATATGCTTAATTTTTTTTGATAAGCATGTTTGTATCTCTCCGATCAAATTGGAGAAATCTTAACAAAAGGCCAGGTCAAAAGTACCCTAAACCGACGAGCATGTATGAGAAATATTATGAAAGTGAGTGAAGCGAAAGTGGTTTGCCAGGATCGTAGCAAATGGAGATCCGTGATCTCTGCCTACCCCTCTGGGAAAGAGGCGTGATTATATGTATGTATGTATGTATGTATGTATGTATGTTTGTATCTAGATTATCCACAAATATCCCGTATATTTTTGGCGGACATATTCTTACATGTTACATACCTACTACATATATACTATTTTGGATAGGCATATCCTTTACAAAGATGTTACGCCTTTGATTTAATTGGAAAGTCATGACTATCCATAGGTTTACGATTGACAAATCAAAACCCAACCTTTATCTATTAAACCCAATTCCATTGACATTAGACGAATCGTGCATAAATCTTCATGTTATTTGAATGAAAACCATTTTGATTGACAACAACGTAATTGTTTAATTTGAGACACATTAAATAATCGAAATAAGTAACACTAGTAGAGTATTTTAAAAGGATCATAAACGAAGATATGTTCCCTAGAAAATCTAATATTATACGGAATAAGGTACGTAAAGTAAGATACTTAGTATATTACTTTGATCTGTTATATACATATTGACTTGCAGGACTAATTATTAGAAAGGCTAAATATTATTCACAAAATGTTTTGTATTCGCCCGTAAACTCCGACTAAAATAATTAGACCTCAAAATTGGTAATAACTTTGCGTCACCGGACGAATATGGTGAGCTTTGTGAATAACGGGCGAGTTTGTTATATCCTTCTTAGGTATATCAAAACTGTTAGTGGCCAGTCTCTCGAGTCCCGTCCGAGAGCGCGTCGGAAAGAGAGAAATATACCATTTGACAATATGGTACTGTTTTCGATGATTGTCAAAATTCAAAATTAGAATTCTACTTTTTTGGTTTGAACACGCGTTTATGTATCGTGTGCTTGATGCTTTCACAGTTATATGAAAGATTCATCAGTACTAATGTTCAGAGGTGGACATTTCCTTACAAAATTATTGAATATCTTGTTTAGGTAAATTATGAGATGAAACTTATCTGTCGAACCCACGACCGTCGCCGTCGTTTGACAGTCGCATGCCTGAACCGCTAGGCTACCGGAACGATTCCTATATAGAGGAGAAATCTGTGATTTTTTTGCGTGTTTGTATGTAGGGTATAATTTCCGGAACCACATCCGATAAAAAAATATTTCTGTGGTGATGGATGAATGAACTTTCAGGGCCCTATTTAATAAACATTAGAATCCTACAATTTTGTATAAAAGTGACATATTTGTAAAGATTTTCTTAGTAAATCTTTACAAATACCTATGTCACCTTTATACAAAATTGTAGGATTGTAATGTTTATTAAATAGGGCCCTGGGAGTTCATGGCGATATACTTAGGCTTAGTAAATTTTATATGCAAAAAAGTTACTCTGGTTTTTAGAGAGATTTGACCGTTAATTTATTAAATGCAGTTTATATTTGTTCTAAAATCGGTCTGGTGACTCCTAAGAGCAAATTTCCGCGTCTCTGGTAGTTTCGAGCTCACAAGATTTCACGAGAACCGGTTGAGAACATGTAGAGGAGAAGTCTGGACAGCCGGACATACGAAAGAATATTTGCCCAAGCTTAAATGAAAAACTTCGTTCGCCTCACTCGCTCGTTCAATTAAGTATAAGTAATGGATATTTGTTATCGATTCAGTTTTTAATAATTGTCCGAAAATATATTTTTTAAAGGCAGATTCACGAGCATGTACTCATTTCGGTTACGGTATACCGGTATGGGACCGGTATTCCATTACGATAGCGTTATATTGTAAAAGTTAGCCGCGCCGCCAAGATAACGGTACCGGAACCGGAACCGTGTAGATATACATATCGTTACCGGTTTTTTTACTGTATTTACTTACACTTTTATAATGCCTTTTCCAAACCGGTATACTTATGATACCGTTTTTTTTTCTTAAGCTTTTCTTCTCGTCCATGAGAGGAGGTCTGTGCCCAGCAGTCGAACGTAATATAGGCTGATCTATTACTATGCCAATTTTCATTAAGTCATTATTATAATCCTCAAAAACGAAAAAGATATATGTACATATGTATAAGGCATTAAATATCGGATGATTCTCAATACCGGTACTGAAATGTGATATTGGACCACAATACCGGAATTTCGGGACTTCAATATTAATACCTATCGAAAATGTATATACACGATGATTCTTAATCCGTGATCAGGAGTCGAAAAATATTGATAAACAGCCAAAACGGATTTCAATGGATGAGGTCTCATGCAATTAAATCACTGTTTAGTTACTTCAATTAAATGATAATGTAAACACTAATATCCACTGAATGTTTGGTCACCCTACATTTCTTGAAGTTAAATAGATACGTCAAACACACATACGTCAAATTTTTGCAAAATACCGTTTGGGTGACGATGATTTTGAATTATAAAGTGATTCCTTGTTCAGGTTTATTCAGAAAAAGAAAGAACGTTGTAGTTGGTAGTGACCCTGCCTACGAAGCAAGAGGTCCTGGGTTCGAATCCCGGTAAGGGCAAACATTTATGTGATGAGCATGAATATTTGTTTCTGAGTCATGGATATTTTCTATGTATTTAAGTATTTATATCTATTATATATATCGTCCTCTAGTACCCATAACACAAGCCTTACTGAGCTTACTATGGGACTAGGTCGATTTGTGTAAGATTGTCAACTTTTATTTATTTATTTATTTATATTTATTAGGTAACTTCGAGTTAATCGTGTTTGGTATCAATTACAGAATTAGAAAAATTGACTCCTGGGGCTCGTTTCACGAAGCTACAAGTAACGAATTACAAGCGGAAGTCTTTTTTCAATACCTTTTGATAGAAAGAGACTGCCGCTTGTAATATGTAACTTGTCTTGATCACGAATTAAGAATCATCGTGTGTATTCCTCGTTTAATAGTATAATAGGATAACATAGGATAATAATTTGTTATTTTACGTATTCGCAAATTTTGGTTCGTCTACTTCGTCTGCATTACTTGAATTTACATTATTGGAAGTTTTGCAGCTCTTTTAGTTTGTTCGTCAAAAAGTACAGTCGCCATCAGATATATTTGAGTGCTCACAAATATCTGAACACTCTTATGCCTCGACAGTAAAATAAAAAAACTCATCTCCAAAAGCAAAACCAACCTTCTTACTTAAAAAAAAGTATTGAGCTGTTTGCGAACACTGCTTTTATCTGTTCAGGGAGCGATGGTGTATTTGGAAACTGTCTATACAATAGAATCAGCGCGTATGTGATACGGCATGTGAAACCCAAATACACCTTCCCTCCCTGAACCTGTTGTAGTAAGAGTAAATGAATAACATTTCTTTTTTACATTTATTTAAAAAACCAAAAGTTTAAGAAAGTTTTATGTCAACTAACGTTTTTATAATGGGTTAACAACCCGAAAAACTACGTTTTTGTGAAAAAAATAACAAACTTACCAGTAAAAAAGACGAGGTATTTATTATTACCTAAATTCCCTATTTACGAGCACGGTGTTCTACGTTCATTCATAAAAGTTGACCGTTTTAGCGGAAGCCTATTTTACCTTCGAACATTTCAAATTATGCTCCTACCACTATCATCATTAGAGCGTAAAAGTGATTATTCTTCGGTAGAAAAAGAATGGAGCACAGACATTACAAATAAAATTATTCAAATAAATGTAAATACTTAACTTGATTATGCGTTCCTTTTTTTACAATTGCATGAAGTTATTATATTTTTTATTAAAAACCAGTTTCCGCCTCCATGGACCCGGGATAAAAACTATCCTTTATTTTAATCTCGGCTTCTCTTAAAACCCAGCATACAATACAAAATGGCATTGGAATTGTGTTGTGTCGGAAATAGAGTTGGCATTCGTTTGTTTTAAAAATTGCCCGAAACAAAACAAATTCAGCTCTATTCCAGTTGAATCGGTATAATTTATGGGCCTTAGGAGGTTAAACTATCTTCGTGCAAAATTTCATCTAAATCGGTTGAGCCGTGATCGAGTTACAAACATTCAAACATCTATATATAGAAACATCCAAAATTTTGCATTTATAATATTAGTAGGTTTAAAAAGTAATTCGATATTGGTCCTTTTCAGTTCCGGTATTAGACTAGTGGAAAAATCGGTCCGGGATTCCGGTATTTCGGGATTCCAAGATGGCGGTTTGTATTCCCTATATGAACGTTAAAAAAATAATTAAATACGTACATCAGTTTTCTCCGGGCCATTTCGATAGTTAGCTGCACCTTTATATTTTACTACCATAAAACTACGGTTACGGTTAATTTTTCCGGTACCGTAAACGGTTTCATAAAAGATGTAAAGGTGCGAATTCGACCCGCATAAGAACAAAAAAAACTGTTTTGGAGTAATACCTGTTTGGAACCGGTATTATAAGGTATCACTAGGCAATAAATACCGGTAACCAATATTTCTAACTGGTGGCGGGGGCACCGTTGTGTTGTCGCTGCGCGGCTAAACCTTACAATATAACAGTGCCGTACCCAATTAATGGAATACCGGTCTCGTATCTGCCTAGCCACCGGTCGTAACTGACATCAGTCCCTGCACCGAAGAATGCCTACGAGTATATAATTCTACCCTCACAACATTTTATAAAGAAGACTACTTGTGACTTAGGCCGGTTCCCAATTATCAATCCACTGATAGTTTTCCTTACCGACATTTGACACATTTTAATAATCTGTCAAAATGCTTGCAAGGAAAACTATCCGTGGACTGATTATTGGGAACAGGCATTAGTTAATTGACATGTCCGGTAATCTAATCTCCGGTAGTAGAACACTTGAACAGTCGATTCATATATAGGTTGCAGTAGTTAGTTATTTTACTGTCAACTGTGTAGTCGACTAAAGCAAACGTTTTAAATTTAACAAGTTCACTCCAAATGCACAATTGAAAGAAAGAAAGAAAACATTTATTTGTCTGTTATATTTAATGCTACATTAATTAACATTCACTCAATCGAAACTAATCAATCCAAGTTGCAAATTCATTTGATCAAATCCTATATACATATGTATACGGCCGGTGGCACAGATTACTTTTCCATATTGTATCTTACTCCTTTCTAATAAGACGCAAAATGTATGCATAATTATCGTTGTGTGGACTTTAGGTTATTGTTCATGGCAATCTCAATAAATAATCACGAATAAAGGCAAACCATTGAACTTCATACATTGTTCTTAGAAATTCGTTCTATCAATAAACAAATGACATAGCTCTTACGTCATTACCAAAATGAGTAGCGTAGCAATATAAAATGAATGCCGTCTCTTTCACCAGAAAAAAACGGGATTGTACGATGGTGTCGCCGTCTGGTGAATATAATTACTACTATTGACCCCGCTGTCTAACTAATTTTGATTTGATATCAAAGACATCTAGTGAAGGTTTTGGGCCACGTGCTGTCATGTGACGCGGCCATGTCATTTACACGGACAGTGTCTAACTCACGCACACATACAAGGCTCGGAGTAAAATTTTATGAATTTCAAATGGCTATATTTTGAATATTACTGGTTTGTACGTGTATTTATTCAAACTGCGGGAGAAGAGGGTCATATATTATCTAAATATTACAATTTCAAGTTCCTGACATCGATAGATTAGACGTCTAGTCCGAACGAAAATTGTGTGGAATTCGTCAGTGATGTTGCACCTTAAACGTAACCCATCATGTAGGTAACTGAATTCTCAACTGGAAAAAGTATGTATTTGTCTATAAAAGTATGTGCACTATCGTCTAGTACCCATAGTACAAGCTTTGCTTAGTTTGGGGCGATTGGCGATTTGTGTAAGATTGTCCCCAAATATGTTTTATTTTATTTCATTTATTTGTATCACATTCTTCCATATTTAAACATATAACTGCAAGAACTGGAACTGAAAACAAATTTTATGAGCTATCTGCCCATCCACTATGGGCATGGGATATGTAAATCGGTCACCTATGTTATTGCACTTAAATTTTCTTCATAATTTTGCTAATGCTAATGTATTTAATTTCAGGGTCTACTTCCTGGATAAATTCATCAACAGTGTGTTCTACGGATACATATTCTGGTGGATTCTGAACACAAGTTACGTCCAAGAACTATTTTTTAGTCTCAAGGGACTATTCTAAGCTTTTACGTTACGTTACATAAAAAATGGCCTTGTTCGTGAACGTCCGATGAGCCTATTTAGCTAAAATACCGTTAAAAATCGTTTCCCTGGTAACTGTGACAGTTGTTTTACTGAGAAAGCGGCAACCCATTTTAGTTTAACAGCGGTCTGTTAAATTTTATGAATAAGGGGATACGTTTTTGTTACTTTTATGTCATGTTAGTCCAGATTAAATTTTATTGGATTGTACCTACTCGTATAGACTTGGAAACTTTTACTAAGGTAAAAGTCCCAATGCTCGGCACCTTAATGCCTAATTTTTCACCCATTGTACACCTCAATTTTATTGACAGAAGATTGTAAACAGTGTCATGTATTAGGACAGTCACTCTGGGACGTTTACCTTACTTTTAGAAAAATAACGTCGTAGAGTTTTTATATTATTTGTAGGTTTTTGTGTCTTGTTCGTTGTTGTTGTCCGTGTTCATTTAATTTGTATTTTGAAATTACTAGAATGAGAGCAACCTCGCTTGAAATGAGCCAAAGTTACAATTACAAATAAATTATTCAAGTCGATTTACCGAAAATAGTTACCAAATATTAACCAAAGTTAACCAATATTTAAATTATTTAACAATGCTTGACTTAGTTATTAATAAATGTTCTATGTTTAAAAATTATAAGGAGAATGTACAATTACTTTGATGAATAATAAAATATGTACGTTTATAAGGACATGTACGGTCAAGGTCTTTAATTGTTGGGCCATTTAGGTGTCAACAAATTTTGGTTTTTAATAGTAGCTTTGAAGTAATAGTCCAGTATAAAGTGAGTTCTAAATGGATCAACAATGAAAATCCTTGACTGTACCTATATTTTTTTTTTATCAGGAATGATGATAAAACTTTTATGAGTACTTTTTGGGACCGCCATGAAAATAAAATCAAAATTTATGATTTCAATTCATTTATTATTTCCAATTATTTAAATGACAATCAATACCTGCTAATTACCGGTTCTACAGAATAATTATTTAATAGGCATTTTGCATAAATATTCAGTATTAAAAATAATAAAATAATAAGGTATCACATTGAGTAGCTTGAAATGGCGTGCATTCATTAATGCAAGTACCTTCACACTTAATATTAATTATACATCTATTTACAATCACCCTTAACTGTACTATATTTACAATTAAACAATATATTTCAACACACGATTCAATTTTACAACATACAATAGCTAGTTATTTATTTAAAATTTTATGAACAACAATTTAGAACCAGAAAAAAAATGGGTTCAGTGACCAGCATTAGTATCTGCCGTAGCAAAAGCAAAGGCAGCAATAATATCAAACTCGTGCTAACGGCCCGACACAAAGTCGTATCAGATATTTTTGCGCACGTTGTTATGGCAGATATTAATGCTGGTGGATGTACCTACTAAATAACATGTTACTCAAAAGCTAAAAAAATAGGTTTTAAGTATTTAAAGTTATGGTTTCAATGTTAAATGGTCAGTTTTTTTAACTGTTGAAATAGATTTGTGGCGACACAGATTGCTTAGTAGGCATTTCGCGCTACTAAGCAATACGCTCGTCCCACAGCAGTCCTTGCCCGACGCGCGCACAGTACACTCGGCTTGAGAAATAAATAATATATAGACTTTCCCGCTGTTTCGCTGATCACTCCCCAAGGGCACACATATCCCACAGATTCTACGGATTCTATGGTGATGTAAAGTGACGTATTAAAATAAAAATTAACTCTTAATACTTGAAGCCTAACACTAAAGTAGTCTTTTCATTATTTGTGTATTTATATAAAACTAACTTAGCTACCCAGAAAGACTGCAGTTCAAAGGTGGATATATACGTTACTCAATTTTATAATGTTGAGTGTAAAATTGCGATAAAAATACAAGAATGAAAAGTTTTCAGTAACTGGTTTATGAGAAATGTTGAAAATGAATTTATATTTTTGACATGTTCTATTCATTGTACTTCGAGTGGGTAGGTACATACATAAAACTGCCGAGGTTAAAGATAACATGCAGAAAAAAATATTTCATTATGTCACTGGCAAAGCTTTTTTGAAGCTATTGGCTCTTAAAAATAATTAGTATCTATTTAATAATACTTTTTATTTACAATATATACACACGATGCATTTACGTATACTCGTAAATTCAAAATTGAGCAATCTCAGTCACGATGGGAATTTCAACACAAATATTTTCATGAAATTGATAATTCGGCTGTATTATTTATCTTTAATACAGTATGGCAAGATATCTTATTTTGAATCTATTTGGCATATACATTCTACTTTTAATCCATTTGGTACAAAGTCCGAAAAATGCTGTCAGAAGAATACAAATATATTAGCAGACTTTATACCTAACACGACAAAATCCAAAAGCCATCGGTCATCAGAACACGATACTGATGCTATTCCAAAAGGCAATCGGAATTTACATTAAACTGGCAGATTTATCTCTGGCTTAACCTCCAAGACCTCTTGTCTTGTCTTTTATTAGATACTATCCAGAATCCAGATACAACAACATCATTCATCTGTCAGTGTTACTAATCAGAAATCTCTAGCATAACCTCAGACTTCCGTTCATCTTTGAATTGTCCTCGTTTCAAATGAATTTTGTGTACAGGCTCATCGAATTCACTTCCATCGTCTATAACTTCTAAATACCTACAATCATCCTCACTATCCGATTGTCTGACTGCTTCATAATTACCAGGTCTCTCGTCACCCGAGGAATCACTCTTGAAACCGTCATTAGTTAACGATTCGTCTTTATTAATGAGCGAGTTCTTTCTATTATCAAAAACTTTCTGCACATGAATGATATCACTGACTCTATCTTTAACACTGCCAACAGAATCGTAAACTTTATCGCCTAATCTATGACTAAGTTCTATTAACCTATCACTGTGAGTTTTGAAGAAGGATGGACGTCGTTCTTCATCGAATTGTGGATCTGAATTGTCAGTGTCAGTGTCATTTAGGGCTATCTCGCAGGGAGCGTAAATATTCTGATGCTTCTTAAGACTCTTGTCTTTTTGATTTGACGCTATGATGTAGTTCCTTTGCTTCTTCGTTCCATCGAAGTTCTTGAACATGATCTTGAAGGCGAGTCGGTATATGGAGAGGAGAATCAGCAGAGATCCAGTTGGAAAGACGATGTACAACGCCGCTTTTTCTACGATTGGGAGGATGTTGAGGTACATTTTGAAGCGGTCTTCTAAGGGTTTCGGGAGTGAGTACATTCTCTGGAAACAAAAAGAAACAGAGTTAATGCAAAATTCAACGGATAAATTTTTTCGGTTTCAATTGATGGTTGGTGAACTATTTCATTACGTAAGTTGACAATCTATTGCACTCAAATCTCGTCGAAAAGTAAATATCACATTAGATCCATAAATGGGTCCATGTGCCATTTCTGGTTCAAATTCTATTCCGCTAGTAAAGGCATGATAGCTTCTTAAATAACGGACTTTTTACGTGCTTAGGCATTGGCCCATAAAAATGGGTTTTTAAGAAAACCTTACCAAACTTTACATTAGTCATAATACAAAATCGCTTTTAAAAAGTGAGCAAATGACGATTGGCCCACAAAATTATATTTTGATAACAACAAGTTGCATACCGCAAGAGTTGTAATAATAAATATATTAAAGGATGATCTAACAGAAATGAATCTAGTCCCATATTAAGCTCAATAAGGCTTTTGTTGTGGATTCTAGACGACGATATATTTTAATAGATGTAGATACTTAAATACCTACATAGAAAACATCAGACTCAGAAACTATTCATGCTCATCACACAAATATCGGGATTCAAACCCAGGACTTTCAGCTTCGTAGGCAGCGTCACCTAAGCTAACCTGTCATCATACCGTTGATAATGGTAATACTTACAATATCAAACCAGAGCATCGGGAGGTAGGTGTTGGCAAAGCGGTTGGCATTGGTGATCCGACTGATGTCGCTTAGCGCCATGTTGATCTGGATCTTAGCGCTCACGTCGAGGGGAAGACCGGACTCGGGCTGAATCCAGAATCTGTTGGCAAATAGACGTAGGTGGTGTTATATTGGGGAAATTATTGAATAGCTGCTCCAGTGCGTCCACCCAAGATACCCGAGAGCAAGAACGCAGGCAGTATAAGTTAGCATATTTATATCCTGTAAGTCTATTCTATACTGGTGGGATTCGGAAATTATCCTATTACTCGACACTGACCCAATACTTGTCACCTTTGGGACGCGAAAAACATTGGGACAATATTTTTATTGATATTTTGTAGTTCACCTCAACATTTGCAGTTGCAGGCGTCCATATGCTGATAGCGTGTCTTCTTATCCCCTGCGGTCGGGGTGTGGATTCGTAGGTCTAGAATAAAACTAAAACTACCAGGATACCAAAAGCTTGAGTGTAGAAGAGCAACGCACCTCGTCTCATGCAGTTCCTTGTTCGGGGAGAGTCCATCCACCTTCTCGAAGAGGACATCGTCCCCCTTGTAGAAGTGCGGGTAGGAGAGCGCGATCGGGAACCCGTAGTAGCACTCTGTCACGTCGATGAGGCCTTCCGGGAGACAGTGGCCTGGAAAAAAGGATTCTTTAAGATATTTCATTGTTTGGTTTTGTTCTCCAAGCTTTGCAAGATCCAGTTCTCCCAATGGGTTGGAAGGAGTTCGTAAAATACTAGGATCAGATGCCAAAGCAAACGAAGTGAAGCGAAAGAACGCTAGAAGAATGTTGATTAGTTTTATTTTCGTTCTGGATGAAACCGAATGAAAAGTTTCTGACAAGGTTGGAAGTTTTGGGGAAATATGCGAATGGAAAGTTTGCTACGCAGAATTGAAGGGTTTGGGAAAACGATCTAACTTCTCTTCCCTCTGGGTTGGAAGGAAAGATGGCAGTTCATAAAATATTAGAATTAGGTGCCAAGGGAAACTTTGGCTCCATTAGGAAACAGCCGGGAGCACGCTAAGAGAATGATGGTTATTTTTGTTTTTGTCCTGGATGAAACCTGATGCAAAGTTTCTGACGAGGTCTATGATGGAGCAAGATGGCCCAGATTTATCCAGAACTCTTGCCTTTAAACAAAGCCTGGGATACTAAGTTTCAAAAAATACAGAGGATGAGTTTCCCTTTACCTGTTACGTGTGTCATGTAATTAGTTTTGATTGGCACCGGATGATATGTGACTGTGATCAAATGAACGCTTAATTTTGTCGCTTCGAAAATTCTGGCGTCGGCCCGAGCAACACATGGGTCTCGAAACAGTGCACTGTGAATCTTCCTAAAACAATATTACTTACCATTTCTACAGAAGCACTTGTTCTCAGGAATATTCTTGCCGTTGTCAAGCAGATGTTCTGGGAAAGTGTACATGTAAGCTTTCAGGCCGCCCTTCACTCCTTCTTCCACGGGGATCTGCGAAAAGGAAATCAACTGTAAACACTTATTGAAATTTTTAGAAAGGTTAAGAAAAAAATTGTTGACTGTGAAGTATAAGAGCATAGAGAAGAGTTGATATTTAAAAAAAAACAGTTAAATTAACAACGGTAATCGACACCAGTTAGGCCGAGTTTATGTACGAATCATAAACACGGTCTTAGCCGTGCGGCGTCTTGATTAAATAAGCAATGTTTTCATTTGCTCCAAACTTTCGGCCAACAAAGACTCTCACAGAATTCCAAAAAGACTAGCTAATCTCACAACATGACACAGACATTTAGGAAAAGCCAGAAGAATACCAATGACTACCTCAGTAACGCTTTGAATTTGGTTCCAACGGATTACATCGCATTTAAAATTGAGTTAGAGCTCTAAGATTACTGAGGACATACCTAGGTTGATGACGGACTGCAATTACAAGTTATAAATTGCCTTTTTAGGCCAAGGATCTCATTAAGAGCATAATATATACAAGTACATCCAAACAGTTTTCATACCAGTGAAATTGGTCCTATTATCAGACTATGTTGAAGAAAACATTGTAGAAATGGGATTATTTACGATAGATTTGAAGCCGGATTCATACTTATCTGACAATGCGCTCTGATGCGCTCTGACGCATCACAAAATAGGAGCCGTCACAGACCGCATCAGATGAGTGTGAATCCATACCAGAAAAGTATGAGTCCAACTTAAACTCCTAAAAGGTTTTTCTAATAAAACACTTACCAAAGGCGCAGCGCGGCAAAGACTCTTCCTGAAAAACAACAGCGACTCGTTCCTGGTCACTCCTCCTCTGAACTTCGTCCCGTCCGAGGCCCCCTGGACGTTTGAGCAGTGGGTGCCATGCCATTGAGGGAGATCCTTGGAACCCCTATAGGTGTCGATCAGGCCGGAGTTCCGGACATCGTCTTCGCCGGTGTAGATCGTCTCATAATCGCCTTCAAAGTCGTACATCTGGAAGTTAAGATTAATTTTAGACAAACTATAGAGGGAATTTCTGCTAACTGGTTATACGCATAATATGTTTTGCATCGAAAATTTTTTTTTTGGTGCAAGCGTGTATGGTCAACTGGATTTTTTGGTACAGTCGGCCATTACTCATTGAGTACTTCCTAGTTTTCGAGTAGCATTCATCAAATCAGCTCTGTGATGTCATTTTCACCGAATTAACAGATGTATGTATGTATGCCAAAAGTGGCTGAACATTTGTTTGCAAATTTTGAAGGACAGTGATAATAATGACTGTAACGATGTCTTGGATAAAGAAAGAGTTAAGAGGTATTTTCACCCGAGAGCCGATTTAAACTTACCCTATCTATAAGGCCAAGCTTGTCAAAGGTGATCCAGCCCGGCATGAAAGTGTTCCCAAGCGTCATCAAGTTTGACTTGTAGCCCATCATGAACTCCTTAGCCGTCATCTGGACCAGCGGTTGGATGTTCCCGAGAGTAATAAGGTTGTTCAGCCCGAAGCGAGCGATGATTGACTGCTTTGCTACCACTTCAGCTATGCTCTGAAACAGAAAGACATAATGTAGGTTAAGAGCTTGATTAGAGTAGATTCACGACGACCTCACCCTGTTGAGTGACACGCTTATGCATTCCGCACGAGCAAAAGAGACGCAACAGTTGCGGTTTGCTATAAGGTACTTTTCCAGATGGGCTGATCAAAATGTGAGCGAGATGATGTTACGCTGTGCCATGCGCCATGCCATACCGCTCTAAAGGACTTATTACCAAGGGCTCATTCTCCAACACATGGTGGTTCTATAACATTAACTCCAATATGAAACATGTCATTAAAGTTAATTACAACTAAAAGTTTTATGGCTTTATCACCGTATAAGGCGTTATAAAACTTAAATTATAGGTTTGACAGCCTTGATATTTTATCGAGGTCCATGATCTTTGCCCTGATTGTGTGTCCGTGTGTCAAGTTTGATTGATTAATATAATGTATCTTCTGTTCACATGGTATCTACTTCTAGTTCAGTCGAATTCGACCATTGGCACATGTAAAGAACCCATACGAGTAAAACCTTTGGCCCCGATGTGTTTCACAGCTAGACAAATGTTAAGTCAAATCACGACTAGTTTATCATATGTAGTTTAGGAGTAGCTACAGCTACCTCCTGTCTCCATCATCAGATCAGCTCGGCGGTGCCATATTGCGTTGTCATGTCACCGAACTCGCATAAGTACGCCAAACCACAATCGGATACCGACCATTGGTACCGACTAAAAAAGGTTTGCTAATTTGGTCAATTTACTTACATACGTACGAACAGTGAAACTTTGATATAAGCTTGGAAAATAGCGAAATGAATGTCGCTAAGCTTTCTTACAGCCAAAAGCATTACTTTAATATCTGCCATAACGACTAAATAATCGGCACTAGAAATATAGTCAGGTCAGATATTAATGCGCGCTTTGTTTTGGTAGTTGTTGTGTTGTAATACTGGTGACTAAGTACTGTCCGTAAATAGCCATATGATGTAGCAATATGTAGAAGCATCCTAGAATTTTCCATAGAGTATGCCATTCACCTTTAGTTAACAACTTGAGATAAAGGTCACTTGTTGCACATTGCAATTCAAATATAAATAATCAAGTATGGACTTGATTGGGTGGTCCCACAGTTTTCTGTTTCGTTTATGGGCATGGATAAGTGTTAAGTGGGATAGGGAAGCATGCTTTACGTCCGACATAAAAGCGGACATGCCTAGCTAGGCAGAAGACAAACATGATGATCTGTCCGACCGTTTTCGGCCATGGCGACCACTCCGACTCCTATCCTGCGTTTTGGCGCTCGTGCGCTCGAAGATGGCTTATGTAGCCTATCTTTGCGGCGAAATTATTCCGTGCACATTGCGGGCGCGTAAGTACGCCGTTCTGGTAGTTGTATATAATGGCAGCAGGTGGGCGGGCCTTCAACTGGTCGCGTTTATTGTTGAGTTCAACTTTGCGCTGATCCTCGAACTCGCGGACTTGGATGTTCACCATCCTGCGCCATTCCGACCGTTGCGCTGCCAAACACTCCCATTGAGAGGGCTCAATGTTGCATCTCTTCATATGTCGCTTTTGGACATCCTTGTACCGGAGGAGTAGTCCGCCTTTCTTTCGCTTGCCCTCCTCCATTTCAGAGAAGAAGATGCGTTTCGCCACTCTCTCCGCAATCAATTAGTCAACTTACAAATCATATTGTGAAAACAAGCATAAAATGTAAAAAAAACTGCAGGTATGTACTTCCCAGACAACGCAAAACTAACTGAAATAAGTTTTTTTAAAACAAAAGCCTATGTCTCGGGAGCATAATTTCGAATCGATTGATACTTCATTAATCAAAATCAGTATCTTAAACTACTTTGGAACACAAGTAAATACAAAAGGAGCTCCCTGCTGCCTGTCCTGCCTGAGGTTAAAGTCTCGCGATAGCGTGAATTTTAATTACTTTGTGGATAGAGTTCCAACAGTTACAGAGTTCGACCTTGACTAAGGAAGAATTTCGGCCGAAGGGTAACTCCCTTAACATCTGTGTGGGAGCTCCACGAGCGGGCAAGACAACATTTTGGCGGGTGTACGTATCAGTTGCGCTTGAAAATTTTCGATGAGCAAAAAGTGATTAATGAAAGAATTAGGGCATATAACCCCCACATCCCCTCTGGCTACGCCCGTGTATACATGTTCTTACAAACTTACCAGTAAAGCGATGTTAGGCATGAACAGGAGGTCGTCCTCTTTATGCCCCTCCGAGAGTTCATCGACCCAGGTGAGGGGGTGGCGGGGGATGGCGGAGATTGTACCGTTGTCGTTGAATTTCACAATCTTGTGCTCCAAGCCCTCTCTGAAAAAAACAAGTGAAGGATATATGTCACGTTGGCGCCGGGTAGGAAAATCGGGTAGCTATGAAATCTCGCTAGATTTCTGCTGCTCACATGACATTGACATGATCGTGAAAAAAATCGTGTCTAGTGATGTTTGACTTTACTCGTTGTTCAGTTCGACTTTAAAAATCGACCAAGTGCGTGCCGGGCCAGGCGCAATGTAGGGTTCCGTAGTTGCCTGTCTTTCTTAGTTACATCGACACGCGCACTCCAAGTAAAGGCGAGATGAGCGTAAATTCCGAGCTGTGATTGGAGTAATTTCGGTTTGCCTATGTATGGGCGGACCCACACTGTGGGTTTACCGAGAAAAAAGTTACGTCCCCACTTTAGGTGTAGGGATGCACCGAAAAAAAAAACAAGATTTTATTCTGCTGTTTTGTCGGCGTTGTTGATTTATATACCCATACCGAATTACAGTTTTCTAGTAGTACTTAAGGGTTACTGAGGTAAGCCGAAGAGGGCTGTCCATCTTCGGCATGGACAGACGGACGGATTGACGGACGGACATGGCGAAACTATAAGGGTTCCTTCTTGGCTACGGAACCATTAAAAGGGACATGTGAATGCTCGAGCCTATCAGCACCTTTATTGTTGAAGAGCAACAATAGGAGTCATGACCCTTTCTGTGAATTCATTGTGACGTGGCATATGTTCCATAAAATGAATGAACAACCGTCATTAATGACTCGATTCATACATACAACAAAACGCCTTTATTTAACGTCCAATAGCTTCTTTGTCTCCAACTACTAGGTCTTTATCTCCTTTGCTATTATTATACTCAATCAAATGACATAATATATGCAATGCGAAGATAACTGACGTGATGTCGTAATCGATATGTTCCGCATCGTTGTGAAATTGTCTAGAATCATTATTGTCTAGCAAAGTGATTATATCCATATCTATCTCTGTCTGTCAGTCTAAAGTATATACAAGATGATAACTAACATTATGAATATTAAATTAAAGAAGTTAAACCTAAAAAAGGGCCTCGAGGCGTTGTACCGATGGTGCTGGCGGCATTTCCTCGCTGAATTGCAATGCTGATGCGTTGCGCGAGAAAGCCGCCAGCTCTTCGGTCACCAGTTACGTCAACCAGACGTTTCGCGATTTCCGCAAATAACTTTTGTGCACTGGGACCCCACGGACCGAGGGTCTCGACGCTAAATGGTACAAAAGTACCATTATACCATACTCTCTGCCGAGGCCTCTATATTGAATGCGTTTCAGATTTTTATTTATGTCTGGTAGTTACATGTTCACCCTTAAATCCCAGAATCGATTGAGGAGAGTTATAGGGATAGTTTTCATTATCGTCACGTTTTACGCGATAACGATAAAACGTATCACGCTACTCGGTCAGGAACTTACTTGTAAACGTATGGTCCCACCTCCTTGACCACAATCTTCTCCGCTCGCCCTGCCATGAAGTCCTCCGCGTTCGTGACGTTGAAAAGGAATATCCGCACGTATAAGTCCACTTCCGGTTTCTTCCACATCTCGAAGATTTCACCGCCATCTTGAAGGACCACTTTCTGTGGATGGTAATAGCACATTACTACAGAGGCCGGAACGTAAGGGGTTGCCGGCCGAGCGTAGCGAGGTCGGATAGTTACGAAGCTGACAAACCCTTTTCACGCCGAGGTATGTATAGTGCTTTTCTCAAACATGCAATGAAATAAATAAAAAAAACTCCAAGAAGTCAAACTTTAATTATCATGGCTGAACGCCGTCCTGTGCCACAAATTGTGGAATGGAAGAAAAAGTCCATCTTGCCGGCCTAGGCCTCCAATTTTGTATGAAATGCCATAACGGATCTCGGATCCCGAAACGTGACACTTCGAAGCCCATTATGAAGAACACAACATCAATATTTCTTTGCATGTTTGAGAAAAGTTATATTATGATACTACGCAGAACGCAGACAGGGCCGTTGGATAAACAAGTGTATGTTCAATTCTGTAGATTGGTGATAAAAAAAACAAAAGTTAGATGACTGGCTCCAGGGCTTAGGGCCAACACACAATTAGACGTTACGACGACGTGCCGGGGCACGTTGCGGCGTCTTGTAAGGGCCAATTCGCATTTTCTAATACAAGACGCTGCAACTTGCCACGGCAAGTCGTCGTGACGTCTAATTGTGTGTTGGCCCTACTACGCTCTCTCGATGACGTAAAGAGGAACTTGGCCTCTGTCAAAAGAGAACTCCTCTATTCCCTATTCAGCGCTAACTCACGCCAGTTGGATGCCCCAAGGGTGCTCAGATCTTTGAGGGCTCCGTCACTTCAGCGGTACTTTTGCCGGCCCACTGGGCGTTATCCATCGGCCGACCAACATAGTCATACCCCTAACATACAAAATCACATAGGCACAAAGTTACAAATACGAGTAAGTATTACCTCTTTATAATATTAGTATGTGTACCATCATCGGCCTAAAAACTTTCTTCTGCTGGGCACAGGCCTTTTGAATGAGTGTATTATTTTTAAAACAACGGTAGCAAACACTCGGTTAACCTGATGATACGTTGTGTTTCCGTAGCGTGGGGCCAGTGTTGGGAACATGGCATACCTACAGTTATATATTTGTTTACAGATATTTGCAAATTTCCTTAGAATGTTTCCTTCGCCGGAATGCTAATCAGTGTTTGAAAACTACGAAGACGAATTAAAATGTGAATTCACAACCTCCGTTTAATTTTATTATAACCTAGCAAATAATAAATTATTATACCTAGTATATTTTTTTATAAAAGCGTGTGCTTTGTGAAGTCCCCAATCCGCACTGGGCCAGCGTGGGGACTACTGCCCGTTCCCTCTCATACATGAGAGGAGGCCTGTGCCCAGCAGTGGGACGTATATAGGCTGATGATGTGATGTGATGTGTGTGCTTTGTGCTTTGTGCGAGCTTTTAAACAGAATAAATTACATACCTACCTATATTCTTTACCTAAGTATAAAAACTCATTGTTACGAGTAAATGTTATTGTACACTATCTAAAGCGAATAAATGAATAAATAAAGATGTTACCCCCGACCTCAGTTTAAGTTAATAAAAAGTAGTACCTACCTAACCGAGAAGAAATTGTTCTAGAAGCATGTTCGAAGAATGGCAGCGATGGCAAAAATATTAAAAATGGCTATGGCTATGGCTGACTGAGATGTACGAGGGAAAAGTTGATGGTACAGTTGGAAGGCAAGACCTAGTCGAACTTTTTTTCGAAAAATTCGGAGAAATCCTGAAGAAAGGTCAGGTCAAGAGTGCCTGAACCGACAAGCATGATTGCAGAATTTAATGAAAGTGAACGAAGCAAGAAAGTTTTGTCAAGATCCTAGCAAGTGGAAATCCGTGTTCTCTTGCCTACCCCTTTGGGAAATAGGCGTGATTATATGTATGTATGGATCCTTTTTTTTACTGTATAAGAACTTTATGAAATAACAACTTAAAAACGACTACAGAAATAAAGTTAAGTACAACTAAAAATTACATGTTTACAAATTGCCTACAATTTAGTCCCGAAGGTCGGCGCTCTGCGGCAGGGTGTTCCTCGCTGGATGGCGATGCCAATTCCTCGGCCGAGGAACAAACCAGCCAGCCCTATGGTCAGCCGTGTGCTCGAAGAGTCGTTTTTTTTTAGTTCACTCTATAATTTCTGGGCGTTTGGACCCCACGGCCCGAGCGTCTCTACTGAGAATAGACTTACGCAAAGAATATAGGTATACTCGTATAATTTATTCTGTTTAAGTTTAAAAGCACGCACAAAGCGCGCTTCTTAAACCATTTTTACGTAACTAGAGTTTGTATTTATAAATTTCCTTTCTTACTTTTAATTAATATTTAAAACAATAATAACTAACCTACAAATTTTAAATCAAAGGAAAAAATCGAAAATTTTTTAATGCTCCCAGCCGGATTCGAACCAGCGACCACAGGCATTCATAGCCCGTCGCTACTAACCAACTGAGCTATCGGAACAATCTGGTTCGGGCACGAAACCCTTCAATCAGTTCCTTCACACAACGCCTTAGGGAGGCGTGTGTAGCGACATCTACATCTATCATTGCTTTTTTTCCTTTCATTTAAAATTTGTAATTTTCGTTAGCAGCGTTACTGCTTAAAAACAAACAATAATAACTGACCTGTTTAAATAGGAAGTCGTAAGGGTGAGCTATTAGGATGAAACAGCCGGTCCCGAGAGCGAAGAAACCCAACATAAGCAGGATAAATAGGCCTGTAACAATAAACACGGTCAAGTCAATTGGAATCGAGAAAAGTATATGGTACGGCCGTGCCGCCGTTTTGCTCGACTTGGCGGAGGCACTGCCGTGCCCCCAGAAACTTACTTCCCTTATAAATACATGACGTCTCGGCCATGATAGATCTTAAAAGACTCTCTTTTAAAGAGCTTTAATCACACTTTTTGCTATAAAGTATTGAAAATAATTTGCATTCCAGCATGTCTGCCATGGGACGGCCGCGACATACCTACTCTCGATTTTTCTCGCACTAAGCATACCTCTTGTTCTAACTGTTCTAATATAGAACGGATAGTTCGAGAAAATTGTGAGCTCGCGCGCCGTCGCGTGATAGCCGTGCTGCGGGAATGTCGTTTTTAAACTTGGCAATATTCCCGGCCTATGGCGAATAGTTGGCAATATTGACGGTGATATTATTCCTGGAAACAGGAAATACTTGCCAGTTTGAAGAGTTATGTCACCAACTACTATAGTTTCATTTACCATTGCTATAATGTATGTAGTGAGACCTTTAAGGGTCTCCCCACACCTATCGACGCGGAATCGGCTTTCGACGAGTGCTTTGTACCGCATTCCTCGTGTTTTGTTCGCTATCCCGTCGATGGACGTCGCTTCGCGTCGGCCGAGCCGATCGACGTCTTTTTCGCTTTTATTGCGTGGACTTAAATAGTTTTTTGATCGGCTAACACCGATTCCGCGTCGATAGGTGTGGGGAGTAATAAAATGTAATAATAAATTAAATACATTAAAAGGTCTTAAAACCTAAAGAAAGAGGTCATAATCATCATTCTCATCATCTTCATCATCAAGTAAATAGGTAGGTATATAAAATTATATTGACACTTGCTAACAATTAAATAAAGATGTTATGTTTTTTGCTCCCAACGCGGATACACACAGTTTCCAGTGTAATTACATAATTAAAAACGTTTTAATAAGTGCTAAGTCAAGGTAGACACTATGTAATTGGCGTAGGTCGTGGTTAGATCCATAAAGGTCATGGGTGCAGTACTTTACAGTATGGCAAGTAACATGATACTCGCAAACCTATTGCTAGTAAAGTCAATTCGGGTAAGTGCGCCACCGGGTAAAGTGCACCCCCGGGGTAAGTGCTGATATTGATTTAAATGACTGAATGATGGATGAGGCGTACTTTACCCGGTGGCGCACTTACCCGAACTGACCCTATGACTGGTAAGGTAGGGCACAGCGTGGTGAGGCAGGGCACAGCGAAATGTCATCCCGCACGAATGTGGAGCAGCCCAACTGGGAAAGCACCTCCGCCTTGCAGAAGACCACAGCCATAATAACACTAATACTTGCTCTGTAGTAGTGTTGTGTTCCTGGAGGTGAGCAAGGTCGCCAGAGCTCCAAGGATGGCCATCAGGCGGGCCGTACGCTTGTTTACCACAGTCGTTGAAAAAAAAGACCGGGTTGCAATCTGGGATTGCCGGCAGAAGTGAAAACTTGAATATTATCAGTAAAATAAAGTAAACCCCCCCCCCTTCCCCCTTCAATTGTTAATGGCAGTTGTTGGATTTGTTCCCGATATATTGCCTGCCAAATTATTTTTTATGAAAAAATACGGCTTTTTTAACTAGCATAACGGCTTATACTTTCAGCCGTTCAAATATATACTTACTCATATCAAAGTCACTGCATATTTAATTTCATTGATACATATGACAATTGACTTGTTTTTAAAAGCGGATACGTCATATTAACGGATATATCCTACTTTATAGGAAGTCAATCAATTGATCGTTAGGTCTGCACGTTTGGATTAACGATCTTGACAACGCTACGCTAATTGGCGTACATATTCCTGAGAAAGTACAGTCTGCACTGTATAAATAACTAGCTTCTGCCCGAGACTCCGTCCGCGTGGAACTCGTTTATATCGCAGCTGCATAAAAACTTTTACCCCCCCAATTCACCCCCTTAGGGGATGATCTCGGGGATAAAAACTATCTTATGTCACTCTCCATCCCTTCAACTATCTCCACTTAAAAAATGAGAGACGGACAAACGAACAAACAAACAAACACACACATACACTTTCCCATTTATATTATTAGTATGGTTTATACGTTTAACACCGTCGAAGCCTTCTTTATATAAGAAATATTGTGGGACGATTATACCGGCCGGATTAATTCGGCCTAGTCCCGAACTATATACATAAAAGTATACATAAAACTACTACACGACAAATACATAACTACTAGGCGACATATACATAAAAATAATACATAGAAAACATCAAAGTCGCTGGGAAAAATAGGTATTCGTGCTCATCACATAATTGACCGGGATTCGAATCCGCGAAAATTGATAGAGAATTTTCATGTAGACAAAGCCGCGAGCCAAAATTATTCCAAAATAAATTAGCTGTTGTTTAATTGTGAATAAATATGTTCACTCTTATTTAATTAATTGAGGTTGATTGTACGTATAAAAAGTGATCTAGTTTTTATGAGTTCGCCTTGAAAAGCTTCTCTACCCATAATGGTAGTATATTTAAACAGATTCCGCATTTTATCTCATTAAGTTGAGTATGTACTATCGGCTGCAATAATGCATGGACACCTTACGGCCCAGTTTCGCTTGCATCGTTTGACGTCTGCTGCTCACATAGTTGCCCGTGTTGCGCAATAATTAAACTAGATGGCGTTACCGCGACATACCGCGGAAAATAAGCATGCTATTATTAGGCACATTAAATACCTATAAATGGACCCCTGTTATCACCAGAAATGTTCTCCTATTATTATAATCATTAACAAGGCTACTAAATGCTAATTTATAATAGCTGTATTTAAGTGCGATACCACGGGTATCTGAATGCTATATTTCCACAGGTATCTAGAATGTTGAGATAGCTCAATGGATCATGAAATGTGGTCATGGCACTCATGGCTCAGCGGCCCAAAACGATCGAGGTTCGAATCCAAGCTATCGGTTTATGTTTTTAAATTTTTGTATATTTTTTGTATTTCTACAGATGAAAGTTCTTAATAATATACAAATATTAGTCATAAAGAAAATGAAATATTCATAAATTAAATACTTAATCAAAACAGCTTTTTATGTTGAAATATGTTTATTTTCTTCACTACAGTTCTGTTAAAGCAATTTTATAATACTACCTAGTAATAGTCACCTAGCAACTTTGTTACATTTTTATTGAGGTAATAGCTTAAGTTTCATTTCCGTAATTGGAAAAAGATTGAAGCTTCACCCCAATAAATATAATATTGACAATATACACTTACAACCGGGTTATCTAACATTCAAATTAGCAGAACGCGAATATAACTATCTATACCATATGTGAGCGTTCAAACCATGAATTATTGCGTTATTGATTTGAAAATAATCATAATAATTTTATTTGGGCTTTCACCGTTACTTAGACTTGTTTGAGAAGTTCAATAATATCATATTTTAAATAGTAAAGGAATACAAAAAAGAATGCAAACGGCATAATTACCTACCTACCTACTGCAACAATATATATATATATGTAATTTATTTAGGATAACCCGGTTTATAAAATATATATATAAATCTTAACGTAATCCGCACTGTTTGGCCGACAGCATATTCACTTTTTCTTTAGTAGGTAAACTACGCGACCATTATCACGACGCGTATTAAATTTTACACCATAAACTTGAATGGCCGTGTTGACTGGATTTAATAAACTTCACTTTTTCACTCTTCACTTAGACAGTTAAATATCATAGGCCAAATCACAACCTTGTTTTCTGGGCTTCTGTTAGAGACCACGAACTGGGCATTCGCTTGTTTGGAATGGAATGTAGGTTGTCCGCATAAACAAATTTTATTCGTAATTAGGTCATCTTCACAGCTTCATAATGCGCGGTATCAATGAGACCATCGTTCCTCTCGTGCCCATAAAATAACCGTTGTTCGCTGTAACAACTGTATTCGTAAATACACAATAAGAAAAATGTAAGATACAAGTATGCACTAAGGTATACCTATATATATTTATTATTACAAAACATATATAAATACTACTTACGTTTACATTATATTTTACCAATTAATTGTGATCTTTTAACTAGGTCAATCGAGTACTCATTGTTACGTTTGTATAGAAGGAAATCGAATCGTAAATGGCCGACCTACGAACAAAAAGTAAATGCAATAAGAAATTGGATGGTAGTTATATATTACAATACAGTCTACCCTCCTCAATAATTCGTAGTTGTGATGCGACGAATATTTGCATACAAAATGAAACTGATGACGAATTTCAACCAACGTTACGACTGTCATAATGGCCCAATGGTAACTAGACAGGTTTAAGACGTCCTAAGATACCATTACTCGAAGGTTTCGAGTTCAAATCTGCGCCCAGCCAAGTTATGGTGGGAATCAGTGTTTTTGTAATTTATTCAATGTTTGGATATTTCCTCGTGGCGCAGAACACAAACATAAGAAAAAGATAATAAATCCACAAAAAGTGAGTAGTGACAAACAAAAAATTGGCAACGCGGTGGAGTTGACTTGATAAATATAATCTAAAAATAATCAGTCATACAGTTTTCACAGACAAGAAAAACGTTAATAATTTTTTTGCCAAAAAATTGCTTACAACGCCATCTAGTGAAATCTAGCTAATCCTCTGAGGTTTAAATTAACATCCATAACTATATTACACGTCAGATGGCGTAGGATTCGGCGACAAGCAATACTGTTTCTGGAATGACCATGCACTTATGCTGTCTGCTGTACATATATTATAGAAGTTGATTAATTGTTAAGAATGTATGCGAAACATTTTGAAATATATACCCGATTTCAGAGGATGTATGTATGTAAATACTTTATTGTACACAAGAAACAAGTAAAAATACGTACAAAAAAGTTTAATCGGTACAAAGGCGAACTTATCCCTGTTTAATCCCAATAAGGTCTAGCTTTTCCTCTGGGTTGGAAGGTCAGATGGCAGTCGGTCTCGTAAAAACTAGTGCCTATGCCAAATCTTGGGACTAGGCGCTACAACGCTCCTTTGTGACTCAACCGGGAATAACGATAGGCGGATGATACCTGATTTAAGAGCCTTAACATTTCAAAGAGGATCATCTGCCGTAGGTAACTCTGTTAAGAATTTACCGCCGATTTCCTATCGACATTCTAGTCTGTATTCGTAACGGCTTGACCTTTACATAATTGGGAACTATAAACTAGAACACGTTGTTTTGTACCGATAGCCTGATGCTTACATGAAATCGGTAAACATAACATAATTAGAACATGACCTTATCAAGGCTTAGTTCGGGACACGCGTCTATTGATAATTAAAATTATAAACTGATAGACAATATTTGGTTATTTATCCTATCTATTGGTACATAAGTATTTATAAATGTCTATGATAATGCACGGCACACTAAAAAAAACGAATGAATACCTAACGGATAACAGTTATTTTCCAACGGATAATATATATGTTTTGTCAACAAGATTTTACAGTTAAACGTACAGTCACTTATGAATTATAGTGGAAATTATGTGGTACTACTTATTGTAGTACACATCACCCCCTGGTGGGATGATTTCCGGGGTAAAAACTATTCTATGTCCTTCCCCAAGATTGAAACTACCTCCATACCAAATTTCAATCGGCTCCACAGTTTAAGCATGAAGAGGGAACAGATAGACAGACAGACACACTTTCACATTTATAGTATTAGTATGGATGGTCGTTTCGTCATAGGGTTGAAGGAGCTTGATCAATGTATGA
The DNA here is from genome assembly GCA_945867215.1 of Epinotia demarniana. Taxonomy (NCBI): domain Eukaryota; kingdom Metazoa; phylum Arthropoda; class Insecta; order Lepidoptera; family Tortricidae; genus Epinotia; species Epinotia demarniana. The sequence goes on from OX244286.1 coordinate 6,961,674, forward strand.
TTAATATCTGTTATTTCTTTTCTCACATTCATCACAAGGTTTGCCTGACAAGGAAATATTCATGAATATTAAAAAAACACAGAAAACGCAACTTAAATATATTTTAACTATGTTTTGTATCAGCAAAATTTTCACGGAAAGTCTCAAATCTAGAATAATCCAGGAATACTTGCAATATCGCTAACTGCAGGATCTATTTAGAATATTCTAAGAATTTGCACATCAATTGGGAAATATTGCTAACCACTACTGTACAAAATGTGGCATTGCAAAACATGTTAAATCCGACCCCAAATTATTTTGTTGATTATTATCTCAGAGCATATATTATTATCGTACAAATACGTGACTACAAACACGCTTCTAACATAATTTTACTTGACATAGTTTAATATGACATAATCTTTATCTATAAAGGTCAATAAGCATACAATACACGGTACTTAGGTCAAACACAGTAGATTGATGAATTAAAATAACTTAGATAACAAAGAATTATAAGATAGAATAAGTTCATTCGAATGAATGTAAAATGATAATCAGATGAATATAATGAAATACTTATAACTCTGTACTGGCATTGACATTATATACAAAAAAATATATCTCTTGCGTTTGACATTAACACCGTTTGAAGTGTTTGTACTTTCTGTATTGCATGCAATATTAATTAACTGAGTCATTTCCTGCGATACCTTTGTGTGACGTCAATGCCCGTTTTAATGTCACAGTCACCTCGCATCGTGCAAGAATCGATTCACTTATATGGTACCTTTAGTTTGTGTTTTTTTGTCTACAGAGTTCTTCTTATTGAATTAAATGATAAATAACGTTCTGTACTACACAGTCACAATATATATCCCCGCGCTCAATAAGTGCTTCACACCGTACCCCGTCACAAAAGTACCGTGCCGTACACCGTACCCTCCCCGGTTGAAAAGTGCTTCTCACCTGCCGTATAATAACCACAAATACAAGTTACTTGGGCAATATCCATTTGAGGGCTCAGCTGAAAACGCCAAATAAAATCGCCAGTGACATCAAAAAGTAGTTATAGATATCTATCTGTAACTGCTTTGTGGTACTACTATACCCAGAGTGCCGATATCGTCACGCGGCGAGGTGCACAGGCATTGTGACCGGGTTTTATGGAAGCACAGGTAATGAAGTGTAAGTAGGCAATATTTTCGCTTCCTATAAAGAACTGGGGAATATTGCCGAGGGGAATTATTATATTTATCTGCAAATGCGCTCTCGACCTCGAGTGTATGTCGCTCAAGTATACGTCGAGAATATATTAACATAATTTAATTCGTACACAACACAGCAACTATAATTTTCGAAAACATAAGGTTCAATGGGGCTTTATGTATTTCACGACGAATATTACTTAGGTACCTAAGACTGTAAACAACGTATTTATGTTTTTACTCGATTTTCTTAGAAAGGGTTATGTTCTTCTAGCGTTTGTATGTGAACCAACACATCTTAACGGGCTACATTCACAAAGGCTTTATGGATTTTGACATATTAGGTGTCGTTGTGTTTCTCATAATATTGTGAGTGACATAATGCTATAATATTTATAAAAACTACAACTTAGAAAAGTTTCATTCCCCCGTCATTTTCATTTCAAAGTCCACTATCTCAAAAACTGATGAACAGATTTACATTAAACATGGTTAAGAACACTCTGGATAAAATGATGACAGAAAAAAAACAAAATGAAAATCGGGTCATTCGTTTGGGTGCTACGCGCACTACGCTACACGTTAAACTTAATAACACCCCTCTCTTTGCGTCGGGGGTTGAAAAGCAATTGGGTTCTGTTGCTTTCACTTATTGATCACGGGTTTAGCCTAGCGAGTTGTCAACTGCCTATAGCGGTCCGGGGTTCGAATCCCGGTAAGAGCAAATATTTGTGTGATGCATGAAATTGTTTCGTCGTCGTATGAATACAACCAATGACTATTTAAACGGGTTTTCCAACGCGCGGAAGCGGTTCGTAACCTCGTAATCGGGCACCCATACAAAAAATAGCGCAGATGACGTCACTTTCGATCTATGATCAGTTTTGGGCTAGAGGCATTGAATATATATTATTAATCTATACTCACCTTAAAAAGAAGAAAAGTCTGTGCTATTGCTTTTTAAGTTTGTATGTTTTGGGTAGTCTCCGCCGCCTCCTATCCGATTAAAAAAAAAATTTTTAATGCCCCACATACTGGCCCATCATGGCCCATCATACAGGATGCGGTTATGCGGTAGAACGAGACGTAAATCTGTCTTAATTCCGCCACACAGCGAACACGGCTCGGGCGCGGTGCGGGTCGTGCGCGGCGCGGGTCGGTATATCTCTTTCCCTTACCAACGCATTGAATATCAAGACAATACAATAGAGGCGCCGCGCTACTGCGCGAAAGAGACAGAGATACCGCCCGACCCGCGCCGGGCACGACCCGCTTTCGGTGTGTGGAGGCCTTTGCTTCCTTTAACGCATAATTGCGTCCTGTATGATGCGCCATGATGGCCGATAGTGTGGAGCAGGCTTTACACATGCGTGCAGAATAGTTTTTGATTCTTTGAAATACGCGGGCGACTGCGGGCGGAATCAGTGGTAGAATTCAATTTGTGCAAAATGAAAAAAAAGAACTAATTTAACCCATTTTGTGTTCCGGTATTAAGATTCTATAACAAATGTTGAATTAGAACCACCAATCTTGAAAATTCGCAGATGTTGAAATAGAAGGGCCTCTGCGAATCAAAATCTGTTAAGTATAATTCGTATATGTCTAAAAGTCGTTAGTTATAGTCATGACCGTCTAGGTTTCATGCAATACTAGCAAAGGTTAAATAATTACTAAGAAAGACCACAGTACGCGAAACGGCTGCAGAAGAATTCCCTCCTCTGTACACTCCCTAACAGCCCGCCACAAGCTGCCTTACGTTGACTGATTGCACCAGAAATCTGGTGGGCGATGGGGCCGTCACATCCCTACGCCAAAATAATAATAATAATAATAATAATAAATCTTTATTTCATCTTTATGAAGAGTAGCCCTGCCGAGGTTTTCCCGAGTATGAGGTTCCTCAAGTAAGGTTTATACATGTTTAAAGGGTCGGCAACGCGTATGACCCCCGCGGGACTAAGATGGTTGCCAATTTATCACTTATCGTTGTGGATAAGACATCTGCTACTCTCTCACTCGTATACTTGTCAGAACGTGACGGATGTCTTATCGACAGCGATAGTGATAAAATGTCAACCATGCTACGCTGGAGTGAGAAGCATAGGCTAAGAAGTCACCGTGACCGCTTAGCATGAGGCGGGATATTTGCTTGTTTGCCCCCGACGTGGTATTAAACAAGAGTCTTAGGGATAACATTAAACCCGATTCTTGGGCGTTGATATTCCTGAAAGTTCCCGATTGTATTGGGAAATATAGCCTAGTGCAGGGGTCGGCAAACTTGTTAGACAAAGAGCCAGATCCCGGAAAAATTACGATTTTTCGGAAGCTCAAAGAGCCACAGTAACAAATTTTAGGGAAAATAATAATTTCGGGTGAGTCTGCCAAGTGGATAACGTGTTGTGTTCGATGAAAATAATTATATTTGCCTCGCGCTATTTACGTATTTTATGGTCTGATTTTCATCAAAAAACGTTTTTTTGGGGAATCTAAAGAGCCGCAACAATTTTTTCAAAGAGCCGCATACGGCTCGCGAGCCGCGGTTTGCCGACCCCTGGCCGTGTTGATCGAGCACGAGTCAGGTCTAAATTGACAGATATTCCGTTTTTAGATAAGATAAGGTAAGATTTATTTGCAACCAAGTACTTAAAACTAAGACACATGGACCCTGGAAGCTTGTAGCAACAATCAGGTAACTTATACTATGTACATAATTTTTATCTAACTAATATCGATAGGTAGCTATTGATATTATAAAAAAATACTGCAAACACATTATAAACTTGTATCTTCCATAAATTCAGCTATAGAATAGTAACATTTATCTGTAAGTTTAGTCTTTAGACTGTGTACGAAGGATGTGTCAGTTACTCAGTTGGTACATCTTTTATCTGGTTGGGAATTTTGTTGTATATTTTTAGAAGAACTGTATGATGAGTAAAACATACAAGTTAAGCCAAGGTGCATTTAACAATACTAATAGGCCTTAAAACTTTGACTGGGTCTATATACAGGATACCGAATGCAAAATGTTTTTGACCCTGGTATGCAATAATATGAGAGGGCCGTGACGTCACACCAGATGCACAGTTATTTCGACCGTGTCACGACTGACGCAAATAAAACCCGTTAAGTACGTATTAAATCATTAACTTAATATCGGCAGTTTAGTATTGAAAATCCGGCCAACATCTGGTTTTTTGGGCACGAACTGCTCAGCCACGTCTCCTGCAAAGTATTTCTCAAACCATCGGAAACTCTACAATAAAGGTAGAATACTAAAGCCTGCTAAAGTATGAGTTTAAAGGAGAGTCGTGGCACATCTTCCTAATATCGTCCACCCATCGAGCAGCACGTCTATCATGCGACGGCCGCTACATACTCTCGATTCTCGCACTATACCTCTTGTTCTAAGTGTTCTAATATGAGAGAGACGGATAGTGCGACAAAAATGGAGAGCTCGCGCGCCGTCTTCTGATAGCCGTGTAGAACAATCTTGTACAAATCGAAGTATTTTTATTTACGGAGCAAGACTTGTGGTAAGTCTTTTTGCGGGCTGATTGGGTGATGGGTGACTTTGAAAAACTTAAAGCTATTACATGTATATAATAAAAATAAATCAGCCTATATGGCGCCATTGCCGTGCATCAGGGATGTTTAACGAGACGGATGGCTTCCAGATCATGATGCGCAAGCGCATGGCGTCCTTGTTGAGGCGAGTGCAAGGCAGCCCGAACAGCCTCCCCGTATCATGGTCGTCCTTATCACGCGATAAGTCACAATCACAAGATAGAGCGTCCGTCACTGGCTGACACCGTTCTATAGAACGAGACTGACGCTCTATCTTGTGACTTATACACCCGACCATGATACGAGGCAGCGCGCCTAGACCCTTCCTAGGGCGTCTTACTGAACCTGACATTTTTGTGTATGTTGGTATTTTTATTTAATGTTGTTGTAGTTGTAATTTAATGGTTAATATTAGGTCTGAAAATAAAGCATTATTATTATATACGTCTCAAGAGGGAACGGGCAGTAGTTGCCATCCCCACGAATTGAATTTTGATGTAAATTTAAAGTTAATAATAGTAACAGAATATTTTATTCGATAAAAAAATACATTGATACTACTAGTGTAGGTGAATACAATACTAAAACGAATATTAAATTAAAATAACTATATCTAAACCCTAAACTTAGACAAAATATATTAAAATAACTAATTAAATAAAAGACCTGGGCCTCTTGGCAGGGTGCCCATCACGCAGGCAGCATTCCCGCGCTGAACTGGCGCGAGGGTCGCCTGTTGCCTCCCTCAACCTTTGTTAATTGTATTGTAAAGTATAGGTTCAAAATACCAATTCGTAAATTATTAGTTGGCACCTGAGACTTATTAACCAGCAATTTGTCTTGTCTGAGTGGAGAATAAGAAGACTAATTTTACTAAACGGCTATTTAAAAACACATTTTCGCCATCTTTATATAATGAAAATTAAAGATGGCTAGTCTAGTAATAAAATTGCTGGACTGGAAATTAACTTTTTTGCTTAATCCTTTTGAAAATACACTTTGTATTATGGGTAAATGGGCAATAAAACACATACTTATACATATATGAATGACTAGAAAACATCTAAGGTTTAGGAGCAATTTGCACCCATCATTGAAACAAATGCCATTACAGGGATTAAAACCCGAAGCTGGCGGTTTTGTCAGCTGAAGTGGTAAAAGCTTGGCAAATGTTTTAACCTTGTCATTTTTATGCTACCACGCAATAATTGACGAAAACAGGTAGTTTGACCGCTGATATCGCACGGTGTGGTTATGAGTCATATTAAAACGAGTTAATAATAAATACATATACATGTAAACAATATTTTGTAGTTTTTAGATTTCCGTACCTCAAAAGGAAAAAACGGAACCCTTATAGGATCACTTTGTTGTCCGTCCGTCCGTCCGTCTGTCAAGACCCTTTTTCTCAGGAACGCGTAGAGGTATCAAGCTAATTTATACCAAATACTCAGGTCTATTGTCCCTTGGAGCAGTGAAAAAATCAATCTTCTAAGCCAACGACTTCTAAATCAAAAGATACTATGCCGCAAATTTACGCCAATTTTCGAAACTCGCAAGGGAATCAAAACCTACAGGGTACTTCCCGTGAACTCAGAATCTCGAAATTTGGTACGAAGCCACGTCCTATACTTATAGCACAGACAAAGGAAAAATTGCGAATACCGTAAATTTTTGTACGGAACCCTCGGTGCGCGAGTCCGACTCGCACTTGGCCGGTTTTTTAACAAATAATGTGTTAGAATATTCCCATTCCCAGGAGTATTGCCGGAAACATGGCCTGTGTTGACGTTATAAGGAATATGACTGTGATATTTCATGCTTTGAATCGGAAAATACTGTAAGTAGGTACTTTAAGTAAAGTATTTTTTTCATTGGTGTGTACATCTATTGCGACTGTTTCCAGGCACAGTAAATTAAAATGCAGCGTCAACAGTCAGTCTCAAAGTTGTCAATATAAATTCTTTTTATTGCCAATTTCTAGTGTTCCCGGTAATTTTCCAAAGTTCTCTGCAGTGTCAATTCCTCATGCTCCAAAGCCCACAGGTATCCAACGAAAATTAGAACGTCTTGACCTACCGTTTTAAAGAAAAATTGAGCTAAATTAGCTACGATTTATCCTCAGGGTTGATTAATAACGTCCTATTGCCAAACCTGTTCAGTGTTTAGTTCAACTCAATCCAAAGGTCAGCTTCGCTTTTGCCGTTTGGAAAGTATAACATACTTTGCAAGGATTTATATGTCTAGTGTTAATAAATTCCGAGTGTCAATTTTGGATTTTCGGCCAAGATCTATCTGGATAAATGTGAGATTAGGCTGGGCCCCTTCCCTATCCATCCTTAATATCATGATTATTTACTAACTTTGCAATATTTATGACATTGACTTTTGTATGCGAATAGGTACTAAGAGATTCATACTGCTATGCAATTGGAACTAAGAGATTCATACTGCTATGCAATTGGAACTAAGAGATTCATACTGCTATGCAATTGGAACTAAGAGATTCATACTGCTATGCAATTGGAACTAAGAGATTCATACTGCCCTGCAATTTTAACTTTGTATTGCCTACCCACCTAAGTTTCACAAATAAAATATTGATTCCGATCCATGTATGTACTATTGTGAAATGCTATTCAATATTTTGTTGAAGAAATATATTTTTGGACGTAACATTACAAGAGTCTACACTCAGGCAACCTAATTAAGGTAGGTAGATTTTGTCAAATAAACCGCAGATTGTCTTTGTTTCACTAAAAGTATAACCACTTTAATACGTCGTAGGTAAACCAGTTCAATTCCGTATCAGAGAGGTAAATTTTCGCAAATTAGCTGTTAGGAAGTACCTTGAAAGCATTTATTTTCGCATGCCTTTATTTTCCGTAACCATATATAAATATGGCTGTCGTACAGACGGATTAATTAGGTATAATAATTATACGGTATTTAGAAGCTACTGGGTGGAAGAAGACGAGGGACTTTCCCGTAAATCTGGTAGGAAACCTAGTACCTATAAGGAAATTAAATTAGAGGTAGTTTTCCTTTTAGGTAACTACCTGTAGTTTAATACCTAAGAATATAGGTATATACATATAATATTAACCTGGCAACCGTACTGTCTTTTCCAAGATCTCACGGTTCTAAATACTGATTTGCCATACGATAAATAAATAATTAACATCACCTAATATTTTTAATGCACTATTTAAACGATCGTTTTTTTATGTTGTTAGTTTTTATGTTGTATATAACGGAAATGGATACTTAAAAAATAGAAGATGGGAAGAGTGATGAGTTGTCGGGCACTCTTCGCTCGCTCCGCAATGCTCCCCATACATGAGGAACTTTTGGAAATATTTCCGGAAACAGCACACCCCTTTGTGCCCTAGGCGAATATTTGATAAATCCCTGGAGAGAGTTATAAATCTGTCTTGGATTTACAACTAGGCTATAAACAATCTTCGTGCAAAATTTCATACAAATTGGTGGACCCGTTTCAGCGTGATTGAGCAACTAACATCTAAACATCCAAACATTCGCATTTATAATATTCTTCTTCTATAGTTTAAGTCCCCGAATAGATCATGGGTCCTTCAATGCAAGCAAATTATGTTCAGATTCGGTCAGTAAAAATTACCTGTTATTTTTTTGCATCTGCTATGAATAATTTTAGAGTCTAGAACTCGGCAAAAAAATGTTTACAGAGACATAATAACATTAATTATGTGGCATCTTGACAGACGAATCAATACGTACGAGAATTTAGGGTTCTGTATCATATTGATACATGGTAAGGTTAAAACAAGCTGATAGCGAATTGTTTTTTTTAAATACCTAAGTACTATATGACACAGCAAACGAGCATACGACATGTCTGGTGGTAAGCAGACACCGTAGCCTGTGGACACTTGCGACTTCAGAAGAATCACAAGCGCTAATAATTAGACGGTTCAAGTAACGTATTAAATTTAACTACGGGCGACATGTTTCGAACTCTTCGGTAGTCCTTCTTAAAGTTTTAATTCAATAACAGGCGAGTTTTTCTTTTCTGAATTGAAATTCGTTCGGTAGATAATGTAAGGTAGCTAAATGAAAAAAAATATATGGAAAAATTACAGTTAACCTGTTCTAACGCGCGTTCGAAACATTACGTGATTACGTTTGAATTGCTAGTAGGACACTTAAGTAATAATACAGCAGTTACATAAGTTAACCCTCCGTATGATTTAGCACTGATCAGTGCTATAAAAAATACTCTATGACAGAAACTAAAATGTTTGAATTGTTCAGTACTGTCAATGTAAAAGCATCTGAAAGGTTAATCTTAAAAATCTAGTAACAAGCCTGCGTACCTAAAGATCCACCATGTCTACGGAACTCAAACTTGGCTTTTTGTATAAGTACGTTTTTTGCTACAGTTATTTTTTTAAATTAATAAGCGAGAACTATAAATAACCCGATGGAAAGTTTGAAGAACAAACTCGCTCCGCTTAAGTCTTTAAGTTGTATGTTCATGTTAAAACCATGTGTGTTATGTCGTTTTAAGTTATTGGTATCAGGTTTAACAGTTAAGGTGACCTTCGGCACCCGGATGTAAAGGGGATTTTATATAGAATCGATTCCTGACAGAGAGGGGAATTGACTCGTGGAAAAATACGCAGAATCCTACTGTTGTAGTTTAAGAAAAAAATTTTGCTTGTCTGATGGGAATGTACTAGGTACTGGGGTGAGATGTATTGATAACTTTTCGTGGCGAAGATACAAACGTAAAAAAACAGTACGATAAAACAAACGTATTTCGTTAATTTATTTACTGTGAAAGAACGTACAGCGGCGGGCGTTCCAATCTTAAACGTTATGATAGCAGTTTTTAATTCCTAAATTTACTGTATTTCACCGGTGTGAAGTTAGCGGCTAGCAATAACCCGACCAATTTAAGAAGTCAATTATATTATGAACGACAGAATCTCTAAAACATTACTAAAAGCATACGAGTATGGATTCGTATGTTTCAAAATTGCACCGTAGTTTAAAATCCCGTAAAGACCTTACATTAAGCAAAGACGTTCGAGGAGAATTTATAGGCTCTCTCAGAAGAGTAAAATCCAATTAAAGCCCCCTGGAAAAAACTAATACCGTTTAAGTTTTTGCGCCTATTCCAGGCCAAACCCTGATTAGTATTTTTCTTGAAAAAAAACATTCGCGAGTTTTTCAGCTCAAACGGCCACTACAGTGTACCTATCATCACCATCGACATATCAGCCGAAAGACCACCGCTGGACATAGGCTTCCCCCAAAGAGTGCTCCAATGACCGGTCCCGCGTCACCCGCATGCAGTGGACTCCCGCGACCTTTACCAGGTCATCAGTCCACCTTGTGTTCTCCCCGCGCTGCACCTTCCGGTACGTATTCGCCACTCGAGAACCTTTCCAGCTCCAACGGCCATCGGTTCTACGTGCAATTTGCCCCGCCCACTACCACTCAAGTTTAGCGATTCGGAGATCTATATCGGTTACCTTGGTTCTGCTGCGGATAGCCTCATTTCTGATGCGATCGCGCAGAGAAATTCCCAACATAGCCCTCTCCATTGCCCTAGGTGACTTTGAGCCTTCTTATGGTGCCCATAGTAGGCCTATAGTGTATATGAGATGAAAATCTCTTCGGAAGTTGGACAAAATCATCCAAGAGCACAGACAATCATTCATTAAACTTTATGACCGGCCGTCTTTTTGACAAATCGTAATTGCTCCTGCGGCCATAACTGTTAAAAATACATATTAATGTATTCGTAAATTGCAATTAGCTTCACATAGTAATGTCCTTTATTTGTGTATGTCTGTTGTTATCTTTGGGTTTATCTCGATCTTCGGCCTTCTTTAATCCTTAAGTAAAATACGGTAACTGTGCACTACGATTTGTTATTGTCAACCATGTAATGACAGCGGAACTTCGTTGGGAATTATTACAAGCTTTTATTTAACTTGCAATGTAAGTAAGTATGTTTGTTCGGGGAATCTTCCAACTCAATTTTGAACCAGATATTTTCAACAGATTGAGCTGAAATTTGGGGGTTAAGTATCGTTTGGATGACAATTCAATATCATGGTACCGTCGAGCTGATCTGATGATTGAGACAGAAGGTGGCCATGGGAATTCAGGACTTAGCAGACGTAACCCCGTTGAGTTTGGGCTTGTTAGAATCGTCTCAACGAGTATAGTCGATGACGGTATACAGAAAAGTACCGTTGGCAATAAAAGCTTTGCTTTCCTTTCAGATTCATATCCATCTGGTTATCGGTGGATGACTTGCAAAATATAATTACAAAACGATGATGTGTTAAACCGTAATATGTTGCCAGTAAATAAACAACGTTTTCTATGTAATGTATATATGTACTTATGTCCATTTATTTACTGGTTGAATTATTATTTTGAATTTATTTTTTTCCTGTTAAATCAAATTTTATCATAATTTATTGATTATCAATTATCATGTACTGAATTATGATACTTATACTTATTCAAGTGCCATTATTATGTTATGATATTGCAATGCCCTCAGAGGGTTGTGTTAGAACTTGTTACTTGATACACGCATAGCAATGAATAAATGAAATGTAATGAAATGTATGTAAGGGTTTATACCCACAACACAAGCTTTATTGAGCCCGTTATGGAGTTAGTTAACTTAGTGTAAAACTCTCCCCTGACATTTATTGAACGATATTCTTCGTTTCAACTTCGGCGTAAATTATTTCGTGTAGCATTCTTTTCTCTACAGACCAGCTATTCTGTAACTTGCTTTAAGCTCACCTCAACGCTCACCCTCAAATATATCTTGACCCCGTGATTCTTAGTCACTAAGCGTAGGTACGGGTCTAGTTTCGTTAGTCGTGGCGGACGGTCAGGTGCATGAGCGCGTGCAGAATAACCAGCCTGGGTCGCATTTCTGAGCCGATTCTCGCAAAATGTTGAGAGCAATAAATCTATTTCTATTCTAATTGTTTTTATCGATTCAGTATTTGGAAATAAATAAAGTACAGATAACAGAGCCAACTACTTAGTTTGATTTTATTTATAACTAGCGACCCGCCCGGCTTTGCACGGGTACTATATTATACATATAAACCTTCCTCTTGAATCACTCTGTCTATTAATATAAGTACTATGTAGTGACACAGAATTATTAAAGAAAATGTTACCTATTGTCATTAACTGTTATAACATTGTTCATGACAATAGAGAATGTTTCTAGTATCATTAAGCTTAATACACCAACTAACGATTGTTTCTTATGAAAGTGGCATATTTAAACAGCAATTTAAATTATTTTCCTAATTAATCAGGCGCCAGATGCAATTCTTTGTAGTATGTCGTCATTGTTGCTATGACGTCACGTTATGAAGGTATTTGGACAGATTAAGTATAAAGCTGGGCATTCACCTAGGCCAGGGGCGGCAAACTTTTAAGACAAAGTGCCAGATCCCGGAAAAATTACGATTTTTCGGAAGCTCAAAGAGCCACAGTACCAAATTTTAGGGAAAATAATTATTTCGGGTGAGTCTGCAAAGTGTATATGTTGTGTTTGGGTTCGATAAAATTAATTACAAGGTGACATTTTAATCAGTGTCCAAATTCAAGTATAAGATTCTTCAGCAAAATTATAAAATACGTTTATTTTTTGTTTCATATCATTCAGTACAAAAATTGTTAGTAATTGCTGCTTAAAGTTATCCCAAAAAAACCTTACCGCGCGGGCACCTCAGCGGGTAGTGAGGTTTGCGCACCCTCGATCCCGCCCTGCTCCGCGCGGTACTGAATGCCCAGCAACCACGCTGTACGGATAATTCTTTTGGGATAGACAATTTATTATAAAAAAAAACCTACCAGTTTTTTTTCAAAAATGGAGTCTATTAGTGATACCAAATGCCTACAAAAAATTTGGACACTGATTAAAATGTCACCCTGTATATTTGCCTCGCGCCATTTACGATATTTTTTTGTCTGATTTTCATAAAAAAAAAACATTTTTTTGGGGGAACCTAAGGAGCCGCGACAAACCTTTCAAAGAGCCGCATACGTCTCGCGAGCCGCGGTTTGCCGACCCTGACCTAGGCGCCGCGCCGTTTGTCTCGGTGACAAATGGATGGACGTAATATTATGAGTACAATCATGGAAGGGCACGTAGCTATCACTTGGTCTATTTATTTAGATACCTACTAGCTTAGCCCGCGTGGATCTCGATTATATCGTAGTTCCATAACTTTCTCTCCCCAATTCACCCTTAGGGGATGATTTTGGGATAGAAACTATCCTGCGTCCTTTCCCGGGATTCAAAATATCTCAATACCAAATTTCATCGAATTTGCTTTAGCGGTTAAGCGTGAAGAAGTAACAGACAAATAGACACACTTTCGCACTTATAACGTTACTAATATTAGTATGGATTATAGCGTTATTTGTTTCGGTGACTCATTGATGCGTCCATATGGTCGGACGTAATATTTTGACCACGACCACGGCTGAGCCTAGTAGCTGTGTGCATTAGTCTTGGCGTCGGATGGACGCGTCCAAATGGATGGACTCATACGTAAAAGACTACATTGTAGCCCTCGGCTTCGCTTGGGTTTTCCGTAATACTAATAAGGCAGAGCTAGTTATGAATAAGGGAGTAAAACTGTACCTCGTGCAGTTATATCACTTCATACGGAAGATTTCTATGGTAAAACCTTGACAATGCCAATTGCATTGTAATTTGCGAGAACTATATGATTATGTCATTCCAGACAACTACTCGTATGTGCCTAGCCCTAGAATTTAGCAATTACTGTGTTTTACTAGATACTTCCTTTTGTTTGTTATTAATAAATGATGATGTGTGATACTATGCGGGTCACATTGCATTTTGAAACGATGGCGGTTGGGACGGCGTCCTCTTTTTAACCGAAATCAAAAAAAAGGAGGAGGCTCTCAATTCAGCTGTTTCTTTTTTTCAATGTTTGTTACCTCAGAACTCCGTCATTGATGAGCCGATTCGAAACATTTTTTTTTGTTCCAGGGGAGTCTCATTTTTTTCAAAATTCAGTTAGATGATGGGATCCATGAGGAATTGAGGGAACTCCTCAATTTTATTAGGCACGCGTGTAGTGATTTTGCTATTTTCTATTATAACTCGTGTATTTACGTCCGGAATCATAAATTTGGTGGCGAGGAATTGATGATGAAGACCAGATGACTTCTCGAATTCCTCAATTATGTACTTAAAAGTGCAAAAGTACGTCACAGGTTCTGATAAGATTCCGTTGAAATAGGAACTAATGAAGTGCCATTGGTGATGATCTTGGGGAATCGATGGAAGTCCTCAAATATTATCGGCCCACATACAGCGATTCGGTTTTTTTCTATAGTAATCAACGCATTTGCTATCGGAAATCAGTTCATGTGGTAAATTGTAAAAAAAATTAGGAAATGTTCTCATGGCTTGGCGGAGTACTAAATTGAAGTCGGTTAAAACTTTGTTTTTAAAGTAAATTATCGGTGAAGGAAAACAACGTGAGGAAACCGGTCTAATCCCAATAAGATCTAGTTTCTATGAGTTGGAGGTTGGAAGTCGCTTTCGTAAAACCAGTGCTTATGCCAAATCTTGCGATTAGGTGTCGAAGGACCCCGGGATCCTTTGGGGCACAACCGGGAATAACACTAGGAGAATAGAGGACCGAACATGAGTATGCCAAATTACAGCTCAATCGGCAAAAAAAAAATACGAATTTTATAGGGCCTCTTACATACATTACGACCGGTGTAAGTCGATATAAAGCTTGTAAAAACATCGTTAAAACACCGCCTTTGAAACTAGTTAAAATTAATCGATTCACTCGTTAGCGAAAAGTAGTAAAATTAACAAGAATCATGTTTACCGGTTCGTTACATACTGAAAGGAGGACCTTCGCGCTAATTGTCTAGGCGATTGTTTGCGCGTTACCGGTTTTCAGAGATGCTTAAAGAATTTATAAAATTACCGCGATAACACATTGTTTCAAGCTTTTATGCGTTATTATATTATTATCAAATTAAGGGTGCGGTAGTCAAAATTAAGGTATTTTTTTTAACCAAATCTCTGATTTTGTGTTACCTTTTCTTTTGCATTGGCACTTTCGTTGATGTTATATGCAATCCATATCCATACTATAATATTATAAATGCGAAAGTGTGTCTGCATGCCTGTTTGTCTGTCTTAATAGCTCTTCACGCCCGGAGCTCAACCTATCTCGATGAAATTTTGGTAAAGAGATAGTTTGAGCGCCGGTAAAGGAAATAGGATAGTTTTTATCCTGACTATCAGCCCTTAAGGGCGTGAGATTGGGGGAGAAAGTTTGTATGGGGCTACTATATACAAAACGAGTTCCACACGGACATGGTCCGCGGGTTCTAGTAGATGACAGATGACTACTGCCCGCGCGGTGCTACCTATTGCAAAGAACGCAGGCAAACCCGGGAGATTATAGTACATTACGTAACTAGGGCGGTGAATTCGTGAATGCCCCAGATCGCAGGTGTTTGTGAAGAAGTCCATAAATATGCGCTCTGGGGCTTTACGAATTACCGCCCTTGTTGAGTACTAAATTTTACGTCTTCAACTGACCACAATGGGAGTCTTCCCGTATGCGCAGCGTGCAGTAAAACTAGCATTATGGCCAGGTGTGACGTAAAATACATTTTATATTTATATGCCCATCCAAATAGTTCATTCTCTAAACAGGAGAACGAATTTTAAAAATCGACCAATCGATTCAGCATGTCACATACGACTGTAAATTACAAACTTACAAAGCTACAGTTTCACCTGTAGATTACGTACCTATAATATTTTTCTATCTATGTATGGAATACGTTCGAACTTGGCACTCATTTTAAATAATTATTTACTCAGTAAACATAGCAGAACGCTAACACGTGTTAAGTGTTATGTAATATTAGTTTGCGAATCTATACTAATATCATAAAGACTGTCCGTGAAATAATAGATTTGAAAGTGTAGGGGGATACTCCAAAACAACTAACCGGATTTTAAAAAATCCTAATTAAGTCAATAGACTTTCTCTTGCCCATTAGTTATTTTTTCATTATCAGTTAGCACAACGTGTATTTAATAAAATGTTCTTATAGCCAGATAAACAGTATATTTGAACAGATATGTTGCACTTCGAAAAAAACGTATTCTAGCAGAAAACATGGCTGTCCAGGGCACAAACAATCATTTTCATACAAATCGGTGGACATTTTACGTCCGCTGTGCAACGTAGGTATGTTTATAAAACCGTTGAAATGCAAAGTTTATTTAGGCAAGTAACATTTGTGTGTTGCGAAATTATCTGCTATTTTGTAGCCCTTTCAAAATTAAATAGCTTCGTATTTTGTTCCACGGCAAGTGCTTTATTTATATTTCATACATTTATTTATATTTTATGATACAGGGCTCTAAATATGTCAGTGGGTATCTAGGTGTCAATTCATGAAACCGCTAGATAACACTACGAAACGCTATTTTATAGAGCCTCATAAACTATGGCCGATTATGCCTGCTACACACGACAACGATTAATCGTAGCGATTTGACTACGCAGTTCAAATCGTACAAATCGTAACGATACTATAAAATATAAACGATACTATATAACTATAAAACTTGCACAAACGGACTGCGCAGTCAAATCGCTACGATAAATCGTTGTCGTGTGTAGCAGGCATTAGAAGGGTTACCACATCCTCGCTTGCTCGAAAAGCGTTTGCCGTAGAGACCCTGGGTCCTTGGGGACGGGATGCAATAAAGTTTTTATCAAAGTTTTTCTTCATTAGTTATAACGTTATAAGCAATAATAACTTTAAAACCCCATCCGGTTGGAGCTGTACATCCACGGAGTAGGTACTTTGTTTCCAGACAGTTAAATACTTTGTTTGATCAAAAATCGCTCGGTATGTGTATATACTATAGGTCATCTTATATAATGCAAGATATCTCATCCCTGATGTATAGTTCCACCGAAATGTGTTTCTACTTCTTTTTTTTTTCGTTTACATATCCCAGGTCCGTTGCAACGAACTAAAACCATCTTTTTCGGTACTTATTTGTCGACATTAAATGTAATGCTATGCATAAAATGTAATTCTTTGCAATGACTGTTTGTACCAAAATAAAGAGAGAAAAAATACAGCTACCGTACGTGCTAAGCCGGTCCTCTAGTGACCGAAGGGCTGGCTTGTTCCCCGCACAGTGAATTGGCATTGCCATCATCGAGGTAACGCAGCCAGCTTTATGGATATACTGCCTAGTCAATTTCGGGGATATATGTGTGTGTGTATATAGTTTAGGTTCACATACTTTATGTTAGGTTTCTTTCGTTTGTAAGTTTTCTGTACGTTTCTTGTTTATTACCTATACATAGATTATTTTACCTGTACCTTATTTATGTACTGCCGACATAAAAGCAAGAATAGGAATGGCGAAAAAAGCGTTCAATGGCAAAAAACATCTCTTTAGAGCCAAGATTTCCAAAAGCGTAAGGAAACGTTTTATAAAGTTATATATCTGGAGCATAGCGTTGTATTGCTGCGAGACATATATGGACACTTACCCAGCGAGACCGAGAAAGATTAAGTGCCTTTGAGATGTGGTGTTGGCAAAGGATGGAAGGAATTAGTTGGACGGAAAGAAAAACGAACGAAGAGGTTTTGGATTTAGACGGAGAGAAGAGATCCTTGCTAAGGACGATTGAAAATAGAAGAGGGAATATGTTGGGGCACCTGTTACAAATTACCTGTTAATTACAACATGACATTTACATAAAAACTATAATCGAAGGGAAAATAGAGGGAAGAAGAGGCAGAGGAAGGCCGCGACGTGCTTTTATGGACCAGGTCAAGGAGAAGGTCAATGTAGTGTCGTAACAGGAGCTCAAAGCAGTGGCAGAGCGTAGAGCTGAATGGCGGTTACTCCACCGACAAGAGCAGAGCTCTTAAGTTGAAGAAGGAAGACCTTATTTAATTCTAGTAGGCATATTTAGCTTAAACGGTTTCTGCGGTAGGTGCTCAGTGCGGGAGAGTAGGTGACAACGCCAGCGAAGCTGTCGCTAGGTGAGCTTTACAAGCACACCCCTCCCGAACCGCCTGCCACAATAGGTCTATAATTCTATGCTTTTTAATATCGCTTGTTAGTCGTAATACTAATGGACATTTTAAACGGTCAGTGTTTCATTCTTCCTTTGAGTAGACTCAAGTATAACTATCATCATCATATCAGCCGAAAGATGTCCATTGCTGGACATAGGCCTCCCCCAAATAGTGCCAAAGTGACCGGGACCGGCATCCAGCGGACTCCCGCGACTTTTACCAGGTCATCAGTCCACGCTTAACAATAAACTTAACTAATAAACTTAAAAAAAAGTTCATGTTAGTTATTGGAAATATGGAGGAAATATCTTCGGTATGTAAAACACCCTGTTTATGAAACAATCAATAGTCAGTGATAAATACCTCATTGAATATCTTATGGAACCTCTTGACTGGCCACTTCACTTACACACACGAAATCCATACTAATATTATAAATGGGAAAGTGTATGTGGGTCTGTGTGTTTGTTTGTTTATTTGTCCGTCTTTCACGGCAAAACGGAGCGATAAATTGACGTGATTTTTTAAGTGGAGATAGTTGAAAGGATGCAGAGTGACATAGGATAGTTTTTATCCCCGAAATCAGACCCTAAGGGGGTGAAATGGGAGGGTAAAAGCTTGTATCGAGCTGCGATATAAACGAGTTCCACGCGGACGGAGTCGCGGGCAGAAGCTAGTACTGAAATAAATGTCGATGTCATGCTATATCATCGATGTTCGACGATATTCACGTGACAGAAGGGTCAAATATCTTGTCAGTTTAATACACAGGATGCTTATGTTCGGGCAGAATTTTAAATCATTTATTTTGTTCAGAAAATGTAATCAGTAAAATCGTATTGTACCTTTTTTTTTTTAGGGTTCCGTAGCCAACAAGGAACCCTTATAGTGTCGCCATGTCCGTCTGTCCGTTTACGGCTTAGCTCAGTGACCGTTACTACTAGAAAGATGTAGTTCAGCATGTAGAAAGGTTAATTTTCGTATAAATTCCCTACTTTGCGCGTGGCCCGACACGCACTTCGCCGGTTTTTTATTTAAGTTAATTGTTTTGTTGTATCGCCTCGAAAAATCTTGGTATCTAAGTTATTAGGTAACCTATATTATAATCAACTTTCGAACGGAATGAATTAGATTTAATTTGTTTAGTTGCAAAAGAAGAGTGAATCTGTATTACTGAAACAGTGAGTTTCATCTTAGGCTCTGTCGTCGCTTACCATTAGGTGAGACTAATAGGGTGAATCACTGGAGAGTATTTTATTTTGTATTTTATTTTAATAGTTTCTTTGTGCAGTATTATTTATTTTGTTTATCGTAGAAAATACGTAGGTATATGGAACGTGATAATGTGTTTATGTTTCGTTTTCATTATTTCAGTTGAATTTTAGGTAGTTACAGTTCTATTTTAACGTTTTAATTTCTCATAATGTAATTTAGCTTAAGGTTGGTTGCTTAAATGAAGTCTTCATGTCTTTGATTAATTTTACATATTCATCCTAATTTGCGAACAACAATAACTATGCAAATATGGAAAGAAAATGATCATATATTGACGTAGTCTTTACGTCAAATGTTGACCCGAGAAATTAAATTAATACTTGCCATTCTTAAATGAATTAGTTCCAAAGTCCGCCTACACTGAAACAGCGTGCACATACAAACACATTTGCAGAATAAGTTTATAATACACTAGCTGCCAGGGCGGGTAGGCAAACCAGCACGATAAAATATGTCCTACTAGCTTACGCCCGCGACTTCGTCTGCACAGACTCGGGATAGAAACTATCCTATATGTAAATCCAGGCTATTAACTATCTTCGTGAAATTTTCATCCAAATCGGTTGAGCTGTTTAAGCGTGATTGAGTAGCAAACATCTAAACATCCAAACATCTAAACTTTCGCATTTATAATATTTTAATAGGATAGTAGGACGTCCATCAATAAACTTCTATTCTATACAATACACAAGTGAAAAAAAAACGGAAATTAACCCCCTGCGTACAAACTTACAAAGCTACAATTTCAGATACTTCATCTTTGATTCATATATTAGCCTAGAAAAGGCTTATAAATATAAGTAACAAATCTTTGGCCAAACATTTTTTTTGTATGCGTTACTGGTCAGTCAATTCTGTTAAGATTTCATTTTAAAAAAGCCGCTGTATAAATTAAAAAAATACTAAAAAATATTTGATTGGCCGAATGCCTTCAAAGTAGTCCATTGATGAAGCCATTCATTGACAGTTTTATAAAACGTCGGCTACGTTGAAAAATCTCAATCATGCCCCTGTTTTTCCCCCTTGCTTTCGGTTCTAGTGTAAAATAGGTACTTACGATCTGAGATATTCTTTTTATACTCGTCGACTTTAATGTTTGAATTAAGACTTCGTACACCAAACTATAATCACATCCTTTTTTCTAAGCGGTAATACTAACCCCCTAGCACACTAAGTTTTATGTCTGACATAAGCATTCGTCATGTGGCAAATAAGCGGGCAATGCTTTATGTCCGGTCCGACATAAAACTTAGTGTGCTAGGGGGTCAGGTGGTGCCTTTACTGAACTATAATGAATTTGACCAATAGAAAGTCGCCTTTGGCATAGAACAAAAGACATCAACGAAACGCTGAGCCGGTAGGCTGCGCTTCGTTTCAGCAGGACTTAAATTTTTAATAGACACCAAGATTTTTTAATTATATCGGTTGACTCGTGGAAAAAGTATTGTATACAAAATAGGTACACAATTAGCTCTTAAATTGCATAAAATATTATTGTTGCGCCGCCACTGGTATTATTGTCTACAGACATTACTGACACGTGGCTAAGCCATGTTTGTATTCAATTTAACAATACCTAAATACAACTTATAATTGTAATATGCAAAATCCATAACTTACGGTACAAAGAATCGTAGGGTCAATGACGGGTCAGTGAAACCTGAATCTCAAAAGAGTCACATTACACCACTCACTCTATATGTGTCGTTTTTGGGAAAATAACCATAATTGTCGACAGAAGGCTAGATTCTATACAAACGTTGTTTGGTTCTCATAACATGAAAGTTTGTATACACAAGAGGATCCACCAAATCTAACTCGGAAACTAGTTAGATTTGATGGCTACGCACTAACGCCCCCGCCAGTCACATGAAACTAGACCTCTACATACGCTTAAGAGGAATGCCTACCTGCGATTTTCCCATACAAACGCTCTCGACTATTTCCTCTCTGGTTTTTGAACATATAGAGCAATGAATTTTTCAAATATAAGATCAATATCATCAATATCTATGCCGCTATGTTTTGCTTTTTTGGATATTTTTAATTTAAATAAACTTACAGCGCCTTGAAAATCGCAAAAACGGCTTAAGCGAATTGGCTGCCAAAAAAGGCGCAGTATACAAATATGACAACAAATACCAAAAAAATCAAAACATAGCGGCGTAGATTATTTCTTCTTCTTGCAGTTCCCAAAATTTAATAATGATTGTTGCGTTTTGGAGGAGGAAACAGTCGAGAGCGAACCTCGATTTTTGATATTTTTGCGTGAGATTTTTAGTCCGAGCTGCAGTTGCCCTTATAGCACGAATTGGAGCTCCCGCCCACAGCAGCGCGACAGAAACATTGAGGCAAAAATTCGAGATTTGAAAAGTTGCTCAGCTAAGCAACAAGCAATCCCTGTTCCGGCCGAGCATTGTGTATAGTGCTTTTCTCAAACGATGTGAGGAGATATTAAAATTAAAATAAATACCTACAAGGTAATCAATTAAATCCTCATCATCATCATCATCATATCAGCCGAAAGACGTCCACTGCTGGCCATAGGCCTCCCCCAATAGAGTGTAAATTAAATACTAGTTTGTTGAAATTACAATCGGAACGAAAGTTCAGAAAACAATTGTAGAATTTGCCGCCTTTTTTATTCTTTAAACATGCCATTTCACCAAGCCGTTCAAGCACCATGTTTAACCG
Source organism: Epinotia demarniana (assembly GCA_945867215.1). Lineage (NCBI taxonomy): Eukaryota > Metazoa > Arthropoda > Insecta > Lepidoptera > Tortricidae > Epinotia > Epinotia demarniana. The sequence continues at coordinate 6,983,570 of OX244286.1, forward strand.
CACATAAGTATAGTACCATAGATTTTGTTTTTTTTTATGTTGCAAGTCTGCTTAAAGAGTCTAGTGGTGGTTGGCAGTATGTAATTTTTCCTTTGTCAGTTTAATAATTAGATTATTTAGTAAGCAAATTTAAAAATTTAGAGTAGCGGACAATAATGTTTTTAGTTAGGGCTTGGCCTAAGGCCAAGAAGTAATGTGTGAAAACCCTAATGTATTAGGGAGCCATAAACAAGGAACTTCTTGTCTTCATTTCGTGATATTAACGCATACATTTCAGAGCATGTTTGAGAAAAACAAGTTACAGAATAGGGGGCAGGTGGAAATAGGATATAAGTTTGGGCATTCCCAATTAGCGATCACATGTGATAACAACAATGACAACGTCATAGCACATTGTGACCAGTTAGCGTCTGTAGACGAAAAACTAAAAAACTGCTAATGAAAAGGTGACATTTGATCAAACATGGTGAAATTAATAGCGTCTTAGCCATGCTCAGACCAAGAAAAAAAGACAGACGGAGCGTTACGAACAGTCAAGTGAAGCCAAACCACATACAAACAAAACCAAGCTACTTCAAGTTAAGCACACGCTCACGCACACATAAAAACAAAATTGCACAAAACTCTTCAGCACGTGTTGCAATGCTGTCAAGATCATTTATTTCGAGTTTTGTACGATTTAATTTGTTTAGCGTGTGGGCAACTTATGGGGCTTGGTTGAAAACCGGTTGGCTTCACTAGACTGTTCGTAACGCTCCGTCTGTATATTTTCTTGGTCTAAGTAGCCATGTAATCAAGCTGTATTTAAAGTCTATACTCCTCCCCTCCTATTTTAACCTAATGAAAATATCCCAAATATCAAATATCAAGGTGTATAACAAAAATAACGCCTAGCCAGGCCAGGAGGCTTGCAGTGGGTGGGGCGCGGCGCGTTAATAACCTAGCGGTCGCGGAACCTCAGGTTCCAAGTCAGTCGAGGGCCGGCACCGCGCGAGCGAGCACACGTACGTGTTGAGACATGCCGCCGCCGCCGACTTGAACGCGACGAACGAACGTAACAACGTGTTATTTTATAATTAGTAACATTATTTTTTAAAACATGTAAAAATCAATAAACCGCCGCAGCTGCTCAGTTTATGGCTGTTTAAAAAATGCCCAAAAGGACGTTGGATTATCTTTTTTTAATCTGCCCGCAAATTGTGAACGATAAGTTTATTTTTTTATTAGGTACCTACTTTAGGGTACCTACTTTACATTATGAAGATGTTAGGTACAGTACAATGTACAAAAACAATACAAATGCATGTTACTTATTATTACCTATACTTTTAACGGGATACCTACTGCAATTTACTTCAAAATGAAAGACTGGTTTGAATATACTATATTTTACAATGCACTTGCTCTGAAAGTGCGCATTTTCATGGGTCAACATGAACACAGAAAGCCCTCCATGCTGTCCTTAAAACTTCAAAAGTTAAATTGAATTAGTTAATAGAGAATAGAGAAGTGGCAGATCAATTTTATTTATGTGTGGTGTTATTCATAATGACGCTGACATACATTGTATGTGAAGTAAGCATGTACTAAATTAATATCGGTTCACTTTACTCAAGCGACATCTGGTGAGCATTTTTTGCCTTCATTGATGTATTCTTGGCGTGACAGCCCTAGCGCTACACGTGCTGTGTGTGAATGAATACAAGTTATACGATAGACAGAGATGCACAAAGTAGGCACGTTTCTTATGCCTAAACGTCGTTTTTGCTAGGAAGTGCAATTTCTGTACTTGTACTATTACTTATTCTGTGGCCAGGCCTCCAATTTTGTATGAAATGCCATTACGGATCTCTCGTCTCGCTGCGCCCGAAACGTGACACTTCGAAGCCCATTATGAAGACCACAACGCCAATATTTCATTGCATGTTTGAGAAAAACATATTTGTATACTCTTCACGAATCTATGTTCAATATTGTATGTCTATTAGTTCAATTATCTATGAGAGTGACGAGGTCGAACTTTTTTATCATCTAAATCAATATAACTTTAATCACGCGTTGTTATATCATGTTTTTTTTTTGTAATGATGGATGTTTTCAAGATGTCCGAATGATTTTCATTATGCGTTGTTTCGTTTTTTGTCTCGCACTAAGTTTCTAAAACAAAGATTGTCTCAGACCGCGGGTATTTGACGCCCCGGGTGAATTCAGGGGCTCTTTTAACCGCCCGCGGTGAGTGCAAAATTTTACGTCTTGCATACGGGTGGGGCAGGACCGGTCATTGTGGCACTCTTTGGGGGAGGCCTATGTCCAGCAGTGGACGTCTATCGGCTGATATGATGATGATGATTTTGCATGCGTAAAAAAGGTATTTTTAAGTTTGGATGTAGTAAATAATAATGGCGTTACCGACGCTTTATTGATTTGAAGATTCGTTATTTTGACAGCCATAAAGAGACAAGTTACGTCCCTATCTCTCAAATACAGCGCATCTACGCGTTTGTCCCCTAAAGGTCAGTGTCCACTGCGTACAAGGTAGCGGAGCGATGCAGCACCCATGGTAAGCTCAATAGGGCTTGTATTATGGGATTTATGGGTACTAGACGACGATATATACCATAGATATAAATACTTAAACACAGAAAACATCCAAGACTCAGAAACAAATATTCATGCTTATCACACAAACTTTTGTGCTCAACGGGATTTGAACCCCGGACCTTCAGCTTCGTAAAGGCTACGTCACTATATACCTACTAGGCCAACTGGTCGTCGAAATACGGTCGGTAGCTCTGAAGCCCGGGCCACACTAACGAGAAATGCCATTAATTATCGCGATAATGGACGTTAACCGTACGGCCACACTACGATTATCGCGATAATTAATGGCATTTCTCGTTAGTCTGACCCCAGCAGGATGGACACACCTTAATAGTACAAAAAAAGCGTAGACATCATCGCAGGAAATTTTCCCCAGACGGACTGCGTCAATATTGTTGTTGTTTATAACTTGATACGTCATTTACAAATAACCTGTAATTTGGCGCGTTCGCATTGTCCGATTTAATATACTATAGTTTCTTTTACAGTTTTAATAGGTACTTTTAATTCCATTCGGCTATTGCTTTGGCCTAGTTGTTAGTGACTCTGCCTATTGTGAGTATGATTTGTGTGATGAGCACTAAAAATATTTTTTACTGAGTCATGGATGTTTTCTATAAGTATTTAATTATCTACAGTATATTAAGTATGTATTTCGTCGCCTTCCGTAGCCACAGTCGTTGCTTAGTTTGGGACTGGACCGATTTTTGTAAGATTTTCCCCAGATTTTTATTCGAGTTTTAAAAAAAACATTACTTTACAAATTAAACCGCAAAACATGCAATTTCAAACATTATTTTTTTTTATCATATTCCGTATTGCTTCATCATACATATTTTATGATATTTAAAGAGTTTTACTAGTAACTGATATAGGCAGGCAGCATTTGACACTTTATCCGAGAAAACTACGTACAGAAAGTTCACATACGTAGATAGATCGATTTCATCGTATATTAAGAAAAGTATGTCAATGTAAATACGAGTATTATGTAGGTAGGTAAAGAGGCGCGTAGGGGTGAGATTATTATCCATCACGGATGGGAATCGATGATTCGTTAATCGATTTAAAAAAATGCGGTTTTCCAGAAGTTGTCTATGTAAGTAGGTATGTAAATCATGGTCTAGTACCGATAGTTAAAGCTTTGCTTAGTCTTAGACTTGATTTGTGTCAGGCTGTCAGTTTCTCCCCATGATGTATTATTTCTAAATTATTTAATGTGTGATTTCACATGAATAAAATCGGGTATTCTGAGTTTAGTACTAAATGAATAATCTAGTAAAAATCCTTTTATTTAGCTTGGTAATTACGTACTTCGGGAACGAGTATAACTTTATCATAAACCGAAAATTACATAACATACACATAATAACATGGGTACTTGGTATTCAAAACCCACTGGACATTTTCTTGTTATTATTTTGGAAGATATACATAAAAGTGAAGATAAACATTATAAGAAAAATCAGACACAAAAAAAAGAAAACTAGATTACAATAGAGATGACTTATATAGACATAAAATAGTAGAAAAGCCACGAAAATTAAATTAATGTCGTGAATAGAATTCGGGCTCGTGTTACTTATCAGACGTGATAGTTTTAGTTTTCCCTATTTTTTTATATATTTTTTTTTATTCCCGACAAAATCCATATATCTTTTACGATGTCTCGTGTCACAATGGAAACGCGGCCTCGATTATGCGACCGCGCTTGCAAACGGCATCTCGTGACGCGGGAGACCAGTCCCGATCCGCCAATTGTGAACAAAGACTTGTCTAGATTAGATACCAAATACTGCTTCTACCGCCTTAAAGTTCTTTACAATGACATAGACATAGACATAGTTTATTGGTAATAAGATATTACAGGTCATTGTCAATTATTGGTCAATGTTCGCGATACTTAAGTGTTGATTTGCGTGTTAACCTTTGTGAATCGCTGATATTGTCAAGATTAAACTATTGTGATGTTGTCTATGCTGGCTGCATTACTGGTCGTACGAAAAAGCTCAGACAACGAGTGCAAAACGCATGCATTCGTTTCTGTTTGCGAGTCCCACCCCGCTCCCACATCACTCCCTACTTGAACGCCGCTGGCCTGCTGAACATGCCTGCACGCAGACGGCTTCACCTCGCCACTCTTCTCTTTGGCATAGTGCGATCTGGGGTCTCAGCATATTTGCTGAGTAGACTTGTATGGCCCAAGAGTGCGCGTAGGTGTATGTGCAATGATTCTGGTGCCAAAGCATCGGACCGCGGCGATTCGAGGTAGCTTCAGGTTGGCGGCGTCCAAGTGTTGGAATGATCTCCCCCCACATATCCAAGGAGCGTCTAGCAGGTATACCTTTATGCGCCAGCTTAAGGGCTATTTCTTGACGCTCCAAAGCGCAAAGATCCCAACCCTAACCCATCCAGAACTTAATTTTATTATATTTTTCTCTATTTTTCCTTTTTTAAACATCCCAAGCCTTTCGCGTTTTTAATTTGCGTTACATACATATTTAACTAATTTATTACATTAATTATTTATTCATTATGTGTAGGTATATAAATTTGTATCGGTAGTATGTTGTGTTGCGTTCCTTGCGTCACGTACGGTGCTGTCTGAAAATCAGCGCTGTGAATAAATGTCTTTTTTCTTTCTTTCTTGAAATATGCTTAAACATATGCCTTTTTTCGATTTATTTTAGATACGATTTTTGTTTGATCCATTTGTTAGTTTAATGTTTGTTTTAGTATACATTTTATATTATTATTTATAAAACACATGTCGGGATAATAAGGTTAATATTGCCAAAAATTGTACCGACACTTAGTTAATAAAAATATTTGAAGAAAAACTAAGGAGCCGAAAATCTATATTAACAATACTTTGAAAGTTAGGTATCACGTAAAAATAGATGTCAATTTTAATATATTACAAAAATACTTCCTCTATCGTTGAAAGAATAATTAAAGACGTAAATTTATGACAAAATAATACGTAAAATTTAATGTAAGTGACTTTATCAATAAACGAAGGACGCCATATTTTAAAAGTTAGGCTAACACAATCCTTATTAATGCTTTATTAAAATGTCATAAAATATACGAGTTACATAAAAGCTTACTCCCTTTTTCTCCTACTCCGATTGTGAGCTCAGTGTGTGGTCAATGACCTTAACCTCTGCATAAACTATATATAGTGTTCCCAGGCTACCAGGAAATAGTTTAGATCTACCGTAAACCACGTAATTACGTGCGACACATAACAAATACGGTATTATGACGATTAGACAAAGTAATATTGCATAAAGGAATTATGCACGATGTGTTGGCTCATGCATAAAAAGGGGATTTTATGGGTGTAAAAACCGTATCTATTTCGGTAGCACAGACGGCATTTTTTCGGCAATATTGTTACCTATTAAAGATTTGGCAATATTTTTAGGAAGATTATGAACTACATTTTAGGATAAAATGGTAATTTAATAATTCAATGATCATTTCTTTTGTTTTGGCAATATTAATATTTGAAGGTAATATTTTCGGTTAATTTTTCAGTTTTTTGTGGGGTCGTAATTAACAAGGGCACTTTGTTTGCTCTAATGTATTTAATAATCCACACTAAAATATAGCGTCAAACTATGTCTTAGTTAGTATGTATCAATCAAATTTAATATTCAATTATTATTGTTCCAAATTCATATAATGACGTGTAGTTTATCCTCATGTCATGAAGCACTCAAAAAGTTTCCATTTGTCACATTTCGTAGAACATCGTCACATTAATGCATGTAGTGTAGCCATTTGAATAGCTTGCCACTAATGCCATCTATTCTCATAAATTGAATGACTGGCAATTTAAGTCGGATAAAACCGTTGTACGTCACAAAGTAACTACTTACTTACAAGATGGACTGGCTATACTTTGATTATTAGTCATTTAACAACCGGCTGTTAAGTATCCATTAACACGATTAATAAACCAACGAATGACTCGTAATTGTTAAAAATCAGGGGTTTAATATAAAATAAATCTGGTTATTGAACAAAAAAACTTTTCTTTACTATAAGCAATATTCCCTAAACCAATATTGCCGTATCGGTAGCAATATTGCCGTATTATTATAACTAGTCAATGTTTCTTAATTTAGTCACTGACTGACTGACTTACTGACCGCAAAAAGTTGCAAAAATACATAAATGCAGTAAAGTTGTGTGATGGCCAAGTTGCAGAATTTTATTTAGCTAGCAAATAAAGAATAATAAGAATGCCTGAGACTTGGTTCTACGAAATATCTCACAAATTTTTACGGTGGAAGAGTTTCGAGACTTGACCTCTTTTTTACATCGAATGTTTTTTTTTGGGATCAAGTTTCGGCAAAAATAGTTTTATTATTTAATGACGTTGGAAGGATTAGTGGTCATACGCGGATGTTTTTTTTAACTATTCGTATTTATAACCAACCATAACACGTTTTAAATCGTAAATATAAATTATGTTTGTTGTCAAAGTTCGGAGATCTTGATACCTACATAGTTTTGTTTACCGTACTAATAATATAGAACAATATTATTTGATTATTTTAAGGTAATACATATATTTAAACTGCCAGCAACTCTCGCAGGGCACTTTTACATCGGGACCTTGAATAGGTAGAGGTACAGTCGACTGCAAAGTGATCGATACGGCCAAAGTTGCAAACATATGTATACATGACCTTAAAGTCGAGGCAATAAAGTCGTGTATACATTTTTTTGTAACTGTGGCCATATTGATATCTTTGTAGTTGACCGGACAAATTAAAGGGTTTTTTTTAATCTATGGCATTGAGCAGGTTTTTAACCTGCGACATTCATTTATCAGGCATACGTCGTTTATCGTTTAGGCAACTGATAAATATTTGGGTGGGACTAGGGTTGCGTCCTGCTGTGGACAGTGCGAAACATAATGCCTATAAAGCCCAATTTTTGGTTCTATTGTTTATCAAAAAAAACAGTGTCTCCTCATCCATAATTGTATGCCATGAAAACATATTGAATATGAACGCTAGCCCTTAACTATGACGGGATATTGAGAACAAGACTTTTGTTTTTCTGACTGTTTGTTCCATTTTTCTCTCGAGATTTCGTGCGAGTGTTCTTTTGATTATTGTCTTTTGATTTCTAATATATTTATTGACATATGTATACCATAATGTCGTACTAAAGAACAAAAAGCAATAAAAAAACTTATTAAGTTCATTTACATTTTAACTAAATAGCTACTTGCCGTGACATAATTTTATGACATAATATCCTAATTAGAGGCCATGAATTACACATTACATGTAACTGTACTATTATATATATTATGTTTCGCGGCATTGATCACAAACCTGTCCGCAAGGTGTACTAGCCGGTTCAATTTTGCAATAGTGTCGTAAAGTTACCGAAGATCAATGTCGGCGTTAATGTCTAACGAAATGAAATGGACTTAACTCCTTCGATTTGATTAATTTCAAACATTATGGTCCGGTCACTTTGGTGCTCTTTGGGGGATGCCTATGTCCAGCAGTGGTATTTCGGTTGATATGATGATGAAACATTCAATGAGAGAGAAATTAAGAGCGTTTCTCAAAAAAAAAATGCCACATTTACCACGATCTTAATAGGACCCAAGGTCCCAAAATGTTTTTCCATATTGTGTTAACATTTTCCTTATGCTCGGATGGCGGTAACACAATAGCAAAATCAAAAAGGTACCTATGGCAATTTTGGTAGGTACACGTTATTTTTTATATTGGGGAAAATATTTAAAAAAAATGTTGATGGTACATGGGTTTAAAGAAATAATATAGAACGTTTAATATGCTTTCAAATGACATCTCACACGAACCGACCAATAAAATAGAACCCGAGATTTGAACATAAATCGATGACCGTCGGCCGCCATCTTCGTGACGTCACAGCGATATTTGTCCCCCTCTCCCTTAACTAAAACCCGTAGATTCGTACCTTGGAAACAACAATGAACATATCCATATCAGTTTTAGGCATATAGAAAGGATGTCCACGAAAGTCGTTAAGCAGACGACTTTTGCGATATTGCCTCCGTACTTATTGTATACTTCCGCAATGTGCGCATATAAGAATGAAATCACGAAGTTTATATCCTTTAACAGAAAATCCGTAATGGGCACAGTAAAAAATATATATGCAAGGAAAATATAATAAAGAACTAAATTGACAAATCAAATCCGCAATACAGTCTTCGTCAGGTGAGTGAGCCCAACTATCTATATCGACACATTCATTAATTAAGTTCTGTATAAATAAATTGAATAACGATTAAGATAGCCGTCCTTGACAAAAGTATGTCATAATCGTTTAGAAGACGAATTTCTTAAAATCCGTGTTCATGTATAACGAACGCTGTTGTACGTAATCATCTTCATCATTATCATCTTCATCTTCATCATATCAACCAACAGACGTCCACACTGCTGAAAATACGAGTAGGCCTCGCAAAGAGGACATATGTACTGTTGTACATGTTCGTTATTTATAATAACTAATGGCGCTTCATGACAAATTTATTTATTTATTAGGTTAGGTTAGGCAAAAGGTTAGTATAAACAAAAAGCATACTAGATACTTTAGACACGTACATTATTTAAAATGAATTCTTTTTTTTTCAATTTGCATGAATTCTCTACCAGTAAACTATAGGGCCCAACAAAGACACTCAAAATTGGTGCTGAGTAAATTTATAATGTTAAATATCTGTTTTTTGTATTCACCTTATTTGCAAAATGTATGTCGGCTCGTGGGTTTGGACAAATTGGGAGATTTAACAGTAATTACATACACTTGTCATTGGCTGTCAGCTAATTGATCAGTTGCAGTATTAGGAAATTATTGTATAAAAATAATAAGCTAACCGTCCAAAATGATTTTGACAATTTTGCGCTCTGTAATATTCATAAATAATATTTCTAAAATCACAAATAATCGAGGTAGAATAAATATTTGTAACTTGTAACCCAAACGTGTATGGAGGTTATTACCTCCTACTTAAGGAATTAATATGTCCTTACTATTGTAAACAATCCTAATGCGGTAATACGTCGTTGGCATAAAAATGCAAAACAGAAACAAATAGTTTTGCCTTTGGCATTTTGGCATTACATCCGTGATCAATAGAAGTGTAACCCACTTCTATTGATCTCGGATGAAAATCAATGTCAAAGTCAAAATTATATATATATATATAACTTAATTAATTCGCTGATAGTGTAAAAAAGTAAAATTTAAAAATCTTAACTCAGCACCATTTTCGTACGCCGCACACAGCTGCTGTTCTAATCTATTAACCTTTAAAATGTTAATTAACATAATATTAATACGTAAAACTCACATTTCGGCTGCCTGGTGAGTTGTCCTTTTCTTCGTCTCTCGAATAATCGATTGATAATCGCATCTTTTCGTTCACTAAATTCAAAGTCCTCAAACTTATTGTTCAGCCCCTCGCATTCAGCCAGGTTCGATTCGAAAGTAGACGTGTCAAAATCATTCTTCTGCAATCGATTGTTGCCGATTTCTTTCAACTCCCGGTCAGTGTTGACACCAGAGTATCGCCTGCCAGGCACTCTGCCCCAGATTTGACCAAAGTCCTTCATTTTAAAAAGTAAATATTGTCTATGACACTTAAAATATGGCGGCAATAGTTTTATTCACTTTTCAACACAAGTGGATATTTTATAATACAAATACCACTATCGTTTAATAATTGTGTTTTAATTACACTCGTTTAGTTTTTTTATAAATATTCAATGTCACAATCACGAACAAAGTCAGTTTCGCAACGTACGCAGGAAATTCGCCAGTACAAAAATCACGTAAACACAATAAAGGCATGTAATCACATAATAAAACGCTGCACTCGTTTCCTCACATGATGGTAATACATTTTAACAGTAAACGAAAACTTCTAATTAAATAATTGGCTTGTTAATTGACTAATAACTGTGAAATGTTACTTTTGTTTTCAAACGTATTGGCGCGAATTCGCCGCGCGCTTCGCGTCAAAGTTTTTTTTTCTAAGCATAAAGCCGAAGGCTCGTCGCAATCAGCTGTCAAGTTACTAGTGAGGCGGCTGCGCTATTACTTGTTCTTATATAAAATTTCGCAATCTCACGCACACAGGTGCCTTTTAAGTGCGTAAGCACGACGTCATTTGTCTTTGTGTGAGAGGAATGAGCTTGAATTTTTAAAGACGTAAATGTACATTCTAGAACCCTTTGCAGTATCCTTCATTTTAAATTAAATGCATTGCCTTTGCTCTTATTGGGTTGAGACTGGTTTTATTTGTCCTCTAGTGACGTCAATAACAGGCCCTTATTAGGCCCTTAGTAGATTTTAGGAAATAATTATATTACTATGCTATTCAGGTACTTCCTCCCTCCCTCAGATATAATGTAGGATGGTCCAGGTCCGGGTAGGTACTTAGCGATATACAAATTCGTCTTTTGTTTCTAAAATAATAAAAAATTATGCGATATTTTTGTAAACTTTTTTTTTTAATTATTTGTTAGGTAGGTATCCTGAATTAATCTTTCATAATCTACAAACAGGAAATATTTTTAGTCTTGGCACACAAGAATTTTATGAAAATAAAACATTATTATTAAAAATATCATAATATATGGTCAGATTGAGATTATTTATTTCACGATAAGAATCAATAGTTTTTTGTAATCGTAAGTTAAATGTAAATTGCTTTAATCAGTACTTTAGCCATTTTCTTTATTTCTGTGTTGCGCTAACAGAAAATAATACCAGTTATTATTTGTTTGTGTATGGCATATTCGGTTAGGTTAAATGGTAGAGAATATAAAAATAAATAAATAAATAAAAATAAAGACCCACTCGACGACCGTGTGATCCCTGCAATGTCAGTGTAACTGAGAGCATCCACTCCTCTCTTTCTTATCATAACAAGAAATATCAGTCCCACTAAAAATATTACTTACTTACATGTAAAGTGATTGCCAAGACTCTGTAGCTCAGATTATAGCTTTCAACGTTAAAAATATATCTGATCGCAATTAGCGCCAAGCTTCCTACTCCACACGGCTTAACTCTACCAGCCACGCTTTACAAATTGTATATCTGAGCTGATGCTCTTGCGCTTCTGTTGGCTCGTCTTGGCTGGGGCACTTCCGTGCCCCCAGGTAAAGAAGAATGGGATAGGTAAAAACTATTTTCAACTATAGCCGGACAAGTTTATTTTTGACCCTAGCCATGTTGCGGATTTTTAATGGAAATAATTGATTTTACTGGCAAGGAAGTACTCTTTGACAACAGACGGTAGAAGTCGTCGATTGTCATTGTCACCGATTTAAACAAACAGCAAGGAAGACGAAGGTTGGAATGTGGGGTGAGACAGGGGGGTTTGAGCTCACCAAGGCTTTTCAACCTATACATGGATGAGCTTATTGTCGGGCTCAGTAATACCAAGGTCGGATGTTCAATTGGTGATGGTGTTTGCATGAACAAAATCAGTTATGCGGATGACATGGTTTTGCTGAGCCCGGCGGTAAGCGCTCTCGAAAAGTTGCTTACGGTCTTTGAGAGCTACGTTGAGACGCATGGCCTTCGGTACAATGCGTCAAAGAGCGAGCTTCTGGCATTTAAAGCGGGAAATAAAATGCCAAAGTCACAATTGAAACGTGTGGCGAAATTGAAGTACCTGGGGCATTGGCTCAGCGAGGCTCTCACAGATGATGCAGATATGGAGAGGGAGCGCAGGGCGTTTGCGGTGAGGTGCAATATGCTGGTCTGCAGGTTTGCAAGGTGTGAAAAAGCGGTTAAGACGACTCTCTTTAAGACCTTCTGTCAAACGTTTTATACCTGCAGCCTATGGATCAAGTGTGCCCGAAAAATCTACGACTCCCTGCGCGTCCAGTATAATAATGGGTTCAGGATGTTGTTGGGACTGCCACGATATTGTAGCGCGTCCGGTATGTTCTTCGAGGAGCGCACGGACGGTTTCCGTGCGATAATACGTAATCGCGTGGCGTACCTGACGCGCCGCCTTCGTGACAGTCCCAACAGCCTCCTGAGAGCCATTGCTGAAAATATCAACAGCCCACCATGGAGGCACTGGAACTCCATTCACATGGAGTCTAGACAGAATATTTTTTTTATTTTTACACGAATATAGAAAAAGGTAGTCGAATCCCAGACCGAATGTTTTATAATTGAGGTCGGCGATCGTGAAAGTCGAGTGAAAGAGTCGGAGTCTTCGGAGTCACAATCTATAAAATACTTAAATATCGAATACGTACTTGGATATGAATGAATAGGTATTTATAAAGCATAGACCAGCATACAGCTTTTAGCTAATAAACTGTTAAATTTTTAAATTTATTAGTAGCATTGTCTGCCAACAAAACGCACTGTGGTTTGGCAGATTTGTATCTAGCAATAAGCATGTACTTAAAAAATAAGTTTCTGTCAAAAAAATCGTTTTTGGTACAAGCTTTTATTGCCTACTGTACTCTTCTGTATACCATCATCAACTACTCATTGAGACGATTCTAACGAGCCCAAACTCAACCTTCGTCATCCCTTGAGTGGTAAAAGTAAACCTCCATCTGCGCCGGTAAAGGCCTCTCGTAAGCCCATCAAAGCCTCATTCGGTAATGTACCATCTCCATAGGATTTGGTAATTTCATCCGCTAAATCACATTTTTCCACATTGAATACCTTGCCTAAGATATCAATGGGAGATGATAAATTGTCGGAACATAGCTGATCATGTCTATTCTGGCCCTGCATCTTTAGTAGACATGACCTATGATAAGGTGTCGCCGGATGTAAGTAAACCATCCACATCAAAATTATCAAAATCAATGCCACGAGACGTACCGCAAATTACCGCTGCAACAGCCATCCCGAAACATTGTTGCTGGGGTTGGCGGAAAACGTTAGAAAATTGACTAAGTTTCCCTCGTTTTGCTATGAAATTCATTTTGTTAAACAGATTACGTACCTATTACCTCTGTTCCCTGAATATTTTAAATATTCCAACCAGTAAGCACGAAAGTCCTTCTAGAAAAGCCAAAATCATTTACCTGGATAAACGCAAATTTATAATTTGTTGTTTTTTAGAGATTATTTATTTGAAATTCGAACACAGGAGATCATCATTATAATAGGAATTCAAGATATAGTGGACGGTACATAAAATTTGTACCAAGTCAGTAGTCAACGTTGACCCCTTTCTTGTATTTTTTTACGTTTTCAACCCATATCTCAACCATTTTTCAAAATTTCGAAAAACTGACTCAACATAAAAAATCTGTATACTTACCGAACCTACTTACAAAATTTCATGAGAATCGACTGAGAAATGTGATCCCTAGGCGAGAACAGGGGGATATCCAAACATCCGGACATGAAGAAAAATGATTTTTCGTCCAAGCTGAAGCATAGACACTTCGCTCGCTCAGTCGATTAAAAACTGTTATTTAAACGTAAAACGTCAATTGTTGGTCTTCCATCATGATCATAACAAAACCACAACCTCTCTTTAATCCTAAAGACTAGGCTCTCGAGCTAAATAGAAGCGATTTAGCAACAGCCCTAGTTAATATCACCGCAAAACAAACCACCAGGCGACTTGATGTTCTAGATAATCACCGAATTAACAAAGTATGGGAAGCGACTTTCGGCAAACTACGAGAAGATGAATCACATATTTTGCAAATGTTTTTATTATTTTTTAGGGTTCCTTACCCAAAGGGTAAAAACGGGACCCTATTACTAAGACTTCGCTGTCTGTCCGTCCGTCTGTCTGTCACCAGGCCGTATCTCAAGAACCGCGATAGCTAGGCAGTTGAAATTTACACAGATATTTCTGTCGCCGCTATAACAACAAATACTAAAAACAAAATAAAATAAATATTTATGGGGTATCCCATACAACCCATGCCGTTTTTATGGATAATGGTAGGGTACCCTCCGTGCGCGAGTCCGACTCGCACTTGGCCGGTTTTTTTTTATTTACTGATCAGAGTACGCTCAATCGAATATGTACATTTTCCTGCAAAATTATATTTAACTGTCTCTCTGCAGGTACGAGTCTCTATAAAAACTAACCTACTGTTACAATATCGTATAACTACAGACTTCTGGGCTGTAATTCGGAACGGCATAATGCAACTCACCTCACCCGCCACACGCCTAACGAAAGTATATCTATACGTAAGCTTAGACTACGAATCGCGGCGGCCGGATATATTTGTGGGCGAACCGTGGAATCCAATTAATGCTATCACATCCTTTATCACAAAATCTCATCCTTTATCATAAAATCTCATCCTTTATCATATTTTCTTTACGAATGATTGCCTGCAATTGATATGTACTACGGAGATTATATCAGGTGATTTCGTGGTAAGATTTCGGGTCTGTTAATTTCGGGCAGTCTTTTAGAAGGTGGTCGATGGATTGTGAGACGCTTCAATCGCTCGGGCAGAATACGTTAAATTTACTAGCCCGCCTAGCCGATTGCATGCGACTGACCTGCCCCCCTATTCTGTAACTTGTTTTAAGCTCGCCTCAACGGTCACCCACAAATATTATCTTGACACCGCGATGCGTAGTAACTAAGCGTAGGTAGAGGTCAAGTTTCGTGACGGGTGACCGGCGGGGTGCGGTGCATTTGCGCGTAGCGAATAACAGCCCTGGCCTGCCACTCGCACTTTTGAGCCCTGGCAGTTTCGTCTACATCTGTTATTCGCTACGCGTTAATGCGGCTCACCCCGCCGGTCACCCGTCACGAAACTTGACCTCTGCCTACGCTTAGTTACTACGCATCGCGGTGTCAAGATATATTTGTGGGTGAGCGTTGAGGTGAGCTTAAAACAAGTTACAGAGTAGGAGGGCAGAATCCGTTTATCCTCTTGACACATAAAATGGTGCGCTCCATTACCTGTTGTCATTTCACAAAGGCATATTATGTACCTATAGCAGATTATACATATTACACAAGTCTTCGTACTTTGAACTAAGAATATTACAAGGATGCCTAATATCATAAATAATATAATTATGACCGTAAGTATAATAACTTGGCGCCATAAAACCTTTTAAATAACTGTATTGTATCAATAAATGGTTAATAACAAGGTTATGGAAACTGTGTTGAGTTTGAGAGACATACAAGTACCTACATAAATACAGGGCCGAAACATAATGTCTTTCCCTTTGGTCAATAGTAAACCGTCTATGTCCATGTAATTTAAGTTTATTTACATACATTTATATAGTACGTAAGAGGAGACCCCCTTTGCTTGTTCGCATTATGAGTCAAATATTAAGCCTAAGCCATAAGCTGCGACCATAAGTTTACATACTACATATATACAAGGGGTAGACTATTGTGTGAGCTACGGTATTAGCATAGTGGTTCAGGCGTGTGAGCTACGGTAGCCTAGTGGTTCAGGCGTGTGAGCTAATACGGTAGCCTAGTGGTTCAGGCGTGTGAGCTACGGTAGCCTAGTGGTTCAGCCGTGTGAGCTAATACGGTAGCCTAGTGGTTCAGCCGTGTGAGCTAATACGGTAGCCTAGTGGTTCAGGCGTGTGAGCTACGGTAGCCTAGTGGTTCAGCCGTGTGAGCTAATACGGTAGCCTAGTGGTTCAGGCGTGTGAGCTACGGTAGCCTAGTGGTTCAGCCGTGTGAGCTAATACGGTAGCCTAGTGGTTCAGCCGTGTGAGCTACGGTAGCCTAGTGGTTCAGGCGTGTGAGCTACGGTAGCCTAGTGGTTCAGCCGTGTGAGCTAATACGGTAGCCTAGTGGTTCAGCCGTGTGAGCTAATACGGTAGCCTAGTGGTTCAGCCGTGTGAGCTAATACGGTAGCCTAGTGGTTCAGCCGTGTGAGCTAATACGGTAGCCTAGTGGTTCAGCCGTGTGAGCTAATACGGTAGCCTAGTGGTTCAGCCGTGTGAGCTAATACGGTAGCCTAGTGGTTCAGCCGTGTGAGCTAATACGGTAGCCTAGTGGTTCAGCCGTGTGAGCTAATACGGTAGCCTAGTGGTTCAGCCGTGTGAGCTAATACGGTAGCCTAGTGGTTCAGCCGTGTGAGCTACGGTAGCCTAGTGGTTCAGGCGTGTGAGCTACGGTAGCCTAGTGGTTCAGCCGTGTGAGCTAATACGGTAGCCTAGTGGTTCAGCCGTGTGAGCTAATACGGTAGCCTAGTGGTTCAGCCGTGTGAGCTAATACGGTAGCCTAGTGGTTCAGCCGTGTGAGCTACGGTAGCCACTGGTGCAGGCGTGTGAGCTACGGTAGCCTAGTGATACAGGCATGCGGCTGTCAAGCGGCGGTCCTGGGTTCTAATCCCGGCTCGTACCAATGAGCTTTTTGTAACTTGTACGGAATATTTCCCGTTAGCTTTTCGGTGAAGGAAAACATCATGAGGAAACCGGTCTAATCCCAATAAGGTTTAGTGATCTCTCTGGTTTGGAAGGTCAGATGGCAGTCGCTTTCGTAAAACTTGTGCCTATGCCAAATCTTGGGATTAGGTGTCAGACAGAGCGGACCCCGGGCTCCTTTAGGGGCACTATCGAGAATAACGCTAGGAAGGATGATGAAATTAAGGGGCCGTGTCATCGGCTAGCTCTTGACGACAATTCTTTTTAGCGAGTTTGTGGGCTAGATCTTGAAACTAGGTTTCGCGACCTTTTGCGATAATGTTCCTCCACTCATCACGGTTCTGAGATCTTCCCAAGTGTTGCGATCGGTGTTAAATGCGACCATGTCGCGTTTTACGCAAGTCCTTGAAGCGTAGTAATGTGGCTGTTAAGCTGTTATATACACGCATATCTGTTTTGTTTACACGTAAAAATTGCCTAATTTAGGTAAAGCATCGACAGCATTATGACTGTATAAATCGCCATAATATTAACGAAACATAAGTCAGACGTAATTTAATTTTGATGTAAATATTTAAATGATAAGTTGTGCAGTGTTTGTATTTCATCATCATCACTACATAACAAAGTTGCTTCCCGCTGTCTGTCCCTATGTACCTATGCTATGCTTAGATCTTTAAAACTACGCAACGGATTTTTTGATGCGAAAGATAGAGTGATTCAAGAGGAAGGTTTATGTTTAATATAGTACCCGTGCGAAGCCGGGGCGGTACGCTAGTGGGTTAATAAACTGCTTATATACAAGAGTTTTCATAAAAACTCCGTGGAGGCTCTTCTGTAACCGGGCGTTCCACAATGCGCTTTTCGAATGCAACTTGTCTCAACATAAACTACCTGGCACATCTACCATAGCTCCGGTGAATTTTCACTCTTATATATAACTCTAGACGAACACACAAGTAGATACCTATACTTTATGAAGTTTAATGTAATAAATAATTAGATAAACTGGTTTAAAACATAATTCACAGTACGGGCCTTGAACGATATTATTTTAATTTAAAATGAACATAATAAAACACAAATTAGTCAAGATACACGTCGACGAACAATATGCGTAGGTATTTACGATAATATATGTTTTGGTGTGATAACGTTTTATAAATCGATGAACGCCGGTTGACCGCACGAAAGACTGGTGAGGTCATTATTGTCTCGTTCTGAACTATCAACGCACAGCCCAAACCGCTGGTTCTAGAGATTCCAAATTTGACATGTAGGTTCCTTATAAGGTCTAGGGATGCACTAAGAAAGGATTTTTCAAATTCACCTTCTAAGAGGGTGAAATGGGGGTCCAAAGTTTGTATGTGGAAACGAAACTTCACAGGAGTATTCCTAACGATAAATGTGTATGTACCTGTTTCAGGTTTTTTCAGAATTCAACCCCTAAAAGGGGGAAATGTGGTGACAAAGTCTGTAAATCAGCATGGGTATTGTTTCTATGGTTTTACGGGTCGCTGTAATCAGCGAGCACCCATAGAAACAATACCGATTAAATTACTCCGCCAAGCCACGAGAACATTTGCATATTTTTTTACAATTTACCACATGAACTGATTTCCGATAGCAAATGCGTTGATTACTATAGAAAAAAAGCCGAATCGCTGTATGTGAGCCGATAATATTTGAGGACTTCCGTTGATTCCCCAAGATCATCACCAATGGCACTTTAGTTCCTATTTCAACGGAATCTTATCAGAAGCTGTGACGTACTTTTGCACTTTTAAGTTCATCATTGAGGAATTCGATAAGTCATCTGTGGTCTTCATCATCAATTCCTCGCCACCAAATTTATTATTTCCTGATGTAAATACACGAGTTATAATAGAAAATACCAAAATCACTACACGCGTGCCTAATAAAATTGAGGAGTTCCTTCAATTCCTCATAGATCCCATCATCTAACTGTTTTTTTTTTTTTAATGGGACCCACCTGGGAGCATATACATACAAACAAAAAAAACATTTTTCGTATCGGCTCATCAATGACGGAGTTCTGAGGTAACAATCATTGAAAAAAAAAAAGAAAATACAACCAAATTGAGAACCTCCTCCTTTTTTTGAAGTCGGTTAAAAAGACCACAATTTTAATATCAATTTTGTTTTTAAGTAGTAACGCTGCTAACGATTTTGAATCAAAGGAAAAATTGGTCGATGTGGTCGCCGGTTCGAATTCGTCTAGGATCATTAAATTTTTGATTAAAACTTTGATTAAAAAATTATAATTTTAAAATCCAACGTGGCGGACGTGAAATAACATCTCCCCTGTTGGGGTGGGATGGTTTGAAATGTCTAAATTGCAATATTGGTGTCGTTTTTATGGTTTTTTGTGAGGTAACAATATAATGATAATTCATGATAGTAGGTAAGTATATACGATGGTATAAGTCGTATAACCAGTCAAAGCGTTAGGTATTTTTAAATGTAGGTACTTTGGGTTATGATGCAGACCACCAATTTATTGGTATTTAATGTCATTTAATACTATTCTATGTATTGAAAATATTAATAGATACGTAAAAAATAACGATGTAGGTGTGTGATACTGGATTTTATGAATAAATCTGTATCTAAATCTGGTTATCAAATTATAGATTTCGTTTGCTTGATATTATTATTTTTACCTTTTTTGGATAAACTTGTTAAAGCTAGTGGCTCTATGAGCAGTAGAATTCAGCCTGCTTTTTATTAATTTAGACAATGTTTCAAAGAAAAAAATAACTATAGGCCAAATTCTAATAATCCCCGATAAAAAAGAATAAAAAAGATTACGAGAAGACAAGCAACGATTTGGGCATTAAAAAAGTATGATTATAAAGCCACATTTATATAAAGCCTAAAACATATAATTTATTTGAACAATATGAAGCCCAACTACGTAAAGAAAGTTAAGAACAGCAGATTCGTCAAAAAATTTATTTATAACGACCCCAAAGAAGTTCCTAATTTATAATTATTTGAATATGTGGTGAAACTATTACCAGCTTAATTGTTACGACGAATTACGTCTTTTAAAGCTGTATTTAAGTTTGTTAGATTCGAACCGGTGACCACAACAGGCATTCATGACCCGTCGCTACTAACCAACTGAGCTATCGGAACAATCCGGTTCGGCCGCCAAATCTTTCAATCAGTTCCTTTTCCTTCCTACAACGCCTTAGGGAGGCGTGCAGCCTGTGCCGTGCAGCCGTTAATGCTGTGGTCGCCGGTTTGAATCCGGCTTGCAACATTACATTTTTAAATGTTTCCTTTTAATTTAATTTCGTTAGCAGCGTTACTGCTTAATACATAAAAACTTTTTAACAAAAAAAAATGTACAAAAAAAACTGAAAAGCAAAAATAATAAACCTTTCTTATTTAGTTTAATGACTAAGTTCTTAAATTAATCTAAGTGTACCTAAGTAATTTTGAGTCGGCGCCAAACAATCATATATATTATAAACCTTTTTTATTAACCTTAATAACTAAGTTCTTAAATTAATCGAAATGTACCTAAGTAATTTTGAGTTGGCGCCGACTCAAAATTAATTAGGTACACCTAGATTAATTTAAGAACTTAGTTATTAAACTATTAAATAAGAAAGGTTTATTTTTTTTTGCTTTTCAGTTTTTTTCGGCGGTTTAATTTTTTTGTTAAAAAGTTTTTATTTTTCAATTTTCTGTGGTTTACTTTAGTTAATTAGTAACTAAATTACTAGTTACTTACATGCAATATTTGTGATTACTCTCTGCATATGTGGTCATACATTTCAATCAGTAAGTGAACAATCAATCATGCCTTGTTTTCCTACCCTTAGGGTTGGAATTTTTATTTAAAATGTATGTGGGACCAACTTCGAGGTATACCCTTTCTAAGAAAGAAAGAAATAAATATCATAATCGGACTACTCTCTAAAAAGTTATGCGTGGTCACACAAAAAAAATATACGCGTTGACTTGAGAACCTCCTCCGTTTTTTTCGTCGGTTAAAAATTAGCAGAGAAAGTAGTTGAGTATGTTTGTGCGCGTGAGGACCGAATGCATCCCGAGGATCGTGAGGTTGGCGACTCGCGATATCGTGAATTTTAATTCCTTTGTGGTAGAGTTCTAACAGAAGCATTAGTATGAGTTTGCAGTGAGCCGCGTTTGCTATAGTCGCTACTGCGTACATTATTAGTATGGAGAATCCATGCACCCCTGGCGGTCACTCATCATCATATCAGCCGAAAGACGTCCATTGCTGGACATAGGCCTCCCCAAAAGTGTGTCAAAGTGACCGGTACTGCGCCACCCGCATTCAGCGGACTCCCGCAACCTTTACCAGGTCATCAGTCCACCTTGTGGGGGGCCTACCTACGCCGAGCATTCCGGTACGTGGTCGCCACTCGAGAACCTTTCCACCCCAACTCACTCATAGGACAAAAAAAAATTTTGCACCATGAGTCACTTATTTCGCACTTTATTCGCAATCGTTAACTCGTTAGTTCGTATAGTTAACTCGATAAACGTGTATACGCTAGGGACTAACGTTTTGTAGTTGTTGCCGGAGAACATCGGTACCATGAGATACAAATTTGACGGCTCGAATTTGTGACAATCGAAATCTATTCCACGCGCGTTTATTCGCTGTGGATAATAGTATCGTAATGTGTGTTTTCGATAGTCACTCGTGGTGCTCTACTGACCATATGTCGTCCTTCACAAAGGAATAATTTTGGCCGAAAGGGAGTCATGTTCCGTGTGACGCACTAAGTGACACGATAAAGCGTCCGTCTTGTTCTATCGAACGGTGACAGGCTGACAGCCAGTGACGAACGCGCTATCTTGTCACTTATAGGTTTATATTGATATGTATGTTAATTTTTAAGATATTTATAATATGGGCCCTGTTGTCTGATTCAAATAAATAACAAAATAGACGCAGGTGAAAGAGTTTTTCGAAATCGAGTGGACTGTTCCTGGGGTTACATACAAACTTATAAACTTACAAAGCTAAACCTCACAGACTTTTCCTCTTTATAGATTAAATTGATTTGTGATGAAACGGTAACAACCAATACTTGACCCTGGCGTCATATCATGGCGTAAGTTCTTTGCTTAAGAGTGCATTAAACTCCTAGAGAATGCCATTTGACCTTCGATTCACTTCTGATAACTTTTAGTTTTGAAGCGTCCACAGAATATGCATTACTTGCCTTGAGTGTGTTCCGGTGACCTGTTTTACGCTACAAGTTACAATTTTCGAACAAGCGAGTCAAGCGAACAAAGTACTAATGCTTCAGCTTTGGCCAAAATTCGTTTGTGTCCTGATGTCCCGCAGTACCGCTCTTCTCCTCTACAGGTCGCATTTATCAGCCGATTCTCGTGAAATTTTGTGAGCAGAGGGGCAATCACGAAGCGTTTTAAACGCGCGTAAGTTTTTTTTTTTTTTGCTGTCATACTTCTTTGGAGATTCCTTCAATCTGCACGCACGGACGCCGGCGCGTATACATTACATAGAGTACATCTGAACGTCTGTCTAATTAGACCAGGGACTCCGGCGCGTCCCCAAGGGGCACGTCAGGGGATGGGACGCGCCAGGGAAACGCGTTAGTAAAGTTTAGCTGATATTTTCCCATACTAAAAGTGCCATTTAGGTCTGCCTGACGCGCGTACAAAGTTAACGGGAAGTACCCTTTAGGTTTTGAGTTACTTGCAAGTACCTACTCAATTTCAAAATATGCGACTTAAATTGCTATTTCTTTTGATTGCGTTGACATAAAGGTTTGGTTTTGCTACAGCTGAAAGGACCTATAGCCCTGAGTAATTGACATGAATTTCAATTTAATACCTCCACACGTTTCCGAGGAAAAAGGTATTAAGTTTAAAATTTAAAAAGATATTTTTTGTATGATTTTACTAAAAATGTCTACTTTTCGTAATTTTTTTGTCTGTGCTATGGACGTTGCTTCGTGCCAAATTTCAAGTTTCTGAGTTCACAGGAAGTACCCCGTAGGTTTTGCGAGTGTCGAAAAACTCTAAAATTTGCAGCATGAACGACTTTGTCTTTTGATTGCGTTGGCTTTTAAGTTTGATTTTTTCACAGCTTCAAGGGACATTAGACCTGAGTATTTGGTATAAATTTCAGCTTGATACCTCCACGCATTCCTGAGAAAAATGGTCTTGACAGAAAGACAGACAGACAGGCAGACAGACAGACAGACAGACAAACGGACAACAAAGTGATCCTATAAGGGTTCCGTTTTTCCTTTTGTGGTATGGAACCCTAAAAAGGGTCGGCCACATACGCCTTGGGAAACGCAAGTGTCCATAGGCTAAGCGTTAGCTAAGGGGTCCACATACTACAACACACCATGTGCCCGTTTTTAGACATAATATTTTAAGTTAATTTAAACTGAATTTAGTTATTCCGGATATGGTACCTAACCGATTTCAATGGGGTCAAATCATTAATCAAATGACACTTTAATGATTCATTGATGACTTTTGGCTTTCGGGCGTTGTATTATTTAACAACATTCTATTTCAATTGTAATAAATGTACAGTACTTAATTTTACATTCCTAAAAACAGGCCAGTCGAGGCATTCATTTATTTTTATACGACGGTGCATGGCAAACAAGCGTACGGCCCGGCTCGGCTGATGGTAAGCGGACACCGCAGCATACAGACGCATGCCACTCTAAAGGAGTAACATGGGCGTTGCCGACCCTTGATATGTTTGAGGATTTGCCGTGTGAAAACTGAAGGAACAAATGCCCTCGCTCTCAACATAACGTATCCTCGCGAGCTCTGGCGACTTTGCTCACCTCCAGGAACACAACACTACTATTTAAACCCATCCAGATGGGTTTTGGGTTGAAAGGTGGCTGTGAGGGAGCAGTTCATGCAACCCGGACTTTTCTCAGCAGCCAAAATTTCGAAATTCTAGTCAAAATTGATGTTAAAAATGCGTTTAATTCTGTGGATAGGGGCGTCCTTTTGACCCAAACTGAAAAGGAACTTCCGGAAATATATTCGTACTTATGGCAGTGCTACGGAACTCCCTCAAAGCTTATGTACAGGGACACTGAAATCCCTTCTTGCGTAGGTTGCCAGCAAGGAGACCCACTTGGCCCTGTCATTTTTAATCTGGCCATTCACCCAATTTCACCGAGCTTACGTCTGATTTAAATATCTGGTACCTCGATGACGGCACTATTGGAGTTAAAGATCGACAGTTCTGGCCGATCTCCAAACAATTATTCATCGGTTTGCTGAAATCGTCTTGACAATCAACTTCAATAAGTGTGAGATTTTCATTGGAGAAAGCATCCCACCCAACATCCGCACGTCAATCATGAATGATATTAACATACTCACACCAAATATTTCTGTACTTTCTAACGACACTTACACTTTTAGGAGCCCCCATTTTTGACGAATCAATTCCTTTGTCCATAAATGCCAAAATTGACAATTTTCATAGTTGCTCAGAACTTCTTTTCCAGATTAACCCACACATGGTTATTTACATTCTGCGACTTTGCTTATTTTCACCTAAATTTATGTACATACTCCGATGTTCCCCAGTTGAAAATTTCCCTCACTCACAGCAAACATAGACCAAATTCTAAAAGACACAATGTGCAAAATTATTAATATAACTCTTTGTTCTCGCAGTTGGTCGCAAGCATGTCTCCCTATAAAATTTGGCGGCCTCGGTATCCGCTCGACATGCAGTCTGGCTCTCCCGGCGTTTCTTGCGTCTGTCAACAGCACGCTCACCCTCATTGGTGGTATTCTTAACGTGTCGGTGTCGTGCCTGGCAGACGCAGAGTGTGCTTGGAGAGCGGAAAATCCCAACGAGCAAATGCCGTACGAAAAATCGAATCAGGCTGCTTGGGATGCTACCAAAATAAAAAACACCTTGCAGTCCTTACTCGACGATTCCGTCAACTACGAACGAGCCAGACTAATTGCGGTTTCAGAAAAAGAATCAGGCCATTGGTTGCACGCGCTTCCGTCACGTAACCTTGGCTCAGTTTTAGACCCCTCTGCACTGCGAATAGCTGTGTGCCTTCGCCTCGGCCTCAAAATATGTGAGCCTCACGCCTGTAGCCGCTGTTCCCAGCTCGTGGACTCACTGGGGCGTCATGGCTTGCACTGCCCTATGAGCGCCGGGCGTCTATTCAGGCACGCCACAATAAATGACCTCATTCACCGTTCACTAAGCACTGCAGGTCTCCCTGCTACTCTGGAACCAACGGGCCTCTCCGCTACTGACGGGAAGAGACCTGATGGTTGCACTCTCGTGCCCTGGAGGCTAGGCCGCCCTATAGCGTGGGAGGCTACCTGTGTCGACACGCTGGCTCCGTCCCACGTCGAAGGGTCGGCTCGGAAGCCTGGGACTGCCGCTGACCAAGCCCAAACGACATGACTCGAACAAAAATTAGGGCTTTAATTTGTAAAATGGTTTTAGGAAAACCATAATATTTTTGAACGAGCTACCCAACGATACCCCACACCATGACCCTAACTAGAAAAAAAATACACCCACGCATTAGGTGTAGGGGAGGTACCTAACCTAAAGTTTTTATTGTACTGTTTAGTCGGCTTGATTGATTTATATACCCATGCCGAATCACAGTTTTAAGTATATTAGTAATGGTTAATGAGCTAAGCCGAAGAAGGACGGACGGACAGACGGACATAGCGAAACGTTAATTATCTATATATATATATTATCACCCCTTAGAGGTGATCTCGTAACGTTTCGTTTGTATCACCGTCTTCAGACATGAAGGACCGACCAGATAGAGAAAGATACAAACGTACAAAGATACAATCTTACAAACTGAACTCTTTATAATATTAGTATCTATAGACCAGTTGTCCACAACACAGACAGAACCCACGAGATAAAATATTGCTCAGTTCATCCCGAAAATCCAGTGTACAATTGTAATTCTGGAAATTCAGTGTAATTCTGGAAATTACCCCCTACAGTATACAACCTTACAAACTGCAACTTAACAAACTTTACTAGAAATATAGATTAATAGGTACATACTAGGGATGCAACGATATGTCTATTACGATACCGATACGAATGACGAATGCATCGTAATAGCAAATACGATAACGAATGCATTACGATTTTTTAAATTTACATCTAATAAAACAAGACAATTGAGTAAAGTCAACATTTATTTAATTTTTAGACAGTTTACCACCTAAATGTCATGATTAAAATCAGTTTCTTTCAAATTCTTATTAAGAAGACACATTATTTTTTAATTATCACGTTTTAGTATATTTCGTATATATCCGTATGGACTAAACCAGCTGTGGAAAACAATCTTTCTAAATCTACAGTAGCTGGTTTGATGGAGAATACTTAGGGCCAATTTTTTCAAGTTCGGAAATACAGTATTTTTCTCCAAACTAATAACTAGTTTTAAGAATCGTTATTAATCGTAATATTTTTTACGATACGGATGATCGTGAAAAATAACGATAACATGCGGTTTACGATTATCGACATCGGTATCGTTGCATCCCTAGTACATACGTCATTTAATAGTTGTTGTATGCGGTCCGGCAGCTTCCACGAAGTCTCTGACGCACAAAGTATTCATTACCCTATTAACTATTAATATAAATCATTATTAACGGTTGATTTTCCATACAAACATTAATAAATTCAGATCTAAAACCGCAACTCGTGTTCACAAGTACTTAAGACGGCGCAAGTTAGCCAATTAATCCTACTAATATTATAAATGCGAAAGTTTGGATGTTTAGACATTTGTTACTCAATCACGCTTAAACGGCTCAATCGATTTGGATGAAAATTTTCACGAGGATAGTGTAACATAGCCTGGATTAAAAATTAGGATAGTTTTTATCCCGGGTTCACGCAGACGAAGTCGCGGGCGGAAGCTTAGTAAATACATAAAGGTTTTGCCTGGCGGTCCTTCTGACATTGATACAAGATTCAATTTCGCCTGGCATGCGGAAATAGTAGATTGTACATTACATTACATTCGTAATCACATCATTTTCAGCCCCTAATCGCCCAGTGCTGAGCATAGACCTCTCTTCGAGTACACACCCATGTCTATCCTGAGCTGATTTTATCCAGGAGTGACCCGTCATCTTTCTCATGATCTCCCGTAATCTTCCATTGCATCATTTTAAAACAATATTAACATGTATATTATCAACCTACAAATATCTAATGCATAAGCGGACAATCCACACAGCTCTTAATTTCAATATTTGTAAATGCCATCACACCTACACCTGTATTTCATCATACTTACCTTAGACCTGATTTGTAAACACTTGATGGACCATTGACCTCTCCTCATTTATTCAGTGCTGTTACGTTTAAGTTATAACTATAAGTGAGTAATTATGATATAATTTTGGGGATATATGTAAATATAGTATTTGACGACCGTTTTAGCCTAGTTGGTAGTGACCCTGCCTACGAAGCAAGAGGTCCTGGGTTCGAATCCCGGTAAGGGCAAAAATTTGTGTGATGAGCATGAATATTTGTTTCTGAGTCATGGATATTTTCTATGTATTTAAGTATTTATATCTATTATATATATCGTCGTCTAGTACCCATAACACAAGCCTTACTGAGGTTACTGTGGGACTAGGTCGATTATTTATTTTATTATTTATTTATAGTGTAAATACTAGGGATGCAACGATACCGATGCCGATAATCGTAAACCGCAGCTGCGCAGGTTATCGTTATTTTTCACGATCATCCGTATCGTAAAAAATATTACGATTAATAACCATTCCTAAAACTAGTTCGATTTCAAATTATTGGAGAAAAAATTCTGTATTTCCTAACTTAAAAAAAATGGCCAAAGTATTTGTCCATCAAACCAGCTACTGTAGATTCAGAAATATTTTTTTCCATAGCTGGTTTAGTCCATACGGATATATACGAAATAGACTAAAACGTGATAATTAAAAAAATATGTGTTTTCTTAATAAGAAATTGAAAGAAATTCATTTTAAGTATGAAATTTAGGTGGTAAACTGTCTAAAATTTAAATAAATGTTGATTTTGCTCAATTGTTTTGTTTCATTAGATGTAAATTTTAAAAATCGTAATGCATTCGTTATCGTATTCGCTATTAAAAAAACGCATGTCATGTTGTCACACCAAATAAATACATTTCTTTCTTTCTTCATTCTTAATATTTATAACATTACATTACATGGGCTTTTATTCCGAATATTAGATTTCCACATTTCTTGTTTATATAAAATTTGTTAGTTAGGTGTGTCTATTTGGCAAAGGGCTCCGCCTAATCCTTCCAAAGGTTCCTATCTCTCGCCACTGTTTCCAGTAGTAGGCCTTCAGTTACTTTTAGTTCGTCTTCCCACCTCTTGACTTGGCGACCTCTTGCTCTTTTACCGTCTCTCGGTTACCATGTGGTGATTTTCTGACTGCACTTCTACACACACAAAACACTGTCAATTCATTCGCTTTGAAGCCGGTTGTGGTGACAAATTGATAAGTGTATAGAACGCTTCAGCCCACTCGAATACGCATAAGTTTTAAACGACATACCTACTTTTTAATCAAGTTAAAACTCATGGATCCGGTCTTTTATTAATTTCGAAATACTGAATCGAAGAAAAAATATCTAAGTATTATAATTATTGAACCTTCTCAAAATTTTCACGAGGATCGAATGTTCAAGAGAAATCCGACCTGTGCCAAAACATCCAAGACTCGGAAACAAATACAAATACATATACAAATACACAAAAATATAATTAGCCCCTTAAGAGTCCGCAGTAAGCTCGGCCGAATTTCTCCTTCCCACACAAACGGAGTTTAGTTCTCATTTTAAAACTACGTGTTGGATTGTTACGAAACTTTGCATGTACAATAACATGACATATATCTATGTCTGTAATTAGTTTATGTGATCCCAGTTTATAAAACAAGCGAAATAAGTAGAGCAAAGACAAGTTTTGTATGAAAAACTTAAATTCGCTGTATTTTTTAATTATGGTATCTGAAGCTACATAAACTAATTAGGTACAGACCTGTATATACCTCATGTCATTGTACGTGCAAAGTTTCGTTACATCCAATTTTAAAATGAGAGCGTAACTAAGTTTGTATGGAGAATCGAGCACTCTTAACAAGATTCGAACCTGTAGGATCGTCTGCTTCAGCTGAGGCAGGTTCACTGGTACCTCCTAGGTGAAACCGGTTGTCAATTAGGTATCCTATATCGGCTATAATAGGAACAAAGGCCAGACACTGGATATAGGAACGAGTTTGAATCTTTTTTTCCCCTAGCTGTAACTAAGACCTTCGTTCCCTTCTCTGGCTCGTTTAATTATAGCATCCTATAGAAGTTTAAGTTTAAGTTCATCTTTGTACTCTTGTGTCACATATATAAGTATACTTTAACCTGCTATGTATTTGTATCTATTTAGTAGTGTTTACAGACACATAAATATGATTAAACTTTAAAAAATATTTATTTAACGACGTTAGTTCATAATAGTATATTATGCCACTACTTTGGTTTTAAGAACGAGTCTTTGGTTGCTCTAGTTTGTAAAACATCTTAACGTCCGCGTCGCACACAATGTTTTTCATAACATTTGCGAGGAAATAAATTGATGTGGTAATATACTCGTAATAAAAAATACAAAATGTCAATCGTCCATTTTGTTTAACGTGTGGCGCTGCAGGCGGCCTTCAGCGTGCAGCCACGGTTTTAAATCATTGTTTAACATACTAAATTACTTAACATTATTTTTCAAATCTTATACTGAATCATTTTGTTAAACATATTCAATTTGTGTTTTTATGTTTAGATTTATTTATGAATACGTTTTGAAACATAGTATTTGACTTAAAATCTAACTTTATAAGTGACGCATGAGTGACAGATACAATTTAAGAAAAACAAACATTACTCCCATGGGCGTAATAAAGGCTATTGTAGCTCTATATGCACGCATTCCCTCTCATCCATGAGAGGAGGCCTATACCCAGCAGTATATATACGACGTATATATAGGCTGATTTATTATTATTATGCATGCGCGTTATGAAGCCCTTTGCGAGCAAGTGTGATGAAAATGGCTATTACACCTAGGGCCTATACAGACTGCGTTTTTATCACGCGCCGTGCCAAAAAAATGCAGACTGCGCGTGAAAAAAACGCAGTCTTCATAGGCTTTTATTGTTGCACCTCTTTTTTGTCGTCTATGGTTGTCCAGTTCAAGTTAAACCAGTTCAGAGTGAGACAAAGCGGGAGAGATTATGAATCGCAGCTCCTATTTCCATATCTTCTCGCTCATTTCCTTTGAAGTTGAACAAAGACAGCGCATCTGACTCATTATCTCTTTGAAACAACATAACTTTTCATTATCAAAACTAGTTGGACTTATGCCTTTATAGGATTTGCGAAATCCAAGGTTTTAATTGCCGTTAACTAGTGTTATTATGCGGATTCGCTTAGGTCGTAAATTTGTGTAATTATTGTGTTTCCATACAAGTACCTATGTGTGTTACCATTTTCGCTCAGGGCTGGCTTCGGTCCAGAGCTTCTAAGATATTGAAATTAGATTAGCTTCATAGATTTTGAAGCATTGTGGACTAAACTTTACCCGCGTTTTGGTCATGCGTAAATCTTCCATACAAATCTATACCTAGGGTAGTTCCAGTCCTATTACTCCTATTTCACGTTCATGGGAAATTAATTCCGGGAAAAAAGTCTCCTGGACTTGAATTACTAGATCTTCTAGTCCAGGAGACTTCTTTCGCGGAAGTGGATATGGTATCATCCAAATTGTATATCCATCAGAGCCGTAGGTAAGCCTGTTTGCCAGCGACGTGGTATTAAACAAAACAAAAACATTGTATCTCGGAGTTTTTGTTTTATTTCTACAACGGCAGCCAAGAATATACCTACGCTCAATTCGTACGTCCGGCTGTTCTGCTCACAACCACGAAAATCAGGTTCGATAATTATAGTATTTTTTTGACTACTCAATTTATGGAATGCTTTAAAAAAGGTGCCTCGATTTCTACACCTTACACTACTTCTGTAGTTATATATGTCGGCGGCCGATCGTAAAATCCGCCAGATCACGAGTTTCCTAGGCATATCGTGAGACGCCGCCATTTCATGATATATCTAAAAGTTGGCGAGGCTTATCACGATGTGCCTGATAAACAATACGGCAGATCGATTAGAGCAACGCATTCGTCGATATTCCTAGCTCTATACCGGACACATCGCAAAATAGTTTCTTTCTTGGCCACTGGTGGCGCTGCGTATGCTATGACGGCCGTGTTCGTAGGGAGCCAATAATCAGGGCGGACAAAAATGGCTTGTCATAAGCGGACTCTGTCTTAGGTCGGTTAGGTTAGGGTTCACTTGTGCCCCTCAGACCAGAAATAGACACCCCACCCCGCAAAGCGGGGTGGCGTCGACTCGCTGGAGATTATCAGGCACTCTTACTTGGTTTTTATTTACGTACTTCAATTTTGGACACCCTACTTACATATAACGTATTGAACGATATGGCGGCGTTTCACGATATGCCTAGGAATTTCATGATCAACCTAAACGTTTGGCCACACTGGCTTGGCCAAATCATGAAATGCCGGCGTTTCATGATATGCCTAGGAAGTTCATGACCTGCCTAAACGTCAGTAGGCAAATCGTTAAATGGTGAATTTTGAACGATATGGTGGATGTCACTCAGCGAAGTCATGAAATGACGACGTTTCACGATATGCCTAGGAATTTCATGATCTGGCGGATTTTACGATCGGCCGCCGACATATACTTACCTGTTAAATCGCGCAATCGCGTAAACTATGCAAGTTATAGTTTAAAATAGAACTTACACAAACTTATGCTTTAAGTTTACTACCATTTACCTTCATAATTTATCTAACTTTAGCTTTGCGTTCCTGTTAAACTATAAAATGACTGACCTTAATTTTGTGTATTCATTTTGACAAATATGGCGTTAAATTAATATCATTAATGTCTGAGTTATCTCCAGATACGTTTTACTGCCAGCGCCTAGGTCTTATTTGAATAAAACGATTGAAACGAGTATGTTGCGTAATTTCAAGTTTCAAGCCCATTACACTCGTGTTTCTGGGGTATAGATAGAGACACATCAATAAAATAACAGATTTCTATGTAAAACTATTGCTTCTGCTACGTCACGCACATATAAATAAAATATATGTATTTAAGTATGTAAACGTATGTTTATATTTAATTCATTATATATGCATGTATGCACATTAATGTAATTAATTGACTTATGTTCCTTTTGAGTCTCAGCATTTAGGATCTTGCACCACTAAAGTTTCTGTATAGCCCAGAATTAGTGCTATAAAGTTGACTTAATAAAAAAAACCGGGCAAGTGCGAGTCTGACTCGCGTGCCGAGGGTTCCGTACAAACTTTCAGACACTATATACCCGTCACGACCACGCATTATTTTGGACCAATTTCGATAATTCTTTTTGTATATGAAAGAAGGCACTTTCAGAATACTTTCATACAAATTTAAAGAATGAATATCAAACACAAAAGTGTTAAATTACAATCTATTAGTTTAAAAATGTTTTTCTTTTGGTAAAATAAAAAAATACGCTAGATAGAGGTTAAATTATAACTTTCTGGTGATATTTACGTGAATCACAATTTTACAGGACGTGTTTTTTTTATTTTTGACACTGCGGTCACTTGGCTGGGTGATTAAAATTAATATTTATACAAAAAAAACAATAAAAATGCATATTTAATGCATGTTTAAGTTCTTTGTAATTTAAAAATTACTTGGGCTTCGGCCCTAAGACGGTTAAGAAAACACCGTGTATATTAATTTCAAACTTTTTGCTTGGTAAACTTTGGAGATAAGGGGAGGAAATGGTTTTTTTTTCAACAATTTCCTTTATAAATCAAAATTTTACCACTGTAGAAAAAAACGAAAAACTGTTTTAAAATGTCCAACTCAAGCCCTTTCATATGATACCCCACTTGACCTACTAACTAAACTTTGATTTCCTTTTCCCCCCTCTTATCCGTAATTTTAGATAGATATCAAAAACATATATTAAAAATTTTCATGTTCCATACACGTGGATTAACTTTTTAATAAATATTCCAAATTTCTAATGGATAGCATTAGTAATTCCTGAGATATTTAACATTGTGACAGACAGACAGACGGACAGAGTCGCATAAGGGTTCCGTTTTTACTTTATTGGTCCGGAAGCCTAAAAATACTGAATAGTGGTGTAAACAGTTCGGACAGTACAACTTAAAAAAAAACTCGATCTTTAATACTTCCCTCACGATATTCTCAGGGAAAATTAGGTGTTTAAGAGATTTTTTCGAAAAAATGCTTCGCTACAAATTCCAATTAGGGTAAATCGCCAATAACTGGCCACCTAATACTAAAAATGAACTATTCACCTATCATAGAATTCATTTTTAGCATATGGTGTTAATTATTGGCCACCCTTCAATTACTTACCTATACAAAATTAAATTCTGTTTGTAGGGAAACAGAGTTCATTTACAGTTAAAGGGGGCCAGTTATTGGGGATTTACCCTACATCACATTTCAAATAAGCTCTTTGACATTTGAACAGTATCAACACCATGTTTTTAAATTAGTTTTTTGCATGTGGCTAAATGTAGACTGTTTAAGATATAATAGCTTACTATCAAAGTCCTAATTTAGAATTCATGAGACATCCGACCAACTTGTCTTGAATCAAATACTGTTTCATCCTTATTGCTTACAGGTGCAGTTGATTTTAAACTCAAACACTTCAACTTAAGATTGACTTCCCCTTTTCATTTATAGATATGTGATCTTAATGTAATTTTAATCGGCATTTTAGACAATACGACACAGTTCCTTAGAAAACTTTTAACAACATGGACATTCTAACAAGCTGAGAAGGTCGCTCTTAACACAAGGGCTCAAAAATCACAAATAAACCCCACATTTGGAGGACTTTACCCCGAAAATCGCAGTTTCAAAAAGTGGCCAATGTAACTCTTGACAGAAAAAAGTTATTCACCCATTTTAGTTCGGGTGACGACCGCCGATACAATCTGAGACATGCCTGTATCATAGGAAGCCTGACACTTAATCCCAAGTGTTCTTCTTCTTCTGCTTATTTGCTGCTCTTGTCGGTGTAGCTCAAAGTAGGCTCCATCTACTCCGATCCCAGGCAACCTCTTTGTCATCTCGATACGACCTAACGTATTTTCTTTTGCTTGCAACTATGTAGTTTAATCTAGGTCTTGCTCTTCCTCGCCTCCCTATTGGATTATGCTTTTCTATCCACCACATAGAGGCTAAAAGGCGAGGCTACAGCACAAAGCCGATTAATTATACAAGCGTAAATAATTCACTTTAAAAACGTTATCTGACTTTTTTGTAGCTACTCCGCCATGCCACATGAACATTTCCACATTTCCTTTCCACTTAACCACGTGAACTGCTTTCCGAGAGCGAATGCGTTGATTATCACAGAAAAAAAAATCACAGTCGATTTCTGGAGGATCTCAGAATCACCTTTGGGACTTCATTATTTGCTATTTTAACGGAATCATATCAGAACCTGTGATGTACGGGGTTACACTATTGAGTTCATCATTGAGGACTTCCATAAGTCATACGTGGTCTTCGTCATCAGTTACATTTCACTATATTTGTGATTTCTAGGTGTAAAAACACGACTTGTATTAGAAAATAGGTACCGAAATAACTACATGCTTATCTTATAAAAAAAAATATTTCAGACCTTGGTCCATATATTGTTAGTGGTACATTAAAAAAAACTTAAACGCTATGTTAGATCACGATTGTTTGTTGTCAGGATTACTTGACGTTAGTCAAAGTAGTCCTGACCATCTAAATCCAATGACACATAATCGGGCAGTTAAATATTTCAGCAATCACCTTCAGAATGTCGTTCCGAGTTTCCCTGACGCGACCCATCAGCGACGTGATTTTCTTTCGCATCACCACTAGGAAACCGTCCGTGTGGGTATTGGCGAACATTTCCGACGCACTGCACCGTTTTGGGAGTCTTTAACAGCATTCTGAAGGCGTTGTTATACATGTAGGGTCATTTTGCCGGTTTGCGACCACCTAATTTCATGTGCCGGTTGGCGACCACTTAGCTGAGTTGGCGAACGGAAAGATATTTTCTCGGTTTCTTAGTTGATTTCTATTCTAAAACAAGAAAAAAATGCATGTACAACGAATTGTCTCAATGTCTGTAGAATTGATGTTATCTTCAATAGAAAAAACATTCTCCTTCAGGTGGTCGCTAACTGAAGGTGGTCGCTAACCGAAGGTTTTCGCGTAACCGGCGTAATGACCCTATACGCGTAGGGCGCTGTAGGCTCGCTTGGTATTTCGGACCCACAGACCGCTAGTGTAGATATTATATATAATTAATAATATATTTAAGGACTTCCCTCAATTCCTGGAGACTGGATAACAATGCTTGAAATCAACCAGGCTGCATAATGCTTTCAAATAAATAAAAAGTAAGAATCAGTTCATAAACGACGGAGTTATGCGGAAACACACAGTACGTAACAAAATTGGTAACTTCCTCGTTTTTTTGGAGTCGATTAAAAATAAAAATAATTTGATTCAACTTCTGGCCATTTCATTTTATATTTAGAACTCGTTCGCGCGGGCGCAGACATTGTTTATGGACCTTGCGGTTTGCACAGAACGAAATTCAAATTTTTCCATTCGGGCCAACGGAAATGACCGAGTCTGTCCTATAAAGCAAAGCAATTGGATTATCAACCTTATTGATAATATATTAAAGTGTAGGTATATTTTTGCGTTTCGTTTTTTTATTTCGTACATTCAACGCTTGACGTAGGGTCATCGACGTCACCAAAGTTTAACGCGTCTTTTTTTAATTCGTTAGAAACGTCTCAATGAGTTATTTATTTATTTAATTAGTACAATTTAGTAATACTAACAATTAAAACATAGCCCCACAAAACTGTAGTAACAGTTTGACTGTGGGAACGGCAGTCTCTAGGTTAGACATAGGTTAATATAAATAACAGTGTAATATACTGTCCATAACTCAGTTATAAATACACATATATATATATATACTAAACCTTCTAGGTGTTACATAAGTACATCCAGGTAATGTGTTTTTAATAGTCTCTTTGATTTGCTCTTATTTTTTTCAAGTCTAATGGTTTCAGGCAATCTATCAGTAGTCGAAGACGGTATTGTAGGGGTGGTTAACTCAGAGATAAAGACTTATTTAGAATATATTGTTTTTTAGGGTTCCGTAGTCAACAAGGAACCCTTATAGTTTCGCCATGTCCGTCCGTCTGTCTGTCTGTCCGTCTTCGGCTTAGCTCAGTAACCCTTGCAACTAGAAAACTGCAATTCGGCGTGGGTATATAAACCAATCACGCCGACAAAACAGTAGAAGAAAACCCTGAAAAAAATTTTTTAGCGTACCTCCCCTTCATTTAAATTGGTGATATGTATTTTTTTTCTCGTTAAACCTATAGTGTAGACTGTAGGGTATAGTTTGATAGCTTGTTCAAAAATATTATGGGTTTTCTAAAACTATTTTTCAACTCAGTTATGCGTTTGCGAGATAATCGGATTTAAAGCCCTAACTTTTGTTCGAGTCATGTGTCTCCCCCCCCTGCCGGCTAAATGGCTACTACTGGGGACGGGAAAAAATTCGTGGCAGTAGTACATATAATGAATTTAAAAGGAAAACTATCACAGTTAAGTAGACATAACTAGTTAACGAGTAGTAGACATAACTATTTAACTGGTAAGAAATGCACTTAATTTCCGGTGCATACACATTGTCATTGCAAAAATTGCATCGTTGATGGACCGTGTCAGGGGGAGTCAAAACAGCATTTTGAAGGTGATAGCAGATAGGTACAACTGCCCCATCCTGTGTCATTGGGTGGCACAGATCAGGACAGTAGTAAGGTATATAAAATAGCCGTGATCTGTGTCACTCCGCGTTTTGATTGGTAGGACTTGATGTGTTTAATTTGAATTTTATTTTATTTTATTTTATTTTATCTTTTTATTAATGTGTAGCTAACATAGATATAAGTTCCTACTGTAACTAACCCGATATGGATCCTTATCCGAAATAAAGATTTTGATTTGATTTGATTTGATTTGATTGGAATTTGAACCTTTTACCGTGGACGGTAGAGTTGCTTTTTCACGGCACGTTATCTTCAATAGAAAAACCTCGTCCTTCAGGTGATCGCTAACCGACGGTGGTCGCGTAACCGGCGAAACGACCCTATATACATTGGTGTGTTATAAAAATAATCATATTTACGATTATTTACGAGGGTCAGCGATAATAAACACCCCAAAAGCCCCTTTTAAGTTCGCATTCTGTGACAGACGGGCAACTACGGAACCCCACACTGCGCGAGGCCCGACACGCACTTGGCCGCTTATTTATTTATTTATTTGATTACTTGTTAGATGAAAGCCTCGGGGGCCAATCCATGACATCTTCGGTTCCTCTTTTATTTAAAGACTTCCAGACAGCTTGATTTGAACTCCGAAAATCTGTCCAGCCAGCCAGCACTGTAGAGAGGTTACGTAGACAAACTCTACAGTATACAGAAAAGTACAGTCGGCAATAAAAGCTTGTACCATTTTTTTGTCAGAACCGAATGTTTAATTTTATTTTTGATATGCGCAGCTTATTCTAATTAGTTTTTGGGTTATTAGAATACGATGGTAATGTTTTTATTACCGTATTCTCGGTTTTTATCTCATCATTGAAGTTCAAAGGCCCTACTTGTAAATTACTAATACTAAGAACCCATACCAACTATATGCAATATTTGTAATGATTATGTACCTACTTAACCTTCGTAACAACTAAACCTAAAGTTCTAGGAAAAAGTAATTTACTTGTATGTACCCAAGTATGTCATATACTTTATTTTACAGTTTTCCGGTTAGGAAATGCACTAAAACAGATGCGCATTTTCCATCAAAATAAATTGTAAAAGTTGCAACTTCTCCGCTACCCAAAGGTATGTCTCTTTAGCTATAACACACCGGTCGCGGTTGCGGATCGGGCGCGGGCCCGCGCAAGTTGTAAGCCATTGAAACTACACTTCAGACACACATTGAACGCGGGCCCGCGGCGCTAAGTTACAACTCGGGCAGCGCGGCCGCGGGTCGGGCCCGGCGCGGGTCGGGCGATTGATATCTCTCTCACTACCAACGCGTTTAATATCTCTATCACACAGTAGCGCGGGTCCGCGTTTCTGCCGCGCTCGGCACGCGTTGCTGCCGCGGCTTGCCCGCGCTACTGTGTGATAGAGACGCTGCTCGCCTGCGGTGTGAATCGCTTCAAGCGCGCCCGCCCTGCGCCGCGCCCGACCCGCGCTGCGCCCGACCCGCGCTGCGCCCGACCCGCGCTG
Organism: Epinotia demarniana; assembly: GCA_945867215.1. Taxonomy (NCBI): domain Eukaryota; kingdom Metazoa; phylum Arthropoda; class Insecta; order Lepidoptera; family Tortricidae; genus Epinotia; species Epinotia demarniana. The sequence continues at coordinate 7,022,130 of OX244286.1, forward strand.
CGCCCGACCCGCGCCGCACACGACCCGCGTTCGATGTGTGGAGGCCTTAAACAGACTTCAAAAATTCGTTGAAGTCTTATATTTTTAGCCTAATGTCATGGAAGGAGCAGGTAGATGCAACAGTTGGTAGAATCAGGAAATTTATCTATATTTTTAAAAAAACACAGAGCTATAGCGGATCAGCAGGCACTTAGAACTGTTTACTATTCTTTGGCTCAATCAGTCCTATCATACTGTTCAACTGCTTGCGGCGGTTCCGGAAAGACAAGGTTCCTAAAACTTCATCATCATCATCATCATATCAGCCGAAAGACGTCCACTGCTGGACATAAATAGGCCTCCCCCAAAGAGTGCCAAAGTGACCGATCCCGCGCCACCCGCATCCAGCGGACTCCCGCAACCTTTACCAGGTCATCAGTCCACCTTGTCGGGGGCCTACCCACGCTGCGCCTTCCGGTACGTGGTCGCCACTCGAGAACCTTTCCGCCCCAATGGCCATCGGTTCTACGTGCTATGTGCCCCGCCCACTGCCACTTAAGTTTAGCGATCCGGAGGGCTATATCGGTTACCTTGGTTCTGCTGCGGATAGCCTCATTTCTGATGCGGTCACGCAGAGAAACTCCCAACATGGCCCTCTCCATTGCCCTTTGGGTGACTTTGAGCCTTCTTATGAGATCCATAGTAAGCGACCACGTTTCAGTGCCATATGTCATCACTGGCAACACACACTGGTCAAAGACTTTCGTCTTGAGACACTGCGGAATATTGGACGAAAAGATTTGCCGTAGCTTCCCGAATGCTGCCCAGCCGAGCCGGATTCGACGATTGACCTCTTTCTCGAACTTCCTAAAACTTGAGAGAGCTCAAAGAGCTGTACTAATGCTGTCGAAGCCAATTTTATTTCCAACAACAGAGTTATACTCCCTTGCCAAAGTTCTAACGGTAAGACAACTTTTTATAATGCACACAATACTTCGTAAACACGTTACCATACCATTCGTAAGTTCTTCTTCGAAACGCCGAGCGAATAGGATCTGTACGCTTACCATGAGTTTGACAATGACGGCTTACGCTAACGAGTATCGAGTTTTCTATCTGTGCATCCCGCTCGTACTGTCAAAGTGCAATAGAGATGCACAGATAGAAAACTCGATACTCGTTAGCGTAAGCCGTCATTGTCAAACTCATGGTAAGCGTACTGTAGGGTAATGCAATGTCGAATTGCGCTAATCAAGCAGCATCTGTTGTGTCCTGGAGGTGGGCGTAATCGCTGCGACTTAGTCTTTGACTACTGCAGCCGATTACGAATGTTTTGTTATTCAGTATACCTGTTCCTTATGTTCAATAGAAATCTTTAATCTTTTAATCTTTAATTTTATGGACGTAGGTATGTGGCTATTACTCGAAGACGCGTGGACCGATTTGATTATATATTTTTTTGTTTGTAAGGATATGCTTCCCAGGTGGTCCCAAGGTCATGAGGGCAGGATCTGATGATGGGGTCCTGGAGAAACCGCGGAAACTCTTCAAATAATGCGACGTACTGAATTGAATACGGTCAAAACTTTGTTTTTAAAGTAAAATGTAATTATCTTTACTTTATTTAAGAGTGATGTTGTTTCATATATTAATCTAACATCAGTCAGACTGCACTAACGTTTATCGTTCATAAACTTACATAACTCACGCCTGTATTGCCAAAAGGGGTAGGCAGAGTACATTCAATCAAATGTTTCTTAACATTTCTAGCAATTGTAGACAAAAATATGGTGAAAATGTAAATTACAGATGGCCGTAGTCATTAATAATGATGAAACTCGTTTATCGACAAAAAACTTGGCTTTTATGACATGCTGCTGTGTAAATTGATTATTTAATAAGTGACTTGGCGTGTTTGTTACAATAAGAGTTTGCCGTTAACTTAATATACACGACGATAAGCCGGTCAGATTCGCAAACTACCGTTAGGGTGACAAAGATTTTGAAATAAAAAATGATCCTAATTCACTTTCACTGAGAAAAAAAAGAACGTTTGTTTTAGGTCACGAAGTAATCGTGTTTGGTATCAATTTACTCGTGATCACGACTTAAAAATCATCGTGTATTGCTGTAGGTACTCGTAACGTTACTTTTTCATATTCGTTCACGCACCAGCCCCCCTATTCTGTAACTTGTTTTAAGCTCACCCAAAAATATATCTTGACACCGCAATGCGTAGTAACTAAGCGTCGGTAGAGGTCTAGTTTCGTGACGGGTGACCGGCGGGGTGAGCCGCATTAGCGCGTAGCGAATAACAGCCCAGGTGCCCACGCGACTGCACCCGCGATTACAGCCCCGTCTCGCTATTCTCTAAAGCGCTTTATTAGTCCAGTCAATGAACTGACAACTTGTATGGAATAAATGACAATTTCGGAAATAATTTATAATTAGCTTATTTTTTGTGTAACGGATTATCACTTAAATAGTTAACCAGCCACAGAATCCGACAGAAATTCAGACATCCAAAAAACGATAATCTAACTAGCTTCACCTACCTTCTCAAAAGTCAGAAAAAATATTCATAAATATTTTTGTCTTTATTTTGGTTCATTTACATTTGCTGTATAATATTCAAGATAAATCATACAAAAAATCTTTTCTTAAATCTACATAACTACTTCCGGGTGGAAAGTTTGTCGGATTCTTGAATAAAGCATCTCAGAATAACATTTTAAAATTAAATCAACAAAGAATGCTATTATAAAGTAATGTTTTTAAAAAAACTTATTTTTCCTGGAGTACCTATATCGTATGCGTTCCGCCGCGCTCGGCCGTTTCGCGGCTATTATTAAGGCCTCCACCCACCGGACGCGTGTCGTGCGCGGCGCGTGTGCTGCGCGGCAGCCGCGTACCCCCGCGTTACTATACGCCGCCCGCTTGCGGTGTGAATATACCGATTCAACCGCGCCCGACGCGCGCAGCACACGCGCAGCACACGCGCGGCACACGCGTCTGGTGGGTGGAGGCCTTTAGATATTTATTGACGGTCAGAGGTGCTACCGCGAAACGAAAAGCCCTCTCTGTCGCTCGAACTAGCAAGTGCGACAGAGATGGAGCTACACGAACGAAGTTCGTTTTCGTTTCGCGGTAGGCCATCAGAGGTGTGTTCGTGGTGTCAATATTTTGTATCTGTCTCAAAGTAGTTTATTTAAAAAAGAATGGCGCCAAATTGAATAATCTTTGTTTTTACTATTCTCTCGCAGTCAAAGTGAAAAGTATAGTGTATAACTCATCACTTCAATCATGAGACGGCCGCGACATACTCTCGATTTTTCTCGCACTATAAGTACTATCGACAACACACCTTGCACCTTAAGTGTATTGCAATAAGGTTCTATATACACACAGGATAGTCCGTTAACAGTGTTGTCGTATGTACCTCTTGTTCTAAAGGCCTCCACACGTCGAATTCGGGTCGTGAGAGTGAAAGAGATATTATATGTGTGATAGAGACAGTGAGAGAGATATTAAATGCGTATCAGGTAGTGAGAGGGATATACAGATTAGGTGTTGTCATGCACAAATACAAACAACCATTCACGAACAGAGTAATGCATAGACCATTCACTATCATTCTTAATAAGACGTGCAGAAGTCTCCCGACGTTAAGGACGCGTCGCAAGACTCGCAAGTATCGCAACGTCCATGTTCACGGGACTACAAATACTGGACGGTAAAAAAACCTCTTCTTTTTCGAATCTTGAAAGACTTGTCTTTTAATGATTTTGATATTTTAGCGGAAGCGACTGCCGCCTTATAGGAACTCTAATAATTTACTTTAAAAACAAAGTTTTAAGAGGCCGCAGTAAGCTCGGCCGAATTTCACCTTCCCATACAAACGTAGTAACGCTCTCATTTTAAAACTACGGGTTGGATTGTGACGAAACTTTGCATATACAATGACATGAGGTATATCTATGTCTGTAATTAGTTTATATGGTTCCAATTTATAAAACAAACGAAATACAGCAAAAACTAGTTTTGTATGAAAAACTTAAATTCGCTGTATTTTTTTTATTATGGTCTTTGAAGCTACATAAACTAGTTACAGACATAGATATACCTCATTTCATTAAACATGCAAAGTTTCGTTACAATCCAACACGTAGTTTTAAAATGAGAGCGTAACTACGTTTGTATGGAGAATCGAGCTTACTGCGGACTCTTAACCGACTTCAATTTAGTATTCCGCCAAGCCACGAGAACATTTTCTATTTTTTTTACAATTTACCACATGAACTGATTTCCGATAGCAAATGCGTTGATTACTATAGAAAAAAACCGAATCGCTGTATGTGGGCCGATAATATTTGAGGACTTCCATCGATTCCCCAAGATCACCAATGGCACTTAATTAGTTCCTATTTCAACGGAATCTTACCAGAACCTGTGACGTACTTCTGTACTTTTAAGTACATAATTGAGGAATTCGATAAGTCATCTGTGGTCTTCATCATCAATTCCTCACCACCAAATTTATGATTCCGGATGTAAATGTTATGGATGATGTAAAGTGTAAAATATGAAACATTTATTTTCTAAAGTATATACAAGATGATAACTATAAAATTAACTAAATTAAATTAAAGCTAAGTTAAATCTAATAAAGGCCCTCGAGGCATTGTACCGAGGATGCTGGCGGCATTTCCTCGCTGAATTGCAATGCTGATGCGTTGCGCGAGAAAACCGCCAGCTCTTCGGTCACCAGTTACGTCAACCAGACGTTTCGCGATTTCCGCAAATAAAATCTACACGCGTGCCTAATAAAATTGAGGAGTCCCCTCAATTCCTCATGGATCCCATTATCTAACTGAATTTTGAAAAAAAGGGTCCCATTTTTTTTGGAAGTATATACATACGAACCAAAAAAAATTTTTCGAATCGACTCATCAATGACGGAGTTCTGAGGTAACAAACATTGAAAATAAAAAAAATACAGCCGAATTGAGAACCTCCTCCTTTTTTTGAAGTCGGTTAAAAAACAGGACATAGTTTCCATTAAGTATTTTTTTCTATTCACATCTATATAAAATAAATGTAGTGAATAGAGAGTTTCGTCATTATTACAAATTACAACTCAAAAAGAACAAAATGTCATGCTCACCTTGTATACTTACTTACCAGGATAGGTGCATTAGATATATATATCATCCCGTGTATGAAACTGACATGATATTTAACACTTTCTGTCAAGTGAACATGGTCGAACATCGACCAAATACCATGACATTGACATTTATTTCAGTAGTTTATCTAAGTGAAGTAGCGGTCAATCAGAGGTTCCATAAGATAATAAAATGACAATTCATTATTTCACTAACAGGGTGTTTTCACTTAATATATAATCTCCAAAACGAATATAAACTTTTAAATGTGTTATACTTAAGTCTACTCCAAGAGTAGAGTACCTATTATCAGCTCTAAGTATTGGTACGTAAATGATTGCTTGAGCACAGTAAGTATAGCCCGACAAGTCCATATTTCACTTTGAGGTAGGTCGCTGTAAACCGCATAATATATGGCAATAATATATAATATATGGCAATAATATACCTGCGCCAGTTCTCGAAAATGGTCGTGCCAAGCTCTATTGGGATTGATCTGTCATCACGGACAGGACTATTCTTGCCAATAGGCCTGATATCGTGCTGATAGATCGACCGAAACGCCAGGCAGTGCTCGTCGACATCACCATCCCCCATGACGAGAACCTCTTGAAGGCCGAGAAGGACAAAGCCAGCAAGTACCTAGACCTGGCTCACGAGGTAACCGCCATGTGGGATGTTGATTCGACGAACATCCCGATAGTCGTTTCGGCGAACGGTTTGATAGCGAAGAGTCTCGACCGTCACCTAAAGAAGCTCTCGCTAGATGGCTGGATCAAGGGTCAGATACAGAAGGCGGTACTCTTGGATACTGCGCGAATAGTCAGGAGGTTCCTGTCTCTGTCGCCCTGACCACCGGCAGCTTAGGCCCCGCCTCGCTGCCGGCGGTACCCTAGGTTAGGTTTTTATAATGGTTTTATGTTTTATATGTATAGTTTTATATTTTACTTAGTTAAAAAAGTTTATTCTCTTTTTTTACAAGCTTTTATTTAACTTGCCCTGTTACTAGGTATGTATTATGTATGTTACTATGGGACAAATCTTGCGAGTTAAATTTGACCCACTTCCCGGTGATCGATTGAGCTGAAATTTTGGGTATAAGTATAGTTTGGATGACAATTAAATATTATGGTATCATCGAGCTGATCTGATGATGGAGACAGAAGATGGCCATGGGAATTCAGTATTTAAAAGACGTAACCATGACGGTGGGCGTCTGGAAACGTATTTTCTCTTCGATTCCCATTCTGTGGATGCAAATCACCGGCTTATTGATAGCCAGTCAGGGGGCGCATATTTGGATAGAACCGCATCAGTTGAACAGCTCGCTACCTTGCTGTGCAGAATTTACAGCACCAGTGTAGGTCCTAACTGGCTTCAAATGGTCAGAGTTTTTGGAGACGCAAGGTATGGTGCGGTACAGGACAATGAGGCTATTTTGATGTCGCTTGCAGAACCACGTAGGAGGCAGCGACCCCTTCCTGGGGAATTTCCTTCACCATTACACCATTACTTCTAAAGGACCTTCACAGACCCGCGGCTAAGGTGACGGCTGATCACAATAAGAAAGAAGCTGCACAGGCATATGCAGATCAACAAGCACAAGGGTTAGAGAAAACTCTCTACCTCTGTGTTGGCAGCCGGGTCATGCTTAAAACAAATTTGTGGGTTAAGAAAGGTTTAGTAAATGGTTCCGTTGGCATTGTAACCGATTTGGTGTATCCACCTACTCGTGCACCACCCGCTGATGGCCCTTTGGTAGTAATGGTCAGGTTTGACAACAACAATGGCCCAACCATAATGGGATCAGTGCCTATCGCCACTGTCACGAGAACTTGGCGTTCCAAGGAGCTCACATGTTCTAGAACTTAGTTTCCGCTTATATTAGCATGGGCAGTCACTATTCGTAAGTCGCAGAGCTTGACGTTACCAAGGGTTGTTGACCTTGGGTCTAGAGAACTTGCTGTGGGTTACTCATATGTTGCACTTTCACGGGTTCAAAGACTAACAGACTTCATTCTGGAACCCTTTAATGTTGATCGTTTAACCAGAATCAGGGCCATGACACTTGTTTTACTATGTATTGAAGAGGAAAAGAGACTAAGCAGATTGTCGGAACAAACCAATCGAGACTATTGACCGAAGCCGGTCCGTTCCAGCTTAGTCCAAAATCCATCTTTCGTAGTTCTCCACCGATTTTCGTGAAATCTTGTAAGCAGGTTCAATAATTTATAGGTACAATTATACTTTTTTTTTTCAAATGGCCACGATTTTCACACATTATTATAACAAAATCGGAAGTAATCGAGTTCAAAAAGGTGTTTATTTAATTACTTTGACATTTCGACGTTTTTATGATAATGGCCTCGATTTCCATTCAACCCCCATGGGTTAAAAAGGTATAAAATTACTAAATTCAACCGTTTTGTAACAAACCCGCGAGGTCTACAGCTCTCAGAGAGCCACTATTCAATATATGGTCTTAATTTCTTGATAACTTGATACCTCTACGCGTTCCCGAGGTAAAGGGTCTTTTGACAGACAGACAGACGGATAACAAAGTGATCATATAAGCGTTCCGATTTTTCCTTTCGAGGTACTTTTTGGGTACGGAACCATTAAAAACCCCTTAGGTATAGGTATTCATCTTCACCAGCATGGACTTTCAGAATCATATAAATAGGCTGTATTTAAATGGCGGGTCCGCCTGTGTTCTATCATACGTGAACAGCTGGTCATAATATTAATATTAAAACAATCGTTTCCGAAGTTAGAGAATGACATTGTCATGACAAATAATGTTTACCGACACGAAGACAATCATAACTGTATTGTACTTTTCCGTAAATATAAGTTCGTCTCCATGAATCGTGGCTTGATTGTAGTACCTACAATATATTTATAACAGCGAAATTTCGTCAGGCTCGAATTTGGAGCAGCCCAACTGAGGAAGTACCTCCGCCTTGCAGAAGACCACAGCCATAATAACACTACTACTTGCTCTGTAGTAGTGTTGTGTTCCTGTAGGTGAGCAAGGTCGCCAGAGCTCCCGAGGATGCGTTGTGTTGAGGGCGAGGGAACTTGCTCCTTGAGCTGTCAACACGGCGAATCCTCAAACATATCAAGGGTCGGCAACGCCCACGTTACTCCTTTGGAGTTGCTTGCTTCTATAGGCTGCGGTGTCCGCTTACCATCAGGCTGGCCGTATGCTTGTTTGCCACCGTCGTTGTATATAAATACATATGCACACAACACATTTTCTTCGGCTGAAAAACTTCGCTTTATCATCGCCCCTGACGGAGCCGTAAGCCATTCATGCCGTGTCTACAACTGTCACCTCAGGTTGATTAGTTTGTTTAGGTACTTAAAATTGTTAGGAACCACTTCTAGCCGACTGTGCTTCCAGCAGGTCTATATTCTAACTCTTTATATCTGTGTTTAATACGTTGCTATGGTTTTGCTTGTTATTATTCCCTTCCCTTGAAAAATATAGTTTTCATAAAGAAACATTTCGGTTTTTCCTTAATATGGTAGCAGAGCGTGGTTTCGATCCACGGACCTCTGGGTTATGGGCCCAAATTATGCGTGGTTATGTTTTCGACGTAGATATGGCGCATCCTATTGCGTATACAAAGTTTCATATTATTCTGGCTTGTCGTTTTAAAATAAGATCCAAACTACGTTTAAGTATGGCAATTTATGTACGTTTCCCACCGAACGGGTCGGGCCGGCGCGCATTCTATTACATGCAAAGGAATTTGAACCGTCTACATAGCAAATACAATTCATATTTGATTACAATCACCACCGACCGCGTCGGTAGCTGCCGCCTCGCAGTGGATGCACGATTCATTCAAATATGAAATGTTCATATTCATCATTAGAATGCGCGCCGGCCCGACCCGTTCGGTGGGAATCGTACATTACGCGCGGCGAGCCTAAACGCCTGAAGCGACTGAAGCGTGTTTACATTTTTCGTCTTATTATAAATTATTATTGCAAAGTGCGTAAGGTACAAACTGTAGACATAATATTTGCCGTTGACTGTACCCTAATCCATATTAATTACCTATTATAAATGTGACAGCTTGTCGGTCTGTCTCCGTTACCTCTTCACGCTTAAACTGCTTAATCGATTGACATGGACATAGTTTGATTCCGGGATAAAATAGTTTTCATCCCTGAAATCATTCCCTAAGGAGGTGAAAAAGGGGCGAAAGTTTGTATGGAGCTACGATATAAACTATTTCCACGCGAACGAAGCTAGTACCTATAGGTATAGGTATACCTACATAATAACTACACACGATGAAGTCACATATCCTACGTCAAAAAGATCCTATCAAGGAGAATAATTACATATGATTACATAACCAAGTAAATAAAGACTTACATAACACATAATTACATATTAATTATGGGCATTAGATTAACTGTAGCTACGAATGAATCTTATTTCTTCAAGATGACGCAACGAAATGTTCGTAATTATTAAAACTAGTAGGTATACATATACACGGTGCTTTTTTAACCGTCTTAGAGCCGAAGCCCAGTTAATGTATACATTACAAAGAACTTAAAAAAATGTTTTTTTTAGTTTTTATTTTTTCAAGACTTTTCTAAAATGCGTAAAATATTGTTTTTTTGTATTAATATTAATTTTAATCATCCACCTTAGTGACCGCAGTGTCCGCTAGCCACCATCTTATGTAGATAGGTACGAACTCTAACCGAGTGAATGAACTTCGCTCCGTGCGCCATAGAGAATTTTTCAAACTCAATTACCTTTTATTACTAAAAACTTAAAAAATTTTTTTTTTTTCACGAATGGATACCTTTTGGATACTTTCAGTGGGCTTCGGCTCTAAGACGGTTAAAAAAACACGTTGTATATGTATGTACTTGTGTAGGTAATAGCTACATACATACATACTTACTAGTCTGTGTATCCAGAAGGGATAGGCAGAGCACATGGAAATGATAGGCATCAGACCAGACACCAAATGGAGTTGCAAGCGTCCGTAGGCCCCGCGTCGGTAACCGCTTACTTAAGGCCTCCACCCTCCGGACACGTGTGCTGCGCGGCACACGCGCAAGTTGTAAAGCATTGAAACTAAACTTCAAACACATATCGAACGCGGCCCACGCGCAGCACCCGCGCAGCTGCAGCGCAGCACCCGCACGGCACACGCGCAGCACACGCGCAAGTTATAAAGCATTGAAACTACACTTCAAACACACATCGAACGCGGCACACGCGCAGCACCCGCGCAGCTGCAGCGCAGCACACGTGCAGCACACGCGCAGCACACGCGCAGCACACGCGCAGAACACGCGCAGCACACGCGCAGAACACGCGCAGCACACGCGCAGCACACGAGCAGCACACGCGCAGCACACGCGCACCACACGCGCAGCACACGCGCAGCACACGAGCAGCACACGCGCAGCACACGAGCAGCACACGCGCAGCACACGCGCAGCACACGCGCACCACACGCGCAGCACACGCGCAGCACACGCGTGCCGTACGAATATTTACCATCGATGTGATAGAGTAAGACTCGCGCACGAGGGGTTCTGTAGCATTATCTATAAAAACGGCAATGAAATCACGTTTGTTGTATGGGAGCCCCCTTAAATATTTATTTTATTCTGTTTTTTAGTATATAGAGTGGGGCCTGAAACAGGGGCAAAAAATTAAACGGTAGACTATTGGGCGTGTGAGCGTCGTCCGCGTAGGTTTTTGATGATGTCAAAAGATATAAAATAGGCAAGTGAATTTTATTCTTAGTTAAAATTTAAAATAGTCTAGACATTACATTGTGGCAGACTGATTTGCAATTGTTAAAGAATTTTTGAAGATTTTCCAATCAGATTACGGGAATTATTTCCAGAATTAATGCTCAATACTCATTCCGTCAGTTACCTGATGCTTTTAATCTTTGGCAAAAATGACTGCAAGATATAGAGCGACGCATAATGGATTTGGAACTAGAAAATGAGGATCTTAGTTATTATGAGTGTGATTTAAAAAAAAGTTAAATATCGTCAGGCTCCCATTCCCCCATACAAACATTGCACCCACATTTAACCCCCTTAGGGGTAAAATTTTCTAAAACGCTGAAATTACTTTTTTTTATATGAATAAGTAATCTTTCTACAAAGTCTCAAGTATCTAGCTCAAAATGAAAAGTTTCCCTCATATTAATTTGCACCCCTATTTAACCCCCTTAGAGGTAGAATTTTCTACAACGCTGCCTGCTGTTTTTTTGTATTCTAATAAGTAATCCCGGACCACCACAGACTGTCCCAGACGACCGCTTTAGCCTAGTTGGTAGTGACCCTGCCTACGAAGCAAGAGGTCCTGGGTTTGAATCCCGGTAAGGGGCATTTATTTGTGTGATGAGCACGAATATTTGTTCCTGAGTCATGGATGTTTTCTATGTATTTAAGTATTTATTTATCTATATAAGTATGTTTATCGTCGTCTAGTACCCATAGTACAAGCTATTTGCTTAGTTTGGGACTAGGTCGATTTGTGTCAGATTGTCCCCAAATATTTATTTATTTATTTATTTTTAAAGTTTCAAGTTTCTAGCTCAAAAAATAAAGTTCCTTCCATACAAACTTTGCACCCCTATTTAACCCTCTTAAGGGTAAAATTTTCTTAAACGCAGAATTTGGTTTATTTGTGTTCTAATAAGTAATCTTTCTACAAAGTTTCAAGTGTCTAGTACAAAAAATAATGTTTCCCCCATACAAACATTGCACCCCTATTTAACCCCCTTAGGGGTGGAATTTTCTAAAGCGCTGTAATAACTTTTTTTGTATTTTAATAAGTGATCTTTTTACAAAGTTTCAAGTTTCTAGCTCAAAAAAATAATGTCCTTCCTTAAAAAATTTGCACCCTTATTTTACCCCCTTAGGGGTAGAATGTTTCTAAAACGTCGAAAGTGCTTTTTTAAGTAATCTTTCTATAAAGTTTCAAATTTGTAGTTCAAAAAATAATGTTTCCTCCATACAAACATTGCACCCCCATTTAACCCCCTTAGGGGCGGAGTTTTCTAACACACTGAAATTACTTTTTTTGTATCTTAATACGTAATCTTTCTACAAAGCTTCAAGTCTCCAGCTCAAAAAAAAGTTTCTCCAAACAAACTTTGCACCTCTATTTAATCCCCTTATTTCTAGAAATCCCTTCTTATCCCGAGCCCACGTTTTAAAAGTAACATAAAGTTACAAAACACGCGTTTAAAAATTAATGTTTTCCCCATACAAACATTGCACCCCTATTTAAACCCCCCCCCCCCCCCCGTAGGGGTGGAATTTCCTCGCACGTTGAAATTACTTTTTTTGTATCTTAATAAGTAATCTTTCTACAAAGTTTAAAGTCTCTAAGTAGTTCATAAAATAACGTTTCCCCCATACAAACTTTGCACCCCTATTTAACCCTCTTAGAGGTGGAATTTCCAAAAATCCCGTCTTATCCCTAGCCCACGTTATAAAAGTAACCTACTGTGCAAAAATCAACTCTCTAACATTAGTAGTTTCGGCTGTGCGTTGATGTGTCAGTCAGTCAGTCAGTCAGGACTTCTTCTTTTATATATATAGATAAAGTATGTATTATAAATCTTGTATACGCTCATAAACAACACTTTAACTAAACAGCTGTAATTTTAATATGGCTAATATTAAGGATATTGCATGTGGTGAGAAAAAAAACATACATTTTAAGCCGTCTTTCTCTACAACATATACGTTCGAATTATTGTTTCCCATATTTTATTCTACAATATTATATTTTATTTATTCTCCAATTCTCATTCTCGCTTGGATGACACACCTTGGATTATTTAACGGGCCAAGTAAATTGGTTTTGGTGTATACATAATAAAACCCGCCAAAGAACTGTATAGACATAAAAAACGGGCCAAGTGCGAGTTGGACTCGCGCACGAAGGGTTCCGTACCAACCTCTATAAAAACGGCAAACAAATCACGTTTCTTGTATGGGAATAATATAGTATTTGTTGTTATAGCGGCAATGAAAATACATAATTTGTGAAATTTTCAACTGTCTAGCTATCGCGGTTCTTGAGATACAGCCTGGTGATAGACAGACGGACGGACATACAGCCAAGTCTTAGTAATAGGGTCCCGTTGTTACCCTTTGTGTACGGAACCCTAAAAACGAACCTGCATACAAAATATCACGCGAATCGATTGAAAAATGTGACCGGTAGGCGAGAACAGCTTGACAGCCGGATATCCGGACATCTCATACATTTTCGAGCAAGCTGAAACGTACGAGTAGAACCTCTTTCCCTGGTTCAATAAATTAATCTTAATGTCAATATCTTATGTCTGTAAAATTATATATAGCAACACTCCGTTAGATTGTCAAAAAAGTGTTCGTTTGATTGATTTTACAAAATGACCTCGATTTTAAAAGTCTTATAGACTGATAGGGAAAACTTATCTCATTTTACCACTTCGGAGTAAAAGAGAAACGAGTTGTTTAGACACGCCTCCATAAAATATAGAAACTCATATTGTATCAAATACACACAAATACACGATTATCTCTGACCTTCAATGGGTACAACACGGTTAGTGACGTCAAATACGCCTACTTCTTGTAATTCCACAGACGCTATAGTCTTGGCAGCCATTATCATTATCATCATCATCCTTAGTGTTTTCCCTATGGCACCTAATCAAATTGACGTAGGCTTTTACGATAGTCTGGCCAGCCATATCCCCAGGAATACATACAGATCATTTTATTATAAGAACATTCTCATAAAAGATAATTGTCGCACTGCATGACTATCATGGGACGGCCGCGATATACTCTCGATTTTTGTCGCACTCTACCTCTTTTTCTAAGTGTTCGAATAAGAGAGAGACGGATAGTGCGAGAAAAACCGAGAGAGCTCGCGCGCCGTCGCGTGATAGACGTGCAAGAGGGATGGCATAAAAAATCATTATATAAACTGCGTACAGACTTTCAGGCAACCGTTGCTCGCGACAACTTTTTCTTCGCCTTTTCCCTTTTAGCGTCCCTGGCCATCTCGGCGGATCTCAAATACCGCGAGCCATCCGGTTGCCTCTTTGGATTACTGCAACTATGCATCATTGTTCTGAATATATTTATACCTAGACCATCACACATCACACATCATCAGCCTATATACGTCCCACTGCTGGGCACAGGCCTCCTCTCATGTATGAGAGGGAACGGGCAGTAGTCCCCACGCTGGCCCAGTGCGGATTGGGGACTTCACATACACCTTTGAATTTCTTCGCAGATGTATGCAGGTTTCCTCACGATGTTTTTCCTTCGCCGAAAAGCTAACGGTACATGAAATCATATTCCGTACATAAGTTCCGAAAAACTCATTGGTACGAGCCGGGATTCGAACGCACGACCGCCGTTTGACAGCCGCATGCCTGAACCACTGGGCTACCGTAGCTAGGATAGCCTAGGTATAGACCTAGACCATAGACATATTTATTTATTTAATCGTATGGCATACATTATTTTGGCCTATAAAGTTTGTCACTCTTTAGTACCCCAGAGGACACGTGCAGCCTGCACGGGCGCCTGCGAGTCGGAAACGATAACGCAGATTAAGCAAAGATGGCAGCGGTCAGTCTTTGGATGGGTGACCGCCTGATGTTTGAGATGGTTAATATAAATGAGCGCTTCCGTGCTTCGGAAGCCACGCTAAGCAGTTGATTCCGGTTGCTGTCTATGGCAGTAGTCGTTAAGCCGAGTTAGAGGCCGTCGGGCGGCTTAAGAACTTCTAACAGTCGAATTGCCCACTCACTTGACAAAGGGGGGACAACTGTTACTCGCGTCCGCAGGAGCTACCTACCACAACCATAGACATTGCACAACATAGACAAGCCCTGCCGTTTGTAGAGTGGTTTATCACCGAAATAACTGCAGTATAGTGGACATCCATACTAATATTATAGATGCGAAATTGTGTCTGTCTTCCGTTACCTCTTCACGCTAAACCGCTTTACAGATTGAGATTAACTTTGGTATGGAAATAGTTGGAATCCCGGGAAATGACATAGGATAGTTTTGATCCCGGAAATCACCCCCTGATGGGGTGAAAGTTTGTATGGAGCTACGGTTAAACGAGTTCCACGTGGATGGAGTCGCGGTAGAAGCTTAGTAGATTATAATGCCACTACGCAAACAAAGTCGTGGTCATTATTCATATTTTCTAAAATGCCTACGCCGTAGATTAAGAGGCCATTTCTTGGTCAATTACCCTATATCGTACTAGTAAGATAGAATTAAATTGACTTGTTTATTGCCTTACATATAGTTTTTATTGATAATAGTTTCGCTAGTATTGTATTCTCTCTTGTATATCTTTATTGATTTTAATAATATTATACCTATATGTTTACATATAGGTAATATTACATATGGCACTGAAACGTGGTCGCTTACTGTGGGCCTCATAAGAAAGCTCAAAGTCACCCAAAGGGCTATGGAGAGGGCTATGTTGTGAGTTTCTCTGCGTGACCGCATCAGAAATGAGGCTATCCGCAGCAGAACCAAGGTAACCGATATAGCCCTCCGGATCGCTAAAATTAAGTTGCAGTCGGCGGGGCAAATAGCACGTAGAACCGATGGCCGTTGGGGCGGAAAGGTTCTCGAGTGGCGTCCACGTGCCGGAAGGCGCGGCGTGGGTAGGCCCCACACAAAGTGGACTGATGACCTGGTAAAGGTTGCTGGAGTCCGCTGGATGCGGGTGGCGCAGGACCGGTCACTTTGGCACTCTTCGGGGGAGGCCTATGTCCAGCAGTGGACGTCTTATTTATTTATTTATTTATTTATTTATTTATTGCATTGTCATGTACATAATAAGGTGTTACAATTTAGAGTCAGTTCATGACACCCTGTCAGGGCACACAATAGTAATTCTATAGCTATTATTATTAAAAAAAAATATGGTAGATAAATATCGAATGTCATCTTACAACGTAGGTATACAGAATCATTGTCAATAATCTTATAATAATAATAACCAGTAAGTTCTCAATTTTGTGTCAACATATTAGTATACAAATCCAATGGTCAATTTATTAGTATTAGTAGCAAAACTAGCAAGGTCAATTTAATAAGAATAAAATAAAAATACAAATACATCTCCTAAATTATAAATTATGTCCCGTATTGTGTCAACGACTTGTCTTTGAGAAATGATTCTACCGAATAATAACAATTGTCAATTAGTAACTTTTTCAATTTAGATTTAAAAGTGTTAACATTTGGTTCAAATTTGATTATGTCAGGAATTTTATTGAAAATTAGAATTGCCATATACTGCGGACCTTTTTTAAACATGGCTAATGTTGACTTTGGTAATAACAATTTATTTCTATACTGGCTTCTAGTTTTTTCCAGATCAACTTTAGGCGGAAATAGATCTTGGTGTTTACGAATAAATAGCGCAGCCTCTAGTATGTATATCGAGGGCATGGTTAATAAATTTAATTTAATAAAATGAGGACGGCAACTGTTAGGAGGGCGTATGTTTGCCAGTATTCGTATACACTTCTTCTGCATTATGAACAGTTGTTGGGCATCTGTGCTAGCTCCCCAAAGGAGTACGCCATATCGGAGGTTTGAATAAATGTAAGAAAAATAGACCGACAAAGAAGTCTCAAAATCTGTGTTCACTTTTAGTATTCCAAGAGCGTAAATAAAACTAGCTATTTTGGATTTTAGACGTTCTACGTGAGTTTTCCAATTTAGACCCGAATCTATGGTTATGCCTAGTAGTTTAAAATGGTTTACTTCTTCTATAAAATTTTCTTTCGGCTGATATGATGATGACAAAGTAACAAGGCTAAAAGCTTACAAAGATACACGCTCAGAAGCGTTACGTCTTTATACCTATAGCGTATACTTAAGTAAATCTATACTGATACAGCCTTTTTAATTTGTACATGGATAATTGAGAAAACTATAATTGCAACCAAATGTCCGGACCCTTGGCACAAAAAGACCTCTGCAATTGCAATTTCGGGATCTCTGGACAATTCTAGAGATCCCGAAATTCCCGATAAAAATCTAAACATCAATATGTTTAGATTTTTTTGACCTTTTTAATTGACACATGAAGGCATCGAAGACCTTTATGATACAAACGCCGTTAAACGTAAACAAAGGTTATTTCTTTTTTGATAAAATTACAGACATCTTTAATTAACATACGAGGCATCGAGGACCTCTATAGTTGAAACGCCTTTAAATAACTTTTTTTCATAATGAAACTATACCTCTGTAATTGTCACATGAAGTAACACAGACCCCTATAATTGAAACTATTGAAAGATATTATTATGGTAGTCTTAATGTGTTGTACACCTACAATAGTAGTTTATGCGACTGATCCATAATGAGAGGCCTTAAAATACGAGTGTTTAAGGCTTTATTATTATGTACAGTACACACACATACACTACTCATACACTATCATAAGTAGGTAAGTAACAGCAAAAAACCAACAGTAAAATGACAACAGCAATGGCGGCAATTCGTCATGACGAATGGTTTTTTTAAATCATAGACAAACGAATGAAGTCCCTATACTTACTCATATCACTAGAGATCAAATGTAGTGCGGTTTGTATAAAAAAACATACTGAATTGGCGGTCCGTATCGATAAATGTTTTAATATCTAATATGGACACTAGAATAGAGACCCGCTTCAGTTTTGACAGCTGTTCCAAATTTAAACTCATAACGATACAAAAATCTGTACTGTAATGACATTAATAAAATGATTTTACGACACACCTGGCCATAATGCGAGTTTTACTGCACGCTGCGCGTACAGGAAAACTCGCATTGCGGCCAGATGAAGACGTAAAATTTTGTACTCAACACGGGCGGTAATTCGTAAAGCCCCAGAGCGTATATTTATGGCCCTCACCTTCGGTTCGGGCCACAAACACCTGCGCTCTGGGGCATTCACGAATTCACCGCCCTAGTTACGTAATGTACTATTACCTACTACCACAGACAAGAAAGTTCTCATAGTAAAATCGGTTGTAATAATGCTGGTCATTTCCTACGGTTTCTGAACGCATTTTAGAGCACTCATGATATGTGCGTAGATAAATATGATAACTGTATTTAAAAATTGCGTTAATATACAGCAATTTTCACGAAACTATCTCTTCCCGAATCTACAAATTTTCAAGTAAATTTTAAAACAATATGAATTACTCAATATTAATAATTTAGACACGATCATCTGTTGTATGTTTACAATGAAAATTCAAACAATAACATTCACGTGTAGTTGTTTTCTCTATATCATAAAAACATGGTTTGGTATAAATTATTATTAATATTTTACAACCTCTGTTATTGATAACCTCTATAAATGACACAACATTTTTTGAACCTGAATTAATTGTTTATCGGTAGGTACGACCTGTACGGCTATCAGCTATCACGCGACGGCGCGCGAGCTCGCACTATCCGTCTCTTATTAGAACACTTACTACTACTAGGACAAGAGATACAGTGAGAGAAAAATCGAGGATATGTCGAAGCCGTCGCATGGTAGACGTGGTGGTTAAATAAAATACCTCATTAATTTAATTGAAACAAAATTGCTGGCAGGGGCCATGGCTAGGGAGCCATGTTAACCATCCAGCACGGCGATCACGCGACGGCGCGCGAGCTCTCTCGATTTTTCTCGCACTATCCGTCTCTCTCTTATTAGAGACCCAGAGAGGTGTAGTGCGAGAAATAATCGATAGTATGTCGCAGCCGTCCCATGATATACGTGCTGGTTTTACTGTATTATAAATAAGTGTCTGTGAGATTGTAGGTTTGGAAGTTTGTTTGTTTGCATGTAATGGGTGATCTACTTATCCGATTTCAAAAAATATTTTACCTGCGTGTAGAATGGAGTTTCTGGGTGGTTATAGGCTATATTTTACCCCGCGGGTTTAATTGCGTTTTTTGCAATACACAGACAAAGTTACTCTGCGATATAAGTTACTCTAATGGTCTACCACACAAAGTGTGATCTATTGCCTCCGATCGACGATCGATCGATCTATATTGTTCAAGGGAAACAATTTAATAGCACCCCGGGGGTGCGTGGAACACATACACATTTACTGTGCATGAAAATTTGCTTGCTGTCGGAAACTCTGTAGAAATACCAACAAGCTATTATTTATTACGTTAATAGCATATTTATGAGTCCACTATATATTACCTGAGAATGAGTGAGCACAAATCGAAACATCTTCTTGTACCTAATCAGTCATGCAGAGAGTACAACTTTGTACCTTTTGGCGTCGAGACCCTCGGTCCATGGGGTCCCAGTGCGCAAAAGTTGTTTGCGGAAATCGCGAAACCTCTGGTTGACGTAACTGGTGACCGAAGAGCTGGCGGTTTTCTCGCGCAACGCATCAGCGTTGCAATTCAGCGAGGAAATGCCGCCAGCATCCTCGGTACAATGCCTCGAGGGCCTTTTTTAGATTTAACTTATCTATAATTTAATTCAGTTAATGTTATAGTTATCATCTTGTATATACTTTAGAAAATAAATGTTTTATTTTTATATCAGTCATAAATATAAGGACTTCGACCAAATAATGAATTCGGCAAAAAAAGGTCAAAGTCTCATTCTGAATGGCAAACAATGCGTCAATAATCCAACCAATGTTAGTTGACCTCTGGTTTCATATAGTTATTATGGAATGGGTTCGAATACTAACTTTATTCCTATGTTTTCGTGTGTTTTTTAGTATTACGTTTTTACCTATGAAATTGACGTTTTTTTCACAGACATTATTTGATACGTGATTTATTAATTTGTATTGCAACTTCCAAAGTATTATTTTATTTCAATATTATACTATGTAACTAAGATTTGAAATAGGTACAATTGTTATTAAAATATTTTTTAATTTAGTGTTTCAAATTAAAGCTTGAAAACCACCCTTTTCATGTGCTTCCGGTTCATGTGTTTCAATGAAGTACCTACGTAGGTATAGTTTTATGATGCGAATGCGAACAATTTTTAAGTAATTATAATATGTGTAACGTAGCTTAAAAGTTATCGATGTTTCTACCAAAATTTTGTTTGCTTTGAATTTCCAATAGGTAGATTATTTTAGTAAAATAAAGCCTCGTAGGTATAATGAGTGTTAGGTGTTTTATTTTGAGTAGGGGTCAGAGGGGTGCTCAAACACAAACACCCCCAGCTACAACTCCGCCCAGGGTGCTCAATACAAAACCGCCCAGGGTGCCGATGTACCCAGCGCTAGGGCAATATCGGACGGTTTTCAATTCCGGAACTGATTTTCGAGATTGGCCTTCAATTCCGGAATTCCGGAACTGGTTCCGGAGTTAAGGATTTTATTCCTATATGTTGTTGTGATTGGATTTTGAGCAAAATAAAACCAGAAATAGTAATCAATATTTATTTATTAATAAGCAACAAACGTAAATCATTATTCAGTGGCCTTTTTTTAAAGAACACACGAATGTTACCACACTACAGAGGTAAGTAATAGTTGTTGTAAAAAACTACAAAAGTAAGAATACTACACAATACGAAGTTAACTTACATTCATCATATTCATATGATAATCACATGTAACGTCTCATATACCGAACAGTATCGAAATCACAACACTTATTCAAAAAGTGCTACAAAATTAAATTAATAAACCAGATGTAAAAGTACTCTCAGTTAACATTATACGTAATATTTTAAAATCACATGTTATACAATCAAATAAGCAAAATGAAAATTAAAAACATGCTAATTTTTGAAACAGAAGAACATTAAAAATAGTCCACTCAGTGGCACGCATAACACACACTTAAAACACCACAACACTCTGTCAAGGTACGTAAACCAGGTGAATATAAAATACAGTTGAATAATGAAGTCACCCCAGTGGTCCATGCACCTCGAAAGTTACCGTTGGCATTAAAAGATCAGATAAAAAACAAGTTGATTGAAATGGAGAATGAAGGAATTATTTCAAAAGTAGAAGGCCCAACAGATTGGGTTAATAGTATGACCGTAGTTAAAAAAGCTAACGGGGACTTACGTATATGCCTGGATCCACGGGATTTAAATAAAGCTATTAGGCGCGAGCATTTTAAACTACCAACATTTGAGGAGATTACAGCTAAATTGCTTGGTTCAAAGTATTTCAGCACATTAGACGCAAAGCAGGGTTTTTGGCAAATAAAACTACACCCCAGTTGTACAGATCTCTGTACATTTAACACGGCGTTTGGGAGATACAAATAAATAAGAACACCTACACACTCCTAACAGACACAAGGTCACACACAACTTTCGTCAACGGGGTTACACTGGGAACTGATTGCATTTTTATTATTGTTTAAGCGAGAAAACGGAAAGGGACAAAGATATTTGTGTTAACGGGTTACAATGATACCGTTTCACTCGGGCACTCGCTTGCAAACCCTTGTGGTTGTGGCCATAAACATTACCTGAACACTGAGCGGAGCCTTTAAACATAAACATTTATTTTCTTAATCTTGACACATTCTAAAACAGTTTTACATAAAGACAGACTTTGTGAAATCATAAGTGTACAGAATCTTCAAGATTTAAAATAAGATAAGGGCAGTACTCCGAAATTTGGTTAACTTGGGTGTATCAGCAAAATTCACACATTTACAATAATCTTATTGAATATGTCTTAGTGATATTATAATGTTCATATTTGGTCACTCACTTTGGTGTACACAGCATTAATTTTTTTATTGCTAAATTCACCCTTTTGTACCCCAAATGAATACGTTATACTGTCAGTGTCAGTCCCTCGTCCTATAAATGACTCATCATCATCCTCCTAGCGTTATTCCCGGTTGTGCCCCTAGAGGAGCCCGGGGTCCGCTTTGTCACCTAATCCCAAGATTTGGCATAGGCACTAGTTTAACGAAAGCGACTGCCATCTGACCTTCCAACCCAGAGGGAAAACTAGACCTTATTGGGATTAGACCGGTTTCCTCACGATGTTTTCCTTCACCGGAAAGCTAACGATAAATATTTCGTACATAAGTTCCGAAAAACTCATTGGTACGAGCCGGGATTCGAACCCACGACCGCCGCTTGACAGCCGCATGCCTGAACCACTAGGCTACCGCAGCTAGCGTAGGCGTCCTATAAATGACTATGAATTATCAATTATCATATATCTGAAACTATTACTTATTAAAGCTAAACGGCCAATAATTTGTCGTAATGGAACCTTTCCTTTTTGTTTATCCATAAAATGCAATTTTACCCATACTACTTACAGTAGGTACTTACACGATTTTATTGAGGAAACTATGTTCGGCGTCAGTCCCTGGCACACTGAATTAAAAAGAGGAAATTTCTCCCTCAATATGCGCTTATTTGACTGGCCGTTTTGGATAAGCGAACACCTCGGTCAAAATTAGTCAAAAAAGTTATCGAATTCCAGAAAACCACCCATAATTAGCTTTCAACTAGACGAGACACTGCATTTGTTTAAATTCCTGAATTTCCGATATTGAGTGTGTCTCAATTCCGGAATTGTAATATCGGAAAAAGGTCCGAAATGCAAGCCCTACCCAGCGCCACCACCGTGAATTTCATATTGCTGAATAATCCGTAGAATTAAACGTATGTAAATCACAGTTTTCATAAAATTCTCCATACAAAACGCCAATTTCATAGGTAAGGACCTAATATTATAAATAAATGAAAATGAGTATGAGTATGAGTATTTTTCCTATATTTTGTACTAGCTGCACGCGCAGTTTCGCTTGTGTGTTGCAAGGACCGAAGGCAAACCCGTAGCATAAAATATAGCCTATACCTAAATTCAGTGAGTCCAATTGAGTCCAGTGTGGAATGCGCTTTCAACAAAGAACCCCCGCGTCATCGGACCCACTTATTATGAACACTTACCGGCCAATCTAAAGAATGATCCATATGACGAAACATTCCGGTGCAAACTGAGAAATCTTTTGATGGAAAACCCTTTGTACCTACTCCGTTAACGAGTACATAGATTTGACTTTTTAATTGTGTTTTTTAGGGTTCCGTACCTCAAAAGGAAAAAACGGAACCCTTATAGGATCACTTTGTTGTCCGTCTGTCTGTCTGTCTGTCTGTCAAGACCATTTTTCTCAGGAATGCGTGGAGGTATCAAGCTGAAACTTATATCAGATACTCAGGTCTATTGTCTCTTGGAGCTGTAAAAAAATCAAACTTAAAAGCCAACGCAATCAAAAGATACAGTCGTTTATGCTGCAAATTTTAGAGTTTTTCGACACTCGCAAAACCTACGGGGTACTTCCCGTGAACTCAGAAACTTGAAATTTGGCACGAAGCGCACAGACAGAAGAAAAATTACGAAAAGTTGACATTTTTAGTTAAATCATACAAAAAAAAACACTTTTTAAATTTTAAACTTAATACCTTTTTCCTCATAAACGTGTGGTGGTCTTAAATTGAAATACATATCAAATACTTAGGGCTATATGACCCATCAGATGTAGCAAAACCAAACTTTTATGTCAACGCAATCAAAAGAAATGGCAATTTAAGTCGCATATTTTGAAATTGAGTACTCGCAACAAACTCAAAACCAAAAAAAAAAACAAAAGGGTACTTCCCGTTAACACAGAAACTTGAAACTTGGCACGAAGAAACTTCATATAGCACAGACAAAGGAAAAATTACGAAAAGTAGACATTTTTAGTTAAATCATACAAAAAACCTTTTTTAAAATTTTAAACTTACTACCTTTTTCCTCGTAAATGCGTAGAGGTATTAAATTTAAATTCATGTCAAATACTCAGAGCTATAGGACCTTTCAGATGTAGCAAAACCAAACTTTTATGTCAACGCAATCAAAAGAAATAGCAATTGAAGTCGCATACTTTGAAACCGAGTACTCGCAGCAAACCAAAAAACGTTTCACCAAATGTTTCATTTGACAAAAGTTTCATTTGACCTGCATTCATTTGTTTCAGCTGTAGCAAAATGAAAGTTTTATGTCTACGCAATCATAAGAAACAGCAATATAAGTCGCATAATTTAAAACTTAAAAAGGTGTGTGTGCCCCCAACCCGCACTGGGCCAGCGTGGGGACTACTACCTGTTCCTGGGAGAAGGCCTGTGCCCAGCAGTGGGACGTATATAGGCTGATTTATATTATTATACATATAGATAATCTTAAGGGTATCAAAACCTAAAGTTACTTTTCCGTGAACTCAGCTTTCAAAAGAAACAGCAATTTAAGTAATCCGCTTATTTTGCCGTTCGCAACTTTGATTTCCTTGCGAGTAGTTCTACTCGTAAGGAAATCAAAGCCTAAAGAATGATTACTAAATTGATAAAGTGACCTTGTTTAAATTTATGCTCCCCCAGCTTTCCACATTGTAATGTTACGGATTCCATTTTCATTTATCATTTAGTAATAAACATACTAAGTACAACTTTTGCTTGTTATAGGTTTGTACGGAACCCTCGGTGCGCGAGTCCGACTCGCACTTGGCCGGTTTTTTTTTCTTAAATTGCCATTTGTTTTTGTTAAATTCATATTTATCAATGTTAAATATTTGGTTCTTGTTCCAAAATAGTGTTTTTTTCTGTGTAACTTAGATCCACTGGTTTAGTACTTACAGATCTTACAAAACTGTTGTTAGTAAACCTACACTACATAAAGGACTTACAAATAATTAAAATACTCGCTCCGTGCCAACAACCTAATGACTACCAATCAGTTTTCGATTGGCAGTCATCAACTTGTTGACATAAAGGTATATGGGCGAATCAGGTTTTGCCGCAAACATTTCCAAAATCCTATTGGAGCTGCTCCGCATCCTACGCACCACCGATGCGGCCCTCTTCCGTAAAATGACGTCAAACCCATCCGTGCGAGCTTCGGCAAACATTAGCGATGCGCTACAGAAGCGGGGTCTCAACAGTGCCCTAAATTCATTGTTACACTGGACTTTTAGGGCACTAAGCGATTGTTGAGTACAGTTAAGCCGCAGGCTGCTCGTGTAAAAACTCTGACAGTACGCCTTGAAAAGGGTGATTTTTACTTGGGTGGAACAACGAGCAAACCCTTGGGCCAACAGGTTGCTTCTCACCGCCAGTTCCCGGCGTTCCCTTTCAATATTTGACGACCGCTTTAGCCTAGTTGGTAGTGACCCTGCCTACGAAGCAAGAGGTCCTGGGTTCGAATCCCGGTAAGGGCAAACATTTATGTGATGAGCATGAATATTTGTTTCTGAGTCATGGATATTTTCTATGTATTTAAGTATTTATATTTACTATATATATCGTCGTCTAGTACCCATAACACAAGCCTTACTGAGCTTACTATGGGACTAGGTTGATTTTTGTAAGATTGTCTTCTTATATTTATTTATTTATTTAAAAAAAAAATATATATATCCATTTGATCAATGATGTCGTCGGTAGGATAATGCCCTAGATATCTAAAACTGTAAACCCTTCGTAGCGGCATGGTTTCCGCTTATAATATAAGTTACAAGATGTTATGCAATAGGCCACGACAATCCCTTGTAAATAGAAGCATTTCTTCTATCCATAGCAACGCAGCTCATTCAGTAAGTTAAAGGCCCACCGGACGCGTGGCGTGTGCTGCGCGGCACACGCGCAAGTTGTAAAGCATTGAAACTACACTTCAAACACACATCGAACGCGATTCGAAGGCGAGCCCGCGCGGGCCCGCGGCGCTGAAGTTATAACTCGTCAGCGCGGCCGCGTGTCGTGCGCGTCACGTGAGCTGCGCGGGCCCGCGTTATAACGCGTCGCCAAGCTTGATAGAGATAGTGATATACATATTAAATGTGTTGGTAGTGAGAGAGATATGACGCGCGGGCCCGCGCTGCTGCTGCGCGCAGCACACGCGCGGCACACGCGCGGCAGACGCGCGGCACACCCGTTGGTAACGTGTCGCAGCCGCGTACCCCCGCGTTGCTATAACGCGTTGTATGAATATACCGATTCAACCACGCCCGACGCGCGCCGCGCACGTCACGCGCCGCGCACGACACGCGTCCGGTGGGTGGAGGCCTTAATAGTACATTACTTACCTAGGGCGGTAAAACAAAGGTTGTCTTAGATGTTATTTTGTATGAAAATTGTATTTTATACAATGAGGGCTCTTAAAGTCAAATAGCCGTGTTGCCTAAGCAAGTTAAGACGAGAACTTAAAAGCGAAATAATTGTGTAATTTACAATAAAGTACCTAGTTACAATACCTTTTCTACGAGTCAACTGAAATAATCAAACAAACTTGGTATCTATATCTATTGAAAATCTCAGCTCTGCTGAAACCAAGCGCAGCCCACCGCCTCAGCGTTTCGTTGATGTCTTTTCTTCTATGACTAAGGTGAACTTCTATTGGTCAAATTAATTTAAGATTAGGAGCTCCATAGAAAAAAGTATGTGATTGTAGTTTGGTGTACGAAGTCTTAATTCAAACATTAAAGTCGACTAGCATAAAAACAAAAACGTCTTAGTTAATTTTCCTTTATACAGTTTTTTTACTTTTTTTTAATACAACGGATGTGGCAAACAAGCGTACGGCCCGCCTGATGGTAAGCGGACATCGCAGCCTATAGACGCATGCAACTTCAAGGGAGTAACATAGGCGTTGCCGACCCTTGATATGTTTGAGATTCGCCGTGTTGACAGCTGAAGGAACAAATTCCCTCGCTCTCGACACAAGGCATCCTCGGGAGCTCTGGCGACCTTGCTCACCTCCAAGAACACAGCACTACAACATAGCAAGTAGTTTACTTAGTAAGTATGCTTTGTGTGTCAATTTACTTCGTTTGAATAAGAGTCGGGCTAACGCAATTAATGGGTTCAGGTGGCGGGAGCGGTCATTGTGGCACGCTTCAGCTTTCGGCTAATATGATGATGATGACTTACTTACTTAATTTCATGTAGGTATTCTTACATAACATATCTTAACTGATGAGTGATGACCTCTAAAAACTTGATATTAAACTTGTACTGTGATGTTGTAACTGACAAGACTGTTTTTAAGTTAATTATAGCTAAGCTGATAAAAGAGCCGAAAGAGACTCACTTCGTCTTAAACTTGAACGGTAAATATTATAAATTAACTTACGTCCAAGTGAAATCATGGCTTCTAGGTGAATTCTTGATTACTACACTGTATAAATAATATATTGGAGTCAATCACTTTGCACTTTGAAACTTTGATAATATTAAAAAAAAACTCGCAACCAAATTTTTCTTTCAGGTCAGGTTATTTAAATTAGTAATTTTATTTGAATGCAAATCTGAATTTTTGATATTTTTTCACCACAAGTACCTAATGTTTTTTATTGTATTTTAAACGCAGCTTTGGAAACCTGAAACAATGGAAAAGAAATAATTATAAATTTTCATTTTTCGATATAAAGTGAGAATAATAATAACAAACGCACGTGAGTCATTTCGTGATTTTTACTATATAAATATTATTTTAACATGTCTAACAAAGTTTAAATTCGATTAATAATAACAATATTATTAATAGTAAATAACTTGTTGCTTTAAAAAAATTCTTTAATTTAAATTTGTAGTTTCATTAGCAGCGTTACAGCTTGAATAACTTGTATGATTATCAGTTTTCAATTATAATTTTAATTATCTTCATTAATCACACTTAAGTTCAGTTTAAGTCAGCTTTTTCTTCATAATTTGCACAAATAATAGGAAGAACTAAATTTAGGGATCTTGCAAATCGATCTAGTCTCATAGTAAGCTCAATAAGACTTGTGGTATGGGTACTAAAGGACGATATACATACTTATATAATTATATGTAGATAAGTCCTACACACCTGATTTTTTTTCTAGTATGATATAAGTACATGATTAAATACGTGCAGAGTGATGGTTGGCTAATAATAATTATATTCAGACTTATTTTCGATGGGTTTTTTTTTTTGAGTTTACGTTGGTTCAAATGGATTTAAACTGTATAATCTACTATTAAGACATAGTTAAACTGCAGCATTATTCAAGCTGGAGAATTTTCAATGTTGAGGCTATATAAGGTGCCATCGAATTAGGTACCAATATTTTAAGAGGAGTTACATTACATCAAAACAATTAACTTTAAGTAGAAATTAAGATAACATTTTATATGATATTTTTGTTTTAATTTTCAGAACAAAATAAATAATTTAAAATTTCGTTCAAAAATAACCATCCTGTGTATTTAACTGACAAGGTGTTTAACACTTGCTGTCAAGTGAACATCGCTGTGTGTGACACACGTCAAGGATTCGCGGTAAAATTGTTAACTTTCTCATTAACAGGGTGTTTTTACGCAGTAATGTTGTTTCCTTATTTATCTTCAAAAATTAACACAATCTATTAAATATTTCTTAAATAAATAGACTCCTAGAGACGAGTACTATCAACTCTAAAAGTATTGGTACCTAATTCAAATGCACCTTATATAATCAAATTTTAACTTTTCAGAATCAATCAATAATTTCGAGTTGTCGATTTTCTATTAGTGCTGAATTATAATAAATCATCCAGAAGTGTGGGGGGAGTTGAGTGAACTTTAATTTGACATTCAGCGTAATTGAATTTTGTCTGTCTGTATTGATGTGAATTCAGTTACTTTACGGCAACATCTACCTAGCGATAGAAGCGGGTAGGAAGGGCAAAATAAAAGTTTGTCACAAAAATAGATTAAAAAGAGATTTCTAAAGACAGACAGCATTTTAATTCATCTACAACATTTGCCATCATAAAAATACGATACTTAATAAAGTATATATTTAATTGAAAGGTCAATAAAAATTGTATTATACTACAAATCTAAGTATCATTGAACATTTATAAAAACAAATATTTTTTTATATCACATAATTTAAATATTTTAGTCCCTAAATCACGCAATCAAATCCCGGATATAAGCTAGTACATAATAAAAAAATAAACTCACCACATGCATTCCAATCCTCCATCGCTAAAAAAACTTAATTCACACTCGAAAGAAAACCGCCGCAAACCCATACGGGACGCGAAAACGTGTGCTCGACTCAGATATGGTTCAATTACTAATTCGGTATCACTCTCAAGACAATATGTGGCAGAAGCTATGATAAGAATTTGACATATGGGTGAATCAACTTTTTAGAAACGCGGAGGTTTCTACTATTTGCTATTTAAAAGAAGATATCTGCTGTTGTTAAATTGTCGTTGCATTCCTTACTCAATTAACTATAGCTTGAAACTACATGACAACTGTATTAAAAATATTATTACGTAATACGTAAAATGTCCCCTGCGATTCAAACATTTTTTATTTATTTATTGGTTACTAAATATTCTACAAAAACACTAAGTACTTAAAGTCCTGCAAAACTGTTTTAACAGTTTGACTGCAGGAAGACTTATTGTTAATAGTTAGACTTAAACATAATTCTACAGTAGTAATATGCATTTGCTTTGGTAATATATATCTAATGGTATATTTATGTAGGTATGAATAAATATCTAGGGTAAGCAGGGGCGCATTCATTGACTTCTGGGGCGGCGAAACTTATTGGCCCGGGGCGCCGAATTTCAAAATACGCCCCTGAGGGTAAGGATTCTAGAATAATTTTCTTTTAAATATGCGTTGTCACTACGTGGATTTCCAAGAGCTTGAAAGCCCACTACATGGCGACAAGGAAAAGAGGGGATATGGGTTGGGGTTATTTATTTCCTACTTTTGACAAATTTAAGGTTACCAGGGGCACGCAGTACGGAATGGATTACAACTAGACGGAACCGGTCGGGAGAATAGATTATAAGTAAACGGAACCGGATGGGATCACTCATGGAAGGCACGTAGAAGGGCCACCGAGTGCGGCAGATTAATTGTGTTGTGCGTTATTGCGTGCAGGAGGCAAAGCGTCCGCACGCCACGCTCGCCCCGTGATCGTCATGTCCCTGTACCCGCGCGCCGCGCTGGCGAGGACTCAGTTGAACGGTCTACCTAAAGGTAAAGTACATTTTTTTGCGAGATGCAAGATATTATTATGTTGAAATAGACTGTGTAACGGGCTATAAAGAATTTCAAGATTTTATCCAATACTCATGTTGCGGTAACTGATAAAGAATACACTAAGGCAACCCAAGGAAATATGAAACAATCGACAAGACCATGCTCCTAATTAGTTTATTTGAAAAAAAAAACCAGTCGAACTTGCGGTCCTGTAAAGTTCCGTACAAGCGTAACAAAATAATTTTAAGAATAATAATAATAGCATTTATGTCACACCAGGCCAGCGAGTTTTACTGCACGCTGATGCGCGTACGGGAAAACTCGCACTGTGGCCAGATGAAGACGTAAAATTTTGTACTCAACACGGGCGGTAATTCGTAAAGCTCCAGAGCGCATATTTATGGCCCTCACCTTCGGTTCGGGCCACAAAAACCTGCGATCTGGAGCATTCACGAATTCACCGCCCTAGTTACGTAATGTACTATTATTTTATAATCTTACAAAAGGTGAAAAGAAATGTGAAATATTAGTAAGCTGGTGTACAACTTACCTGTCTAGAGACTAAATATATTATTATTTGACACCGGGGATTTAGTCTTGCGTTTTCGGAAAGGCCTCCCCTAAAGCTTATCTATCCGATGTATATACATCTTCTGCTTATTTAAGAGCTAAGCTCTTGTCCGCGTAGCTCAAAGTCCATCTACTCCGATCCCAGGCAACCTCTTTGACATCACAATACGACCTGACATCACCTCTTTTTTTTGAGCTGCTCTATGCTGTAGTTTATTCTAGGTCTTCCTCACCTCACTTCCCCGATTTTGTACTAACAAATCGGTTATTTTTAACCAAATATGTGTACTTAATTATGTCAACGCCCTCGTGAATATCGTTTGCTATGATATAGTAAAATTACGATAAGATCTGTATACCGAGTAATCTATCACGATTTTGCCCTAGTAACTTTCGACCTCTTAACTTCATTACTATCACTTCCTTTAAGTACCTACTACTTATAGATGGTTAACACGAAGCCGATTTAATGAAATACTCATTAGGCATATTTGGCACTCGTTGCCCGCACGGCTCAGCCCGCATATAGTTAACATAGAAAACAAGTGAAGTCGCAGGATAAAATATAGCCTCTCGATCTACCTACACCCCAATTTTTTGTATAGATTAATAATCATGCACCGTCAAGTTTTAGCTGCTATAATTGTGATAATTGAATCAATTTCAATTCATCATCATTATCATATCAGCCGAAGGTCGTCCACTGCTGGACATAGGCCTCCCCCAAAGAGTGCCACAATGACCGGTCCTGCCCCACCTGCATCCAGCGGACTCCCGTGACCTTTACCAGGTCATTAGTCCACCTTTTGGGGTTACCCACGCCGCGCCTTCCAGTACGTGCTCGATACTCGAGAACCTTTCCGCCCCAGCGGCCAATTTCAATTAAAAAATAAAATAAAAGTTGTGTTAAAAAGAATAACTAATAGTTTAAATATCTACTTATTTAACCTTCATTGCACTTTATACTATGGGGCATGTAACATGAGATCACGTCACGAAGTGTTTACCGGTGTCACGGGGGGCTAGTACGCTAAATTTTATGTCGGACGTAAAGCATTCGTCCCATTCTGGCAAATATGCGAGTGCAAGAGGGACAAATGCTTTACGTCGGACATAAAACCTAGTGTGCTACGGGGGCAGATATCTATACACATCACCACCGCGGTTGTCACAACCTCACAACAAGGCGCGCGATAGACTATCCATTTTATTCTAATTAGAATACTAAGAAAGAGGGGTTGGGGGACAACCTGTCGCTGGGGTCAACTTGTTGCTCGCGTCCGCAGGATTTACCTACCACAACCCTGCACGTGTCCCCTGGGTGGTGCTAAATGGGCGACAAAACTTTCGGCGAAATAGGCGCTCCTATACAAACATCACATGGATATTCGCCTATGCTTCAGATCGCCATACGATTAAATAACTACGATAGAGATGGACAGTCTTCCCCCAGTGTGTCTAGTGCAGTTTTCGGGGCTATTTGATTTTTCACAGCTCCAAGGGACTGCAGACCTGAGTATTATAGTTACATGAATATCAACATGAAATCCGAACGCGTGGTCGAGAAAAGGGCTATTAACAAACATACGGACAACGGAGTGGTCCCTTCGGTCCCTTTGATTCTTTTGCCCTATATACGCCTCAAAATATATTTTTTTTCGTAGCTCATTTTAAACATATTGAATAAGACGATTGCATGCAATTGCATGCGCTTCCGTCAAACAATGATTTTTTTTTTATGAGTTCAGGTCAAAAAAATGTCTATCAGTGAGTAAATAGTGCATAGGGTAATAGATCACGTGCACAGGTATTTATTTAATTTTTCTAAATAATTATTTCGTAAACAAAGGGCAGAAGTCTGATGTCAAGCAATAATTGTAGGTAGGTAGGTAAGGTTAGGCAATCTTCTTAATTGTGTACCGGTGACCTGGGGGTTAGGTGTGATCGTTTCTGGTTTGTACGTCACACGAGACTTATGATCGATGTGACGTTTGGAGACTGTAAAACTGGCTAAATTTATTACACGTAAAGGAGCATGGGAGCCTTCTAAGGAAGCCCATAGTGCGCGACCACGTTTCAGTGCCATGTGTGATTGGCAACACACACTTGTCAAATACCACCGCACCGCTCGCCGTCGGCAGGGCATTCATCCTCACACCCTGGAACCCAAATTGTCGCGTACCGTACGGTTTCAGAGAAATGTTCTCCCTCGGACGCTCCCGTTGGGGAATGAGCTCCCTGCCGAGGTTTTCCCGAGGGACAACAGTATGGGGTTCTTCAAAAAAGGAGTGCATAAATTCTTAAAGGGTCGGCAACGCGCGTGTAACAGCCCTGGAGTTGCAAGCGTCCATAGGCTACGGTAACCACTTACCATCAGGTAAGCTTGTCTGCCACCGACGTGGTATATAAAAAAATACTCGTCTTGAAACACTGCGGAATAGAAGCCTCATTAGAAGGATAAAAGTCACTCAAAGGGCAATGGAAAGGGCTATGCTGGGGGTTTCTCTGCGTGATCGAACGAGGCTATCCGCAACAGAACTATGGTAACCGATATATACTCGTAGGTAGTCCTCCGAATCGCTAAACTTAAATTTCAATCTGCTCTTTGAAGGAGGCCTGTGTTCAGCAGTTTGCATTTTTCAGCTGACATGATGATGATAATGATGATGAAAGGCTCATGCGGGGTGAGGGAGATTCCCAAAACGTACCTATGCCCTATCGCATAGTATGGCACTTTAGAACATTCTGGCCATATCACGCGATAAGTGACAAGATAGAGCGTCCGTCACTGGCTGACACCGTTCGATAGAACGAGACTGACGCTCTATCTTGTCATTTATCGCGTGATTATGCCGACCATTATACGGGCATGGTATTAGGCTCGCATAGTATGTTATGCAAAATGCTCTTTGCTTAGCGGGCGTAGCATGGTTGGCATTCTTAGTCGAGGGTTGTCTGTTGTGGACGTTGTGGTGTAGAATAGGTGCTGACGCAGCGCTGATATTTTGCCAGAACCTTTAAAACTAACATACAGGATGTAAAGAAACGAAAAACCAACACTAACGCCAGTTAGAAGTGCGAGTTGAAAAGGAAATATTTTTTTACATAACGACGGTGGCAAACAAGGGTAAGCCTGCTGGTAAGCGGACACCGCAGCCTATAGGCGCATGCAACTCCAAAGGAGTAACATGGGCGTTACCGCGACCCTTGACTTATTTGAGGATTCGCCGTGTTGACAGCTGAAGGACCAAATGCCCTCGCTCTCAACACAACGCATCCTCGGGAGCTCTGGCGACCTTGATCACCTCCAGGAACACAACACTACTACTGAGCAAGTAGAAGTGATATTATGGCTGTGGTCTTCTGCAAGGCGGAGGTACTTCCCCAGTTGGGCTGCTCCAAATTCGAGCGGTCATTTCGCTGTGCCCTACCTCACCAAGAGAAAGAGTGTGCTGGGCATGCGGGGCACGCCATGACGTGTGCCATTGTTTTCGATACTGTATCACAAACACATTGGTTTTATTGGCCATGCAGTCCAGATCTGACCCCCTAGCACACTAAGTTTTATGTCGGACATAAAGCATTTGTCCCTCTTGCACTCGCATATTTGCCAGAATGGGATGAATGCTTTATATCCGACATAAAACGTATAGTGTGCTAGGGGGTCTGGTCATCGTTTCCTTGCAGCAGTAAAAGGCTCATGATCACGTTAAATAAACAAAAATAAAATTACACGTCTTGCATTTTCCTCTTAAAGATAGTAAGTAGGTAATGTAAGTAGGTAAGAGATGGGCCGACTATGGGTTTGGCCTACTAGCCGACTAGCCGACTAGTCGGCCGCCTACATGGCCGACTAGTCGGCTAGGCCGATCGTGGACTTCGGCTAAGTTCGGGTGCAATCGGAAAACTTCCCGTCGCGCTGTCTGCATGCGTTCGCGCCGTGACAAGTGTTGTTTACATTTTACCGGCGTGTTTCATTTCGCGAGCAAAATAAAATAAAAAGTGATTAAATATCCACTAGAGCAATTGATTTGTAAAATGTCGAAAAGGAAAGTCTTGTTTTCCTGTGATCCATAAAGTGCCGACTAATCGGCACATTTTGCCGACTATTCGCGGACTAGTTGCCGACTACAAATGCGGCCGGATAGTCGGTACAACATCTGTAGCAGGTACAGGTACGTACAAAAGGGCCTAAATTTATTCCGAACTCACTAATTAGTCTATAATAACACCATTATTATTCCAATATGTTACGACCACAAGTCACGTTTTTCCTCGCGCTTATCCGTGCTAGTAAAAACATTTTTCGGTCAACTCACGTGGAGGGGTCACGGGTGACAATCATCACACAAAACCAGTGTTAGCTGGTCTACTTTCGTACATATTTGCTAGGGTTCCGGTGTCAAGATACACTGGGCTAATGATGAGACTGACCCGTATGGGCCCTGCATAGTATGGTTCAAACAGCGTAAGTGGCTTATAGTTTAAGTTGACATATGTTTTTTTGGTTTAATAGGCAATGTCGATAAACAGCATATTGATTTCGTGTGAATTTCATGTGAATTATGACTTTGATCGTTTGCGGATCAAGAAGATACATATTAAAGTGAGTTTGTTGAGCGAAGGCATGCGAGTTTTAATCTGAAGTTGTGAGCCCCGATTTGAACCTACAAGAAACGTGTGTACGAAATAACATGCGATATTTATTATTAGCTTTTCAGGGAAACATCGTGAGGACGGACTGATGGCCTGGTAAAGGTCGCTGGAGGCCGCTGGATGCGTGTGGCGCAGGGCCGGTGGTTGTGGCATTCTTTGGGGGAGGCCTATGTCCAGCAGTGGACGTCTTTCGGCTGTTATGACGATGATAATGCGGCTCACCCAGCCGTTCACCAGTCACGAAACTAGACCTCTGCCTACGCTTAGTTACTACGCATCGCAGTGTCATGATATATCTGTGGGTGAGCGTTTAGGTGAGCTTAAAACAAGTTACAGAAAAGGGGGCAGCTATTGTAACCGGATAGCACGAAATTATCTAATTAATATACTCATTATAGGAATCTTTAGCTGCGTGACGTATTTACTTGAAGAAAAACCCAATCCATTTGACCCGGACTTGAAATTATAAAGCCACTATCGTAATAGTACATTGTGATACAAGTGAGGTATATTGATAACTACATCAGAGGTGAAATTGTTGGAGGATGGAATATCTAAGCTCACGCGTTTCATGCGACGTTTTTCAACAAATTTTGCTAGGTAAAAATCCTTTTCATAAGATGGATGTTTTATAGGCCTGCCAAGTTATTTTCTATACTTAATGATGACAACAGGTTTTTACTCACAAATGCACATCGCCAAGAATTTCCAGTGGCGTCCATTCTATTTATCACTTTTCTAGTCACCCCGAGTCACAATTTTTGATAATAACCAAACACGCATTAACAATTTTTACAAAATATTTGTGAAATAACCTTTAATGGCGCGCAACACCTGTTTTTTCGTGAAGTTTGCGCAGTGCGCGCGCATGTGTTAAGCCAGACTTGGATGAAATCTCTAAACAGCCCATACAAAATTAAATAAATATTTTCGTTTTAAAATGTTATCTATATTCATTCATGTAAAATGTTATCAAAAGTGAATAGTTCTACTAAATTTAACGTTTCTGTATCATACCCAAAAGGAAATAGTCAATTAATCAACAAAAAGGATTTAATTTGTTTAGTCGAGTAAGAATCCATTTGCCGAGAGCTGTACATTCTGTACAACCCGGTTAATTTAAGAATGCACCGCGTTCATGCATACATCTTGCTGCAAGGTGCCAACGTGACTTAATCGGGGTATAACCATAACACACAAGTGTTGTAATTTTATAAAACACGCGTGTTTAATATCCAGGATTATGAGCCTAAAAGCGACACAGCGCGACGTACGTTACGAGCAATTGTGTTGAAATAGTACATTACGTAACTAGGGCGGTGAATTCGTGAATGCCCCAGATCGCAGGTGTTTGTGGCTCGAACCGAAGGTAAGGGCCATAAATATGCGCTCTGGGGCTTTAAGAATTACCGCCCGTGTAGCGTACAAAATTTTACGTCTTCATCTGGCCACAATGCGAGTTTTCCCGTACGCGCAGCGTGCAGTAAAACTCGCATTATGGCCAGGTGTGACGTAAACCAATTAACCTATCTCACCACAAAACACTACCACTGCAATCTTGAACCCCAATTTCATAGCAACTGTGTGCGGGCATAGGTCAAATAACACAGATGAGAAATGACGTTTTGGATATTGGATGCATTTTTTAAATGTCCTATTTGAACTTTGCGTTAATTGTTTAAACGTCACACATGGCCAGCTAAAATTACCGTTCGTGATGCTTAAAGTAAATACAATCCGACGAATGGGTTCCCAAAAAGGGTATAATTAAAGCAATCTTGGATAGGCAACCAGATGGCTCGCGGTATTTGATCTCCCAGAGTGATGTGGAACCGTCCTGTGCTACCCGAAATGAGCCAACTGTGACCGGTTCGGAAATAGGAGGGGGGTGGTAAAAAAAAATATGGCGAGGCAACCGGATGGAACAGCGGTAGCCTGAAAGTGTGTACGCTGTTTATATAATGAAACTTTTATGCCATCCCTCCTAGTGTGACCGGAGCCCTGTAGGCGAGCGATGAAAAATTAAAAAGAATATTGTTAGGCACCCGCTTGAAATTGGCATGCTTGTTCTTCATCACATACAGACCCTGAAAAAAAAGTGCCATCTTTCCCGGCCGGGCGGTTATCGTTCTGTCAGAGCTGGAAGCCGGAAAAAAATGGTGGTGGACGTGAACTTAGGAAAAATGGTGGTGGACGTGAACTTAGGAAAAATGGTGGTGGACGTGAACTTAGGAAAAATGGTGGTGGACGTGAACTTAGGAAAAATGGTGGTGGACGTGAACTTAGGAAAAATGGTGGTGGACGTGAACTTAGGAAAAATGGTGGTGGACGTGAACTTAGGAAAAATGCGCTTCAAAACATTGAAATCGGATGGCATTTGTTTTTCGTCTTGTATGATGTGATAAATGATATGCACAAATGCCATCCCTCTCCCATGAACTTTCATCCCGATGTGGCCACCCTTACAAAAGGGGAATTCCTCCAATTGGGAATACGCGCAATAAAAGGTTTTGCAATCAATTGCCATGGACAATTTTGCGTGGGAGGCACGGTGCGGTTCCTCTAGTTGCTAAAAAATAAAATTTTCAGTGTTTGTCACTGGAGGGGTAGGGTAGTCACGTAATGTTTCGAATGGGCATTAGGACAATTTAACTGTCATTTTTCCATATAAAATTTTAAATACCTAAAAAAAAATCATAAATCAATAATTTATTCGTGACAGCAAATAGAAAAGAAAAAAGAAATACATATACGTCACGAAAAGGACCCGGCTTAGCATAATGCTGGCTCTAACTGCCAGCGCTGGTATTCCGCCGAGTCCATTTCGTGAAGGATCAGAAGGCAACACAACAAGATATATATCCGTGGGGTTCAGGGGCACCTGACCTTTTCAAAAACGTCGTGAAAAGGTTAGTCGACGCCACCGGGGACAAAAGAGCTGGCAGCTTCCTCGCCCAACGCGTCACATCGCGATACAGCGAGGAAATGCTGCCAGCGTCCTCGGCACAATGCCACGGGGACCCTTTTTAGATATATTTTAGTTTTTATTTTAGTTTAGTGGTTTCGTTTTTAATTAATTTTTAAGGCTTTTATATTAAGTTTAGATGGTTATTGTTTAATGTTATTTAAAGTCTCTTTTTTCAATAAATCCTAAGTAACTGATTGTATATTTAAAAAAAGAGATATATTGTACCTACAAATAACACACATAGTGCTAGAGAAAGATAACTTAAGGGAATCATAAATTAGATTATAATGAACATACAATGCGTTGCGTGATCGGCTTGCTAGTAAAGGGTCGCGGGAGTCCGCTGGATGCGGGTGGCGCAGGCTCGGTCATTGTGGCACTCTTTGGGGCCTATGTCCAGCAGTGGACCTCTTTCGGCTGATATGACGTTGATGACGATGCTACCGTTTTGAAATAAGTATGGAGGGAATATGATATAGCAGTGCAGTTTCTAGATCATCGCCCAACATGTGTATGTTGGACGATGATCTAGAAACTACCGTTATATACAAAAGTAGGTTGGGCAGTAGAATATGGCTACGGTATTCCCTGCCTGTCGTACAAGCCGACTAAAAGGGACCCTCGAGGTAGCACATGGTCGCGGAGGACCATAGGGGGGTTTATAGTCGGTGCGAGTCCGACTTAACCTCCGCGCTATCCGCGTGGCGCAGAGATATCCATAACGGATTTAGCTCCCAATAAAAAAAGGTACCAACAAAGTTAACTAACGATTCGTGACCCTTATTATAATGTACAAGAAGTGCACGGATGGTCAATTAACTGTGTTGGCGATGGTACCTAGGCACTATCACTAATTCTATTTCTATACATGCGACGTCCAGGCAATACTCGTAAATATACCTACCCAAACTACCGGACATGACGACGCAACGGAGCCACACTGTTTCGTCGCCTAAATAATAATTAGTGTTTTAATGTTATATTGTATGTATGTTAGTCTGCAAGGTATTTGTAGGTAACTATGGGCCTTGGTTGCCTGAAATAAATGTTATTATTATACTCTTCATTTACCTAATCTTCAACTTAGGCTAGGTTTTTACAATAATTATATAAAAAGTAAAATATAAAAGTATACATATAAAACATAAAACCATTATAAAAACCTAACCTAGGGTACCGCCGGCAGCGAGGCGGGGCCTAAGCTGCCGGTGGTCAGGGCGACAGAGACAGGAACCTCCTGACTATTCGCGCAGTATCCAAGAGTACCGCCTTCTGTTATCTGACCCTTGATCCAGCCATCTAGCGAGAGTCTCTTTAGGTGACGATTATTATTATTATTATTATTTATATCATGAATTGTAAATGAAAAACATTATTTTAATGAAGCATTTATTGTATAAAATACTTATTATTGAATATAAATATAATTACGTATATCTTTATTTAGCAACTATGAACATTACATTTCAACTATCTCTACAATCTGCCTGAAATTATTTAAGTATAGAATATAATTAAATATTACAATAAAAGGTAACATAATTTAATTCTTTGGCATTAAACTTATAGAAATATATCAATATAAGATTGACTTGATCAATCAAGCATTAAGAGGGTTTGAACTGCCAGATACTTCCAAATTATTTCTATTAGATATTCAGCACGTTTTCAAAGTCGTATCAAGTTAACATCACCATAATTCATCCAGTCTTCAATTACGAACATATTCTATAACCGGTAGAACACACGTGTTATACTTATTATGTATTGTTT
The DNA here is from genome assembly GCA_945867215.1 of Epinotia demarniana. NCBI lineage: Eukaryota > Metazoa > Arthropoda > Insecta > Lepidoptera > Tortricidae > Epinotia > Epinotia demarniana. The sequence continues at coordinate 7,062,332 of OX244286.1, forward strand.
TTACATTTGAATGGTAATAGGCCTTGAATTTATGTGTAATGTACGAATTTGACACTTATGTATTGTTTTAACATTTTAATGGTAATAGGCCTTTTATTTATGTGTAAGATACGAATTTGACACTTATGTATGGTTTTTACATTTTAATGGTAATAGACCTTTTATTTATGTGTAAGGTACGAATTTGACAGTTTAAAGCACCGTGGGTGTCCATTACTGTGACGAGTTCTTGGAGGTAGGGCCTCCAAAAACTCGTCATGGTAAATAGATACCTACATGGAATGTCATCTCGCGTTTGTAGGATCCTGAATGGGGAAGTGATTCTTCTATACTGTGCTGCAACCATAATGACACCACTACTTCCTCGGTACACATAGCTACCATGTGTATCTATACGACTTGATTTGTATGTAGGAGGTGATCTCGGGAACCCTCATCTGATTTTATTTTTTTCATCCGCATGTAGTTTACATTCATACAGTAAACGGGTTTAAATTTAAATGTAGACTTCATTTTTTAAACATTCAATTAGGCGAAGCTAAATAATAGTACATTACGTAACTAGGGCGGTGAATTCGTGAATGCCCCAGATCGCAGGTGTTTGTGGCCCGAACCGAAGGTGAGGGTCATAAATATGCGCTCTGGGGCTTTACGAATTACCGCCCGTGTTGAGTACAAAATTTTACGTCTTCACCTGGCCACAGTTCGAGTTTTCCCGTACGCGCAGCGTGCAGTAAAACTCGCATTATGGCCAGATGTGACGTAAATATCTTTACGTCACACCTGGCCATAATGCGAGTTCTACTGCATGCTGCGCGTACAGCAAAACTCGCATTGTGCCCAAGTGAAGACGTAAAATTTTGTACTCAAAACGGGCGGTAATTCGTAAAGCCCCAGAGCGCATTTTATGGCCCTCACCTTCGGTTCGGGCCACAAAAACGTGCGATCTGGGGCATTCACGAATTCACCGCCCTTGTTACGTAATGTACTATTACATATGTGAAAATATACATCTAATACACTCTCACTTTCATATTTATTTTAGGACTGGCATTAAATTAGATCTCATCTATTGACTAATATTCAATAGGTACATATAATCTCCTTTTCCTTTATACTTTTTTGATTCTTTTCTTCCCTTATAATTGGTTGGGTAGCGGTCGAAAATTGGCAACTGACGGTGTGTGTAAAAAGGTTGGTTGATCCTGTACCTAATTGATTCGTCATTCGTTTAGTTTTAATTATATTATAGTAGTTTTTAGCCAGGGCCCCGCTGAAAATCAGCGCCACGGCTTGTCGTGGCAATATGCTGATTGGGCTCCTTTTAGCGTCGCTTGTTATTATGTTGATATGTTCTGTGTAAAAGTTTACTGTGGCGTTAATAAATAATTATCTTATCTTATCTTATCTTATCTCATACGGATGAAAAAAAGGCCGTCTAAGTGGTCGACGATTTGGTTGTACATATGTATTGTACGGGTGACTTTGAGCCTTCTTATGAGGCCCATAGTAAGCGACCACGTTTCAGTGCCATATGTCATCACTGGCAACACACACTGGTCAAAGACTTTCGTCTTGAGACACTGCGGAATATTGGACGAAAAGATTTGCCGTAGCTTCCCGAACGCTGCCCAGCCGAGTCGGATTCGACGATTGACCTCTTTCTCGAAGTTGGACCTACCTAACTGGATCGTCTGTCCTAGGTATACATAATCGTCTACAACTTCGAGCGTAAAGTGTCCGATTGTAATGGGAGTTGGTACTACATGGGCATTTGACATGATCTTCGTCTTATCCATGTTCATTCTTAGACCAACTCGCTCGGATGCTTTACTGAGGTCATCGAGCATCGTACTTAAGTCCTCCATGGTCTCAGCCAAGACTACTATATCGTCAGCAAACCGAAGGTGAGTGATGTACTCGCCGTTGATGCTGATGCCTAGCCTTCTCCAGTCCAGAGTCTTGAAAACGTCCTCCAGTGCAGCGGTGAACAGTTTTGGAGAAATAACATCTCCTTGCCTGACTCCCCGCTGCAGCGGAATAGGTTTCGAGTTCTGGTCCTGGAGTCGGACTGACATAGTGGCGCTCTCGTACAAACACTTCAGCACTTCGATATAGCGATAGTCAACTTGGCACCGCTGGAGAGACTGTAGTACAGCCCAGGTTTCAATCGAATCGAAGGCTTTTTCGTAGTCCACGAACGCTAAGCAGAGAGGCAGGTTATACTCCTCGGTCTTCTGTATAACCTGACGAAGCGTGTGGATGTGGTCTACGGTACTAAAGCCTCTTCGGAAACCGGCTTGTTCGGGAGGCTGGAAGTCATCTAGCCTGCGTACGAGACGGTTTGTAATGACCCTCGAAAACAGCTTATAGACATGGCTCAGAAGTGAGATGGGTCTGTAGTTCTTCAGCAGAGTGTTGTCACCCTTTTTGAAGAACAGCACCACCACACCTCTATTCCATGCCTTTGGAGTTCTCCCTTCCAGTAAGACGGAACCGAACAACTTCTGAAGGGCCGTAAGGACCGGATTTCCACCCGCCTTCAGAAGTTCGGCTGTTATTCCGTCTTCACCGGGTGCTCTGTTGTTCTTGAGCTGTTTAAGAGCCATTACAATCTCGTACAGGCTGATGTCCGGGATGTCGTCGGTATAGTGTCGGTAAAAAGGGCAATGGAGAGGGCCATGTTGGGAGTTTCTCTGCGTGACCGCATCAGAAATGAGGCTATCCGCAGCAGAACCAAGGTAACCGATATAGCCCTCCGGATCGCTAAACTTAAGTGGCAGTGGGCGGGGCACATAGCACGTAGAACCGATGGCCGTTGGGGCGGAAAGGTTCTCGAGTGGCGACCACGTACCGGAAGGCGCAGCGTGGGTAGGCCCCCGACAAGGTGGACTGATGACCTGGTAAAGGTTGCGGGAGTCCGCTGGATGCGGGTGGCGCGGGATCGGTCACTTTGGCACTCTTTGTGGGAGGCCTATGTCCAGCAGTGGACGTCTTTCGGCTGATATGATGATGATGATGATGATGATGTATTGTACGAGTATGTCTCCTTTTACGCGAATGTAGTGTAGGCTAAGTGAGGATCCCAATTTGTATGGAATGGAATTTCGCGCACTCGTAGTTGTAGATAACTATTGTATATAACATTTGACCCAACTTAGACGTATTTCAACTATGCATAAATTTAAATTAAATAACATCTTGCTCGTGAACGTCAATATTTTAGGGTACCGTAGAACATAAGAGAAACTTGGAGGTTTTTCATCGATGAGGAGACGCGATGCTATTCGAAATAACACAATAAAATATCATAGTATATACTACAGAAAGTAAACGGTAGCTTAGTGGATCAGGAATGCGGCTGTCATGCCGCGGTCGTGGGTTCGAATCCCGGCTCGTACCAATAACTTTCTCGAAACTTACGGAATCTTTAACGTTAGCTTCTCGGTGAAGGAAAACATAGTGAGGAAACCGGTTAATCCCAAAAAGGTCTAGTTTTCCCTCTGGGTTGGAAGGTCAGATGGCAGTCGCTTTCGTAAAACTAGTGCCTATGCCATATTTTCGGATTAGGGATCCTTTAGGGCACAACCGGGAACGCTAGGAGGATGATGAGTATATACTAGTGTCCATAAATCAATACCGACCATAGAGTAGATTTATGTAGAAAATGTCATAAAAATAATTTTCAGTTACATTCAAAAACAGCTTATTTAAGAGCCTCAGTTACTTAAAACGTTCATCTGGCGCAGATTATGATTGTAAAGAACAGTTTTCAACAAATCCCACTCGTGCTTGACAGGTTTTTAAAAGAATGTTCTGATCTAAGACCCTTGCCATGTCACTTCGTCTCAAGACTTTATGACGACAAGTAATACCTTTTAACATAATACTTTAAATAATAACAATGGATGTTTTTAGAGAGGGTTTAGGACACAACGGAATAGTTTTCTCTCTCTCATATACAGTCAAGTGCAAAAATACCGTCATCATCCACTCTTTGGGGGAGGCGTAATGTCCACTGATGGATATAGGCCTCCTCCAAAGAGTAAAGGACTGACCGGCAGAACCCCGGTAGAACCCCGACAAGGTGGACTGATAACCAGGTGTGCTAGCACAACTGACGCCGCGCCGCGACGCGAGTCGAGAAGGATCTACCGTCCTCGTTCTAATTTGCACGGTGCGAGTGTGACAGGGGACGCTCAGTCGCGCGACAAGCGGCTTGTCAGCAAGTTGTGCTAGACGTACTGGTCCAGGAAATTCGCTGGATGCGGGTGGCGCGGGACCGGGCAAGATTATGTATCGACTAGCTTCTGCCCGCGACTCCGTCCGCGTGGAACTCGTTTATATCGCAGCTCCATACAAACTTTTACCCCCATTTCACTCCCCTTAGGGGATGATTTCGGGGATAAAAACTATCCTAAGACCTTCCCCGGGACTCAAAGTAGCTGTTTACCAAATTTCAGCCATTCTGACTATGATTGAAGTTTGTTTAAACGGTTGAATTATGTATCTTAAACGCAACGCACACACACAACTGAATTTAAAAGATTTTAAAGAAAAGCTTTTTACAAGTATTATAAAACTAGCTTCCGCCCGCGACTTCGTCTGCATGGACCCGGGATAAAAACTACCCTATAATTGAATCCAGGCTATACACTATCTTCGTGCAAAATATCATAAAAATCGGTTAAGCCTTTTAAGCGTGATTGAGTAACAATCATCCATCCATCCATACATCCAAACTTTCATATATAGAATAGTAGTAATATTATTCTGACCCACAGACATACATACGTTCGAAAACCATTACCCTCCTAAACGTTCGGTAAAAACATTGCCCTTATGTTGTAACATTCGCAGGCGCTAACGTTTCACTTAGCACGCGCCTACCAAAATAATTATAGCAATGTTGCTTAAACGCGTTGCTATTTACATTTCATCAGGCGTCAATCGTTTCTTCAATGCTTTATCTGAATATCCTAACGCACTGGCAGTACCTTTAATCCAGTCAATAAGTTGGCGACATTAACAGGCGCCTACTGACCTTATCATATCAAAGTCGCTTAAACCGTTGCTATTTACATTTCCTCAGGCGTTCATCTTTTCCTCAATGGTTTATCTGGCAGTAACGTTTAATCCAGTCAATTAGTTGGCGCCAACACGCACCTACTGACCTTATCATATGAATGTCGCTTAAACACGTTGCTATTTACATTTCATCAGGCGTCAAACTTTTACTCAATGGTTTATCCGATGTCCTAGCGCACTGGCAGTGCGTTTAATCCAGTCTATATAGGCGGCTACTCTAGTGTAGACGCCCGGGCGGGCTCGGCGGCCGCAGCCCGAGCCCCAGGACACCACGCCGTGGAGCTGCCAGCGGCCGGCCTCCGTGCAGGCTAGCGGGCCTCCGGAGTCGCCTTTACACGCGTCGGCCCCACCGGAGAGAATGCCTGGAAATTAAAGATTTCAGGTTTTTGAGAGATCGGCAACGCGCATGAGAATCCTCTAGAGTTGTTAGCGTCCATAAGCTAAGGTAACCGCTTACCATTTGGCGGGCCGAATGCTTGTTTGCCACTGACTTGGTGTAGAAAAGAAGTGGATTATACTTGTCTTAAGCTGATCTAGCTGTCCAAAGGTTTGTGAATTATCCCTAAACAAAAAGCATCTTTTGTTACGGAACGGAACCCTTTTCATTGTGTGCAGTCGATTTATTTGTTTCTATAGAGGCCATAGAATATACCACTACGACTACGACGGAGAAGAGACAGCGGAACTAGTAAATAGTAATTAGTAACCAATATCTGGTCCATTGGGAATTGGTACCCTTTGCACGATAACCCTAAAAAAAAATTTAGTGAGAACTCTAAAACTGTATCATCATCATCATATCAGGCCTCCCCCAAAAAGTGCAACAATGTCCGGTCCTGCGCCGCATCCAACCGCATCCGCAAAACTGTATTGATCAACCCGCAAAACTGTATTGATCAACCCGCAAAACTGTATTGTTCAACCCGCAAAACTGTATTGATCAACCAGCAAAACTGTATTGAACAACACGCAAAACTGTATTGATCAACCCGCAAAACTGTATTGATGAACCCGCAAAACTGTATTGATCAACCCGCGAAACTGTATTGATCTACCCGCAAAACTGTATTGATCAACTCGCAAAACTGTATTAATGAACCCGCAAAACTGTATTGATCAACCAGCAAAACTGTATTGATCAACCCGCAAATCTGTATTGATGAACCCGCAAGACTGTATTGATCAACCAGCAAAACTGTATTGATCAACGCGCAAAACTGTATCAATCTTATACTCCAACTCGAGCGTAGCAATTTGTACATACCTGCGCAAATCATAGAGTCGAGAATCGTCTGCTGTCTTCCTCCCAAGATCTGGTCTTTTCTGCATGTAGCCAGGTCCAGGACTGGGACAGCCGCTGCTCGCAACACTGGGGCGAAGCTTTCTGTGTTCTCTGTGGATAGAAATAAGGTGCATTTTTGTGTGAATAGAAAATAAGCCTTCGTGTTGTACGGTTTCAGAGGGCTTTACTTTTGCTGAAATAAACCGCAATGTTTATTTGATTAGGTATATCGTTCAATAACTAGGTCCCTGGGCGACCGAGCTCTGCTCGGGTAAAATATGGAGAAAACTATTTTTCCCATATTTGAGACCTAATAGGTATGTAGATATATCGGTTTTTCGCCTCTACAAACCCCTATACTCCAAATCTCATCGAAATCATTAGAGCTGTTTTCGAGAACGTAATTTACGTTACATAATATAGGATATAATATTGTGCGAGATTGTTGAGATAAATAAGGAAAATTAAGAGATATACCATCGAGAATATTGTTTTCGCTGCTGATAAATACCAAAATATAGACAAGATACATCCGATTGATTATTTTTGTTATCTGCGCTATGACATGTGGGGCGTGGTCCGTTCGTTCATTAACTCGTTCATTTTTGATTCTATCCACTCAATTATTCATTCATTAATTCTTGCTTCCGTTAATTAATTCATTATTTAATGTATCATTTCATTCACGATATCATTCATTCGTTCTTGCATGTATTCATTAATTATTTCATACATTCATTATTCCGTTAATCGTTGCTTCATTCATTCATTTATTCATACTTGCTTCCATTCACTCATACATCCATTTACGACATTTTTGTAACAACGTTGATGGGACAGCCTAATCTAGCTGTCTATACGGCTGCAGCCTCACCTGCCTGGTACCCCCACCCGGTGACGGCGCACCAGTGGCCCGCACTCTCCGCGCCCGCGGCGGGCAATAGTTCATTCATTAACTCATTCATTTTTGATTCTATCCACTCATTCATTAATTATTGCTTCCGTTAATCAATTAATTATTTATTTATTAGATCATCACGATATCGTGCATTAATTCTTTCATGAATTCATTAATTAATTATTTCGTTCATTGTTGCTTCCATGGATTCATACATTCATTAATTTATGACATTTTTGTAACAACGTTGATCGGATATAAACTGCCATCGCTCTCAGCCTATCAACTAGCCTCACCTGCCTGGTACCCCCACCCAGTGACGGCGCACCAGCGGCCCGCGCTCTCCGCGCCCGCTTCGGGCAGGCATATGGGCCGCACGTGCGAGCCGAACTGCGGCCCGGCCGACCGCGCGGCCAGCACTAGCGCTATGTCGTTGCTGTGGGGACCATCTGGAATTACAATAGGGTTATCAGTATCACTATGACGCTATAACAGGTATCGTGTACTGATAAGAAAAAAATATGCGATTTTTTAACATTTGTATGGAGCAGGTCACCTCAGTCATAGCTGACTGGGGCGACGCTCGATAAAAATGAAAAAAAAAACGCGTGAGCAGATGATGATATTCTGATGAGCAGCAGTGGGCAGCCCCACGGATTATCCTGACCGACACCATGTATATACGTGTTAATAAAATAACGTAAAACCTGAAAACAGTTTGTTCAGAATCGACAATAGGATGTGAAAAAATAGGTTTTTTTTGACGATTTCTTTTTACCTTTGTATGGAGCGTTGGCCTATATGGTTGGTTGTTGGTTTGTATGGGGCTACGGTAGCCTAGTGGTTCAGGCATGCGACTGTCAAGCGGCGGTCGTGGGTTCGAATCCCGGCTCGTACCAATGAGTTTTTCGGAACTTATGTACGGAATATTTACCGTTAGCTTTTCGGTGAAGGCAAACATCGCGAGGAAACCGACCTTATCCCAATAAGGTCTAGTTTTCCCTCTGGATTGGAAGGTCAGATGGCAGTCGCTTTCGTAAAACTAGTGCCTATGCCAAATCTTGCGATTAGGTGTCAAAGCGGACCCTGGGCTCTTTTAGGGGCATTACCGGGAATAACGCTAGGAGGATGATGGTATGGAGCGTTGGCCGCCTGGCCATGCAATAGTAAAAAATAAATCGCGTCAAAAAAAACCTATTTCTTTTCACATTCTACTCTCGATCCTGAAGAAACTGTTTTAAGGTTTTGCGTTATTTTATTAACACATTGTATAAAAGGTAGTGGACACTTACTCTTCCTGAACTCCGGATGAGGAACGACCTTTTCAACCAGGAACCGGTGTTCGTGCTTGTCCTGTATATTCAACCTGTGCTCGCCCATCACCAGGCGAATTCGTTCCACTTGCAGCGGATGCTGGAACATAAGTATTTTGCCACCATTCATACAGGTTGTGCCAAATTGGGGTGTGAAGCGATCAAGGGCATGTTCGGTAGCGTATTGCGATTCCAACACCGATTTTTTTTTATTTTATTTGTCGTTGTTTACATTTAATAAATAAATATTAGGGGACAACCTTACAGAAATCGATCTAGTCCCATAGTAAGCTCAGTAAGGACGGTGTTATGGGAATAAAAATAAAAATGAAACTATAAAAACTTCCATGACTCTGAAACAAATATTCATGCTCATCACACAAATATTTGCACTTACCGGGATTCACTAAGCTATCGTCATTTCATTATATTTCATTACATTGAAATGTTTGTTTTTGTTTACATTGCAGTCTTTGTTTTTGTTGACATTGTATGTAACAAAGCATTTGTTTTCATACATAACACAGCCATGCGCGCAGCGGTTGAAAATGAAATAAACCCTCTTACCCTTCAGTCCCCTCGCGGGGGAATGTTATCAATGTATCATACACAAGCAATGACAACCAAATCAAAGACTGTGAGTTATGTAAACAATAATAAAAATATCAATGTAAATAAACAAAAAAAAATGCATATTTGGTACCTGCAGAGACTAGTTAATAAAATAACGAATTAATAAATTAATGAATGTATATTAATAAACACATGAATGAATAAATTTATCGATGCAAAGAATTCCAATAAATGAATGAATGATTCAATGAACGAATGAATAAAATAATTAATAAATTACTGTATAAATGAATAAACGAATGAATGAACTAAATAAACGAATGAGTATACTTTATCGAAGCAGTGTGCCGCGCTGATGACGATCCGCTCAGCGATGACAGCACCGCCGCATTGGTGCTCGAATGACAGCTTATCATAGTCGAGCATCTGGATTTCCACCTGGAAAATAAAAAAAACGGTTCGGACCTTAAGGCGCCATAGGTTCATGGTCTTCTCTCCCTCTCATTGAGCATAAGCGTGAGCGAGATGGAAGCGCGTGCTCGGAAGCGCGGATATCATGTTTTTTTTTGGCCGTTTCAATAAATAAAAAAGTAATCACTGAGTTCTCTCAAACATGATATTGCCGATTTTAGAAGCTATTTTAATATTTTTAACTTTACTGCATAATTTGTTACGAACAATTTAAGTGTATTTTAGACCTATGTTCCTGATTGAGCGAACATTGCTTAGTCATGTTTCGAATCACTGATGTCCCTGCAGAAAAGCCTCAAGATTACTTATTAGTATTTTTTTAATCATAATTATTATAAACAGACACATTATATTGTTTCAAAAACTCTGTTCGATTAACTTCGCTGAACCTACGGCGCCTATAGGGGAAGGTTTCGAATCCAAATGGACCACATACCTACCCGAGTTATATTTTAAAGCAATGCCTGAAAGTGACGATGGTAAATTAACCTTACTAAATAGAGAAGTATCATAAGATTACTACGTTTTTGACGTCTAATGTCGTTTATAATTTTATCTACGGATATATCATTAGTACTCTAAAATGCGTTCAGAAACCGTAGGAAATGACCAGCATTACTACAACCGATTTTACTATAAGAACTTTCTAGTCTGTGGTAGTAGGTAAAATCTGTACTGTAATGTCATTACAGTACAGATTTTTGATAAATTTGTATCGTTATGAGTTTAAATTTGGAACAGCTGTCAAAACCCAAGTGGGTCTCTGTTCTAATATCCATAGATAATAAAACAGTTATCGATACGAAACGTCAATTCAGTACGTTTTTTAATACAAACCGCACGACATTTGATCTCGAGTGATATGAGTATAGGGACTTCCAAGGGACTTCATTCGTTTGTCCATGACGGATGATCGAATTGCCGCCATTGCTGTTGTCATTTTATTGTTGGTTTGCTGTTACTTACTACTACTTATGATATGTGTGTAGATAAAGTAGTGTATGCAACTGTACATAATTAGGCCTTAAAATACGAGTGTGGTTTTATGAAACGAGCGTGAGCGAGTTTCATAATAGGATCACTCTCATTATGGATGGAGAGAACTACTAAAGACGTATTATATCGATATTTCTCTATGGTTTACGCATGTTTAACAAAGTACAACTGGCCCCGTATCATGGCCGGCCTTATCACGCGATATGAGACAAGATAGAGCGTCCGTCACTGGCTGACACCGTTCGATAGAACGAGACTGACGCTCTATCTTGTCACTTATCGCGTGATAAGACCGAGTAGCGGGGCCAGCTACGAGATACGAGAACTTCACAAATATGAAGAAAATGGACAAATGACTGGTCTTCGTATAACCTTTAGTCGTCCTCCATACAAGAAAATACCCAATGAAATTTGAATCAATAATAGTATTGTTACAATGGCCGGGTCAACAACAGTTTTGTTGTCATAGTGACACACCGTCAAGGTATTTCAAAATTCGATGTATTGTTGTGACAATACGGCGAATTTTGAAACACCTTGACGGTGTGTCACTATGACACAGTTGGACCGACGATGGACCCGGGTTCGAGTCCAGCGGTGTCTAATTAGATCAACTATTAATATCGTACGTGTTTCTAACATAGTTTTAAGACCATTGTTACTAACGACTGATTTATTACACTGCTTTTATATGCCATAAATAACTCAGCATAAATTAGTTTATCTTTACCGGCATAATTAATTATTAAGTGGCGACAACTTTGCTGGTTGATTTAGCATATCGCCATAGTAGTAAAGTATGTATAGTTACTACACAAAAGAAAATAGGGGCCCCCTAGCGTTATTCCCGGCTGTGCCCCGAAAGGAGCCCGGAGTCCGCTTTGACACCTAACCCCCAAGGGCTAAGGCACTATATAGTTTTACGAAAGCGACGGCCATCTGACCTTCCAACCCAGAGGGAAAACTAGACCTTATTGGGATGAGACCGGTTTCCTCACGATGTTTTTCTTCACCGAAAAGCGGTAAATATTCCGTACATAAGTTTCGAAAAACTCATTGGTACACTGTACGAGCTGGGATTCGAACCCACGACCGCCACTTGACAGCCGCATGCCTGAACCACTACTAGGTTAAGAAAATTAATAAAATCAGGGGAAATAATTCCTGTAGTAATTATAATAGTAATAACTTTTATCTGAAGTAATTATAATAGTTATGATGAAGAACTACGACAAAACGACGTTTTCTTAAATCAACATTTTTTTATCTCTTTGTTTACTTTAACATCCTGTAGCTCCCAAAGTATTGATCGTAAAGTAAAAATATTTATGACCAATTTTGTAGGAAACTTTATGTAGAAACTTTTGTCTGAAGTTATCGTTAACGCTTTTCGTACAGATATTCGAGATATGTACGAAAATCTTAAAAAGGTACCTTCAACCCCCCCTACACCCTCGCCCTCGAGGACTTGGTATGTTTATCTGGACACTGCAAGGTATAATTGTATCAATTTACAATACTGCACGAATTATTTCCCTTGATTTCCCATATTCCGCTTCATTTTACTAGATTATACCGTAGCTCGTAAACTCGTACGGTGATCGTTACGTAGAAAAAAAAATTGAAGCTATTAGGTATACTAATACCAGCATGAGAAAGATTGCATTCTGAGAGATGCGGGCAATCTGCCTATAAATTCGTTTATGTACTTACAATTATCAATAGTAAGAATAACATACATTTTTTTTCTCAAACATGCAGCAAAATATTGTTGCTTCATAATGGGCTTCGAAGTGTCACGTTTCGGGCGCAGCGACACGAGAGATCCGTAATGGCACTTCATACAAAACTGGAGGCCTGCACGATGGTCTTTTTTAATTTCCATGCCACAATTTGTGGCACAACATTCAGCCATGAAGTTTTTTTTATTTATTTCATTGAATGTTTAAACAAGCACTATACATTGCTCGGCGTGAAAAGGGGTTGCCAGCCTCCTAACTATCCGGCCTCACTATACGCACGGTCGTCTATGTATATAATGTACTCTGCTGGAAACGTCTTACTTCCCGGCTTCCGTGGTAATGTACTATTGTGGCCCTTATTTTGTATATAATTGTACTGTTATTGCCCAAATAAACATTAAAACATAATTAGACCAACTTTTTATATCGATTACGAGATGATACCATAAATAACCAATCTGAAACTAAATACAGATAAAATTAAACCGTTAAAGTCGAGAATTTGACCAATTATAACTGTGTATTAATTATCCTTATGGTCATCGATACCCATTACAAAACATACCTACTGATGCATCATTTCGATAAAATTGTGTGTGTGCTGGCTGGCAATATTTCCGGCAAGTTACTATTTTAAGCAATATTTCCGGTATCTCCTTAAAAAGCTCCTGTACCTAATTATACGTAGTGATTTCTTGAAAATTATAAAAAAAAATCCTGTATTCTATCCTAGTTTAGGAGTTTAGTTTAGTTATTAAGTTTTGTACTGCATTTAAACGTAGATTTGTATGGTTTGCATGTATGTTTAAAATAATTATACTGATCTTTCCTACTGCCTGGAACACAGGGTATCCTAGTTCAGGCTCTCGCAAAAATGTATCCCTTAATATTATATTTTAGTATTAAGCCATTATTCTGTAAAATAACTTCTTAATAATAAATGAATATGAATATGAAGTTTGCAGCTAGGAGACTAAAAAAAAGCTCTGCAAAAAAACAACATATCTATCAAAATGTGTACCTATTTAATACGTGGAATAAGCTCCCTGCCGAGGTTTTCCAGAGGGACTACAGTTTGAGGTTCTTCAAAAAATTAGTATTTAAATTCTTATAGGATCGGCCACGCGCATGTAACACCCATGGAGTTGCAAGCGTCAATAGGCTACCGTAACCACTTACCACCAGGTGGGCCGTAAGCTTGTTTGCCAACGAGGTGGTATAAAAAAAAATGTGAATGTTGGGAGTTGACTTAGATGAAGTAAACTAATCTATTTCGTAAAATATTGTTGATATTCAAAGAGTGGTCACTAAAAAAATTATGCTAATATCGTTTGGACCCGTATTTTTTTTCCCTTACACATTTAGTAAAAGCGGTACCCCAATAACCGAGAACTTGGAATATCTGAGTTACAGCATTCTCACGCGGACTTGCGTAACAAGTAACAACCAGTTCGGATGTCCCCTGTTGGCTAACCACATAACACATAATGTGGAGGAGTGCAGCAGGACATTCCCTTATTTTCACGAAGCGAGCCAGTACAGAGCGGATTTTTTTTTTCTAGACCGTATTATTTGCGCCTATTAAATAAAGCTATTGTCATTTGTTGTCAAGTATAACCGCTAGTTGATACTGTAAAATAAACATGAACACATTTCCAACCAAACGACATCTTTATGACTAAGGAAACGGGTCCAAAAAATGCGCTCTAGGGCTTTACGAATTACCACCCGTGGTGAGTAGAAAATTTTACGTCTTCACCTGGCCATAATGCAAGTTTTCCCGTACGCGCAGCGTGCAGTAAAACTCGCATTATGGCCAGGTGTGACGTAAAATATTATACTCCTTTTCAATGGGCAGTCGCGTATTAAAATTACGGAAAATGTATCGGTGTATTTGCTTACATTACATACCCTTGTTTTACTGACAAACGTTTTATCGAATGAATTTTCATTTTAGCGAAACTTTTTTGACGTGACCTGTCATGACAAAATGTTATCGTCTTCATACAATTATTATTAATAAATTATCAGTAATGGATATTTTGACCGTCGGACCCCCAGCCTATTATTTCTTGTTGGAATAGACAACAGGCTGCCAACTAAACCTCTCTGCGTCGGGGTCCGCAGCCCGAGTTCCTACGCCCCAGAGAAAACAGCTGTTTTGACGGTTGTGTGTCAATTTTAAGTCAATGAATATTTTTATTTGGGGTTTTATTTTATCAACGATTCGTGTTAAATTATATTGAAAGTGCAGTGCAAGTCAATAAAAACACTTACAATGCTTATACGTAAACTTTCTACTACTTAAGTAGTTGATTATCAGAAACATTGGATCGCCGAGGAACTCCTGCCTAGTGTGTGGTGATTCAGCGTTATTTATTTCTTTTAATTGTTTAGTTCTTATTATATTCTTAGGTAGTTTATTTTCTAGTTAATCAACTTATGTTCGCATGCGTGTTGTAGATTGTCTTAATCCTCTTTTTGTATTTTCTATTTTGAAGAATGGAGTGTTGTGTAGTATGCGAAAGAGTTTTTACATCAACACGAGGATTACACATTCATCAATCGCGTACCCATCAGGTTCGCGTTCATCCTATCTCAAGGGTCCCGAATACCCATAACATATGCTCATCTACGCCATCACCCCACCTTGCTATTCCTCTTCAAACCCTTCTTGGCCAACTAAAACATTCGACGCCTCTAGTCAAACGCATTCCGCGTGGTGCCAGGTCCGCTGTAGCCGAAGTACTAACAGCTACAATAAACAATTGTGTACTAAACAACAACCTCCAATCGTGGCATGACTTGTTAACTCTGCCTTTCAAAATATTACATGTTCCTGACGATAACAACTTAAATATTTCCCTCACGAAGAAAATAAAGAATAATATTTTAGCACCAGCTTTGCCGTCTTTATCACGGCCTTTACAAACTAGAGGTAAAACGTATAACTTGTGTAAAAAGGTTGAAGAGAAATTGCAGGATGGTGATCTTAAAGGGGCGGCACGGCTCCTCTTCACTAATGATACCATCGCCCCCGACACTCCCGAAACCGCTGCCGCGTTACAATCAAAGCATCCCCCAGGCCCTTTGACCCCTTTCTTTGTTGACCCTCCATCAGATCCTTCGATGTGTCTCCACGCTACAGGGCAGGACGTAGTGGCCGCCCTCGCATCCTTCCCCAAAGGGTCGGCGTCAGGTTTAGACGGTATCACCCCTCAACATCTTTTAGACCTCACCAGCTACGGCTCTGGGGTAGCCGGTGATCAGCTGACAGTAAGCATTACAAAACTGGTAAACCTTATGCTCCTGGGTGATGTATGCCAAGATGTGACGCCGATACTTTATGGAGCTAACTTGATTGCCCTCACAAAGAAGGATGCTGGCGTGCGCCCTATTGCTGTTGGCTTTACCTTTCGGCGTCTTGCAGCCAAAATCTGCGTAAAACACACCCGTTCTAAATTACAAAAACTTTTCGAGCCCACACAGGTTGGTTTTGGAACTCGAGGCGGCTGCGAGGCCGCAGTTCACGCTGTGCGTACCTTTGTACAAACTGACCTGTGTGAGGTTCTATTGAAAATAGACGTTAAAAACGCTTTTAACTCTGTTAATAGGGACACTTTGCTGAATGAGACACGAAACCATATACCAGAAATATATAACTTTTTATTACAATGTTACCATGCCCCATCCAAGTTACTTCACAAAGACAACGAAATCCTTTCAGCCGTAGGCTGCCAGCAGGGGGATCCCCTGGGTCCAGCCCTGTTTAGTCTCGCCATCAACCCAATCATCCACAGTCTTTCTTCCGACCTAAACGTATGGTACCTAGACGATGGCACTTTTGGCGGTAAGTCTCAATCCGTCCTGGCAGATTTATCCAAAATTATACAAAAATTTGATGATATTGGACTGACACTAAATTTCGATAAATGTGAACTTTACATTTCCGAAAAAACGGATCCGTTTGTGGCTTCTCAAATTATAGTAGGTTTTAAAAACATAGCTCCAAACCTTAAAATTTTGACTAAAGACAGCCTGTACCTCCTTGGATCACCCATTTTTGACGAGGCTATTCCGTCTGTTTTAGATAAATCAATCTCAAAATTCCAAAATAACTCTGAACGTTTAGTCAAAATAAGCTCTCACTCAGCCTTATTCATTCTAAAATTTTGCCTACTCGTTCCTAAATTTACGTACCTTCTCCGTTGTTGCCCTATTTGGAAATTTCCCAATCTAGTCCTTTCTACTGATATCCTATTGAAGTCCATACTAGAATCAATTCTTAATGTTAAATTCAGCGAACAGGCTTGGACTCAGGCATGTCTACCCATAAGATATGGCGGTTTGGGAACTCGAAAAATCTCGAGCGTAGCTTTGCCGGCTTTCTTATCATCAACTCACAGCACGCAAGATCTCGCAGGTAAAATCCTTAAAGTCTCAACGACTGCAAACTGCGAGATCACGTGCTTGGTTGATGCTAGGAACGCCTGGCTAGCAGGACCGAACCCAACTTTGCCATCAAGACCAAAATTACAAAGGGCTTGGGACTCGTTAGCTTCCGCCGCTACCATAAAGTCGTTGATCGACTCTTCGTCTGGCCGGGACCGAGCCAGGCTGTTGGCAGCAGCCAGACCAGAGTCGGGGCAATGGCTTCACGCCTACCCCTCACCTAACTTAGGTAGCTTCATTGACCCAGGCACACTCCGAATTGCAGTTGCTCTCCGCGTCGGAGTTGATGTGTGCGTGGACCACAACTGCATCTCCTGTGGAGCCGCGGTAGATCGCTTCGGTCACCATGGACTCGCCTGCTCCTCGGGCGCCGGCCGCCTGTCCCGTCACGCTGCGCTCAATGACATCCTGAGAAGGGCGCTTGCCAGCGCCTGCGTCCCCTGCGCTCTTGAGCCTCGCATTGTACGAGATGATGGCAAGCGTCCGGACGGGATGTCTTTAATCCCCTGGCGGATGGGCCGTGCACTGGTGTGGGACGCTACCTGTGCTGATACGCTGGCAGCGTCCTACTTGCCGAGCACGTCCAAGCAAGCCGGGGCAGCGGCGGATGCCCGAGAGAGATCCAAGGTCGGGAAGTATAGCTGTCTCGGCGCCCAATACGATTTTGTCGCATTTGGCGTCGAGACACTCGGCCCTTGGGGAAGAAACGCGCGTAAGCTCCACAAGGAGATCAGTAAGCGGTTAAGGGAGGCTACGGGTGACCCTCGGGCAGGCAGCTTTCTCGCCCAAAGAATAGCGATTGCTATTCAGCGCGGGAATGCTGCCTGTGTGATGGGCACCCTGCCTAAAGGGCAAAATTTTGATACAATTTTCTAATTGTAATTTATTATAATTAGTTTAATATCATTTTGTATATGTATACTTTAGTAAATAAAGTTTTATCCGCATTTTAGCGAAATATTTTTTTTCAAATACTGTAAACTTATCCGGATTGTTATAAAACAAACCTAACCTAACCAAAATTGCTTTTTAGCTATACACAAAAAGTTAACGGTATCTGATGTAAAAAAAATCGAAGAAACGAAAATTTGGCGAAATAATTCATGCGGTGGACTTTCGTCGGTAAAATAAGAAGTTTTCCAGGTGAGCGAGATACCTTTCCGATGTGCCCCTTCCTTTTCATTCCTTTCCTAACCTAAGCCGCCCAGAATTAAAGAAAAGTATGCAATGTCAAAATCGAACGAAACAAATAAGAAAAATATATTATGTTCCTACATTTCATTGATTTAGTTTAGATTTAGTTAATTTGCAAACATGTCAAAAAAAAGGATTTTTATTACGATCGTCAAAAACAAATATTCAATTTTATTTGTTGTGTAAGTAGTATATTCCACTTTGCCTTTGAGCCTTTGGACGGTTAGCTAAGTACGTCTACATTCCACCCACATGCTCAAAAAAACAGCTGGACAGGACGCAGATTTTTTTAATTTACGATTTATTTTAAATTATTTCATAACAAACTATTTCGCTGCTCAAACAATGCTCATTTTTTTTTTGTTCCTAAACTGACTATCCAAACGAGCTCGTTGCATAAAAAACAAAACAAACCGATTATGGCGGGAAAAGTGAAAGCGCGCTGAACAATTCCCGAACGGAACAAAGATTGCCCCTAATTACTGAAATACAAACTTAGTTTTACCGCTTACGGAGACTAGTTACGAATCTAAGACCAAGATGAAAAGTATTTTTTCCGTCTGAGTTACAAAAAATCTGGTATTGCAGATTTCTACGTACGATTATAGATTCGTAATGTTATTGTTTCATGATTTATGAGGTAAGTACCTTTATTTAGATACTCATGGCAATATTTCCGTTCCCGGGTACATTGCCAACGGTACTTCCTTGGTCAGCAATCATATTTAGGATACGTTTTGCATTTTTAATCATAAAACAATGCATAGGAAAAGAAATTCGGGTTCAATAGTGAACTAGAAACTATAATGTCAAGCGGCTGTCAGTCCCAAATTTTCGGCAATATTACTCGATTGCCAGGAAACGCTGTTTTGCCATAATTTGGGTGGTATTATATTTCTGAAAGTCTTAAGTCTGTGTAAAAGTAAGCTATGATAGCCTAGTGGCTCAGGCCTGCTGCTGTGAAGCGGCGGTCGTGGGTTCGAATCCCGGCTCGTACCGATGTTTTTTTCTGTGGGTACTTTACTTATGCAAGGATTATATACCGCTAGGTTTTCAGTTAAGGAAACCGGCGTCATCCGGTGTACCGGAGTAAGGTCTAGTTTTCCCTCTAGGGTGGAGGGTCAGATGGCAGTCGCTTTCGTAAAACTAGTGCCTATGCCAAATCTTGGGATAAGATGTCAATACGGACGTCGGGATCCTTTAGGGCACAGCTGCGAATAACAATAGGAGGATGACTAAATCCGTGTACCTACAAGAAGGGGAAATATGTAAATTAAATGAAAAAAATTGGCAATTTAATTTATCAGTACAGATGGTTTGATGACATTGTGTAAATAATTATGTTGCCACGCAAATCGCGTTTTACTTCTTAGTTATTATAATCCTGAAAATTCACCCACAATTTTTTTTCCATGCGCAAAAGTAAGCTTGCCGGAGTCAATGTTAATTTTGACGCTCTTTTGTCATTGGTGCTCTTTGTACTGTCGTTATGTCATGTACCTCATTTTTGTTGTACTGGAATGGATGATTGCGCGGTGGCAAAAGATCTGTTTTTGTATTCATTTTACTAAAAAAAACATTCATAAATAATCGTAAATGTAATATGTTAAATCGAATGCTAATTATAATGTAGGAGCACTATATTTTTTCTTTTTTTATGATAATTGGGCGTTTTGTTTTAGAACGGAAGTCTACTTGCTTCCAAGTATAGTTCAATTATTTTTTATCTTTTATTCAATTCAAATTACTGAACAATCTTTTCTTCCACGTCCCTAAACCTGAGGGATAATCATGTAACGTTTTGAACGCGCGTTGGGCAGACGCAACTGTAATTTTTCCGTAAAAAAATTGACATACGCACGTACAATGCGTTACGTGGTCGACCTGCTGCAAAAGATCAAGCTGTCAAAATCTACCTATAATAATAAAAATAATATAAATCGTTTTGACACCGGAACATTCTAAACTTCAGTGACGACATTGCTGACATTCTAACAAATCTTGGAAACACACAAATGTGTCAAGTATTTCAATAAATGTAGACAAATATATTTTGTCAGAAAAACATTAAAATTATCATAATTTACTAGTTAACAGAATCCGATTTAGCTTTAATTTGCCATAATAATATAATAATAATGTATTTGCCATACCATATAATACACCCCGACTCAGCAGCATTTAAAGCTTATATTTTAAAAAAAATGACTGAAAAATAATTTTCTGTGGCGTAGTGTCACGTAGTAGGGTGTTTTTTCCATGTATACTGGTGGGTCAATGGTTAAATTTTAATTGACGCATTACTAAAACATTACTTACTTGCCACGGAAAAGCTCCGTAAGGCGTCTCTGCTCCTCCAACAATCTTCGCCATTCTTCGAGGATTAAATTCAACAGTTCTTGTACCACATTGCACCTTATTCACCTTACTGGGATTTTGTAACAGATTCTGATTAAAATAGTTACTAGAAAAACTAGAAAACGCTTTTGATGGCCGCGTTCTATTCTTATAGAATTCCATATGATTTATTCTATTTGAATAATAATCTGCATTTGAAAAACTCGCGATAACTAGGAATACTAATGCTGGCAACATTTTCACTCCCTTTTAGACTCAGAATAAAAAATATGAAGTTTATCTTTTAATGTTTTGGCGCGCTTCGGAAAATTTACATATTTTTTCAACCGTCCGCGCCTCGCGACTTGCAAATTCAGAATGAAGGATGTCTTAATCGAACAAGATAGCTTTTTTTAAAACGAAGGCGATCGGATCGCATACGGATCTGTGTCAATGGTGCGCGCTTTGTCTCATTAAAAGAATACTATTGTCAACGCTAACGATCTAATTTGATTTTGAAAAAGGAATCCGATTTCTTTTTTATCTGTGCCATGTCAAGGTGAATAAAACAAGTAAGAGTTGAAAGTGGATGTAAACATTGCAAGTGAATATGGCATTTAGATCTGGAAATAGGACATACAAATCGCATTCTTTTTAAATTGATACTTAATTAAGTGCCTTTGCTAGTATTTTCATAAAATAGAATAGACATATAGAAGAAAAGTTTATTACAGGGAATACTGGCAATATTGCCGGGAACTTTCTTGTATTGGCGGCATCGTCGCCGGTCGAAACCAACTACTGTTTAATTATATATTTAATTGACACTATTCCTGACTTGATAACTTAAATATAAACAGTTTTATTTGCTCATGGTAAAAAAATATGTGGTAAAATTAATTGAAATAAAAATATGTTTACTTAACTAAAAACTGTTCAGTGATTTTTACATCGCTGACGACGGTTAATATAACGTACCGTATATTAACCGTCGTCAGCGATGTAAAAATCGCTCAAAGTCAACGTTATTTATCCGCATTAGGTTCCCCTTTTGTACTCTGTTGTTTTGTGCAATAAAGTTAAAATATGAAACCTATGAACCTACCTCGAGAGGAATCGGCGTTTAAAATTTGACACGATATTTTTTTTTGAACAAAATACAATATATAAATAACACTAATCTTGTAACTTCTTTTATGAAGTCGGTTAAAAGACAGTGAAATGAATCATCCCTTTCAAACATATAGGTAAATAACCTTGTTATTCAAATTTTTATTCGAGGCACGTACAGTTAAGAACGAAAGTTGACATTGAAATTGTCATCTTATACATACGCTTAAACAATACAATAGGCGTCTTCAAATAGGCCGTTAAGTCTTAAGCGTTCGTTTGATTTCATCGCAACGAATGTGAAAATAATCATATAAAAAAATAAGAGTGAATAAATGAATGAGATTTCATATGAGGAAAAACAAAAATATGTCGGAAATATTGCCTAGGTGTAGGCCGTCGATATTATAATATTGACAGATTCCAAAAGTACCATATTTTTCTGGTAGTTTCGTTTTAAAAAATATTTTACACTCTATTTCCAAGAATCCTAATAATGTAAAATCTAATATTACTTACGTATGATTCACCATTAACAGCACCTACATAGATTAGTAAAGGAAAAAGCAAAAAAATATTTATCTCGATATCTCTTAATTTATCACTAGAGTGGAATATTTGAAGTAGATACATAACATAGATAGATCATGGGTTCGATTTACATAAATATGCAAATATTTTAGAGATACTCAGTGAAAAATAGTTTGGTGAACTACCTATATTATAATATGTGGTTCAATAACATGATTACGGCTAGTACGCAGTGACCTAGATTTATGTACAGAATTAACCAACCCGATTGGCTAGTTACATCTGTATCTGATCTAGACCCAGCTATTTAAGGTTGAAGAGCGTTAAATACTTATTCGTATTTTCCTTTTTTAATAGCACCATGTATTCAATAGCACCAATCAAGAGCTCCCTTCTGATGTGAACGCTGCTCCAGAGAACTATTCATTTAACTTGCGTAGATTAGAATTGATTTTGTATTTAGGTACTATACGCATGGAAAAGAGCACTCACGTACCTTTCCCTTTTTTTGTTAAAGATACACTAGAATTAGTGTTTCTATGATGTGTTACAGATGTAATGACCTCGTAATTTTTCACAAATGTTCCTGGTTTGCAAGAGGAATATTCCCGAGTGGCAATATTCCCCATACATATTGGGAATATTCCCGGGAACGGCACATGATCAGACGTGTAGCATTATTTAATCACCACCATGAGTATATTGTAAAACTGTCAACCAAAACCGTTCAATCGACTGGGAAGTGTCCCACTCCTGATTGCGTGACTTGACTTGATGTCCTGTGTCCCCTAGATGGGGCAGAGGGCTTCCACAGTGCTTCGCCATCGCGTTCTGTCTTGGGCTACGCGCTTCGCCTCGGACCACGTCAGCCTGCTACTTAATCTAGATTATCATAGCTATGATTTGTTCATAGCATTGGTAGTCAGTTCAGTGTAGTAGCGTAGATCATGATTCATAATATGTGGTTCAAGAAACAAGTTTATAAAGGCTTCGCGCATTTGACACACACGGAGTTGCCAGCGTCCACTTCTACGGTGATAGCTTAGTGTCATGCGGGACGAACGCTAGATTTACGACGTCGTTAAAAAAATAGGGATTATTCGAAAATTGTAAAATGTATCTACATTACGTCTAGCACAACTTGCTGACTAGTCGCTTCGCGCGCGACTGAGCGTCTCCTATCTCATTTACACCGTGCAAATTAGAAAGAGGAGGATAGATCTTTCTCGACTCTCGTCGCGGCGCGGCGTCAGTTGTGCTAAGCTGGGGTTTAGTTTGCAGAACCATGTATGTTTATTTCGTTACAACAGATCACTGTAATGATACATAACTCATGTCCTCCTTGTTTTATTTTTCCATTTAAGCCTAGCCACGGAAAAATCCTCTTCAATGGATATATTGCCAATATCATAAATAGTATAAAATCAGTTAAAATTCTAATGTAAGCCCTCATTGTCATACCAACGTAATCAAGTGTTTCTGCGCAGTTTTGAAATCCAGTTATCACTAGTAAAGTTGGAAACTATGGTAATCATTTGAGTATTCACTTTATTTTCCTAGTAGTTAGTTTATAATGACAAAATTCGACGAGTCAGTTATTGAAAATAAACTACTATACATAATAAATAAATTCACACGTATTAACAAAACAGGCAGAGCTCGATAAATCGATAAATGTAAATATCAGTGCCATTTGCGGCAATTTCAGGTATAAAGTTGAATAAAATGTAATTTTGTGGTGAAGGTTTGCTAGTCACTAGCTATTACTAACGAAGAAAAGGAGTGGTACTACCCAAGTTCACAAATGATTCCCAAAAGTTCCCGATTTGTATGAGGAATATCCCCCAGCTGGCAATATACGCAGCGAGGAAATATCGCAACACTAAAACCTAAATTCATGAATGATTCTCATAAGTTCCCGATGGAGAATATTCCCGAGCTGGCAATATTCCCCATACAAATCGAGGAAATTTCCGGGAACGATACTTCACTCACCGGGACTATTTCAATGACAAACATTTAGACTAAATAATAAGATAGCTAGTAGTTGGAACAGTAGGATGTGCTGTGCCCGCTTAAGCTCGCCCTAGTTTCGGTTCCATATTTCCTAAATTTGCATAATAATCTGTAACGTAACTTTGACCCACAATATAGAGGCCATATTTGAATGGTACACAGATAAATACCGTCTACAAAACAATGCTGAAACTACAGTATTTTTCGTCACGTGAGCCGCGTTGCCAATACTTGTAGCCATTCCCTGCAGGTGTTTTGTGTGGTCCGTAGTATTTTTTTTTGCATGCAGGCTGAATGCACTGGAAATGATTTATTGGTAACATGCCACAGAATAACAACTTTATTTTGAGCAAATACGTTCGTTGAGTAATTAGTGGCTGAAGCATTTCATAAAATAAAATATGACTAAAATAAATTTTATTTTTACACAATCAAGTCCCGTTGTACTATAAAATGTTAAGTAACTTAAAAGTATTTCTTGTGGATACTTGTGCTTCAACCCATGAAATAATAACGGTCATAAAAAAACACACGACAACGCAGGTTAAGCAAAGATGGCAGCCGTCAGTCTTTGGATGGGTGACCGCCTGATGTTTGGTTTGAGTGGTTAATGTAAATGAGCGCTTCCGTGCTTTGGACACGCTTAGCAGTTGATCCCGGCTGCTGTCTATGACAGTAGTCGCTAAGCCGAGTTCGAGGCCTTCGGGCGGTATAAGAACTTCTAACAGTCGAATTGCCCACTCACTTGACAAAGGGGGGACAACTGTCACTCGCGTCCGCAGGAGCTACCTACCACAACCCTGCACGTGTCCCCTGGGTGGTACTAAAGAGTGACAAACTTTAAAAGGCCAACATAGTGTATGCCATACGATAAAATAAAAAAATTTTGGCTAGCGCCCGCGAAAGCTTCAGCAATCGATACGATTGCGTTGTAATAGCAACATTATACGTAGTGTTCCTAAATCGAGTCTCTCGATATATTGAAGTTCACCAATAAAAAAATCATCAGTTTAAATGGGTACGTATTTTTGCCCGACTACAGGACCGATATTCGAAAGGAGGGGATATGATTTTAGCAATGTATAAAAATGACTGACTGTTGGATTTGTTTCGGCGTTTCTGCAGAGTGGTCTCCTTTTACAGAAACGCTGGTAGAATTTTGACTTGTGAAAGTGTCATTGTCATTACTGCCTCCTTGCAGAATAAAAATTCATTCATAATTTCATTTTCACACCACATGCTCGACAATGCCGAATTATAGGTCATGTAAACCCTACCGAAAGCAAGACATTAAATCCCTTGGTATTAGCCGGGTTATAATGTTGTACTGAATTTCATTATAACCCGCTGGTTAATAATATGATTTCACTTTTCATAATTCTTATTACTATATGCATAAAGTTTAATTTTGCTAAACACAATTTGTCCTAGGCCATGGCCTACTTGATTTGACAAAATAAATGAAGTTTGCCTCCGTGTGAACCCCGGTCCGGAGGAGCGCGGTGTTCGAAATTCGAATTTCGAATCTAGGACCACGGCTTGTGCTTTCGAATTTGGAACGTCGCGCGCCTTCATTTGTTCACGCGTGACGAACAAATCGAGTTCTTGTAGGTGCCTATAGAAGATTTAATTTCAAAAATAATATTGAAAATGTCGAGTGATGAAAGTGTTTTGACTCCTGAGTTTATCAAATTAGACAACTCAACCTCAATAAACGTACCAAATAAAAACATTACCTTATCTTTCCATAATTGGACTAACGTGTCTAATGTTACTATGTACTTTTAATTTGCTACATAAACATTATTTATTTACTGAGCCTGTTTTTTTGTCTCGCATAAGGTGTGAAAAGTAGAGTATACACCTCGGGGATAAGACTGTTTTAGTCTTGGGCGGTTGAACCCCTCACTGCACTCAGGACTCAGTCTTAATTCCCTCGCTTCGCTCAGGAATTAACTTATAACTCCCTCGCTACGCTCAGGAGTTAAATTATGAGTCCTTCGTTACGTTCGGGATTCAATTCGCTCCCGTGACATAAAACAGTGCTTTATCCCCTTGGTGTATAATCTACTATTATTTATTTCGTTTGTTTCTATTTTGCTCCGGATGGCATAGGTTACCGTATGTATAAAAAAGAACCGATTTTTTTTAAAGTTCGTTTTCCATACTTGGGATACAGTTTTGTTTAACTTTGTATGCTTTTTAATATTATGAAAGAACTAAAATAATTTAATTAGTTGTTTTATTGAAACTTTAACAATCTCACGTACCCTCGCATTGTTTATGGCGTATATTTGACAGCGAATGTCATCACTGGCATGTCAAGATATTAGTCCTTCTGAACGTTTATCATGGGACGGCCGCGACATACTCTCGATTTTTCTCGCACTATACCTCTTGTTCTAAATGTTCTTATAAGATAGAGACAGATATGGCGAGATAAATCGAGAGTGCCCGCGCGCCGTCTCGTGATCGCGTCCTATTAAAATTATGTTGTAATTAATATTTTTTCCTAACTCTACCAAAACAAATATGGAATATTGAAAATGCGCTCATAATTATGCATTTTCTTTTCCCGCAATTCGAGGTCGTATTGCATCAGACATGCTACGCAGTTGGTTCAGTTGAAGCAACATGTATCAAACTAATTATTAAAAAAATATATTTTGCGCATAGTGTTCGTTCTTGTTCCATGCCCGGGAACACAGGCATGTTGCTGGAAATGGTCGTGAATATTGCTGGTAATAAGGTAATATTTGCCGAATCTGACAATGGCACTGTTAAAACTTAATATTTGAGTTAGTCTAGAAGTTTACAATGGGTGCTCTCGAGCGCGTCGATAGGTGTGAAAGGTATTTCTTTAGACTGTTTATACCAAGAAAATATTAGATCTCCCGAAAGTTGCTTACAAATCAAATATTTATATGATAAACTCGAATACTTGTATGAGTTTTACTGTTGACTTACATAAGTTTACTTCAACTAATGATGTGCAGTTGCTGGAAAAATCCAATTTTCCCGATAACGGTCATCAAAGTTACCATTAGCAACTTGGGTAATATTGCCGACAACTTTGAGACTGAAACATATATTAGTCACCGATCCTGAGAAGAAGTTCGAAATAGGCAAACGAGATCTTATTCACATGTCTTACACAATATTGGCATGGGCACATTGGTAACTAGTTTTAATTTCGACATAACACATGTCATGTATAAACCTAATTAGTTGTAATTAGTATACTTGTGCAGTGGGCGGGGCACATAGCACGTAGGACCGATGGCCGTTGGGGCAGAAAGGTTCTCGAGTGGCGACCACGTACCGGAAGGCGCAGCGTGGGTAGGCCCCCGACAAGGTGGACTGATGACCTGGTAAAGGTTGCGGGAGTCCGCTGGATGCGGGTGGCGCGGGATCGGTCACTTTGGCACTCTTTGGAGGAGACCTATGTCCAGCAGTGGACGTCTTTCGGCTGATATGATGATGATGATGATGATGAGTATACTTACAAATGTAACCATGACGTGTAACAATTGTTATTAATATATTTTTTAATTTATTTCATATCATAACATACGTGTATTTTAACACTAATTGCCTAATCTGCATAATCCTACTGCCAATAATTATTAACCCCATTTCTGGGTCATTAACAACCATTACTCATTTACCCTTATGCTCTATTAATAAATGCACAAGGTTGGTGGCGTCATTCATTCATAGTTCGTTCTTTTCAACGCCATGCAAAGCTAGTCCTGTGTAGCGAAGTATTTGGCACCACCTCATAGTAACCCGATTGTCGCAACCAAAAAAGTGGAATATATCCTTTTCTTTCTCTCATTCTTATTGATTTTGGTATACGACCATCTCACTCAGTAGTCGCATTATTATTACCGTCACGAATCTCGACAGTCTGAGGTAATACTGGGTTCTATGTGTAAATATCTATTGGAATAGGTAGGTCCCAGTGTTATGTCATTTCGCTCAAATTTAGAACAGTCCATGGAAGTTCCACCACCTTACAGATGATTGCTACCATTATAACATTGATATTGTTTCTTGCTCCGTAGAGATTGTGTTTCTGCCCAGCTATCATGATCGCGTTTGCGTTGGATATAAAGCATTTAATACGTGCGAGAAGGACAAATGTTTTATGCCTCCCATAGTGAGTAAAGACACCAAAGCGAGGATGCACTGTGTTAAGAATGGGAGACCAAGTCTCCAGCTGTCAACACAACGAAAACAAAATCTTCAATCGATAAGGTCTGGTGATGTGCCGTTCCCGGAAAGGCCGACGTGTACGGGGAATATTGCCAGCTCGGGTACGACTCTGTCTGATCTAATGTTATCACCGTCGGGTCCGATGACTACTCTGGACGCCTCCTCAATGCGTCGTGTTCCTCATTGCTGAGGGTCGTGAACTTCACATGTCAGTTTTTCCCGTCTCTCCATCTGTTCCGGTCCTTAGCACATAGATGATCTGGAGCCTCGAGCTTCCAAAGGCTGTGTCTATTGTTTGTCACTCTCTCTTTCTTCCTAGCTATATATCCCACATGGTGGTGGGGTAAGCTTTCCTCGTCTTACTTTTCCACTTCATTTGTTTCGGATAACTTGCATTATCTCATGTCTCTTTGCGTCTCTTTGCACTACATGCTTCCTTCTTGCTCTGGGTCTGCCCCTGGATCTTCTACCAGAGATGGAAAGTTGAAGTGCCAAGTTACCAACATAGTTTAGTGGCCTCATCTTCACATGACCTCATTGCAGCCGGGTTTCTTGGTTCTTGTCGGCTACGTCACGGACGCCCAGGCACTCTCGTACTCGTTGCGGATTTTATCGAGCCTGCACGTCCTATCATGCTACGGCCGCGACGTATTCTCGATTTTTCTAACACTATATCTCTTGTTCTAATAAGAACAAGACGGATAGTGCGAGAAACGAGAAAAATCGAGAGAGCTCGCACGCCGTCGCGTGATAGCCGTGCTGGGAACGCCGCACATCCACCGTAACATCTTCATTTCGTCAACTTGGATAGTATGGACTTGCTTTTGAGTTATAACGCCCACGTTTCGCTGCCGTATTTTGAGAACCGGCCTTATGATGCTCTTGTATACCAAATCTTTTAGTTCAACCGGCATAATTTTGTCACATTTTTTTCTGATTATTTGTCACTGGCATGGTATAAAAAAATGAAAATCTGGCCCTTTGATAAATGGGTCACACAACAGACTGGAATGTTGACGGCACACTTTCGTTGTTGATTCATTCGGAGTGACATTTAGTGGGTGGTAACTGTACTGCGATCGCATCTCGTTGCATACAATACGGCAGCGGCAGGGGTTTGCAACTGTTGGTCAACATAATAAATACGTTAATTAGTAATTTTAATAATCGAGAACCATCTTGACAGATAAGACTCGAGTTTATAAAAACCCTACATTTGTAAATATGCCCTAACCTAACCTAACCCAACACGGTATTTCCGTTTGAGAGCTACGATTCCACAGACAGACATTTTTTCAACTCATGCCTCCTATTATTTACTGATATTTACATAACATTGCTTCCTATGTATTTTTGTTTTTAAATTTTTCATTTTCATTCATTCCTTGATAAAATGTAGTTTTACATGTTGATTTTTAACAAGATCTTAAATAACATTTTTTGTACATAATATTTATAACATTAATACATAATATTACCACACTTTTTATCATAACATTTATGTAAGTAAAATTTTCAAGTTAATTTATACAAGAACATTAAAACACGAAACACCTAAACTTGCTATAATAATAATAAATCTAAGATAGAAGTAGATATAGGGCATTGCAGTATTTATACTTTTCTTTACAAGAATCACAAGTCGACAAGAGTCTATGGAAATATAAACAAATAATCTGGTCAGCAATTCCTTTGAAGGTATAATATAAAGACCAATCCAATAATTCAGTAGATATCCTACATTAATTTCAAGGTTTTAAAAACATTGTAGCAAACCGTTTTCAACCACTGGCTGGAGCAGTTTTCCTGCCAGCTCGCTTCATTACGCACGCGGCCAATTTTTTATGTAACCGATCTGCAATCAAACGATTTGGACCGTAGTTCTCGGAATGAGAAGCCATTCGGATCGAAATTTCGCATAATATTGACACAGTGTTGCTAATTCTAACCTCTCAAGGTAGTTAGTAAAGAGGATTAGTGAGAAGATTTTTTTCATGTTGCATTAACAATCTGGACGTTTGAATTTCTTGAAGAAAATTCAATACTATGTCCAAAAAAATTAAAGGATATTAAAAAGAAAATCCGAAATGTTCACTGTTTCGAAGAAAAACGCGTTAGGTCTAGTGTATTAAGTATTATTAAGGCAAAAGTTAGTAGGTCAAGTGACAGGAGCCCCAAAAGAAACATGAAATATGTCTGTTTCCAACTTTAAAATTACCAGTGCTTCTGAACCTTAAACTAGTATTTTAAAGGTCGTTCGAACCATCGCATAGTTTCCTCGATATATATAACCTAACACCACACGGGGTCTACGCGAAATGTCTCACCGCATTGGCCTCCATCGTAATATGCAATTATGGCATTAATGTGTAGCCATTTTGAGAAGCATAAAGCGGTCCCCGGTTCAATTTCCGGTCAGGGACAAATTAATAAATGAGCTCAATGAATGAAAGGTAATATTCACAAACATACTTGAGTGATTCAAACAAAATATGTTTGATTGAGTCATCCATATTCTCAATTTTTTTTATTATATTTCGATCAGTTAAATTTTAGGGGAATCAGGATATATTGCCAATTATATTTGGATGATTTGCTTTTTTTTTGCTAAAATATCGCGTTGATATAACATAAAGAAACTTTTTAACCGACTTTAAAAAAAAGGAGGAGGTTCTCAATTCGGTTGTATTTTTTTTTTTTTTTTTCAATGTTTGTTACCTCAGTACTCCGTCATTGATGAACCGATTCGGAAATATTTTTTTTTGTTTGTAAGTATATGCTTCCAGGTGGGTCCCATTTTTTCAAAAATTCAGTAGGATGATGGGATCCATGAGGAATTTAGGGAACTCCTCAATTTTATTAGGCGCGCGTGTAGTGATTTTAGTATTTTCTATTTTAACTCGTGTATTTACATCCGGAAATCATAAATTTGGTGAAGTGGAATTGATGATGAAGACCACAGATGACTTATGGAATTCCTCAATTATGTACTTAAAAGTACAAAAGTATATACGGATATTGATAAGATTCCGTTGAAATAGCAACTACCTAATGAAGTGCCAAAGGTTATCCTAGTGGAATCGACGGAAGTCCTCAAATATTATCGGCCCACATACAGCGATTCGGTTTTTTTCTCTAATAATCAACGCATTTGCTCTTGGAAATCAGTTCATGTGGTAAATTGGAAAATAAATGTGGAAATGGTCTTTGCCTTGGCGGAGTACAAACGACAACACTGTTAGCTGACCATCCTGTGTTTATATAGAACCTTATTACAATGCACTTAAGGTGCACCGATGGTCAGTTAGCTGTGTTGTCGATAGTACTAAATTGAAGTCGGTTAAAACTTTGTTTTTAAAGTAAATTATTTTTCAACAGTAGTGTATGGAAATTATGAATAAAATAGCTATTAAATTAATATAAAATAAATCGAACTTATACTAAGGTACATATCCTAGAACTATTCATTTCTTTAATATTTCGGCTAAACACGGAAAATTCGGTAACAGTCGAGCAATCTAATATCAACTCGTTTTCTTTTTATTAAATTGTCCCAGTAATCTTGATGATTCATGTCAACACAATCACCATTGTCCGATAGCAAAATGTCAGTGGGTTAGTGATGATATCTGACATCCGTAACAAAACGTCCTAATGGCCGTGGAAATATTGCCGAGTTACTCTCTTTTATTTTTATCTTAAATGTATGTTACTGTGGTTCGATATATGTACTTATTAGTTTCCATATTTTATCCTTGTAGTTCTACTTAAAATTATCTGATAATATGTAATATTTTTTCAAATTTATTAAATCTATATATTTTCGGAAGCCTTCTGAATATTTCACAGGATAATGCGATTGAAATCATGGTGATATCACTCCATGAGTCTGCGTAGTAAGTACTTATGTCCATAGTGCAGACAATATAAGCAATGCCCCCAGCAATATTACCCGTTGGAGTATTCCTGGGAACGAGAATGTGGGCAAAAACACATGTATCTGGGGGCACGGCAGTGCCCCTGCCAAGTCGAGCAAAGCGGCGGCGCGGCCGTACCATCCTTTTCTCGAAGCAGTTCAGGTCATTTTCGATCCCCCAATAACTTCATTGTGGATAAAACTAGTAGCCTGAATTTTCAGTGACCACGCACAAGCGACGCGTGACGACCGCTTTAGCCTAGTTGGTAGTGAGTGTAGTGACCCTGCCTACGAAGCAAGAGGTCCTGGGTTCGAATCCCAGGGCATTCATTTGTGTGATGAGCACGAATATTTGTACCTGAGTCCTGGATGTTTTCTTTGTATTTAAGTATTTATTTATCTATATAAGTATGTGTTTATCGTCGTCTAGTTTGGGACTAGGTCGATTTGTGTAAGATTGTCCCCTAATATTTCTTTATTTATTTTTAAGCATTGTATGAACACGATATATTTCAAATTTCATTCAATTTGAACCAGTAGTTTAAGATTTATAACTATAGTCAAAGTTTCTTAATTTTGTCACTCGCTGACTGACTGACCCAATTTCGTTTCGTTTGTCCGAATGGTTTTTTACAGAGACCGTGTACTTTCAGTATTTTTATAAAACAAATCTAACCTTTCTATACAATACTATTTTCTAGAGTTTTGATATGTCAGTGGTTGCAGAAAAAAAATGACATCGGAAAAATAAAACTATGGGAATTAAGAAAAGAAAATAGTCTGTGATACAGTCGCGGTTTCTTACTATAAAAGTATTTGCCCCAAACTAGGCTTAGCTACACTACACGTGCCAACATCATTTGTCATTTAGATTTGATTATCTATTAACATAACAGCGATGATCATGTAGAAGTCATCAATGATTGATCTACGATCAACGTAGCGGCCGCAACGGTAACAGAGATGTTCTGATTCACCTCCCATTGTACATTTTATCACACAAATTCAAGTGAAGTTAGTCTTGGGATTGGGAAACCATGGAGTTCATCAGTGGACGTCTTTCGGCTGATAGGATGATGACGATTAAGAGACACGCGCACACCTCCAGACCCCGTATCATGGTCGGCCTTATCACGCGATAAGTGACAAGATAGAGCGTAAGTCACTGGCTGACATTTTCGATTAGGTAAGTAAGTAGATGAGAGTGTACCGGTGTACTGGGAGTGTACTGGTATGCCGTTATGTTTCGGACGATACCGATTACCGTGCAAGCCGCGAGTAACGAGAACCACCCACGGATCGTAACAATGCTACGGAGTCGATTATGATGTAGATGAACTCTACAGAAACCCGTGGAGCCGACTTCAGGTCGTTCGACGACCATACAAGACGTTTTTCGACATTCGCAGGCTACCGGCGTGTTATTTTAAGAAACTTATGTAACAATCTTTCATAAATTAGCTTTCCATTTGCGTTTGAGAATAATCGTTTTCCCAAAGTATCACGTGACAAACTAATGTCTCAAATTATTCTAGTTTATACGAGTTTATTCTAAGAAAGGGGAAATTTATTTAAATACCGATTATGTCGGGGGTGTTTTTGATCTAATGTATTTACAGTTCAATTCAAGTTTTTAATCAATCGATTCAAAATAGGAGTATATTTTCGATGTAATTTATTTTGCGTATATCTGTGGATTTTTTAAAGTTTAAAAATTAAATCTAAAAAAGCCAGCCGCATGTTAAACGGTAGAAATAAATTATAACTGAGGGGCATCCCCTTATTTTTGACATATAACGTAACAATGATTTCGGCTCCAACGATTTTGTTGTCTTGCAAACGTGTGTATGGCACAGTGACCGAATTCTGTCGGTCGATGATTTGATACTAACCAATATTACCATACTGCGATGATTCTTCACTAATATTATGTGTCAGTGGTTCGAACGTTTCGGAAATATTAATTTCCTAGTCATTTAAAATATACTAAGGGTCTTTTCATTTATTACGTAAGACGGGGTTTGGGGGGAGGAGACCCGAACGTGTCTTACTACAAAAGGAAAATGTTCATCAAAGTCATATACGAAATGTTACCCTAGGGGAAGGGGGGACGTCAGAAAGTGGTTTTTGTCTTACGTGTTAAATAAATAGCTCCTTATGTACTATTATCTCCTGATCTCTTGATATGTCAGAGGTCATTTCCGGACCTCAAAAAATATTAATACCTACGGCGTTTTTTAGGCTATATCTTATCCCGCGACTGCGCCTCTTTGTAATACCCGAATAGTAGTTAAATATTATAATAATGTGACACAAGCACAGATTTTTCTGAAAGATAACCATATTGCCTTGTTGAGCGGTTTCTTAATTGCATTTAATTTTTTGCGGAATATTGTGGCATTGGATAGTTTCAAGTTTCAAGTGATTTATTTGTAAACATAGGTTACAAGATGGTGGTGGAAAAGGTACAGTGTGGCGCTATGTTTCGCCGATAGGCATACAAATTTAAAATCTAACATGACACTAAAATTCACTTATAAGTAGAATAAGCAGCAGATAGATAGTATAATAATATGAACGAATAAATTTATTCAACTAGTAATAAAAAAAAAGTTTTGAACAAAACATCTTTTACACTAATATCCTTTAAGCTAGGATTCAGCTCTCTGTGATTCAGATCTCTAGGTGAGACCTGTACTGTCAGGATAAGCAGCTCCTTACCTTACAATATGTTATATTAAATATTATTTGATGCGTGTTAATTTAACTAGACGCTCCAAAAATCCCAACCCTAACCCATCCAGCACAATTTTTTCGTTTCGTGTTTTTCACTCTGTGTCTCTCATCCCAATGTGTTTGTATTACATATTTAACAAATTTATTATATTAATTATTTATTTATTATGTGTATACGTTTGTGTCGGTAGTCTGTTGTGTTGCGTTCCGTGAATTACGTGCCGTGCTGTCTGAAAATCAGCGCTGTAGGTGTCTATCTGACACCTCGGCATAGTGCTGGCTGAGACAGCGACCGATTCACTGCCGCGAAGACGCACACATTATGTGTCTATTGTATTGTGTGTCTACTCCCTTTGTCTCTGTGTATCTTTTGTGTAGTGAATAAATGTCCTCTTTCCATCGGTTTCAATAAAGGGGCTTGGAAAAACGGAGGGGTTTGGACTTCACAACCGTTCTTGTGAGGTACTAAGTATCACGCAATAAGTGACAAGATAGAGCGTCTATCCACTAGTGACGGATGCTCTATCATGTCACTTATCGTGTGATAAGGCCGACCATGATACGGAGTCAGCTCCTGCAGCAAGGAGGTCTCGAGGATGAATACGAATGTGACGTGGAAGTAACCACCATCAAATTTTAATCAAAAATAAACCCTTATCAAATGCAGCGTAAGCCGGGAATTGAACGCACACTGGTTTACCGACACTGTATAAATGTTACTTACATTTAATTGATAGACTAAATATAAATAGTACAAACAATTCCAATATATTTTAGTACCCAAAACATAATAAAAAAATATAACAAAATAAACAAATTTTAAAACAACGGAATAAAATTAAAAATTTAATGCTCTAAGCCGGATTCGAACCGGCGACCACAGGCATTCATGGCCCGTCGCTACTAACCAACTGAGTTGTCGGAACAATCCGGTTCGGGCACCAAATCCTTCAATCAGTGCCTTCACACAACGCCTTAGGGAGGCGTGTGTAGCGACATCTACCAGAAGACTTTGGCTTCTTAACGGCACCAACGTCTCAAATTATGTTGAGAAATCGTCAGTAACGATGCGCCTCCCCATACTAAATTAATTTTGTTTTTTAAGCAGTAACGCTGCTAACGAAAATTACAAATTTTAAAACAAAGGAAAAAATTGAAAAAATTAATGCTCCGAGCCGGATTCGAACCGGCGACCACAGGCATTCATGGCCCGTCGCTACTAACCAACTGAGCTAACAAAACAACACAAACAAAATAGTTTCGCTTAAACTTGTACTTAATTTACAGTAGCATTGGCACTATGTCGTTCGCCAAAATAAAAAATAAATCACTTCACAAGCTTAAACAGAGCTTTAGAAATGGTTCCAGCCTTCAAATCAGTCAACGCTTGCTGGTACTCCGAAAGCTTGTATGTCTTTATACCCAAATTTTCGTAGTTCAGGTACCTGCAAAAAATAAAAAAACTTAGAAAAAATACAAATAATCATCATCCTCCTTCCTCCTAGCGTTATTCCCGGTTGTGCCCCTAAAGGAGCCCGGGGTCCGCTTTGACACCTAATCCCAAGTTTGGGCATATGCACTAGTTTAGCACGGAAGCGACTGCCATCACAACTTCGAAACCAGAGGCGTAAGCGTAAGATGGAGGTACTTCCCCAATAACTGCTTCAAATATGAGTGGGATTACATAAAGAGGTAGGACAATACATCTATTTTTTATTTTTTATTTTGATGAGTTAGAACCGATGGCCGTCGGAGCGGAAAGGTTCTCGAGTGGCGACCACGTACCGGAAGGCGCGGCGTGGGTAGGCGCACAAGATGGACTGATGACCTGGTAAAGGTCGCGGGAGTCCGCTGGATGCGGGTGGCGCAGGATCGGTCACTTTGGCACTCTTTGGGGGAGGCGTATGTCCTGCAGTGGACGTCTTTCGGCTGATATGATGATGATGATGATGACGTACAGATTTTCGACCTTCTACTACAGCTTTATTGGATGCTTCCGCCCGCGACTTCGCCTGCGAAGACCCGGGTTAAAAACTATCCATTTTAATCCAGCTATAAACTATCTTCGTGCAGAATTTCATCCAAATCGGTTGAGCCTTTTAAGCGTGATTGAGTGACAAAAATCTAAACATCCAAACTTTCGCATTCATAACTTACTAGCTTCCGCCCGCGACTACTGCGTTGGACCGGGATAAAATCTATAATATGTTTCAATGTACCTAGGCTTTGTGCAAAATTCCATCCAAATCGATGTGCCGTTTAAGCGTGATTGAGTAACAAACATCTATACCTCCAAACATCCAAACTTTCGCATTTACAATATTAGTAGGATAATAGCAAGTAGGATTATGTCAACTAGTAATATCATTTACCGTTACGGCAAGTGAAATAGAACAAGTAAAATTATTGAAAACGTCCCCGTATCATGGTCGGCCTTATCACGGGATAAGTGACAATATAGAGCGGCCGTGACTGGCTGTGACACAGTTCGATAGAATCTTGTCACTTACGCGTGATAAGGCCGACCATGATACATGCTACGGAGTCCATAGAACATTCAGTAAACCAATAGTACCTTCCTCCCATAGCCTTGAGCCAGCCAATGGTCTTCGGGAATGTAAACGGGTTAATCTTAACGCCAATCACTGTCAATTCCTTGTCGTAGATCTGGAACGGGTTCAATCTGGAAGAGAGAGAAAGAAATATTAGTAGGATAGTAGTGAGTCAAATTATATCAAACTCAGTGAATTGGATGACCTTAAGAGGAATGCCTACCTGCGATTTTCCCAAACGCTCTCGACTGTTTCCTCTCTGGTTTTTGAACATAGAGCAATGAATTTTTCAAATAAGACCAATATCATCAATATCTATGCCGCTATGTTTTGCTTTTTTGGATATTTTTATTGGTTGCGTTTTGGAGGAGGAAACAGTCGAGAGCGAAACCTAGATTTTTGATTTTTTTGCGTGGGATTTTTAGTCCAAGCTGCAGTTGTCCTTATCGCACGAATTGGAGCTCCCGCCCACAGCAGCGCGACAGAAACATTGCATGAAAAATTCGAGATTTGAAATGTTTCTCAGCTAGGCATTGCTCTTAAATTATATTGCCATAACCTTAAATGAACACATACGCATTACAATCAGCGACTCTGCCCGCGTGGAACTTGTGTATATCGTAGCTCCATACAAACTTTCACACCCTATTTCGGGACTCAAACTCAAACTATATCTATACCCAATTTCATCTGAATCGGTTCAGCGGTTTAAGCATGAAGAGCTAACAGACAGACAGACAGGCAGACTGACACACTTTTCCATTTGTATTATTAGTATGGATGTGGCAATGGTTCCCAATCATCAATACATGAACCTATGATTATTCAGGACACGCTATGGTCCCGTGGACAAATCGCAAGTGTGGCAGAAAGAAAGAAAGAATAAAAGAAAGATACATTTATTCACAAACACACGGGCCACAATGAAATAAACAAAAAACAGTTAAAACATGAAACAAGTGTGTCTCTGCGGCGGTCAACCGGACACTGGCTCAGCGTTATGCGAACTATTAGGTATAATCTGTGATTATGCTGAGGTGTCAGACACCTCCAGCGCTGATTTTCAGCCAGCACCGTCGGTGACTCACGGAAACGTCATTCAAATGTGATAAATAGACTACATACCTGTGACAGGCGAAAGAGTAATAAACATAAATACAAAGTGAGATAATACATGTAGGTACACACTATCTAGATGCAGCTTCAATAAAATATTAATAGTTACAAAAACTAGATATAAAAGGAGCGATTGGCATATTTAGTGCTGGCTGTGAAAGGGATATATCATTCGTTGTCCTTGTCATAGTTTCATATTTCTTATTTGCCATAACTGAGTTAGTATGAAGTTGCCGCAAACAAAGCATTACCCGCCCAAATTAGGTAAGTATTCGGTACAACCCATATTCAGCGCATCTCTTGTTGCCACGTGGCTGGACCGGGGTTCTTGATAGGAGGTGCAGAGAGAGACTTCGTCCGTTTGGTATCGTGTATATTAGAAAAGTGAACTATGATCTACATTCTACATGCTAGTTTTAACAATAATCCTATATTGAGAACAGCGCCCCCTTCTGGTGACACTGTGAACCAACTAGGTAATTAGCTCTAATGATCGATTTATCTAATCTCCTAATCTATCTATATCTAATCAATCTATATCTAACAAGCGATCTAGGATTCGGGTTCATCCCTTAATCACCTAGATGGCGTTGTTCTACATATGAACATCTCTAGTAGTTACTAGAGCTAGTTAGCAACATAAAATGGAAGATTAGCTCAAAAACTTACGAAGCTTGATGTGCAGGCGGGCAGCAGCCGAACAGCACGTATTTACCGCCCGGGCTCAGGTAGTTGAAGTTAATCTCCATCACCTTACCGACACCTGGTTAATAATAATATATTAGTTAGAATAATTTACTTTGAAAACAACGATTTAACCGACTTCACAGCTTTTCGGCTGGGCAGCATTCGGGAAGCTATCGTCCAATATTCCGCAGTGTCTCAAGACGAGAGTCATTGACCAGTGTGTTTTGCCAGTGATGATATATGGCACTGAAACGTGGTCGCTATACTATGGGCCATTTTGCAATGCATCATGCGAGGAAACTAAAAATTATATATATAAGATGAAATTTGAATTGTTCTGAAGTCTCATTCTCGCTCGTGTGGGAATATTGACCCGAAATCCATTCCCGCACGGCCGCCCCCCGGCCCGCCCCGCCGCGCGGGCATAGAGGGCTTCCCGTGTTCATATTGACCCATATAAAGGCGCACTTTCAGAGCAAGTGCATAGTAAAAAAATTGAAGCCCAACATATCCATCCAGGTCCCGGAAGACGCAGCGTGGGTGTCCCCCAAGGTGGACTGATGTCCTGGTAAAGGTCGCGGGAGTCCGCTGGATGTGGGCGCGGGACCGTTCATTGTGGCACTCTTTGGGGGAGGAATATGTCCAGCAGTGGACGTCTTCCAGCTGATATGATGATGTATGATGTTAGTATATTTACCAGTGCAGTCGATGACGACATCATAAAGTTTCTCCTCTTTCGAGAGCACGTCGGGTGAAATGAGCCTGAATCCAGTATCTGAAAAATAAAGAAGTTAGTTTAAGAGTCCGCAGTAAGCTCGAGTCTCCATACAAACTTAGTAACGCTCTTATTCTAAAACTACGTGTGGGATGAGGTATATGCAGGTCTGTAATTAGTTTATGTAGCTCCAGATACCATAGTACAAAAAAATACAGCGAATTTAAGTTTTGTCATACAAAATTTGTTTTTGCTGTTTCGTTTGTTTTATAAACTGGTACCATATAAACTAATTACAGACATAGATATACCTCATGTCATTTTATGTGCAAAGTGTGGAGATATGCCCACTACAAAAGTTTTGTCACAATCCAACACGTAGTTTTAAAATGAGAACGAAACTCCGTTTGAATGGGAAGGTGAAATTCGGCCTAGCTTACTGTCCGTCTGTCACCAGGCTGAATTGCATGAACCGTGATAGTTAGACAGTTAAAATTTTCACAGATGATATATTTCTGTTGCCAGTATAACAACTGATAAAATAAGACTTGAGGGGGCTCACATACAATAAACGTGATATTTTTTACCGTTTTTATACATACGGAACTCTTCATGCGCGAGTCCGATTCGCACTTGGCCGGTTTTATTTATCAGTGGCTTACAAAGCGACATCTATTGACGGCGAAAACAGATTATTTACAACATCACCTGTTTTTGGTATAGATGTCGTTATTTTATTCATTTATTTAGTCGTTAGTGTATTCGTTTGTCCGTAAAAGGCGCATTGATATAAGCGCCATCTATTGCCGCCACCACTGTACATAACCAGTTTACTAACGCCCCCTGGTGACCATTCCATATAAGGCGAAAATGACATCCCGCTCGAATGTGGAGCAGCCCAACTCGGGAAGTACCTCCGCCTTGCAGAAGCCCATAGCCATAATAACACTACTACTTGCTCTGTAGTAGTGTTGTGTTCCTGGAGGTGAGCAAGGTCGCCAGAGCTCCCGAGGATGCCTTGTGTTGAGAGTGAGGGTATTTTTTCCTTCTGCTGTCAACACGGCGAATCCTTAAAAATATCAAGGGTCGGCAACGCCCATGTTACTCCTATGGAGTTGCATGTGTCTATAGGCTGCGGTGTCCGCTTACCATCAGGCGGGCCCTACGCTTGTTTGCCACCGTCGGTTGTATATATATATAAAAATATATAAAATAAATGCTTACTCAGTTTTTTGACTATCTCCAGCCTCGCTTTGTTCATTTCTGACACGGTGACTTCTCTGTGACCCTGGTGGTGTAAGGTCGTTACCCATAGGTTACCTGGAATAAGTTAAGTTTGTTAACATAGTTTTATAAAATAACTAGTTTATGCCCGCAACTCCGTCCGCGTGGAACCCGTTTATATCGTCGCTCCGTACAAACTTACACCCATCATACATCGTCATCATCATAAAACCCGAAAGACGTCCACTGCTGGACATAGGCCTCCCCAAAGATTGCATTTCCGGGGGTTTTCATTTCATCCCCTTCAAAAGGTCCCTTCCCCGGGACCCAAACTATCTGTATACCAAAGGGGTTTAGGTAAAAAAGTTGTATTTTTTGGACGAGCGGCCATTCCTAAAAGTAATAGATTATGATAGATGTACTCAAAACAAGCATATTTTGTTAAGAAATGTAAATACACTAACATACATTGGAGCCTAGATATTTGCAATATATATTTTCACAATAATATTGAAAAGTTATAAACAAAACTTCAAACTTAAATATCTCGGCTCCCATATATTTTAACGCGTTTCATTTTACATATCTATGCGTATTAAGACGAAACGAAAGGTCGAGATAATTGAGAAATAGGTAGGTATTTGTAAAATGTATTGCTGTCGCGCCAACCTCAAGCCTCCCCCCGCAGAGCGCGATAGAGACAACTGCAGCTTGGACCGAAAATACCTACCTATTAAAAGAACATAAAATCAACGTTTCGTTGTCCACTGATTTCTTTTCCAAAACTTGACCTATTTAACTATTTTTTTTATTGAAAATCTAAGAAAGGCTTCGTCCGTGTTCCTATGTCTGCCTTTTTTTTAAATAATCTAGTCAAAATTGTTTCTGGATGTTTGAACACAGCGGAAAATCTGGCATCTTTTATAGGTTTTTGAAGGTTAATATCTCTTATAATAATAAATTTATGAAAAAAAAGAAAACATAGGAACATGTCAATAGTAGCCATATACCTATTTATGGAAAAAAAATTGCTCTACTGTCATTATCCAGGGAGAAAACAGGGGACTACGTTTGTATGGAAATACGGCCGTTGTGTTTCCTCGAGGTCCTCTAAACTATTATAAAAAAAATATCCTTGGCCGCTGCAAAAAATAAAAACGACATATTTTCTCGTACAATATCCAATGCCCTTTCGGTCTCGAGGTTTAAGCGTAAAGAGATGACAGACAGACAGACACACTTGCGCATTTATAATATTAGTATGACCAGCAGAGTTGTTACTGCACTGCATAAACTAGCAGCCCACGCGGCTTCGCCCTTATTGCACAGAACGAAGGCAAACCAGAGACGGTTTAAATAAAACCTATTTCCAATACACAAATTTATTCTATATACTTCCAGGTAAAATATTTTTTGAAATTGGGTAAACGGTGCTGGAGATTATCCCCTACATCCAAACTTATAGAAATATTGCCGGAACAAGAAATACATGACATATAATGAAATACGATATTTATAAATATGGACAATCTTTGGCACATGACATATATAATTTTTATATGAATTTTCTTTATTTTTTATCGCACAACAGTGTGTATTTATCGCTAAATACAGCAAACGCTCGTATAATCGCAAAATAATTTAAAGCGCTTTATCCCAGGCTCAGTGACTAGATAAGATTAAAGATAAGAAGTAAGCACGTCTTTTTTGGTAATTTGCAAACAAATTAATAATGCAAAAGTGCACTAGGCTAGGCTAGGCCCTGTATCGCGGAAACCCAGGTTCCTATTTACACAAAGTATCATATATATCACATCACATGACACTGATATCACACTGTCACACTGATATTATGAATATGAAAACTCGTTGATGTTGTAAAAGAGACGTAACGAGGAGAATCTGGAGGAAATTGTAACATAAGTAAATTTAAAACTTCAATAGCACGATGCGCAACATCACCAATTTGCATTCATAATTCTAGCCTTAGGAGGTCATTTGTCGGCGTCTAAACTCCGTTAAATCGTATTAAACGTATAAACAAGTTTGATGGAGTTAAGGTGACCTTCGGACCAAATTTGAGA
Source organism: Epinotia demarniana (assembly GCA_945867215.1). Taxonomy (NCBI): domain Eukaryota; kingdom Metazoa; phylum Arthropoda; class Insecta; order Lepidoptera; family Tortricidae; genus Epinotia; species Epinotia demarniana. The sequence goes on from OX244286.1 coordinate 7,105,583, forward strand.
CTAACCGATTGGATAAAGTGCAAGTCGCAACAGCGCCATCTTTTGTTGTCAAGTGGACTCCGCGTGGCGGCGATGACAACCAGTATAATTTTGGTGGCAAATTCTAGCAAAAACCACTGAACCGATTTTGATGCCACTTTCCAATGTTGTAGTTTAGATCTCAGAATAGGACATAGCGCGGCCTCTTTTTAGATATAAGTTCTTCAGAGGGTTATATAAGGTTTGAAAAATTGTATTAGAATTGATTATTTTTTTTAAGATAGGGACTTGAAACTTCGTAAAAAGATTATTTTATAAAACACAAGAAAAGTAATTTCAGCGTTTTTGAAAATTCATACCCTAAGGGGGTTAAAAATGAATTCCAAATAAAATATGTATACAAAGCGCGAGTTTAAAGGGGCTTCACTAGTTATAACTTTGTTTTTTACAACCGAAAATGTGACAATATTACTTACCAATAATGCCAGCGCCCACGATCAATATTTTCTCGCCGACCTGAAGGGGCGAGGCGCGGTCAAACCCGTGCGCCACGCAAGAATACGGCTCACACAAGCCTCCTGGGAAACGTATAGATATTATTAGACCTTACACAACTATTATTAGATAGGTAAGGGATGTTGCAGACATTCACAAATAATCGTCGCAAAAATCGATGCGGAGTTTTAGCGGATGCAATTCATGACAAGAAAGGAGCAGACTCGGCGCCTACCGCGCTGTGACCAGCCCCCCTATTCTGTAACTTGTTTTAAGCTCACCTCAACGCTCACCAACAAATATATCTTGACACCGCGATTTGTATAACTAAGCGTAGGGAGTAGGTTTAGTTTCGTTAGCAGTGACAGCGCATGAGTGAGTATAGAATAACAGCCCAGCAGACTCATTAATTCAATGGACCTCGCACTGTACAAGCATTTGCAGTCTTCATAATGAACAAGCCTCTGAAAGGTCATCACAAGCAAGGCATCGCGCGAGCTATGTCGCGGCTAGATACACTATTCGTTCATTTCTAATTACAACACTAGAAGACGCACTCGACTTTTCTGGTACTATCCATCTCTTTCTTATTAGAACACTTAGAACAAGAGATACCTATAGTGTGAGAAAAATCGAGAGTATGTCGCGACCGTCGCATGATGTGCTGATAAATTTATTGTGCTGATTAGTAAAGTAGGTATATAAATTTACACATGTTTTTTACTTAATGGCCAGTTAAGACTCAGATAAACGGGCCGTTATCTTGATTATAGCTTTGTTTGGGCATGTATCATTAGTATGTATTGTAAACACGATAAGGTAATCTAGCCATTCGTCATATGAATGTATATATATTTTGAACGATTAAAAGTGTATAATCATCAAAAATGCTTGCAACCAAATTATCATTTTGTACGGATGAAGGTATAATAAAATACGATTGATGATTACATGTTTACGGGTCAAACATTTCTTACACACTTACTCTAAATGGCATATGATACATGACTTATATCTAGACACACAACAATTTATCTGGGCCTTGAAAATGTTATAATTGGTATTGGCATTGGCAATATCTTACCGTAATAATTAAACATTTGTATTATACGTTAAGATACAGAGATGAAATAGTATGGAAAAATAAACCGTAATCGTCTGAGGCCCAATACTCGAACCTGTGCTACAGGGTTTACAATCCGGATCCGACTTGTATGGACATATCTGGACTCGGATGTTTCCATAAAAATCGGTTTGCCAACCCTGCATCTGTGCTGCCGGTACAGACAGACCGTGTCCAGGCCCCGTATCATGGTCGGCCTTATCACGCGATAAGTGACAAGATAGAGCGTCAATCTCGTTCTATCGAAGGGTGTCAGCCAGTGACGGACGCTCTATCTTGTCACTTATCGCGTGATAAGGCCGACCATGTTACGGGGCCAGGCCCAGGTTCTCGTCATTAGCGAGTCCTGTCCCGCTGTCAAATATGGTTAGTGAATAAGGTACAACTGTCAAATCATCTCACCCCTAGTGGTGTTCTAGTTCGATACACACATAGATGGTAAGTATGTATTGAAACTATTCTAATTTGAGTGGTTTCAGCTGCTTATAATCAACAAAAATTTATAAATTAAAGTAACAATTGAACTTTGCTAATCGTATGTGTGAAACATAAGTACAAAGCCAATATTTTGACAAATTAAAGACATGTGTATCGGGTAAGATTATCTTGGCTGTCGCATTAGGCGAGAGGTGACAGGTGAGGTGAGAGGTGGGTTGACCAGCGGGGTGATGTCTTGCGACGCCGTCACGAAATATATCATTGTTTTAGGGAATTTCACTCCAGCCCCCCTATTCTGTAACTTGTTTTAAGCTCACCTCAACGCTCACCCACAAATATATCTTGACACCGCGATGCGTAGTAAACAAGCGTAGGTAGAGGTCGAGTTTCGTGAATGGTGAGCGGCGGGGTGAGCCGCATTAGCGCGTATCGAATAACAGCCCTGGGCTTCAGACGATGATGGTTTATTTTTCCATTATATTTCTATGTATGAGATCATTTAAAATATGATCTTAGTTACTTCCACGTCATGAAAAATATAAAGCATCCGTACATTTCATCTTAATCATCAAGGGCGAGTTTGAGCAATTGTCCTTCTATTAATTTCTCTATCACTTACTAGAGCTATAATAGGAAGTAGAGTAGAGTTTGATTTGTTAAAAATGGAACGAAATAAAAATGAATCAAATGCTACTCTGTTCCAATTTAAAATGGTATAATTTCAAATGAAAAGGTAGACATATGCCTTTTAATAGGTCTTTGGAAAAATAGAGGGTATATTATTTAGGAAGTGTCAGGTTAGAGTACCCCCTTTTTCCGTTTCCGTCGTAAGAGTCGACTATGGGAGTGGGGCAAATTGAGACATTACGGTATACAGAGTGTACCAAAAATTAGGTGTGAACTGATCAAAGGCATGTACCTAGTTATGCCCTTAATCGGTTCATACCCCATTTTTGTTACACTATGTGTAAATAATACTTCTAATCACACGGTTCAACTCACGTATTCAATGTCAGTCCGGGCGACATGTTTCGAACTCTTCGGGAGTTCTTCTTCAGGATGAGTGTTCTCGCGGCGGTGTCGCTCGTAACACGCCGCGAGAACACTCATCCTGAAGAAGAACTCCCGAAGAGTTCGAACAATGTCGCCCGGACTGACATTGAATACGTGAGTTGAACCGTGTGATTAGAAGTATTACTTTTAACATGTCTCACGAAAGTTTAAATTCGATTATGTACAAATAATTTCGAAATACATTGACCTTCTCTTTGCTGGATCGATAAATGCACCGTCACATTAAAATAAAAAAACCGGTCAAGTGCGAGTCTGACTCGCGTACTGAGGGTTCCGTACAAACTATCAATTAACTCAACACAACAGAATTCAATTTCAAACAACGAATAAATTTTACACCAAGACAATTGCATCGCGGTTTTTTTTGATCTGCTATTAAAATATACCCGTCCCAACCCTATTAATTCTAGAAAAATCTTAACAGCGCGAAGTAGGTATGGGGTCAGCGCCCTCTATCGGCTCCATTTGGTACTAATGTTCAAGGGCTATCAGCTTAGTATGTATGTTGGTCTTTTAGCGATTATGGTTTATCACGTTAACCGATTTCGATTATTATTGTTTTATTTGAAAGAGAGTATGTCTATTATAGTCTTATAGGAATTACAAAACAAAAAAATACTCATAAAGTTGATTAAATTGCAAACTTAACTAAGAAATGATTTTTGTAAATAAAACAAAAAATGTGCTAGATACAGAAAAAAAAATAGTTTTCCATTAATATTTATGTTTATCCTAATCACAAGTAATTATTTCAAATTTTTCGCTTGGATAACTTTGGAGATAAGGGGGGAATGGTATTTTTTTAAAATTTTCCTTCATAGATCAAAATTTTAGCAAAGTGCAAAAAAAAACTGCTTCAAAAACTGCAAACCTTTCATATGATACCCCACTAATAGTTGACCTAATAGTTGAATATATATTTTTAGCCCCCTCCTCAAAATCAAAACAAAACAAAAAATACGCTAGATACAGAAAAAGTTATACTTTTCCAGTAATATTTACGTTTATATTAATCACAAGTAATAATTTCTAATTTTTGCTTGGATATTTTCGGAGAGAAGGGGGGAATGGTATTTTTTTTTACATTTTCCTTCATAAATCAAAATTTTAACAATGTCGAAAAAAAATAAAAACTGCTTCAAAAAGTGCAACTCAAGCCCTTTCAAAGGATACCCTATTTGATCTAATATTTGAATTTTTTTTTTGTCCCCTCCTCATATTCGTAACTTTTCATAGAAAATTAACATACATATTTAAATTTTTCATTTTCCTTGCACATGGGTAGCTCTCATTTAAAACCGTTCCAAATTTCATATTGATAGCTTAAGTATTTCGTGAGATATTTCACTTTGAGACAGACAGACAGACGGACGAAGTCGCACCATAAGGGTTCCTTTTTTATCTTTTTTGGTACGGGAACCCTAATAAAAATATAATCACAATATTAATGAAACAAGAATAAGTTTCAGCAATATACCGAATAGTGGTTTTTCAACTAATATCTAAACTAGCTTTCCACGCAATTCAATAAAAATATGCAATATTGCCGAAAGTCAACTATCGGCAATATTTCCCCTCAGGTAATTCAACTGTAAATAGTAATAATCACCTTGTTCAGTACTAATTTCATCCGGGAGAGCGAACACATTATTCTCAGGACACCGAACATACTCAGCCCATCCGCCATCTTGCCAAATGCCGATGGTGCTGTTGATACCGGCCACCAAGCAATAATGGTACTTGCCGCTTCGACAAGACTCGCATTTGTTGCAGGAACTGGAATTCGTAGTAAACATTTATTGATCGTATTATAATGTTAGTCCTAGAACCACGTAGAATGTATACATGTTTATGCTGTTGACTGTTATTGTTATGTTGTTTTATTGAGACATGCAATATGCAATTTTTCTGTGCTATGTTATTATGTTAAATGTCTACTTCTTTTGCAGTTGAAATATTTGTATTTCTAATCGTGTTAATAAAATAACGCAAAACCTGAAAACAGTTTGTTCAGAATCGAGAGTAAAATGTGAAAAAATAGGTTTTTTTGACGCGGTCTATTTTTTACATTTGTATGGAGCAGGTAACCCCAGTTAGCCAACGCTACTTGAAAAGAAAAACTAGTAAAAAAAACATTTTTTTTTTCACATTGTACTGTCGATCCTGAACAAACTGTTTAAAGATTTTGCGTCATTTTATTAACACGTATATTTTTCTAATCTTTAGTTCTTTAGTTTTTATTGTTCTTTTTCTATTGTTTAAATTTCGTCCGTTTCAAACTTGTTGCACCCGTGACGTTACCAGTTGGCCCCGACGGAAGACCAGGGCTAGCCAAGCGCCATGCATAGTCGTGACCATTTCATAGAGCGTTAGTTATAAATTTAAGATTTTATGTATTTTCCTGTATTTAGTGCCATCAATAAATATATTATTTTTTGCTAAATAATGTTTGTATAGTATTTAATTGCATTTAAAGTGAGTTTGCCATCGTCTTAGTATTAAAAAAATACCTGTTAGGATCGACGACGACTTTCTGTCCGACCTTGAACATGGACGCTGTCCCGGCCTCCGTGATGACCCCGCTGAACTCATGCCCCATGGGCAGAGGCCGGTCCTTGCGAGCGGGAAACTCGCCCTGAATACAAAATGACCCATCGAGAAAAACAATAAAATCTACTTTAACGGAAATATTGCCAATGGTAGAAATAAATAAATAATTTGTACTAAATATTTTGTACTAGTCATAGTCAACAAGAATGCTATTGTCTTGTATTATATTATGAATAACTTGATTTTAATTGTTAGTTCTTTCTTGCCTGAATCACAGGGTATCCTAGCTCAGGCAAGTGCTATTCGCCTCTAATTGTAAGCTTTTAGTATATAGTAAAACTGATGTACTTATGTTTTATCAATAAATTTCGTTTATGTTTATTTCATTTCAGCTATATTGATAAAAACTGAAATATTGCTGACTAGCACGAGCAGCGTTGCACGCGTAATACAGATAGCTCAGGCAACGTGGATAATATGTGTACCTATGTCCTAGCTAATGTGTGTATTTATTTATTTATGTGTGTGAGCTGTGGTCACTTGTAAGTATCAGGTTAGTTTTTTAGCATAATAATAAAAATAATAAATCAGCCTATATGTATACGTCCCACTGCTGGGCACAGGCCTCCTCTCATGGATGAGAGGAAACGGGCAGTTCTTTAGCATATTGATGTATTATCTGTAAGTGAACCTTAAATAAAGAAATAAACAAAATAAAAAATAAATAAATATACTTCAATAAAAAATAAATAAGTAAATAAAATTAAATAATGTGTCATCATTACATTACTAGTGAAATAATAACTGAAATCGGATGAGTATTTCCGTAGAGTACTCCATGCATACAAACTTACAACCTCACAGATTTCTCCTTTTAAAAACATTACAATAGAAGACGCCAAGTCAAAGGGACTAAAATATGAACATTACTTTGTTGAAAACGGAAAGGTTGCCAAAAATATGTAGTCATTGAAATTTCGAAAAATATACCAAGTGAAATTAAATAAGTTAATTACCTGAATTATGTGAAGATCAGTGCCACATATCCCTGAGTAGTGAACCTTAACGATGACGTCAGTATTATTGATTATCTTCGGCAAGGGATACTTGGGCTCGTACTTCAGAGAGAGTTGCGCACCGTTGAACACTACAGCTTCCATTTTGGGCTGCAACAAATACTGTACTTAACTCATGTAAATGTTGACACATCTATTGCCTATTTTTAAAGACCGCTAATTTAGTTGCCGGTAGTTATTTTTTTTCTGTGTTTGCGATTTGACTACCTGTTTCGTATATATAAGTGCAGTTACCAAAGGGCTGGTAGCTTCCTCGCTCAACGCTCGACCCGGCCACGACATTGCACGAATTGCGGCGCGGCGAGCGTTTTATCTGTTCACTGCGCGGTCGAGACGCGCAACGCACTGTGGTTGGTTGGGATAACACGCAATGAATTAGAAAAACCGCTGCCGCTGCCGCCGCCGCTCGAAGTCGTGGCGTTTGTGTTGCGATTCAGCGAGGTAATGCCGCCAGCATCTTTAGCACTGTTGCTCTTCAACTTCGCTCCGGCCACATTCCATTAAATAGTTATACATACATGATGCGGAAAGTTGACTCTCCCAATTGCTCCATATGTGGGGTTGTGGAAGATGTGTACCACGTTACAATGGAGTGTAGCCGTGGCGACGCACAGCGGCGCCTACTAAAGATAAATAACTATGATCTCGGTAGGATAAATAGCATATTAGCTTCTCCGACTTCTGAAGAGGCGGAATCAATGTACAACTTAGTTAAGACTATATTAAAATTAAGAAGTAATTAGAATAAGAGAGCCACTATGAGGGTGGCATTTGTAAAACCCTCGTTAAATAAATAAAGATAAAAAAATTGCCCGATGCCGCGAGGGCCTTATCTAGATGTTTTGTAGTTTCTAATTTTAGTTTTATGGTTTTGTACATATTAATTTTAGTCGTTTTTTAATTGGTTTTTCTTTTCATATCATATATTCTTATCATTTAATTGTATTTTACCATAGACCTAAGTCACATTAATACATACATAACATACAATCTCACGCCTACGCAAAATAAAGAGTTCGTAACGAAACATCGTATCTTCATAGAAAACTGATTGCACTTACGTCTTTTTGATTTTACAAACCGTTGGAAAAAAAAACAGAACAATTCCCGTTGAAAGTAAGTAAATCCTGTGTCTATGTTTTTTCCATATTTTGATTCCGCAGTTTGAAAGACGCGATTATCAATTCCATTCATTCGCGTATAGCATTTCTCGGTGTACCCAAAGGAGCCTAGGTACCGATTAGTTACTTTTTTAAACATAATAGGTAACAGTAAAGGCCAGTACAAACAGGACAATCAGAATATCTAAATTATATTTTTTCGTAAGAAAAATTATCTCTTTGTGCTTTAAAAGGTTATCTTAAATTGATAAACAGCCTTTTAAACAATTACATTTTAATTCGCAATTTCATTTGACAGTTAACAAAAATGCGAAGGACGCAAATTTTCTTTAAATGATTATACATACATTTGCGTAAATACATTGACTAATAAATATAGTAATTGGATCAGAAATTTGCTGAGATCATAATCATAACATACACGCTCAACGCTGAGTTATGTCTATAATTGTCAGTGATTTCATTTCATTTTTTTTTCATTTTATTAATTAAGTTTTGGTATATTTAAACAGCTTACTAAACAATTTGTACAAATTGGAGCATCGTCTGCCAACAAACCACTATGTGGTTTGGCAGAAGTATTGGATATAAGAAACACTGTAAGCTCTTAACTGAATAAACAATTTTTCAATTTCAATTCAATTAACAAGCAAGCTAAAAATACTTTACGTCACACCTGGCCATAATGCGAGTTTTACTGCACGCTGCGCGTACGGGAAAACTCGCATTGTGGCCAGATGAAGACGTAAAATTTTGTACTCAACACGGGCGGTAATTCGTAAAGCCCCAGAGCGCATATTTATGGCCAACACCTGCGATCTGGGGAATTTACCAATTCACCGCCCTCTAGTTACGTAATGTACTATTGTCTAATTGCTTACCAGATAACTAGTCGTCTGTTGTTTACCGCGTCGCGACCACGAATGACATATACTGGACAATACTAAGTATTAATAATAATCTAAAAGCACTTACACACTCGTATATATATTTGTCGTAATAATCCGGTTGTGTTCCAACTGATGTTCCCGTTCCCAGGAACGAGGGCAGCGGCAATATTGCCTGAAATATTGCTTGTGTATTTTTTAATGCATAGTCCACTTTCTTCCTGTGGGTGTTGCGGGCGATGGGCTAGCAACCTATCACTGCGATATCACATTTTGGCGATCTTTTATACCCACAATTATGTTAAAAGGGGCAGAGGAACATAAGTTTCATGTTCTCCGCCTACCCCTTTTGGGAATGAAGGCGTGAATGTATAGATGTATGTAGGTTGTATGTATTTTTAATACTGCCACGGTAGTAAACACGGTGGCTACGGTGGCCGTTGGGGCGGAAAGGTTCTCGAGTGGGAACAACGTATGGGAAGACGCAGCGTGGGAGACCCCCCCACAAGGTGGACTGATGACCTGGTAAAGGTCGCGGGAGTCCGCTGGATGCGGGTGCCGCTGGACTGGTCACTTTGGCACTCTTCGGGGGAGGCCGTCTTTCGGCTGACATTATGAAACAAACATACGGCCTGCCTGATGTATATGTATATGCAACAGTGTCAAACAAATCCGGTGGCAAGCGGCTTTCAGTTCCAAAAGTGCCCTTATTGCCGGCAATATTCCCGGCGACAAATCAAATACCGTGTGACGCGTTTTTTCCCGTCCGTGACGACTAAAAGTACTATTAAATAGTTATGATTATCTATTTAACATAGATAACATGTTATTGACGTTATATACACTCTCGTGATAACCTAGGTTTATGTTAATAACTGTGAGATATGATGACAATTATGTAATATAAATATATGAAGAGATGTAATATTCAACAACAGAAAAAGTTTACTTTGGCATGTAATATTCATTTTATTTAGGGTGTTGTGCCGGCTAGCGACCGCCTAATATGGTGTGCCGGTTTGCGACCAATAAACCTAGTTGGTGAATGTAAGTGAAGTCCCTACTTTCAGCCGCTTTCGAGCGCTCGAAAATTAAATAAAAGTAAATACGTTTATAGTCAAAATGGGCGGCACTTACTTTCTACCAATATAATAAAATACAAGTGGTCAATACCACTCGTTTTTGAATTTTCTATCGCTACTTCAAAATAGCATTTCATAATTTTTATCAGTTTTCGAGTGAGAGAGTCGAGCGCTCGAAAGTCAAAAATCGGTCCCCAGTTAGGATTTGGCTCTAAAAGCGGTTGTGAGACAGCTGTTCACGCTTTACGGACTTTCATTTCTCAGCTACCTGGCGAAGTCTTGTGAAAGGTGGATGTAAATAATTTACTTTAAAAACAAAGTTTTAACCGACTTCAATTTAGTACTCCGCCAAGCCACGAGAACATTTCCTTTTTTTACAATTTACCACATGAACTGATTTCCGATAGCAAATGCGTTGATTACTATAGAAAAAAACCGAATCACTGTATGTGGGCCGATAACATTTGAGGACTTCCATCGATTCCCCAAGATCATCACCAATGGCACTTCATTAGTTCCTATTTCAACGGAATCTTAACAGAACCTGTGACGTACTTTTGCACTTGTAAGTACATAATTGAGGAATTCGATAAGTCACCTGTGGTCTTCATCATCAATTCCTCGCCACCAAATTTATGATTCCGGATGTAAATACACGAGTTATAACAGAAAATACCAAGATCACTACACGCGTGCCTAATAAAATTGAGGAGTCCCCTCAATTCCTCATGGATCCCATCATCTAACAGAATTTTGCAAAAAAATGTGACCCACCTGGAGATATACAGGATGTTTGCTCCATCGTTTGCCAAATTAAAACGGCAGGTAGGTTGGATCATGAGCTATCTTCTCCGGCAACCAAAAAAAATTTGTGTCCACTGGTATTTTTTTTTTATACTTTTAAAATAATTTTGATTTTTTTTATATGTTTACGCGTTTCAACTTGAATAAAAAAAAACGAGGAAGTGGTACAGCCAATTTTTATATTTTATTGTAATGTGTAATGTTGTACGGTTACATCAAAGTCAAAATTATTGGCAAGTAACGTCTACTTATTTTTTTATTAACCCTCAATAAAAAATGAGATTCAAGAATTTCGTCTTGGGTAACTTTGATTAGCAATTAAAAAAAAAACTAAAAATGGCAATGTTCTTAACATTCTTTGAAAAAGTTCCTTAGTCTGTCCTCTTTCTAATGATGTGCAATAATGCCAAAAAACCTTCAATGAACTTTATTCATTTGCCGATTTTGTGTAAGGGACGCACTAGGCTCGTAACCGCCAAGCGATAAAAAACATACTTTCGCTAAATACGAGTAGTAGATAAGCAAGACTTGCAGATTGACGACGAACGCACGCGTAGCATCTGAAAGGCTACCGCGAAACGAAAATAAATTTCGTTCGCTATCTCCCTCTCTGTCGCTCGAAGTTGCAAGTGTGACAGAGAGGGAGATACATCTGGGTTTGTAATCAAATTTCCTCTTTAATAACGACGAATGTGAGATAAATCTTTATGAATTTCTGTAATCATAATCCAGATTCCTGTTTGCAGGAAAACCTTTTTTTTTGAATCACGATTGGTCTGTGGGCACAACAGCTAGTAATTGACACAACTCATTAAAAAAACGCAATGCCGCGAATTTTCACTCTACTAAACTTAAAGAGATTTTTGGTTTTTTTACTGTTTCTGTTAATCTTGTTATTGTTGAGTTTTGGTTTTTTGTTATTGGCTACATTCACGAATGAAGAATATGCGGACATTTTGATGGCATACGGAAAAGCTAATGGTGTTGCACGAACTGCGCAAAGAATGTACCAGGAACGATTCCCTAATAGACGCTTACCAACCCGCAACACGTTTCAAAAACTTACCGACGCTTACGCGAAACTGGGAATTTGAACATCAATGAAGTAAGTAACCATAAGTACGATTATTAACAGAAACAGTAACAAAACTAAAAAACTTTTTAAGATTAGAAGAGTGAAAATTCGCGGCATTACGTTTTTTTTAATGAGTTGTGTCAACTACTAGTTGTTGTGCCCACACGCCTATCGTGATTCAGAAAAAAAAGCTTTTCCTGCAAACAGGAATCTGGATAATGATTTCAGAAATTCATAAAGATTTATTCCACATTCGTCGTTATTAAAGAGCAAATTTGGTTACAACCCCAGATGTATCTCCCTCTCTTTCGCACTTGCAACTTCGAGCGACAGAGAGGGAGATAGCGAACGAAATTTATTTTCGTTTCGCGGTAGCCTTTCAGATGCTACGCGTGCGTTCGTCGTCAATCTGCAAGTCATGCTTATCTACTACTCGTATTTAGCGAAAGTATGTTTTTTATCGCTTGGCGGTTACGAGCCTAGTGCGTCCCTTACACAAAATTGGCAAATGAATAAAGTTCATTGAAGGTTTTTTGGCATTATTGCACATCATTAGAAAGAGGACAGACTAAGGAACTTTTTCAAAGAATTTTAAGAACATTGCCATTTTTAGTTTTTTTTTTAAATTGCTAATCAAAGTTACCCAAAACGAAATTCTTGAATCTTGATTTTTTTTTGAGGGTTAATAAAAAAATAAATAGACGTTACTTGCCAATATTTTTGAGTTTGATGGAGCCGTACAACATTACACATTACAATAAAATAAAAAAATTGGCTCTACCACTTCCTCGTTTTGTTTTATTCAAGTTGAAACGCGTAAACATATAGAAAATTTCAAAATTATTTTAAAAGAATACAAAAAAAATACCAGTGGACACAAATTTTTTTTGGAGGCCGAAAAAGATAGCTATTGACCCAACCTACCTGCCGTTTTAATTTGGCAAACGATGGAGCAAACACCCTGTATATACATACGAAAAAAAAATTGTTTTTCGAATCGGCTCATCAATGACGGAGTTCTGAGGTAACAAACATTGACAAAAGTAATAAAAAAAATACTGCCGAATTGAGACCCTCCTCCTTTTTTTATGTCGGTTAGAAATGCAACTTTTCTGTTCTAACTGCTTTTATAATTTACTCATTGGCACATTGAGCAAATGCTCCATCATTTACCTACGCAATTGTGCCAATTGAACACAGATCTTAATAAAATAATAGATAGTAAATTCATCGTAATTATTATGTACTATAATTTACTTTAAAAACAAAGTTTTAACCGACTTCAATTTAGTACTCCGCCAAGCCACGAGAACATTTCCTTTTTTATTACAATTTACCACATGAACTGATTTCCGGTACCAAATGCGTTGATTACTATAGAAAAAAACCGAATCGCTGTATGTGGGCCGATAATATTTAAGGACTTCCATCGATTCCCCAAGATCATCACCAATGGCACTTCATTAGTTCCTATTTCAACGGAATCTTATCAGAACCTGTGACGTACTTTTGCACTTTTAAGTACATAATTGAGGAATTCGATAAGTCATCTGTGGTCTTCATCATCAATTCCTCGCCACCAAATTTATGATTCCGGATGTAAATACACGAGTTATAACAGAAAATACCCAAATCACTACACGCGTGTCTAATAAAATTGAGGAGTCCCATCAATTCCTCATGGATCCCATAATCTGACTGAATTTAGAAAAAAATGGGACCCACCTGGAAGTATATACAAAAGAACAAAAAAAAATTTTTTCGAATCGGCCTCATCAATGACGGAGTTCTGAGGTAACAAACATTGAAAATAATAATAATCATAAAAAAATAAAAAATACAGCCGAATTGAGAACCTCCTCCTTTTTTTGAAGTCGGTTAAAAAACGATGATATTTCAAGTTTTAACTTTAACAACGTTAAGTAGGTTTATGAAAAATTATGAATTAAGAAAATTTGTTAAAACTTGTTAAGTCATTTTACACAAATACGTAACTAATTAACGATTTTTCTCACAAAATTTCTCGAGAATCGGTTGATAAATAAAACCTGTGTAGGAGAACAGCGGGACAGTGGGACATACAGACGATTTTCGAACCAAGCTGAAGCATAGAACTTCGTTCGCTTCACTCGCTAGATGGAAAATAAATAGGCCATTCCAATACAGTCATGTAACTGCAGGACAATAATAGTACATTATTGGCGAGGCGCGAAAAGAAAGGGGGTTTCGCCAAGGAAATACAGTAGGTACAAACTGGCAGGTATTTTTTAAATTATAAATGGTCTATCCCAAAAGAATTATCCGCATAGCGTGGTTAATCGGGATTCATGCTGAGCGGCGCGGGTCGGACGGTATCTCTATCTCTTTCGTACAGTAGCGCGGCGTCTCTATCGCACATATGACGCCCGCGCCACTATGTGATAGAGATAGTGAGAGAGATATTAAATGCGTTGGTAGTGAGAGACATATACCGACCCGCGCCGCGCCCGCCCCGCGCTGCGCACGACCCGCATTCGACGTGTGGAGGCCTTCAAATATTGCTCAATCTGGTTGCAGGTCCTGAACTATGCCGGTGGGGGTGAGCGGAGGCGGGGACGTGGTGGTGTCGGGTTGGTCGGGACGACTGCCCGAGAGCGACTCCGTTGAAGAGTTCGCGCAGCAGCTGTTCGCCGGCGTGGACCTCGTCACGGCCGACGACCGTCGCTGGACGCCGGGTGAGCGCACACTGATTACTACTCATCGTGCACAGACCGGGCCGGGGCGGGTCGCCTGTTGCCATGGCAACGGAGCACCCAGCGGTAGTCGACTGCCGAACGGTGCCGGTTAAATGCGTCAACAGCCGAGCACAGCCGTCCCGTCCCGTCGCAAGTTCATTCAAATATGAAATGTACAGTCCGTACTGTACTGATGGTTTAAATTCCTTTGGCAACAACATAAGGCCGATGTATTATATCGGCCAACGTGTGACTATGTGCGGATGATAGTGTCTTTATCTGGCGGTGTCAATTAGCACCTCGTAGGTATGCGAGAGTCGAGTTTATGCAAAATGGCAGAACGGGCCTGGCACAACATAATTCAATGTGTCAAACCACACATGTTCCAGGAACGTGCGGGTTGCAAGAACGATGCGGTAAGCTGAAAGACTTGACTCATTTCGACGCAGCGTTCTTCGGCGTGCCCGACAAACTGGCAGACGTCATGGACCCGCAGCTGCGGCTGCTGCTGGAGGCGACGCACGAGACCCTCGTGGACGCCGGGCTTTGTCCCGCCGTGCTGCGCGGCTCGCGCACCGGCGTCTACGTCGGCATCGGCCGCTCGGAGACCCTGCACGCCTGGTGCAACGACAACGACCAAATGAACGGCTACCCCATGGCTGGCTGCGCCGGCGCTATGTTCTCCAACCGGCTGTCCTACACATTCGATTTCAAAGGACCGTCGATGTCCATGGACGTCGCCTGTTCAAGTTCAATGTACGCGCTAGCGCAGGCTCTGCACGATATCCGCACAGGTCGTTGCGACGCCGCTTTGGTCGCCGGCATAAACGTCTGCCTAGACCCGGCGACATCGCTTAATTTCTATAAGCTGACCATGCTATCGCCGGACGGTCGGTGCGCCGCGTTTGACGAAAGCGGCCGCGGCTATGTGCGTGCAGAGGCAGTGGTTGCAATGCTGCTGCAACCGCTATGTGATGCGCGCCGCGTCTATTGCACGGTGCGTGGCGCGGGCGTGAACAATGACGGCTACAAGCCGCAGGGAATCTCCTACTCTGTCGGCGCCATGCAGCGTCGCATCGCACAAGATACCTTAGAGAATGCGGGATTGCGGGCGCAGGACATTGTCTACGTGGAGGCGCACGGTACCGGCACCAAGGTGAGCCAATGACTGTCCTCACTCTAGCAGCTCGGCTATCACGCGACGGCGCGCAAGCTCTCTCGATTTTTCTCGCACTAGAACTCGAACAAGAGGTGTAGTGCCAGAAAAATCGAGAGTATGTCGCGGCCAGACTTGCAGGTCATTTGCCCTTTTTAGGATTAAAACCTCGATTTGGTAACCTTATGATAGCGTTACGATATCAAAGGGTTACCCTATTTTTATGGTAACCATATCCGTAGTGGTAACCATAACCTCAAACCCTATTAGGATAGGGTTTTTTAAGTAAGGGCTTTCATTGAGTGTTGCTGTCGCAATCGTAAGTCGTATTCAAATATTTGCAAAAATGATATTCGCCTGAACTGGTTCAAAACCCTATTATAGGGAAACTATATTGATAAGGTTTTAAAATTGGTTAGTGGTAATTCAAGGTAACTCGATCAATAGGATTCCCCTATCAATAAAATTACCTTATCATAAGGTTACCAATGTGGATAGTTTTTTAAGAACACTTCTAAAATAAGTCTATGGAAAACTCTGATTAGGGAGGAAAACCGGTCCGGGTCCTGGAGAATGACGGATGTCTTACCCACAGCGATAAGTGATAAAACTGACCCCGTATCCTGGTCGGCCTTATCACGCGATAAGTGATAAGATAGGAGTGTCGTCTCATTCTATTGAACGGTGTCAGCCAAGTGTCTACCCTATCACTTATCGTGTGATAAGGCCGACTATGATACGGGATCCGCACGGCTATCACGCGACGGCGCGGGAGCTCTCTTGTTCTAAGTGTTCTAATAAGAGAGAGACGGATAGTGCGAGAAAAATCGAGAGTATGTCGCGGCCGTGCCATGATAGACGTGCTGATCATGTATTACAGACGGGCGATCCAGAGGAGGTGAACGCGATCGCGGAGCTGTTCTGCAAGAGCCGCGAGACGCCTCTGCTGCTGGGAGCGGTCAAGTCCAACATGGGCCACGCGGAGCCCGCCTCCGGGGTGTGCTCCGTCGCCAAGGTGCTGCTGGCTATGGAACGCGGCGTCATTCCCGGGAACCTGCACTTTAAGGACCCCAGTACTGCTATCCCCGCTCTCAGTGATGGCCGCATTAAGGTATTTTACTTATGCGTAATTGATCACACGCGAAACCGTTGCTAGTTTGCCATAAATGGTTGCCATTTTATCACTTATCGCTGTGAATAAGACATCCGTCACTTGTTGTCTTATCCACAACTCGCCAATGCTACGCCCGCTGTGCCAGGGCAATCCATGCTATGCCTTTGAATGCTTATTGAGGTAAATCAATTAAATAGAACTCCTATGAATATTATTTGCACAGGTGGTGGATAAGAACACAGCGTGGCAAGGCGGCCTCGTGGCAGTCAACTCGTTTGGCTTCGGCGGTGCAAATGCCCAGGTGATCCTGGAAGGCGGGCGCGGCGCGTGACCTCCGCCTGTCGAGTACCCGGCGCCGCGCCTCGTGCTCGCCTCGGGCCGCACCGACGAGGCTGTCGAGCGACTGCTTAAGTTGGCTGCTGATCACCAGCGCGATGCTGAACTGCACGCTCTGTTAGACGCCGTGCACGCGCGCGCCATCCCCGGCCACCCGCGCCGCGGATACGCCGTGCTGGACCCGGCGCGCGGCTCGGCGCCCGTGGTGGAAGTGCTCGCGAGCGAGGGCGAGCCGCGCCCGGTCTGGTTCATGTTAAGCGGCATGGGCTCGCAGTGAACCGGAATGGCGCGCTCGCTGCTGCGCCTGCCGGCGTTCGCGGCGAGCATCGCCCGCTCGGCGGCGGCGCTCGACGCGTACGGCGTGGACCAACGTCGTCGAGTACGACCTCGGCAGGACCGAGGACGCCTTCATCGCTGGATACAACATCGACGGCAGGGTCATGTCCCTGCCACCGGATACCTCGTAAGTTTTATTTAATATAAGTCTGATTAGAATAGAAAAACATTCACATGTTAAGGCATGTTGTGGGCGTCACAGTGCCATAAATATAGAGATGAAACGCCGGTCAAGTGCGAGTCAGACTCAACGGTTCTGTACATACCTGTATGTATGTAACCTGCCTCATTATTTTTCGCTCTGTAAAGTTATATATTGGAATGTTTCGAATAAAAAGGTGCCAGAGGTATTTTCGATTTTTGACAAAGTTGCGTTCGGCGCTGGAGCAAACTTGAATTATTCTCTGGACAAACATCACAAACAAGTCTGCAAAAAATCAGCAACTACCTAATTTGACGCAAATTCTGGATATATAAAGTTATTGGACTATAGCGGTTGTTCCGTCAGACTGACCTAACTTTTTGGTAAACAGATGCTGATATGGCGCACGGTAGCGAAGATGAACAATCTAGATATAGAGGGGGCGGCGGTGGTGCTCGAGAACGTGAATTTCCGTCGCTCAACCATCGTGAAGCGCGACGCGCCGCTGCGGTTCCTCGTCTCGTTGCTAAGTGGCACGGGCGAGTTCGAAGTGCGCGAGGGCGGCGCGGTGGCGGCGACGGGATCGGCGCGGCTCGCCGCCGCCGCCGAGCGCCTGCACACTGACGCCGCCGCCGAAGAAGACCAGGAGGATCTGCCCTTGAACTCCGAAGACGTGTATAAGGAGTTGCGTGTTCGCGGTTAGTACTACAAAGGCGTGTTCTGCGGGATCAAGTCGTCGGATGCGCGTGGCACCCGTGGTCAGCTCCAATGGGACGGCAACTGGATCGCGTTTATGGACACTGTGCTACAATTCGCCCTCATCGAGACGGATACGCGTGACTTGTATTTGCCGACACGCATACAGCGTGTCATTATCGACCCAGCAGCGCAGCGTGACGCTGTGGCGGCGGCTGACGGCGCCGTCCCTGTCATACGGTGCCGCAGCATCGACGTCATTGCCTCTGGTGGTGTTGAATTCCAAGGTGTTATAAACTCGCTGACGCCGCGGCGAGCCAAAATTCAAGCCCCGCCTAAGCTTGAGAAATATATGTTTGTACCCTACCATGGCGCTTGCTTCGAGGACAACGAACACTCCAAGATGCATGCGCTCACTGCTTCAACACAGCTGGTCGTTGAGAACTGCGGACTGCTGCAACTCAAACTTGCGGAACCGGCACTGGGGCGGCCTGTAGAAGCATTACTGATGCCGTACGTTATGAAAGGTGCTTACTTTGATTATGTACAATTATTTTGGCCAATTGCTTGTCAGGCCACGCGCAGTGTAGGGTTGGCTGTCCCTCGTTTCTTCACTCCCTACTTCCCTGCTTCAAGGTATTTTTTAAGCGTAGAACTGAGTTTCAATTGAGCTGAGGTCTAAAAGGATTTTAAGTGACTCTAGTTGTACCTACTGTTTTAGCATTTTTTTGACGTAGTGTTGCAGGATGAGCCGCAGATGCGTGCGAGCGCGACGCTCGCGGCCGGCGCCGGCGCACCAAAGTACTCCGCCGCGATGGAAGCGCTCGGCATCAAGGTGGGCTTTTCACAGGACATTACCAAAACCGCGCATTAGCCACACTGAGAATTATTTCTATTAACTTTACGTGTGACGACTCCTGTGATCAATGTGACCATCATTATTTAAGGCTTAAGAAGCCAATCCCAGACAGGTGGCGCCCAAGACGTTACTGTAGATTCATAAAGATAGGAAATTGGCTGATTCACCAGCAACTAGGGCTTGCAATCCGGATATCCGAATACTCGTTTTATTCGAATATTCTCCCAATTTGGTATTCGAATTTAGAATCAATTCAAATCCGGATAAAACGAATATTTCGAATACTTTAATAGCTACTGCCAAATTTCTAGAAAAATGAATACAATGTTGGTTTATTACTATAAACCAACATTGTATTCATTTTTCTAGAAATTTGTCGGATGTTTGAGTTGAAAATTAGTTTATACAATGTTGGTTTATTACTATAAACCAACATTGTATTCATTTTTCTAGAAATTTGTCGGATGTTTGAGTTGAAAATTAGTTTAAATTCAGTCTTATCCGAAAATATAAGAAAGAGCAAGTAAATTACGCCGTTTCTCACTTACCTACTTAAGAAATTTAATGTGTACGGTATTTTAC
Source organism: Epinotia demarniana (assembly GCA_945867215.1). Classification (NCBI taxonomy): domain Eukaryota; kingdom Metazoa; phylum Arthropoda; class Insecta; order Lepidoptera; family Tortricidae; genus Epinotia; species Epinotia demarniana. Next base: position 7,125,222 of record OX244286.1, read on the forward strand.
AATCTTAGATTCTTAGGAAACAGTAAATCCTTTAGAACCTAAAGGATTTTTGGATTCTGGGATTGTTTTATATTTGTTATTTTAATCCGCATTAAAGAAGCATTTCACAAAAAATACTAGTGTAGATATATTTGCCTATTTTACTAGCACCGTTTACAACTTAAGCACTCAAGAGGATTTTAACTTGTGAGGCGTCGTTACATATCTCTTAGTCATGGGAGTAACATAAGTACACATTATGCTATAATAGTCGAATAAAAAACCACCACGTTTAAAAACAATTCATTGATGGTTATTTAGGCTAACCTTTTTACAAATCGTAAACGCGGTTTTTTTAGATGATTCATGTATGTTTTTTGTTGCACATTGATGATCATTGTAGAAGTGAGAGTAGTATCTACTAGATTTTTAATAGTACCTACAATATTTAGGTGCCTTGAGATCGCGATGAGGTAATAATGTTCCTAAGAAATAGGATATTGTATTTAAAGAATGGAATCCTTTGACTTCCACAGGTGAAGAAAAGTTTATTTTACTTATCTTTCGATAAACTTTTGTTAGAAGACAGTTGAAATTAAAGCTGTAAGAGATTATATAATTAAGTAATAAACAAAAATACGTTCAAAACACGTACAAGAAGATAATACTTCATTCTAAGTGAAACAATTAAGGAATGGGATCTAAATTAATTTGTAATTTGCCCTTGTATAATTATTGTGCATTCTTGGATGTGACATGTGACACTATGATTTACTTTGATTTAGTTTAAGAAACAGAAACCAGAAAGTTGAATTGTGACACCTTTAATTTTGCTTTTAACTTCTCTTTTTTTAACCTCATAATTTGTCGATCTTTAGTATGTATGTATGTATGTTTCTTAAACCTAAACATGGAAAGTAGAGCGTAGTTCAAGTTTAATAACGGAAGATCGGGTTCTATGTTACTTGATGACAAAAGTTTGCGGGAAGCGATGGTGGCTTTCCTTGGTGATGAAATTTATTAGAGACCGTGTGGTGGAAACTGGAACCGAAATTGCCGGTTCGCTGTATTTTTTATTATTTTTGTAACATTTCCGAAATGGAGCGAGAAGTAATGCTTGTAAATTCAGTAACGTGTGTTTATGCCCGAGAATCCAGGAAATGAGGGAATCACCCCTCTTAGCATAAGCCCATGAGCCGACATACTTATATTCGTAACGATTATGGCAAATACATAAATGGACGTTCCTTACTGGTTCCTAGTAACTGCTACACATATTTTAGGGAAACTATTTGCTTTGGCTACCAAAACCACCAATATTTAACGCATGGCGCCATTACCTACTCACTTTTTAATGTAATATTTTCATCATTGAATAAAATTTTGATGGGACAAAAGAGATATTCGAAAATTATTCGTTTTATCTGGATATCCGAATATCCAGATTTTTAATATTCGAAATATCCGGATAACAAAATCGGGCGAATATTGCAAGCCCTACCAGCAACACACTCACCTTGTTTATTCTGCCAGCTAGCAGTGGCAGGTTGATTTAAATGTTTCATTACTATATTTTACTTACAGAGTTGCCTCTCCTAGAATAAATAATGTTTGTTTTGGGAAATTTACGGTTTAATTTTACGGTTCGCCCATCACCTTGAAGGTTTTCGAGGAACCAATGTTACAGTGGCTATATAAATCTATTTCACAACAATCGATATCTATAAAATATGTTTTTAAAACTAATTAGACTGCGACAGTCTTATGTTACGCCGCGAAAATCAAAATCTCTGAATCAAGGCAATTAAATAAAGCTTGCAAAAACAGGTGTCGGATAAAGACTTGGTGGATGGTGGACTGGGGGCGGACTGCCACATGGTGTTGGGCGCCGACGCGCTGGCCCAGCCCGGGGTCCTGGCGGCGCTGATGGCAGGCAGCAGCTTCGTGCTATTGGAGGAGCGAGCTTGCAAGCGTGACTCACAGAAGATGACCCTCGCCGATGGTCTCATACTGGTATTGATGGAGCCATCTTACTGTATTCCTCACACCTCAGGACGTCTTTCGGATAATTTGATGATGATGAGGCTTGAAGAAGCGTATTTTAGGAGCGATTGTGGCATAGCGGCAACGTGGTTCGCGACGAGATAGAGCAACGTTTCCCGCGGTTTTTGGACGTTCCATTACGCTTTTGGCTTTCTCTACTGCAGTCGTTAAGCCCAGTTGGAGGTCATCATGCAGTTCGAGAACTTCTAAAGCACAACTGACAAAAGCTCGCCGTAAGATTTATTTTTCCTCTTGGTTAGGACTGACCTTCCTAACCCGGGGTTGCTATCGGTTTAGCAAAAAACTGTGCCTACCGATTCTTGGGACTACGTAGCGTGGAAAACCTCGGCTCCTATTGCATATTAATTACCCTAGGACAATAAACTGAGGAGACATGACCTAATATTAAATTGTATCATGTTCACACAGGTGTCCCGCATGTGCGCCGGAACGCGCGAGTACGTGCTGCTGCGACGTGCTGCGGCTCTGCCAGCGGCGAGGGTGGTTCTAGAGGCGCGCGGCGACGACTACGCCTGGGTGGAGCCACTCAAGGATGCTATGAAGCGTGCAGAAACCGAGGATATGCGCGTGTACGTGTGGTCGTGCGCGCCCGACTCCAGCGTGCTGGGCCTGGCCACGTGCCTGCGCCGCGAGCCCGGCGGTGACCGGCTGCGCGTCTCCTTCCTGCCCGGAGCGGGCGCGTTCGACCCTGATGCGCCGGCGTATAAGACGCAGGTGCAGCGAGACCTGGCCTTCAACGTGCTGCGTGACGGCGTCTGGGGCACCTTCCGGCATCTTCTGCTCGACGACACTGTTGTGTCCGTGAAGGTGAGACATTTTTATTCTGTTAAAATCACGCAAGTTCTTCGGAAGGTTTAATTTTATCTATCCTCAGACAGAGCACGCATACGTGGACACGCTGACACACGGTGACCTTTCGTCGCTGCGCTGGATCCAGAGCGACCCGCAGCTTGCGGTTGCCACGCAGCGATCCGAAACCAACCTCTGCCGCGTCTATTACTTGTCACTCACCTTCCGCGACATCATGGTCGCAACAGGAAAACTGGCACCCATGGCGTCCAAGGGTGCACTCGCTAAAAAGGTAAACAGGCAGTAAGTAGGTCCCAACTCTATTGAAATATATTTACCCTACCGAGCTAATAATAACTAATAACTAAATAATATAAACCTGATGCTTCATTTTCACTAAGTACCAATTTAAATTAAGCAGTTGTTGCTTCTGCAGGAAAGTTATAATCTCGGTATAGAATTCAGCGGCAGCGACCATGCCGGTGGCGTACGCGACGGCGTACTACGCGCTGGCAGTGCGCGGGCGCATGCGGCGCGGCGAGGCCGTGCTGGTGCACGCGGGCGCGGGTGGCGTGGGGCAGGCGGCCATCGCTGTTGCACTTCACGCTGGCTGCACAGTCTTCACGACCGTGGGCTCGCCCGACAAGCGCGCCTTCTTGCGGGAACGCTTCCCCCAGTTGCCGGACACGAACGTCGGCAACTCGCGCGACTGCTCGTTCGAGCGACTCGTGTTAAGCCGCACGGACGGCCGCGGAGTCGATCTCGTGCTTAACTCGCTCGCGGGCGCCCAGCTACAAGCGTCGCTCCGCTGCCTCGCCGCTGGCGGCCGGTTCCTCGAGATCGGCAAGGCGGACGTTAGCGCCAACACAGCACTCGGCATGGGAATGCTGTGGAGCAACACCACGGTGCAAGGTGTTTTTCTGGACGTGCTGTTCAACGCGCGCAGCTACCACCCTGAAAAGGCAGAAGTGGTACGCCGAGTGGCCGAGGGCATCGCTGCTGGCGTTGTGCGGCCTTTGCCCGGCACCGTTTACGGCTACAATCAGATCGAGCAGGCCTTTAGGTAAGTTCAGAATTGGCTGCACTTGACCTACGCCAGCCTTCCCACGCTAACTGGTGTCTGTGGTGCAGGTACATGGCGTCGGGCAAGCACATCGGCAAGGTGCTGATCCGCGTGCGAGAGGACGAGGCGGGCGGGGACGCGGCGCCGGCGCGGCTGCTGTCCGCCGAGCCGCGCATCTACATGCATCCTAGCAAGAGCTATGTGATCGTTGGTCAGTATTCTTCCCTGCGTTGGTGAGGTAGTCACTATGTCCTTTTCTTATTTGGTCTATCTACTTGCAGGCGGGCTGGGTGGCTTCGGGCTGGAGCTGGGCGAGTGGCTGGTGGAGCGCGGCGCACGCACACTCGTGCTGGGCTCTCGCGGCGGCGTGCGCACCGGCTACCAGGCCCGCTGCATCCGAAGGTCAGCTGCAACCTGACTTAAAATTAGACAACTACTGTAACCCGGCTAGTCGGCGGGTAAGAAATAAAACGAATACTTTATATACAATACAAACTGACTAATAGGCAGCAAATGATAAAAATTGGGGACTATACCAGCTCCAGGTCTCCTATTCACTTGGGCGTGCCTCAGGGCAGTATTCTTGGTCCTACGCTTTTCATTATCTACATTAATGATCTTCTCCAACTGCCTGTAGCAAACTCAGAGGTTATTTGCTATGCTGATGATACTGTGGTTCTGTTTAGCGGTAATTCCTGGAATGAAACATATTTGTCAGCTGAGAAAGGGTTAGCGACGGTGGCAAATTGGCTTGATAGAAATCTCCTGACTCTTAATGTACATAAAAGTTATTATGTCCCCTTTTCAAAAACAGTAACCTCTTCCGCTCCTGCCACCTCATACCTTAAAATGCATCGCTGCGAGTCAAACAGACAGAGCTGCTCCTGCGGCACTATCAGGAGGACCAGCACTGTAAAGTACCTGGGCCTTATCGTAGATGAACATCTGTCCTTTAAACAACACATAACTTCTTTATCGAAGAGAGTCAGGAAAGTTATTTATTTGGTAAAGCGACTTCGGGACTGCTCCCCTCCAGATGTATTGCTGGTATTATGCTGTATGTCAGTCAATACTACAGTATTGTATAGCAGTCTGGGGCAGTGCTGGCAAGATGGCGTTTCTCGAGCTTGAGCGCGCGCAACGTGCAGTCATAAAAGTTATGCTTAGAAAGCCATTCCGATTTTCAACAGACACGCTGTATAGAGAAACAGGTATTCTTCGTGTGAGACAATTATTTATTCTTAATGCAGTCGTTAGAGTTCATCGTAGTATAGCGCAGTCTGCGCAGGAACAGCGCATGATGAGTAAAAGGATCTACAGAGTACAAGTACCCACTGTCAAATCCTGTAAATCCTGTGATCTAAAAAAAATGACCACATTCAAAGTTAAATCTACGCTGAAAAGATGGTTCACTACCCTATCATATAATGACACTGAAGATATTTTGTGTTCGGATTATTAGGGGTCTCATAATACATAAAAATCCTGCATACACCACACAGTACTGTACATGTACATTCACACGCTCACATACACTCACATACACGAACACACGCACGCACAATCACATATACTCACACACTCACGCACGTTAACAAAATAGGTTTAAAAAGTAGCTTGTTTTTGCTTATGGATTTTAGAACTTTGTCTGTAATATTTATGTTTATATTTTGCAAATAAGTAGTTGTTTATCTTCTGAGCATGATTTTCCTTATAAAAAAATGGAAGTATTTAAATAATATTGTTACCAATATGTTTAACATACTGTTGAATGAGAGTAGTATGAGCACCATGTATAAAACCATTCTGTAAGGTGAGTCCCAAGATACAGGCTCAGCCTAGTTTGGGGCGCTCCAGATATCCGTTTTGTTTGTTTCGTTTTCGTAATAATAAAGTTATTCTTATTCTTATTCTTACAATAAAATAAAATAATAAAAAGAAGTAGAAGTATAGATTTAGATTTAGATTTATTTATTTCATAATATACAATTTACAATATAAATTAAAGCTAGCTTAATCTATATGAATTTATATTATGATCGTCAAAGAGAATTAAGAATTATAATAAAATGTCAATAAAATTCAAATTATAGTCACAGTAAATAAATTACGAAGATATCACATAAAGATCGTCAGATAACAAAAAAATACATTAATAAACGAAAAATTAAAATACAAATAACGATATAATTTACGATGTCAAATGTATATACAGTATGGGTAAACTCAGTCAGTACGGAGCAAGTACTAGCTAAAAGTCACTGGCCTGATGGATAGTAGAGAGTTCGTAGGTTTTATATAGTCTCGTTAGTAGGTCCCGCAGGGCTGGGCAGGCCTAGAGCACACCTTCAGGTAGCTTGAAGGCTGTGGCGCAGGCGAAAGTATGAGCAGCAGTCGAGCAGCGGTCAGTAGTAGCAGTTAAAACCAGGCATAAAGGGCTGCATAAGAGGCAGCCCTTATGCAGCCCTTTATGCATGAACTATATACACTCTATTTACAAACCGAGGTGATCTCGAGAACTGTACATTATATAAATGATTAACATTTATATTATAAAATAAGTTTTCACCAACGAATGCGTAAGCTGAGCGTCTTTGTGTGAAAACTTTTCACAGGAGAAAACAAAACACGGCCGTCAAAATTATACTTTTTTCGTTATCGCCGGCCAGTGCGCTTGCGGCCGCGCGGCGTAGGTTTTGCCGTGTTACACTACCTTGCCTTATGTATTTATACAAACTGAGACAGGTGTTTGGAAAGGTAAGGCACATGTCTTCCCACTCATATTTGGAGCAGCCTATTTGATGAAATACGTCCGCTTTACAAAATACGGCAGCCATGATAACGCTACGACTGGCTCTTGTAATATAGGTACCTAGTGTTCCTGGCGGTGAGTAAGATCGCTAGAGCTCCCGATGATGACTTGTGTTGTGTTAAGAGAGAGGGAGTTGGGAGAGGCAAATGCGTCTTGTTTTCCAGCGACTCTTCAAGTCAAAGGTAGGTACATGGCTGCTGGAGTCCTAAGCTTGATTGCCGATCAACGTGGTATATTTAAAAAATGTTGAATCGTGTTCGGTCGTAGATGGCGCGAAATGGGTGTGTTTGTGGTGGTGTCGACGGCGGAGGCGGCTACGGCGGCGGGTGCGCGCGCGCTGCTGGGCGCGGCGGCGGCGCGCGCGCGGGTGGGCGGCGTGTTCAACCTCGCCGCCGAGCTGCGGGACGCCGCGCTAACGAACCAGACGCCGGACGCCTTCCGCGCCGTCGCCGAGCCTAAGATTGATGGTGAGGCCTTCGTAGTCATTATTGTAATCAGATTACGCGATCGATTACACAAACGCGATTCTTCCTATTCGTGATTCCCATACAACATGGATTCCACACAATTGCAGTTACTACATTCGTTATTTCAACGCAACCGGGATTCTTCCTAAGCAGTCGAACACTGTATCTGTGCCAGCAGTGTAATAAGCTAAATGACCGAGTGCTCGACGCTGTACTTGTATATATTTAGCATGGGCACTCTATGTCAAAGTGACATGGCTTAAAATTCAAATAAAGAAAAATCCTCTTACTTAGTTCGAATTTAACCCATTGCTTTGACAAATAGTGCCCATGCCATATATAACACTCGCTCGTCGTCACTCAGACGTTTACCTTATATAAGTATACAGGGTGTTTTTATACATTTGCTTTAATTTTAAGGGCAGATTCTTTACATCTTATGTAGATAATTTCTCAAAGAAACGCATGTCCTAACTCGCACCGTTTTCAAAATATTTCAAATCGTAATTTAATCACTAACTTAAGTAAAACCAGTGTAAAATCTTCTTAATTCATAACCAAATATTAATTTCTTGTACGTAATAAGCAATTACACTACCAGTGAGATAAATTTATTAATGAGCTGTCAATGCTGTCACGGCGTAGTTGACACCAAATTGACGCTAACTCTTCCTTAACTCCAAAAGACCGTTCACAATAGTCTGCAAGTAAATATTAAATTACTTTGTATGAAACGTGCAATAAAAAATATCTTTATACCGATATACAGGATAACTTACATAAATGTACCAAGTACTGTGTCGAAGTTAAAGCAAATGAACAAAAACACCCTCTATAAAAAGAATAGAATAGAATAGCTATTTATAACATAAAAAGAGGTTTTAATATATTAAAACTTAAATTATTAAATTTTACAATTATGTTTATTTTTTTATTGATTTAAATTAATTAAATATACTTGACCTCTCCTTCGGTGTAGACGGAGGGACGGTAGAAACAGTTCCGTAACAAAATAACCAAAACGCAATTTGTGCAAAGTGTTCACACATTACCCACACATCGCGACCAAAATCTCTCGGGTTCGCGAACAGCGGCATGGAGCAGCTGTGCGCGCAGAGGCGCGCGGCCGGGCTGCCGGCGCGGGCGGTGCAGTGGGGCGCCGTGGGCGACGTGGGGCTGTGGGCCGCCAGGCACGGCCAGGACAAGGAGGTCGGCGGCACGGTGTCGCAGCGTGTCGCATCGTGTCTGCGCGCGCTGGACACGCTACTGGCGGCGCCGCATGCCGTCGTCTCGTGCATGGTGCTCGCCGATAAGCGCGCGCGCGATAACCCTGAACAGGGGCTGGTGGAAGCCGTCGCTCACGTCCTTGGTAAGTAATGTATGATTCCCACCGAACGGGCCGGGCCGGGTCGCCTGGCGCCGCGTCGCAGCTAGTGCGTTAGCACCCGGCGGGAGCCGACCGCGTTTTAATAGAGTGCAGTGGGCAAAAGCCGGACGGAGCCGGTCACATGCAACGACAGCCGCCCACAGCCGTCCACGTCCCGCAAGTACATTCAAATATGATTTAACGTCTATATTAAAGCGTCAGATTCCTTTGGCAACTTGCAAAAAACGCGCTCCGGCCCGGTCCGGTCGATGAGAAACGTACATAACAGATCGCTGGCGAGAATAGTGGATTGTACAACAAGTGCATTAAACGCACCGTTTTACGCGAGACGTTTATCCGATATAAAATCGAGTGTAAAATGGGTTTTATGGACGAATTGTCCACTTTAATTTTCACTTCGTTTGCGAGGAAATGAAAACTCTAAGTTTATTTCATAAAGTTTTATTGTGTACTTTGGCTGTTCGTATCCTTGTCTTGGTCTTAGAATACTAATGAAACATAAAAAAATAAAATAAAGGGTTTATTGTATGAAGTTTAATTTGCTCGTGTAGCTGTTGGACAGATTGCCTTGGTCTTCGACCAAGATTTTACTTTAGGCACTAGAGCATAAAAAGCGACTTTATGTCGCCTACACACGTACACACAGCATAAAGAGGCACTTTTAGAGCATGGGAAGTAAAATAGTTATTTACGATACTTGTTCCGAAAACAGGAAATTCGCAACGAGTGGTGATAAATTATAACACGACCCAAGGGAGTGTTTTAAACCGACACGAGTTGCGAATTACCTTCGCACGTGTATCGTACAACGTTTTACTGTACATATGGCTCTTTAAAGTTTTGTCATATGCACGGAAAGTGCTCTTTTCCGCACTAGTACGGGAAAGTACAAGTACCATATGTACTTTAATAGTTATTTACGATACAAGTGCCGAAAATAGGAAATAGGAACTCGTGTCGATTTAAAACACTCCCATCGGTCGTGTTTTATCACCACTCGTTGTGAGTTAACTATTCGCACCGTGTATCGTACAACGTTTTACTGTATATATGGCTCTTTAAAGTTTTGACATATGCACGGAAAGTGCTGTTTTCCGCACTAGTGCGGAAAAGTAGCACCATATGTACTGTAAAAAGATATTATTGAGACATGCGGATGATTGTAAGGGTGAGTATTTTAGGTTTAGAGTTTTCGATGGAATACATTTTACGTATGCAGAGAAATTCAATGCTGTAAATCGTGTGAGTTTTCTACCTTGCCGTGCACTAGCGAGGAGACTTATAGATAGTCCATTTGATCCTTCCTTCTTTTTTTATCGGTTCTACTGGTCCAAAGAGGGGACAACTGTTACTCGCGTCCGCAGGAGCTACCTACCACAACCCTGCATGTGTCCCCTGGGTGGTACTAAAGAGTAACAAACTTTAAAGGCCAAAATAATATATGCCATACGATTAAATAAATAACTGGTTGAAAGCTGACGTTCAATCAAATTCCGGCAAGAACAAATATTTGTGTGATTAGCATTCTTTCTCACTTTTCTGAGTCTTGGATGTACAGACGGATTGGATGTATCGATTTAAATAAATAAATATATTAGGGGACAAAATTACACAAATCGATCGATGGGGTTAGTTTAATTTGTGTAAGAATGTCTCCTCACCATCCTCCTAGCGTTATTCCCGATAGTGCCCCTAAAGGTGCCCGGGGTCCGCTTTGACACCTAATCCCAAGATTTGGCATAGGCACTAGTTTTACGAAAGTGACTGCCATCCGACCTTCCAACCCAGAGGGAAAACTAGACCTTATTGGGATTAGACCGGTTCCCTCACGATTTTTTCCTTCACCGAAAAGCTAACGGCAAATATTACGTACACAAGTTCCGAAAAACTCAATGGTACAAGCCTGGATTGGAACCCACGACCGCTGCTTGGCAACCGCAAGCCTGAACCACTAGGCTACCGTACCTCCTTAAAATTAAAAACTCCTAGTATTTATTTATTCTTTACCATGATGCTGATAACGTATGTCTCGCTACAGGCATCAAGATCCTCAAAAAAGTCTCAGAGACGGCGACCTTGACCGAGTTGGGCATGGACTCACTGATGGCCGCAGAAATCAAGCAGACTCTGGAGCGCGGCTACGCTGTGCCGCTCGGCGTGCAGGAGGTCCGCGCGCTCACGTTCGGCAAGCTGCGCACTATGGCCGGCGACGCCCGTGCACCAGTGTCGGCAACCCGTGATGGCGCTCACGGCACGTCCGTGGCCTAACCTAACCAACGACTTCCTCCGGCGACGTCCCTACACAAGCGCGACACCCCATAACGGCGTCCGTGGCTTGACCCAGCAATGACTCCCTCCGGCGACGTCCCTACACAAACGTCGGTACCCCATAACGGCTTCCATGGCTTGACCCAACAGCGACGTCCTTACACAAGCGGTGGCGTCCGCGCAACGATATCCTGAAGGCTTCGCCGAGAGTAAATAAAAGGCATATTTTCTGCACGGCTATCACGAGACGGCGCGCGAGCCCTCTCGATTTTAGAACACTTAGAACAAGAGGTATAGAGCGAGAAAAATCGAGAGAGCTCGTGCGACGTTTCATGATAGACGTGTTGTTAACCATTAGAGTTAAAACTATCCTATGCAATTTCATCTAAATCGGTTAACTGATTTAAGCGTGAAAAGGTAACAGACAGACAGACGCACACACTTTCGCATTTATAATATTAGTATGGATAGATAAATACCATCTAGTGTTAAATAGAGGAACTAAATCAACTCCAAGCACTACGCTGCCATCTGTCGTCCAATAGCAAACTAAAAAGGAACGAATGTAATATAATCTGGGGCTCGTTGATTCAGTGAGTAGGCGTGTTTATGAAACGAATGTTTTTTTTTATGGCCTGGATTCAAGTCCTTTAAAAAGCCAAGTCTTTGTTAAATGGTGCGTACCCACTGGGCAAACGAACGACCAACGAACGCGAGGCATTTATGTGACAGCTATTTGTTAGAGTGAGATACATAGCCGTTCGTTGGCTTGGTGTGTACCCACCAAAAAACGAATGGATGTGTCATAATCAGTGTTGCAAGATTAGTAATGTTATGCCTAAATTATTGTAACTTAATTGATTCGTTTTGTATATTCGAGACAGGAAAATTAATGTAAATTACGAATACCTGTTTCATTTTACTATGTGTCATTTATTTCATTGCGAATTAGAGAGGCAGGAAAATTAATGGAGAATTTAGATATTTAATTCATTGCGAGCATATATATAATCGTTATTTGATATCTGAAAAGTAAAATATATGACATTGTGATCATATTGTTAAACTATTGACAGTATATCTCCATAATTTACTATCAATCAATCAATCAAATATTTATTTGCATTAAATACAGTATAAGTGGATGTGGATTACGAATAGTGGCATGTATTAAGCCGGTGTAGGCGTGCAAATATTCAAATCACTCTAAAATTAATCTTACATAGTTATTTACATTATACATAATTATATTATTGTTTACATTTATATTACATGTCAAAAAGAAGAAATAGTCCATAAAATCACAGTTAATTAAATTTTAGGTCTATAATTAAACAATCTTATATGTCTCCAAAAAATAATCTTATACTATAAAAACATTTATCCAGCAGCCAGCTATTCAACTTAGATTTGAACAGATTACCCTCTTACTTCTTTAATTCCTCGGGCAGACGGTTGAAGATGGCAATACACATGTTGAATGCGTTCCGCTTGTAAATATATTTGTGACATTGCGGTTTCAGGTACAGGTTCTTCCCTTTAAGTCTACTTCTAGTCTACTTTAAGTACTAGGTACTACTACTTATTAAGAAAGAAAGCTAAATAAAGAAGAAAACAAATACCTATATTGTTTTAAGGAACCTACATTACGATATTGAAAATACAAACAACATTATGTTCTAAAACTAAATTTTATTTCACCAACTAAAGAGAGATGGAGTTCAAGTTCGAAATAAAAAAAGGCGATCTTAGTTCTTAACTTCCCGCATCTAGCAACCCAGTCGCACACCTGCCAGTATTTCCATTCGATCGTTTCATTCATTTTAATTCTTTCCATTCGTTCGTACTGTTAGGGACCGGCCCGGCCTAGTAGTGGCCAAAGCTTTGTTGTGTGGTGTAGTGAAGCGTTCAGTGAAATGGCTACTTGCAAATATATTACGTTATTACTATGTTTAACAACGAACGGTAAGTTAAGACTATTCCAACGTATCCTACTTCATGCGTTCATCGTCATTCCAGTTATGAAATATTTATTAAACCGGTATTTCATGTGTATTGTCAGTGTTAGTACACAAAGGTTCTCAATTCAATTGTTTATGTTCCATGCACACAATTTCTTATAACAGACACTGCAATCACGTATCTTATTAAGAAAACAACACATGAACACATTAAAAACGGAGCTTTTCTCTCAAAACCCATTGAAAAACGAATGATTATTTAAGTTACAAAGGGTATTCAATTTTCAAATGAAACATTTGGTGAATATACAGCACCGAACGGATTTTTTTAACGTTAAATAGGTTCGATCTACTTTTTAATTAAATATAGGGCCTAATAAAAGGTTTACCACTCAAAATTGATGCCATAAACGGGTGATACGACCAGTCACCCTTCGCCCTATCGATTCATTTTGACGCTTCATTGGACAAAAACAGGAAGAGGGGTGATTTCGAGCTTGATAAAGGGTGCTATAAATTACGACTTACGAGTTGTAAGCTTTTAAATCACCCATTTGTTAAATAATAGTGACAATTAGGGTGTCAAAGCTTTAGTGAAAGATTTTTTGATTATATCAGTTAACTGACTTATGATGCACTTGTTAAAATTCAAATGTGGAGTCGCAAGATGTTAAAAATTATGAACTTTTTTCACTGTCTTGTAATTTTTAGCATGCACTGAAATGTTTAAGTGATAGTTTGTAAAATTTCATATTTGTGTTCCTAATCCAAAATTAAGGAATTCAAACATCCAGAACCTATACAAATGATGTAGGAAAGTATAATGAGTATGTCTCAGGGGCTCAATCCTCTAGCCGGGTAAAGTCCAGTCATTTCATTAAGAATGTATGGAAATAATTTATAATAGCTGATTTATCCATCCAACAAAATATCAGACATCAAAAAAATAATAACTTAATCAGCTTCTTTACAGCCAGAAAAAAAAATGATGTTATTTTGGTTACTTTATATTTTCAGATAACACATACTAAAAAAAATTATGTATGGTTTATTTAAATCTGTACAATTAATTCCGGGTGAAAAGATTGTTGGATTCTTGAATAAAGCATCTTAGAATAATAGAATAGAATAGCATTTATTCAGGTAACAACACATCATAACACACTCACAATAACATTTTAAAATGAAATGTAAAAAAAAACACTATTATCTTAATGATTTTTCTCGGAGTAATTCTGAATAGGAAGAGTAACGCAATTCTTTTGTTTCACTCAATTAAAAAACAAATACACTTTTTCATATTACAGACAGACAATTCAAATTTAATTCCCAACTTTCTAAATAATTATCCAACTATCAGTTTTGTAGGAATTTAAATATAATTGAAAGTAGGTACTGTGATAGGTTTAAGCTAGTTTATGGTATTTTACTCCATTTTATATATTCAAACTCATTGCACAAACACAAAAGAGTCACAGGTTTTACACATTTGTATACTACAAGATATATTTTGTGAAATCTGATGTCTGTGCTTAGCAGTGTCAATTTTAGATAGATAGATAGATAAATCCTTTATTCTTTTCCACAACATACATGGTAAAAAACACAAAACATTAGTTAAAAAAGAAAAATAAATCAAAGAGAGACATGCAGCTTAGAACTAAATACAAGTTTAATACAAAAAACAAAATCATGTGTTGTGGCATAGAATAGGCGCTGGCTCAGCATAATGATGTGGCTAGCCACATCGCTGGTATTCTGCCAGGACCTAACATTGTGTGCAACACATTTTTATTTAGTGTGGGTAAAATAAATAAATGTGCGCATGTGTGTGTACGTGTATAGGTACGTGTTAAAGTGTGGCAGTAATCCCAAGTTATTGCATTTATGTGTATGTGTACTGCATTTTTGTGTGTACATGTTTAACTAAATAAATAAAATAAAACAAAAAATAAGTAAAACAAAACATGTAACATCGGCATGAATTCGACTTTAAAAATACAAAAGCAGGAGGGAATCTACGCTAAGTTTTTTCTTTTTGTTGGGTCAAAAGATATAATTTGTATTTAATTTTGAAACTAAATTTGTTTTTTAATTGACGTAAAGGCGGAGGAATGTTGTTCCAACATTTTGTTGCACAGTAGCGAAAACTCCCTTTGAAAGCGGCAGACCGATGTAGCGGGGCCTTTAAGATAACCGCTCTAGACGACCTGGGTATGTGGTGATTATTAGAGTGCCAAGTACTCGTAAGTTTTTGAAATAAATGGGAAGGTGTCTTGGTTTGGATGGTATCAAAAAGCAGGCAGGCAAACAGGCTGGCGAGCTGTCATCTTTAACATTCCCGCGTTATTTAAGAATGGTGTAACGTGATTTCGAGGTGGAATATTAAAGCAGTATCTAGCGCAAGCATTTTTTACTCTTTGAATGAGGCGCTGTGAGCGTGCAAGAACACATGGGCCATAAGCTGGAAGACAATAATTAAATTTGGACAGCACTAAAGCTTCACAGAGCCTCATTCGAAGACTGATACTGAGAAAATGTCGAAAATTGTACAATACCTTCAATCGATATAGACAGACACGACAGTTTCCACCACTTGATTTTCAAATCGCAGATTAGTATCAAACAATAATCCTAGATTTCGTGTCTCATCAACTCGATCGACACTTACGTCATTGATAACGATGGTGGGACATTTATCAATGATAGTGTTTGTCTGCTTTAAAGACCCAAGTACCATATATTTAGTTTTTAAAGGATTGAGTACCAGACAGTTCAAGGTGGACCATCCGACAACCGTTTCAGATCCTCATTTATCTTTTCGACTGCCGAAGCGACATCTCTAGGATGCAACGACAAAAAAAATTGCCTAAAGTTGGTATTTGCTAAACTTTATACAGCTTACAATATCACTACTGTATAGAATGAATAAAAGAGGGCCCAAAATTGACCCCTGTGGCACACCTCTATTCACAACACAAGGATCCGACTTTGAACAGGAACCGTCCTTTTTTGATAAGTAAACAATTTGTTTACGGTTCTCAAAATAGCTATGGAACCTGCGCACTGAATGTTCGTCAAAACCGTCGTTAACGTAACTTAGAAAGTTAAGTAGCTGAACGTTAATACAATCAAAATCTCTCAAAAAGTCCAGTAGTACGAAGATTGTGCCCTGTCCTGAGTCCTGAGCTGTCAAGACCTCATCTATGACATCGAGGAGAGCTGTTGAAGTACCTCTTTTTTTCCTAAAACCCGATTGGTTTTCCGGCAAAATTTTATTTACTTCTAAATATTGCGAGACCTGATTGTAAACGACTTTTTCTAGTATTTTTGATTTTTTAGGGTAAAACACTAATTGGACGCAAGTCTTTAGAATTTTTAGTTCGTTTTTTTTTGGGAGTGGACGCACCATGGCTGTTTTCCAAACTAGAGGTACCTCGGCTGTCAAAATAGAGGTATTAATTAAGTCAGTGATATTTGCCAAAGACACCGGAACCGTCATCAAAATCATGTCGAAAGTTATGCCATCATACCCCATAGCATTGGATTTTGTACTAAGCAACAGATTTGTTATTACAGTGTCATCCACGGTGCTTAAAGTAAAGTAAATTTTACACGATAAGATTAGCCTAATTATTCTCTACAGTTAATTAAGTAGATTAGGAGACACTTCTGCTACATAATGAATTAATTAACTCTCAACGAAGTCTGAAAACTTAATCTATGATAACTTTTATTTTCAGTATGGTGTCAACAGACACCGACAATCTCCCATATAACTCAAGAGCAGGTCCGGGACATTGGCAGCCAGGTGGACTTGGAGTGCTCCGTGCATGAGGCTGGGGACGTTCCAGTTCTATGGGTATGTTACACTAGCTTCTGCCCGCGACTCCATTCACGTGGAACTCGTTTATTGCTCCATACAAACTTATACCCTCCCATTTCACCCCCTTAGGGGATGATTTCGGGGATGAAAACTATACTATGTCACTCTCCATCCCTTCAACTATCTCCACTTAAAAAATCACGTCAATTCGTCTCTCCGTTTTGCCGTGAAAGACGGACAAACAAGCACACATATACACTTTCCCATTTATAACATTAGTATAGATTAACTACTTATACACCAGCCAATCAGGGCAGAGAAATTCCCAACATAGCCATGGAGAGGGCTATTTTGGGAATTTCTCTGCCCGATCGCATCAGAATTGAAGCTATCTGCAGCAGAACCAAGGTAACCGATAAAGCCCTCCAAATCGCTAAACTTAAGTGGCAGTGGGCGGGACCTTGCACGTAGAACTGACGGCAATGGCGGGCGGAAAGGTTCTCGAGTGGCGACCACGTACCGGAAGGGGCAGCGTGGGGGTCCGCTGGATGCGGGTGGCGCAGGACCGGTCATTGTGGCACTCTTTGGGGGAGGCCTATGGCCAGCAGTGGACGTCTTTCGGCTGATATGATGATGATGATGACACCAGCCAAAAATACTGTGAATTTTTAGTGGCTTTTATTTTCTGATTTATATCATTTTTCTAACAAAGTTAAGAATCCAAGAAACCTGCCACCCAGAATGTCCGTTGAGTACTCCATTGTCATGGCCACCTTCTGTCTCCATGATCAGAACAGCTCAATGTTACTTTAATATTGAATTGTCATCCAAACTATACTAATCCAAATCATCCAAAAATTTAGTTAAGAGTTGAAAAAAAGAGGTCACACTCCGGTAGAAATTCTTCAAAAGTGTACCGTTTTATTTTCACTTGAGTGATTCGGATGACATTAAACGATGATGAGTGATGTTCACAGTAGCCTAGTGGTTCAGGCGTGCGGCTGTCAAGCGGCGGTCGTGGGTTCGAATCCCGGCTCGTACCAATGAGTTTTTCGGAACTTATGTACGGAATATTTACCGTTAGCTTTTCGGTGAAGGAAAACATCGTGGGGAATCCGGTCTAATCCCAATAAGGTCTAGTTTTCCCTCTGGGTTGGAAGGTCAGATGGCAGTCGCTTTCGTAAAACTAGTGCCTATGCCAAATCTTGGGATTAGGTGTCAAAACGGACCCCGGGCTGCTTTAGGGGCATTACCGGGAAAACGCTAGGAGGATGATGATCTACGGAATATTTACCGTTAGCTTGTTAACCTTTTCACCGCCAAACACGTGAAATCACGTCATCGACGATTCGTGACACCGACGCCAAAGACGGCATTTGCCGTCATTTTTTTTTTTTTTAATTTATGAATACGTACTCTGAAATGGCCCAATTTCATGTTGGCATTCTTTCTTTATCCATTATTTTTTTACCCTTGTGGCGTGAGGCAGCACGGCAAGTTGCTTTACCATCTGGCGGTGAAAAGGTTAAGGAAAAAATCGCGAGGAAACCGGTCTAATCCTAATAAGGTCTTAGTTTTCCCTCTGGCTCGGAAGGTCAGACGGCAGTCGCTTTCGTAAAACTAGTGCCCACGCCGAATCGTGGGCTTAGGTGTCAAAGCTGCTTTGGGGCACAACCGGGAGATCGGTAGGAGGATGATGAGTGATTCAGATTGTGATTCAGTGACTGAATTCCGAGTGTGAGTCCGGCCTTATGGTCTAACAAGAACACAAATAATCAATTCTAACTTATATTTTACACAGCCATTGACCTCTTACAACGCATCACTGACTCACTTCATATAGGGGCCACAAATTACACTATTGAATTTTGATAATACCCCAATTAGTGTGAAAAGGTTGTAAGTGCCGACGACTAGGTACGCTTTTAGGAACTTTTAAAAGACACGGAAGGTATATTTGGTATTTTTATTACGTCATGCATGGAGTAATTGTGATGTGATATTAAAAAGACATTTGGTTGGGCTTGAAATAGGCGCTTTGTGTTGTAAAGGATGGGTGATTTTTGATATTTAGATATTTGTCATGGCGTTTTTTTGGTCGAAAGCTGTACTTTGCGATGGAAGCAAGTCGCTTGGCTCAGTAATATAGTAGGGACTAAAAGAAACTATTTCACCGTAGCGCATCTTTCACCCCTTGGGGACAGATATGGTAATACTTCAACAATAGGGGTGAGGAAACTAAATAAAATAATCATATGTAGTCAAATGGAGAAAAATGCAACGCAAGAGGTTAAATAATCAATTAATCACTCAATTGCTCAAAGGTTAACTACCGATATACCGCCTCCGCGCCGCGCCGCGCCGCTCCGCCACCGCTGTCAGTGCGTTTCGGCTTTTATGGACCAATTTCAATGTATGCTATCTCAAATAAAAGCGCATTATATAAATAACTTACATAAAATATATATACCATAAAATAATACGAAATACTTAAGATCAAATGTGCGTCGACATATCTTAAATAATTTTACGTCACACCTGGCCATAATGCGAGTTTTACTGCACGTTGCGCGTACGGGAACACGCGCATTGTGGCCAGGTGAAGACGTAAAACTTTGTACTCAACACGGGCGGTAATTTGTAAAGCCCCAGAGCGCATATTTATGGACACACACCAGTACTGGATCTTTTTTTATTATAAGTTCTGCGGTATGTTTTACCTCTGATGAAATAATCTTGAGACGACAATGACGTTAAAACCGAGCGGTTCAAAACTTCAAACGCTCGGAGAATCGCCCGACCGGTTATTTTATTCCATAGGGGAGTCGCCCTGACGGCTAGTATTTCGTGATTTGTTACAAGCTTTTATTTAACTTCACCTGTTTGTTAGCCTAATGGGTAGTGACGATGACTACCAAGCTGAAGGTCCTGGGTTCTAATCCTGATATGTGTGATGAGGATTAATATTTGTTTCCGAGTCTTGGATGTGTTCTACGTATTTAAGTATTTATATCCATCAAATATATCGTCGTCTAGTACCCATAACACAAGCTTATTGAGCTAGTTCGATTTGTGTGAGACTGACCCCTAATATTTATTTATTTAGTGAGGGACACATCTTGGAACTGAATTTTGAACCAGTTAACCTCAACAGATTGCGCTGAAACTTTGGGTACAAGTATGGTTTGGATGACAATTCAATATTATGATACCGCCGAGCTGATCTGATGGAGACAGGAGGTGTCCATGGGAATTCAATACTTAAGAAAGCTCGCGAGCTTTGGACTCATTAGAATCGTCTCAACGGGTTGTTAGAAAGAAACAAAAGAGATTGTCGAGGCAGTATAGACGTGTTCCGATATTTGTGAGCACTTCGGCCGCTCCGATATATCTGTTGGCGACTGTACATTCGCTAGGCACAATGCGATAAATAAAACCGGTCCAGTGCGAGTCGGACGCGCACGAAGGGTTCCGTACCATTATCTATAGGTATAAACGGCAAACAAATCATGTCTGTTTAGGAGCCCCACGCCGACTCGCACTTGGCCGGTTTTATAGTATTTGTTGTTATGGCGGCAACAGAAATACATCATCTGAGAACATTTCAATTGTCTAACTATAACAGTTCATGAGATACAGCCTGGTGACAGACGGACAGCTACACAGAGACAGCCGAGTCTTAGTAATAGGGTCCCGTGTTTACCCTTTGGGTACGAAACCCTAAAAATAAGAAATTAGTTGTTTTAAGACGACCGCTTCAGCCTAGTTGGTAGTGACCCTACCTACGAAGCAAGAGGTCCTAGGTTCGAATCCCGGTAAGGGCATTTGTTAGGGGTGGCCTATATGTCTAGCAGTGGATGTCTTTCGGCTGATATGATGATGATGATGATAAAGTGTATTCATTAATTAGTTTGTTGAAAATAATGACAGTAGTTGTTGACGGTATACAAAGAAGTACAGTTGGCAATATTGCAGTTTTTTTTGACAGCAACTTATTTAACCTCATTTCCTGTTACAGCTGAAATATGACCAGAAGTCCACCGAAGCCCTGCCTCTGTCCACCGCCACTGGTCTCATCATCCGCGACCCCAGATTCTCGTTCAAACGCGATGCTGCCTCTGACACGTACACTTTATCGGTAAGTTCATAGGCATAGAAAAACATATTCGCGACACACAAAACAGTGAATCAAAGAAAAGTCACAAAATGGTCCCATCCAGCGATGCCACGGATTTGACATCCGCGGATCCGGATATTCGGGGGTACACATCCGCGGATGCGGATATTCGGGGGTACACATCCGCGGATGCGGATGCGAATGTCTGCAACATCCCTGGTCCCTACTCAGTATTGTGCTGGTGATACCCAACTTCGACAGTGATAAATGACAAATGATAGCCGTTACCGTTTTGCAACGGGTAGGGGTCGGGTTTCATAAAGTTTAAAGTCATATTTTTGATCGGCATACGTGGATTCGTCATACTCATCATTACGCATAACTGCAAATAGTCATACATTTATGCGCATAACGTTTTTAATCATAATGTTTAAGAACATATTGTGTAAAGCGCATAAATTTGATGCGCATAAAATGATTTAAGCATACTTTATAATGGACATAAAGTGGTTGCACATAAAACAATTTAACCATACTGTATAAACGCATAAACTTCGAAACGCATAAGCCTATGTTTTTCTTAGAAGTAAATGAAGATCTCGAACCAGAAGCAAGTAAGTTACAAACAAAGCAGATTACAAGCAAAGGGCGGTCAGTATAATAGTTTACAATTTAATAACAAGTTTTTCCACTCTTTTATAAAAAAAAATTATGACATTTACAATTATTACTGAAAATACGTATAATTATCAATATTATGACTAAATAAATGTATGACATTCTACATTATGGTTAAACCAATTATGACTCCGCATAATTACATGACAGGGAACAATTATGCCATAGCATAATTTATGCCAAAAAAATAATATGAGCATCAACTTTATGCGTAATGTTGTATGACAATCGATATTATGACAATAGTTGTTATGCAAATAATAGACGGCCACCCTTTTGCAACATATGGTGATGTTAATGTAAACTATCGTAATTTGACGGGTCATCGTGCAAACTCATTTTACGCCGTGGACGACCTGGAATTAACATCTCATGATAGGCCCCCAGTAGAACATTAAGTCCCCATTGGCACACAGAACTGTCGAAAGTTTTGCCTAGATAGGCATTATAACAATAACATGTATTTCATTGAATATCTAACTGGCAAGAATGCATGGCATGACACATTTTGAAAAACTTTTCTATAATGTTTAGAAACATTTATTATGTACGAGAACTAATGAGATTTTTCTAGAGAAAATAACAGTTAAGGAGGAAAAAAATGCTATTTAGTTTTTAAATTTCAAATTGGCTCTAAAACACTTGTCAGTGTCATGGCGTCCCGAGTGACGTCACGTTTGTATAAACAGAACCCAGACCTTTGACTTTGACGTTTGCTACCTAGCCCTTAACTCTTGCCAGACAAAGAATGAATTACTTTGGTAACGGCTATCCGCAACCAAAGGAATTCAAGGTACTTCCGCTGAGCTGCATCATCCGCTATGTGGAAATGATTGTGCGAGGTTGGGAGTAGACATAAGGAGAGGGCAAATGCACAAAAGATCCCACTGGGTCGAAGTGCATCCGAAAGGGCCCTCATCTAGATAAGTTAAGACAGATGCTCGATTGCTCGTTGAATAAACATGAATTCAAAAGTTTACAAGTCTTGCGCGGTCGTGCGAGCGACAATGACGTATCAAGACTTGTCAGATAACATGGTTCTATCCCTGTCTTACTAGTCGTTCAGTACGTGAGAAGAGATCGGATGTATAGAAAACGTTCAATTTATTAGGGCCTATCTGCTTTTCTCCGTAATCTGTGGTAATGGCCGTTATGGATATTTGTTTATACAAGTGTGACGTCATGCGCTCTGATTGGTGTTTAACATGTCATGGCGGGCATCCGTATTTTTCGGTATAATTTTATCAAAATTATCTCTTACTTGAAAAAAAATATGAGCATTTTTCGAAATCTATGATTAAAATTTCATTAAGAAAATACCTACCATATTTTAGTGATTTTCATGTGCAAAATAATGGTTTACAATTATAACAGAAGGCGTTATCAATAAGAACTTATCGTTGTGGATAAGAGATACGCCACTGTCGCACTCGCATACTTGTCAGAACGTGACGGACGTCTTATCCAC
Source organism: Epinotia demarniana (assembly GCA_945867215.1). Classification (NCBI taxonomy): domain Eukaryota; kingdom Metazoa; phylum Arthropoda; class Insecta; order Lepidoptera; family Tortricidae; genus Epinotia; species Epinotia demarniana. The sequence continues at coordinate 7,148,101 of OX244286.1, forward strand.
AGCGATAAGTGATAAAATAGCTACCATGCTACGCCTTCAGGTGTTCGTTGAGAGCTCTACATTTTGAGATTAAAATCTCATTTTTCGACAAATTAGACTAGACATGTTTTTTCCGTGGACCCTTCATATAGCTTATTCGGAAATGTGTTATGTAGAACAACACATTATGTTTTTTTTTTTCATTGTCATATTCAATTTGACTTATTTTAAGTAGGTTAAGAACTATCATTGTAATGAGCTTTTATTGGCAAAAAATGACTGAATGTTTCGGCGTTTCTTCATAACAGTGGTATTCTTTTTCGGAAACGCTGGTAGAATTTTGACTTATAAAAGTGCCATTACTGCCTACTTGCAGAAAAAAAATCATTTATTTTATTGTTGTTTCGACAAATAAAAAAAAATGTCAACAGATCAAAGAAATCCAGGAAACTGACGCTGGCATGTACCAGTGCCAGGTGATAATGTCAGCGTCCAAGAAAATCACAGCGGAGGTGGAGCTGAAAGTTCGCCGGCCCCCGATCATCTTCGACAACTCTACTATATCGCTCGTCGCCAGCGAGGGGAGAAGTGAGTATTTCTTTTAACTTATTTATTTACATCACAAATGATGGATACTTAACTGGCAGTGGGCAGGGCTCATAGCACGTAGAACCGATGGCCGTTGGGGCGGAAAGGTTCTCGAGTGGCGACCACGTACCGGAAGGCGCAGCGTGGGAGTCCGCTGCAGGACCGGTCATTGTGGCACTCTTTGGGGGAGGCCTATGTCCAGCAGTGGACGTCTTTCGGCTGATATGATGATGATTTACCTCACTGAGGTCTCCCAACGTTTCGCATGTGTTGCAACATCCATGGTCAAGGCAACACATCCGAAACGTCGGGAGACCTCAGTGAGGTAAATAAATAAGTTAATTATACGCGATTAAGTCCCGTTATATATATGTTGCAGGGAAATGGTCAAAACAGAGATTTGATCAAATCTCTAAGGGATATGATCAAATCACGCAGGATGTTAAAATGGCCAATCCATTTTATCATTTACCTAATACAAATCCGTTATTTTGGTCAAATCTCTGAATCTGTTTAGTGAAATGACGAAATCGGTCAAAAAAGGCAACTCGTTTTTTCATTTCACTAGACTTGTTTAGTGATTTGATAAAATCCCTGAAACGCGTCAGTGAGTTGACGAAACTAACGCGATAAAGGTTTTTCCGCTCTTTTATAAAAAAATAACCACGAAGACGGTGGCGGGAGCGGAGCTCCCGCCACCATCTTCTAACCTATCCGCCATCCGAGTCTAAGTCCCAGAATCGTATAAATGACTAATCATTTAGGAGCCAATATCTGCGAGTTAGTTTCGTCAATTCACTGACGCATTTCAGGGATTTATCAAATCACTAAACAAATCTAGTGAAATGAAAAAACGAGTTGCCTTTTTTATCCGATTTCGTCATTTCACTAAACAGATTCAGAGATTTGATCAAATGACTGGTTTGTATTAGGTAAATGATAAAATGGATTGGCCATTTTAACATCCTGCGTGATTTGATCATATCCCTTAGGGATTTGTTCAAATCTCTGTTTTGGCCATTTCACTGCGACATATATAATGTGTGAGAATCGTGAAAGTTTAAATCAATGCATTGTTTTTAATTGTTTAACCCCCGACGCAAAGAGAGGGGTGTTATAACTAAGTTTAACGTGTCTGTGTATCTGTCTGTAGTATCTATCTCCCAAATGGATGAACTGATTTTAATGCGATTTGTTTGTGTCATAGATAATTATATCCCGATGTTTCATGAAAATCTGTTCAGCCATTTTTGAGATATTGGACTTTAAAATGTAAATGTCGGGGTTTTTTTAATTTATAATGATTGATTGATTGTCACAGTGTTTGTACATATTAATCTTCGCCACACTGCAAGGCATTTAGTTAGCGAATCCACTCTGTACACCTATTGTGTTATACAAGAAATAAAAAAAGCTTATAGTTAGAATGAATGAATAATATTCATTTGAAAGAATCACATGTAGAATAGACACGAATATATCTATGATTTATAGTCAAAAATTCCTGTTACAAACTGACAATTTAAACTTTCGCGCCTAAACGGATCTACAGTTCCTGTGACGTCACTCATGTGTGTCATTCGTCATATTTGTTTGTCCGTGGTTCGTCCCCAGATGTCATAGAGTTGCCTAAGTTTTGACCAATACAAGTCACCAGACATTACTTCAAATCGTAAAAATTACTGTTTGAAATTAGTATGCACTAAATTAAAACGTTTAAGTAGCAATTATTTTGTGTTTATTCAACATTTTGGTCACAAAATAATAGTAAATATTGGGTCCTTGTCTATGAAATTGGCGTTTTGTATGGAGAATTTTATGGAAACTGATTTTCATACGTTGAATTTGGCGGATTATTCAGCAATAAATAAATAAATAATAATAGCAATGTCAATTTTAAACCAAACAAAATTTTGGTAGGAATATAGAAAACTTGTAAGCTACCTAACACATATCTTAATTACTTAAAAATAGTTCGCATCATAAAACTATACGTAATTGAAACACTTGAATCGGTAGCACATGGAAAGGGTGGTTTTCAAGCTATAATTTGAAACACAAAAAAAACCTATTATTTGTACTTAAAACCTTTGTTACATAGTCTAATATTGAAATTAAAAATAATTTGGAAGTTGTAATAGAAATAAATAACGTCGTACAAAATAATGTCTGTGAAAAAAAAACCAATTTCATAGGTAAGGAGCTAATATTATAGTTGCATTTCCCCTATTGCAATAAAATAAATATTTGGGACCAATGTTACACAAATCCATCTAGTCCCAAACTAAGCAAAGCTTGTCCTATGGGTACTAGACGACGATAAACATACTTATATAGATAAATAAATACTTCAATACATAGAAAACATCCATGACTCGGGAACAAATATTCGTGCTCGTCACACAAATAAATGCCCTTACCGGGATTCGAACCCAGGACCTCTTGCTTCGTAGGCAGGGTCACTACCAACTAGGCTAAAGCGGTCGTCACTTTTCCTCTTTTTAGGTGCTCAACTGGAATGCCGGGCCGATGGATTCCCGCCGCCGAAGATTTCGTGGCGTCGCGAGAACAATATCTTACTGCCCACTGGAACTTCCATTCACAGGTATTTCTACAAGCTTTCATTCAACTTGACCAGACCCCGTATCATGGTCGGCCTTATCACACAATCCATACTATTATAAATGTGTGTGTTTGTTTGTTTTTCCGTCTTTCACGGCAAAACGGAGCGACGAATTAACAATTTTTTTCTAAGTGGGGATAGTTGAAGGGCTGGAAAGTGACATAGGATAGTTTTTATCCCCGAAATCATCCCCTAAGGGGGTGAAATAGGGGATAAAAGTCTGTATGGAGCTGCGATATAAACGAGTTCCACGCGGACGGAGACACGGGCAGAAGCTAGTGTGTAAATAAATAACTGAATAAAGCTTGTATTTTCAGAGGCAACCTGCTGAAAATCTCTTCAGTGCACAAGGAAGACCGGGGCACGTACTACTGCGTGGCTGAGAACGGGGTCGGTAAGGGCGCGCGACGTAACATCAACTTGGAGGTGGAATTCGCGCCCGTGGTCACCGTGCCTAGACCCAGGCTGGGACAGGTTAGATATTATTATTCTCTTCAGTGCACAAGGAAGACCGGGGCACGTACTACTGCGTGGCTGAGAACGGGGTCGGTAAGGGCGCGCGACGTAACATCAACTTGGAGGTGGAATTCGCGCCCGTGGTCACCGTGCCTAGACCCAGGCTGGGACAGGTTAGATATTATTATTCTCTTCAGTGCACAAGGAAGACCGGGGCACGTACTACTGCGTGGCTGAGAACGGGGTCGGTAAGGGCGCGCGACGTAACATCAACTTGGAGGTGGAATTCGCGCCCGTGGTCACCGTGCCTAGACCCAGGCTGGGACAGGTTAGATATTATTATTCTCTTCAGTGCACAAGGAAGACCGGGGCACGTAGTACTGCGTGGCTGAGAACGGGGTCGGTAAGGGCGCGCGACGTAACATCAACTTGGAGGTGGAATTCGCGCCCGTGGTCACCGTGCCTAGACCCAGGCTGGGACAGGTTAGTTATTATTATTCTCTTCAGTGCACAAGGAAGACCGGGGCACGTACTACTGCGTGGCTGAGAACGGGGTCGGTAAGGGCGCGCGACGTAACATCAACTTGGAGGTGGAATTCGCGCCCGTGGTCACCGTGCCTAGACCCAGGCTGGGACAGGTTAGATATTATTATTCTCTTCAGTGCACAAGGAAGACCGGGGCACGTAATACTGCGTGGCTGAGAACGGGGTCGGTAAGGGCGCGCGACGTAACATCAACTTGGAGGTGGAATTCGCGCCCGTGGTCACCGTGCCTAGACCCAGGCTGGGACAGGTTAGATATTATTATTCTCTTCAGTGCACAAGGAAGACCGGGGCACGTAGTACTGCGTGGCTGAGAACGGGGTCGGTAAGGGCGCGCGACGTAACATCAACTTGGAGGTGGAATTCGCGCCCGTGGTCACCGTGCCTAGACCCAGGCTGGGACAGGTTAGATATTATTATTATTCTCTTCAGTGCACAAGGAAGACCGGGGCACGTAATACTGCGTGGCTGAGAACGGGGTCGGTAAGGGCGCGCGACGTAACATCAACTTGGAGGTGGAATTCGCGCCCGTGGTCACCGTGCCTAGACCGAGGCTGGGAAAGGTTAGATATTATTATTCTCTTCAGTGCACAAGGAAGACCGGGGATCGTACTACTGCGTGGCTGAGAACGGGGTCGGTAAGGGCGCGCGACGTAACATCAACTTGGAGGTGGAATTCGCGCCCGTGGTCACCGTGCCTAGACCCAGGCTGGGACAGGTTAGATATTATTATTCTCTTCAGTGCACAAGGAAGACCGGGGCACGTACTACTGCGTGGCTGAGAACGGGGTCGGTAAGGGCGCGCGACGTAACATCAACTTGGAGGTGGAATTCGCGCCCCTGGTCACCGTGCCTAGACCCAGGCTGGGACAGGTTAGTTATTATTATTCTCTTCAGTGCACAAGGAAGACCGGGGATCGTACTACTGCGTGGCTGAGAACGGGGTCGGTAAGGGCGCGCGACGTAACATCAACTTGGAGGTGGAATTCGCGCCCGTGGTCACCGTGCCTAGACCCAGGCTGGGACAGGTTAGATATTATTATTCTCTTCAGTGCACAAGGAAGACCGGGGCACGTACTACTGCGTGGCTGAGAACGGGGTCGGTAAGGGCGCGCGACGTAACATCAACTTGGAGGTGGAATTCGCGCCCGTGGTCACCGTGCCTAGACCCAGGCTGGGACAGGTTAGATATTATTATTATTCTCTTCAGTGCACAAGGAAGACCGGGGCACGTAATACTGCGTGGCTGAGAACGGGGTCGGTAAGGGCGCGCGACGTAACATCAACTTGGAGGTGGAATTCGCGCCCGTGGTCACCGTGCCTAGACCGAGGCTGGGAAAGGTTAGATATTATTATTCTCTTCAGTGCACAAGGAAGACCGGGGATCGTACTACTGCGTGGCTGAGAACGGGGTCGGTAAGGGCGCGCGACGTAACATCAACTTGGAGGTGGAATTCGCGCCCGTGGTCACCGTGCCTAGACCCAGGCTGGGACAGGTTAGTTATTAATTTTTAAATCAAAGGAAAAATTGAAAAATTTAATGCTCCGAGCCGGATTCGAACCGGCGACCACAGGCATTCATGGCCCGTCGCTACTAACCAACTGAGCTATCGGAACAATACGGTTCGGGCACCAAATCCTTCAATCAGTTCCTTCATACAACGCCATAGCAATGCAATTTTCCTTTGATTTAAAAATTTATAATTTTCGTTAGCAGCGTTACTGCTTAAAAACAAATATTAATTTGGGTTAGATATTATTATTAGCAGTGGTCAGCACGACTAGTGATGTGCCGGGGAATATTCCCGGGAACGGGAATATTCCCGCATGGGAATTTCCCGGGAATATTCCCCAAACAGGGGAATATTGAAATGCAAATTAGGAAAATTATAGTTGTAATAAAAGTACAAATTAAAATGAATAGTGCCCCGACAAATGAAGTGCCATTCTCCAAAAACTTCATTATTGCACTAATTCTGACTTTTATTTCGATTACCATTAAATATGTGAATATTTTCATATTTTGTATTCGTACACATTTTATTGTGATTTTTTCGTTAACTTTGTATCGTTTTTGTTACTTGCAGAAGTACTTTAGTAAAATTTGTTTTTTTTCAGCTCGGGGAATATTCCCAATAATTGGGAATATTCCCATTGTTCCCGGGAATATTCCCAGGAACATTGGGAATTTACTTTTGCGGATAAATTACACTGGTTAATGTATTGGTAAAAAATTAAAGGGCCCAAGTTATTATAGAATCCCTGGTAGCAAGATGTATAAATATACACAATTTCAATATTCCCGTATATTCCCCTGTAGGGGAATATTCCCGGGAACGGCACATCACTAAGCACGACCCGTTCAACACGGTGTCAATGAGTTCAATCATTATGTTAATATGGATATTCCCCGGGATTCCGGCATTCGAAAGGAAGACAGTTAAGTGTATAACGGGGACAAGATTAACGGTCGTCAAGTTGGACGGTTGTCGAAAGAGAGTGCTTGAAGTTGTGTGAGATGCTCACTTAGTTATTAGTGTTATTATTTGTTTTTAACTTGTAATGTACCTAATATACCCATGATTTTATAGAAAAAAATTGTAATGACCTAGGATATTTCCTGTAATGTTACATTTTTTTGTTTTTTTTTTTTGTGTCTATAAATAAATAAATAAATAAAATAAGATTAATGATTTTTACTATAAAATAAAACAACACGTTTCAAATAACTTTAAATCACCACGTGAGAACTTAATGTTACCGAAGAACGTAAGTAAAAGTAAACATATTTAAACTGTTTCGTTATAAACGCAAACAATAGAAAATCCGAAAGTGACCTTCGACATGCCAGATAGTCGGGAAAAGGGTTTTTTTGCACTTCAAAATTATAATTTTAACACTTGCATATTTTATATGGGTGCACTTAATATTTTATGCAATATAAAAAAACAATGCATATCAATATTTTCTTTAATGAAAAATGATACAATTAACGAGTTTATTAAATACTAGCTTCTGCCCGCGACTCCGTCCGCGTGGAACTCGTTTATATCGCAGCTCCATACAAACTTTTACCCCCTATTTCACCCCCTTAGGGGATGATTTCGGGGATAAAAACTATCCTATGTCACTCTCCAACCCATCAACTATCTCCACTTAAAAATCATGTCAATTCGTCGCTCCGTTTTGCCTTGAAAGACGGACAAACAAACAAACACACAGATACACTTTCCCATTTATAATATTAGTATGGAAGTATGGATTACACTTTTTTCACAGATGATGTATTTCTGTTGCCACTATAACAACAAATACTAAAAATCAGAATAAAATAAATATTTAAGGGGGCCCACATACAACAAACGTGATTTCTTTGCCGCTTTTATAGATAATGGTACGGAACCCTTCATGCGCGAGTCCGACTCGCACTTGGCCGGTTTTTCTATGCTCATCTTTCCCTGGCCAGACTATAGAAGCGTTAGGCTGGAAGCAGTGCTCGACCGACGGTAAGTCCTGACCGTATGTCCTGACCGTCAGCGCTGACCGTCGGTTGCGGAAATGTATTTAGTGCTACGCTGACGGCGAACTGCGACGCGTGTGTACAGTTCTTAAGAAAAATGAATCATTTTGCTGTGAATGCCCTAGTTTAATGCTCTAATTAAATGCACTTATTTTACCATCACGGTCTTTATAAAACACAGACGATAGATCCCAAATTGCCGGACGAAGCTGCACTTCAGTAATAAAAGGCGCTCTGTATCGATATTCATTTTTGCTTTGAGTGTACGTACGCGCGTACGGTCGGTCGCTCCGTCAGCGAAGCACTGAACGTATCTATACAATCTCATAGCTCGTCGGTCTACCGACGTACGCGCGACCGACGAGCCAAACCGACGGCTCGACCGACCGTACGCGCGTATAAAATCACGCGCGTACCGTCAGCGTAGCTGTGTGCGCTTTCATAGACTTGCATAGATATAGCTACGCCAACCGACAGTCAGCGCTGACCGTCGGTCGAGCACTATTTCCAGCCTTAAAACGATTCGTTCGTCGCAGGCTTTACAATACGACATGGATTTGGAGTGTCACGTGGAGGCGTTCCCTGCGCCCACCGTCACCTGGCTGAAGGACGGGGTTGAGCTGGTCAACAACCAGCATTACAGGTAAAAGAATAGTACATTACTACAGAGGCCGGGAAGTAAGTAGCGAGGTCGGATAGTTATGAGGCTAGCAACCCGTTTTCACGCCGATGCATAGTGCTTTTCTCAAACATGCAATGAAATAAATTTTAAAACTCCAATAAATCAAACTTTATCATCTGAATGGCTGAAAGCCGTGATGTTGTGCCACAGATTGTGGAAAGGAAATTAAAAAAGACCGTCTTGCAGGCCTCCAATTTTGTATGAAATTACGGATCTCTCGTCTCGCTGCGCCCGAAACGCGGCACTACGATTATGAAGAACACAACGTCAATATTTCATTGCATGTTAGAGATAAGTTTCTGTCAAAAATGACATTTTTGGTAAAATCTTTTATTGCCGACTGTACTTTTCTGTATACCATCATCAACTACTCATTGAGACGATTCTAGCGAGCCCAAACTCAACGGGGTTACGTCGGTTAAGAGTCCGCAGTAAGCTCGATTCTCCATACAAACGTAGTTACGCTCTCATTTTAAAACTACGTATTGGATTGTAACGAAACTTTGCATGTTCAATGAAATGAGGTATATCTATGTCTGAAATTAGTTTACGTAGCTTCAGATACCATAATAAAAAAGATACAGCGAATTTAAGTTTTTCATACAAAACTAGTTTTTGCTGTATTTACTTTGTTTTATAAATTGGAACCATATAAACTAATTACAGACATAGATATACCTCATGTCATTGTATATGCAAAGTTTCGTCACAATCCAACACGTAGTTTTAAAATGAGAGCTTAACTACGTTTGTATGGGAAGGTGAAATTCGGCCGAGCTTACTGCGGCCTCTTAAGTACTGAAATCCCATGGCCAGCTGTCTCCATCAACAGATCAGCTCGAACCATAATATTGAATTGTCATCCAAACTCAACTTATACCCAAATTTTCAGCTCAATCGGTCATCAGGAAGTTGGTCAAATTTAACTTGCAAGATTTGTCCCATACATACTAACTTAAGCTGGTAAAAAGTCTATAAACCCCCAACACATGATCACCTCCGCAGCATCTCCCACTTCGCGACGGCGGACGAGTTCACGGACACGACGCTGCGCGTGATCACGGCCGAGAAGAGACAGTACGGCTTGTTCACCTGCAAGGCGCAGAACAAGCTGGGCTCCGACCAGGGACAGGTGGAACTGTTTGGTGAGTCTCTACGGGGTTAAAAACGGTTACTATTGAAATCACAGATATATACACTGGAGAAGGGTTACTATTGAAATCACAGATATATACACTGGAGAAGGGTTACTATTGAAATCACAGATATATACACTAGAGAAGGGTTACTATTGAAATCACAGATATATACACTAGAGAAGGGTTACTATTGAAATCACAGATATATACACTAGGGAAGGGCGACTATTGAAAATACAGATATATACACTAGAGAAGGGTTACTATTGAAATCACAGATATATACACTAGAGAAGGGTTACTATTGAAATCACAGATATATACACTAGAGAAGGGTTACTATTGAAATCACAGATATATACACTAGAGAAGGGTTACTATTGAAATCACAGATATATACACTAGAGAAGGGTTACTATTGAAATCACAGATATATACACTAGAGATGGGTTACTATTGAAAACACAGATATATACACTAGAGAAGGGTTACTATTGAAAACACAGATATATACACTAGAGAAGGGTTACTATTGAAATCACAGATGTATACACTAGAGAAGGGTTACTATTGAAATCACAGATATATACACTAGAGATGGGTTACTATTGAAAACACAGATATATACACTAGAGAAGGGTTACTATTGAAAACACAGATATATACACTAGGGAAGGGTTACTATTGAAAATACAGATATATACACTAGAGAAGGGTTACTATTGAAATCACAGATATATACACTAGGGAAGGGTGACTATTGAAAACACAGATATATACACTAGAGAAGGGTTACTATTGAAAACACAGATATATACACTAGAGAAGGGTTACTATTGAAAATACAGATATATACACTAGAGAAGGGTTACTATTGAAATCACAGATATATACACTAGGGAAGGGTGACTATTGAAAACACAGATATATACACTAGAGAAGGGTTACTATTGAAATTACAGATATATACACTAGAGAACTGCCGTGCTTACGATAACAGCAATAACTCCATTAAAAATATAATTCAAATCAGTGCGTTGTTCAAACAAAATAAAGTGAATATTTGAATACCATTTCGAATGGAGTTATTGCTGTTATCGTCAGGGATCGGAAATTCGGAAGCTTTTGTACCTACTTCTAGCAAACCCCCGGAAAAAGCTAAGCAAGGATGGAGTTGGCTTCTTAAAAATAATATTTTAAATATTGTTCCGGGATTCCGAGATTGTATTGGCAATGTTAACATACGCGTTGGCAAACAGTTTTAACGACATACAGGGTGTAACAAAAAATAGTGGTGGTCCTTTTAAGGGCGTAATAGGTAGGTATTGTGTTTTGATTACAGAATATTAGGAATATTTTATATAACGTGTTTTTTTATATGGATCAGGTCGCCCCAGTCGGCCAACGCTCCACACAAATGTAAAAAAAACGCGTAAAGAAACACACTAAATAACAAAATCCAATCATAAATTGTTGTTCAATAGCCAAGTAGAGACGTGAAAACAGAGCACATTTGACACCCGAATACATGTAAAGTACAGCAACGAATGAATCATGAACGTCCCTATAAAACCTAGCTGCGTTCCTATCCCCAACCCTTTAAAACTACCTGAGTTCTTATCTATATAACCGTACTAAAAAGACACCGCCGCCGTCGTAAAGATATCGCTAATATCGCTATCAAGCAATTGTATTGCCTTCCTTTTCTACCTGCTAAACATTAGACTAGGACGGAAATGCAAATATACCGTGTGTCGGTGTAGGTTGATTACCTGTTCACTATTGTATGGATGGGTACATTTGTTTTAATTTCGTTTGTACCATTTTTTTTAAATAAAAGTAACAATACAATTTCAGTTTGATGTAAGATAATACTGTACTGTTAGTTAAATTAACACATACATCTAATACATAACATCTAAGTTATAAGGTTCCTCTCGGTACATTAAAATGTTTGTACTTCGCGCTGGTAGATTCTTTGCTGGGCTATGCCCTCGACTGCTATGGCCTGACATTTAAAACTTACTTAGACAAACTAGAATCCCTTCAGTTAAGATTTTTAAAACTACTAGTACCCAAAAAAGTAAAAAATTCTTGTAAAACTATAGAAAACTTTATAAAATTTGTAAAATCCTTCCTGTATCCTTAAAACATAAATACCTTTTGGCCACTAACAACCATAGCAATCGGGAGCAAACCCTGCAAAGGACTACTCATCTTCATAGCACTAGGTCGGTGTCCACTGGGAAATTTGATGTGCCAAGAGTTTATAACTACTATGGAGATAGAACATTAAAAAAACGTTTGCCATATATCTATAACAACTTGCCTGAAGACATCAGACTTGAGCAAAATGCACGCGTAATTAAAAGAAAATTAAAAAAACATTTTTTAGAATCCTTACCCTAAATATTTATTCATACCTACATAAACATACCATTAGATATACGATATATTACCAAAGCATGTACATATTACTACTGTAGAATTATGTTTAAGTCGACTATTAACTAGTTTTGAAAATTAGATAAGTTATTATAATAAGTCTTCCTGCAGTCAAACTGTTAAAACAGTTTTGCAGGACTTTAAGTAGTTAGTGTTTTTGTAGAATTTTTAGTAATGAATAAATAAATAAATAAATAAATAATAAACATGAATTAAATTACATTTTGTAAGTAGGAATAACTAAAATAGTTTATTTAAATACTTTATTACGTATACACATACGTAAGTATTTAAATAAACTAATTATGTACTTAATACATATGTGTACTTTATATTATCCTAATTTTCGGTATTCCAGGAAATCCCGGAAAGTTTATTAGTAAAAGTATATAGAATCCGTCTCCATGCTACTCAACAACAACGCGGTGTAGGTACTGAGGCCACAGAATAGGTACAAAAGCTTCCGAATTTCCGATCCCTGGTTATCGTAAGCACGGCAGAGAAGGGTTACTATTGAAATCACAGATATATACACTAGAGAAGGGTTACTATTGAAAACACAGATATATACACTAGAGAAGGGTTACTTTTGAAATCACAGATATAGATATACACTATACAGGGCGTCCCAAGCATATGGGACATCAAGGGAAAGTACCTTAAATACCCTATCTACGATATTTAAGGTACTTTCCCTTGATGTCCCATATGCTTGAGACGCCTCGTATACTCCAGGAAAAATAAGGTTTTGAAAGACATTAGTTTATAATAGCGTTTTTTTTTGTTTATTTCATTTTAATATGTTATTCTAAGATGCTTTATTCAAGAATCCGACAAACTCCACCCGGAATGTAATTTACTACTTAGACCACTTCATTTGGCAGTGCGGGGTCGAATTTATCTCAATATAGTACTGCGCTATTGTAATACGTAGGCATCATGGCGAGAGAGAAAGCTTTTATAGTGCTTTTATGGATTATTTTTCTAGACCAAATTCACTACTTTGTAGCTAGTAGACAAAGCGATTGTCTTTCATTGAGTGAAACCCCTAATTGATACTGTAAACTAAACTTTATAAAGATCAACACTTCAAACAAAAAGCGGTTTTATGTCTAATGAAAGGATCACATTAAGAAATGTGTTGCAAAAATACTAATTTTTCGTATTTATTAAAGCTGTCTTCTAGAAGGGTTTCTGGCACGTGAGTAAACAATGATATTGTTGTACCGGTGGGTATACAGTGTGTTACCGGTAAGAGGGTTTTTTTTAAGTAGGGTATATTAACTTAGTTCTTTAACTTAATCAAATATTTAAATATATAAATCAAATCATCATTCATCATTATATTTAAGATTCAAAATCTTGTCGGTGGAGCAATTTCCATTCCTCTCTGTTCTCAGCTATTGTTTTGACCTCTTGATACGACGCGCCGTTTACTTTTTCTTTTATTTGGTCCATAAAAGATCTTCTTGGTCTCCCTCTCTTCCTCTTTCCCTCTATCTTCCCTTCTACTATGGTTTTCATAAAATCATCGTGTCGTAACAAGTGGCCCAACATCCTGCCTCTCCTGTTCTCAATGGTCTTCAACAACGTTCTTTTCTCTTTCACTCTCTCAAGCACCTCCTCATTCGTCTTCTTATCCTTCCAACTAATCCTCTCCATTCGCCTCCAGCACCACATTTCGAAGGCCTCCAATCGTTCTCTGTCACGCTGTGTATATTTAACTATAATTCCAAGATCATGAATTTTCAATGTACAGCAAAGTAAATTGACTAGTACGTGTAAATGACAGCTGTTCATACTTTGTTTATTACGGCATCATTCACCTAGTCTATTGAAGGTTTGTATTTTGGAAAAATTAATACGCAGTTAATTTACATAATTATGATTTGCAATAATACATGCAAATAATTGCTAATGGAACATATTATTATCAGTTTTAATAAATGCCCGCATGCCGGTAACACACTGTAGATAACAACGGTTCTAGAAAAATAATCCGACCTGTACCATCATATTTTTTACTATCTGTGCATCTTTTATAGGGGTGTAGGCACTAAATAAACAAGGGTTTTTTCGTTCAGTGTTTGAAGTAATAATAAATTTTGAGTCTACACCTCTATTGTTTGTCATGAATAAGTGTTTGAGTTTGTTAGTCTGCAATCATCGTCTCTAATCATAATTTTTCATAGTCGATTTGCTTATTCATTGGTTTTAGTAAATCTAGGGTTGTGAGCTAGAGCAATTTTAGCATGTTTTAACAACCAATTTCCAAATCGTCTAGGTATAGCTGCACAGTCTGCTTCGCCGAAAGCTTACAAACTCAGGGGCTGTCCATATATTACGTCATTTCAAAATGGGGGATGGGGGATTTTTGACCAATTGACAACCCTTAGCTACGGTAGCCCAGTGGTTCAGGCATGCGGCTGTCAAACGGCGGTCGTGGGTTCGAATCCCGGCTCGTACCAATGAGTTTTTCGGAACTTATGTACGGAATATGATTTCATATTTACTGCTAGCTTTTCGGTGAAAGAAAAACATCGTGAGGAAACCTGCATACATCTGCGAAGAAATTCAAAGGTGTATGTGAAGTCCCCAATCCGCACTGGGCCAGCGTGGGGACTACTGCCCATTCCCTCTCATACATGAGAGGAGGCCTGTGCCCAGCAGTGGGACGTATATAGGCTGATGATGTGATGTGATGTGACAACCCTTAACCCATTCGCCGCCACTGTCTTGAGGTCAAGTTGGTCACCGAATTTACACGAAGTCCAAAAACAGCACTTTTAAGACTTGCGTGCCCAGATAAAAGGAACCCCCACGGCACGCAAGTTTTAAGTGTGTTGTGTTTGACTTCGTATGACGCCGGGGTGGCGGGTGGGTTGCAGTCACGAACTTTAAAAAAAATTACAGTTTTGGAAATAATTTATTATAGCTTAATTTTCATGTGTAACGGATATCATCATCCTCCTAGCGTTATTCCCGGTGACCAAAAGGACCCCGGGCCGCTTTGGCACCTATCCCAAGCGGCATAGGCACTAGTTTTACAAAAGCGACTGCCATCTGACCTTCCAACCGCGACGGAAACTAGACCTTATTGCGATTAAACCGGCTCACGATGCTTTCCTGTACGTTTAGCACAACTTGCTGACAAGTCGCTTCGCGCGCGACTGAGCGTCTCCTATCTCACTCATTATCATCATCATCGTATCAGCCGAAAGACGTCCACTGCTGGACATAGGCCTCCCCCAAACAGTGCCACAATGACGGGCCCTGCGCCACCCGCATCCAGCGGACTCCCGCGACCTTTACCAGGTCATCAGTTCACCGTGTGCGCCTACCCACGCCGCGCCTTCCGGTACGTGGTCGCCATTCGAGAACCTTTCCGCCCCAACGGCCATCGGTTCAACGTGCCACGTGCCCCGCCCACTGCCACTTAAGTTTAGCTATCCGGAGGGCTATATCGGTTACCTTGGTTCTGCTGCGGATAGCCCCATTTCTGATGCGGTCACGCAGAGAAACTCCCAACATGGCCCTCTCCATTGCCCTTTGGGTGACTTTGAGCCTTCTTATGAGGCCCATAGTAAGCGACCACGTTTCAGTGCCATATGTCATCACTGGCAACACACACTGGTCAAAGACTTTCGTCTTGAGACTGCGGAATATTGACGAAAAGATGTGCCGCAGCTTCTCCTATCTCACTCACACCGTGTAAATTAGAAAGAGGTGGGTGGATCTATCTCGACTCGGTGCGGCGTCTGTTGTGCTAGCTCCCCTGGTCTTTCCTAAGTTTGGAAATTGGTTGCTTAAATTTTTTTTTAGTAAACTAGTTACGCATGTCCCCTAGAATCCATTGTACCGGTATGTTCACCGTCTTGTGAGCAAACCCGGTACGGGGGCGGCGCAGCCTCCATATCCCCGTCGGTCGCCACCATGACGCTCATATGCGTCATCTACGCCACACACGGTCTAAGGAGGTACGTATTAGTATGTTACTACAGAGGCCGGGAAATAAGGGATTGCCGGCCGAGTATATATTATTAGGCTGGCAACCCCTTTTCACTCCGAGTTATGTATACAGAGTGTATCAAGAATGGGATGTGATCTAATATGAAAAACTAATTTAAAAAATTGTGGTGTTTTTTTCTCCATTTGTATTGAGCAGGTCGCCCCAATCAGCCAACGCTCCATACAAATGAAAAATAAATCTCGTATTTTTTTCTCTTAATTACGTTTTTATGGTTCCGTACCCAAAGGGTAAAAACGGGACCTTATTACTAAGACTTCGCTGTCTGTCCGTCCGTCTGTCTGTCACCAGGCTTTATCTCAAGAACCGCGATAGCTTGACAGTTGAAATTTTCACAGTTGATGTATTTCTGTTGCCGCTATAACAACAAATACTAAAAATAAAAGAAATATTTAAGGGGGGCTCCCTTACAACAAACGTGATTTATTTGCCGTTTTGTCTGTCACCAGGCTGTATCTCAAGAACGGCGATAGCTAGACAGTTGAAATTTTCACAGATGTATTTCTGTTGCCGCCATAACAACAAATACTTAAAACAAAATAAAATAAATATTTAATGGGGGCTCCGATACAACAAACGTGCTTTTTGCCGTTTTTATAGATAATGGTACGGAACCCTCCGTGCGCCAGTCCGACTCGCACTTGGCCGGTTTTTTATCAGAACCCCCGTCTTGCCGGCCTAGGCCTTCAATTTTGTATGAAATGCCATTACGGATCTCTCGTCTCGCTGCGCCCGAAACGTGACACTTCGAAACCCATTATGGAGAACACAACGTCAATAATTCATTGCATGGTTGAGAAAATGTTATTTAAACGGGAGTCCCTCATTTTTAACCGACTTCAAAAAAAAGAAGGAGGTTCTCAATTCGGCTGCATTTTTTATTACCGACAAACGTTTCACCGAATAATGTTTCGCCGAATTTTCACTTCATCGAATTAGTTTTCTCATATACCTACCGCGTTAACTTTTGTTGTTGTGGAACCGCTCCCATCATCAAACTGATATTTTTTTTAATGGGGTCCCATTTAAAAAAAAAAATACATACGAACAAAAAAAAAATTCGAATCGGCTCATCAATGACGGAGTTCTGAGGTAACAAACATTGAAAATAAAAATAAAAAAATACAGCCGAATTGAGAACCTTCTCCTTTTTTTTGAAGCTGGTTGAAAATAATATAAGCTTCTACAAAAAATAAAGAAAATTCGGCGAAACATTCATTCAATGATTCGTAAAACAACGGTAAACCTACTTAAACCGTATTGAAGATTTTGTATCCGTAGGATCGTATCTTCTGTATGTCAGGAGCAAAACATTTGTTTGCATGCAATGTTGTTTTTCTTGTTTGCTTGATTTTGTAGCTAGAGTCATACAGTTATTTAAGGCGGTGCATTGGAAATTATCGCGTGTTTGGAAACGCCGTTCTGACTAGATTAAGAAACAATAAGGTCTGATTTTCAGATATATGATTCTTGACTATATGATTGCCTAAAATTTCCTCTATAGAAAAAAAATCTAAACGAAATATAAATGAAACTTCAGTAAGTTAGGTATTTATAGAAATTTGTCCAAAAAATCATTCCCGAAGAGTGCTGCATCTCTTTCTCGCGCGCGGAAGGCATAAGCGTATCTCTGTCTACGGGGTGTGGTCGACTCGAATTAAGGCATCCCCTTAACTCACTAACCCTTACTACTAGAAAACTGAAATTCCGCTCTATAGCAATATTGACACTTTGGAATTTTAAAACGGACTAATCCGTGATTTTGGGCTATAGAACTTCAACTGAAAGCATTTTTTTTTTTTTCAGAATCTTCAGTTCCCGACATTAACTACCGCGGCCTCCGCCTGGACCCGGAGTTCGGGAGATACAGCGGATCCGTGCGCATACACACAAACATACACGTATCAATGGTCGTATTTTTTGTATATTTGTTTTGGTAAACCTTGTGTTTAACAATAAGAGTCCCTGTATTATAAAATTCTCATTCGATCCACAACATGGACTTACATTGTATGAAATATAAAAAAAACATCACAATCTTAATTTAAGAAGTCTAGAAAATTAACGCCAAGGGAAGGTCGCACACGACTTTTCGCAGCGATTCAGTCGCGCGACTGCATCGCGGCATGTGACCCCTTGTCGCATTTGCAAGCGACTGAAGCGATAAAAAATACTGTTTATTTCAATAAAAAAAAAATTGGGTTCAATCACAATTATAAACAACTGCTAATTTTAAATATAAAAGATTGCAGTAGCGTTACAAACGCGACTGTATTGATTCAGTATTGATAGTAACGCGCGGCTGTTTCGCGCGACATCTTCGGATATTGGAGTGGGGAAAGGCGCCCACAACTGCATCGAGTCTGAATTAATTCTGCATCGCGACTGTAGCGATGCCGTATCGCGACTAGCGATTCTGTATCGCAACTATCGATGCTGTATCGCAACTATCGATGCTGTATCGCAACTATCGATGCTGTATCGCGACTTAAGCGATGCTGTATCGCGACTGTAGCGATGCTGTATCGCGACTAGCGATTCTGTATCGCAACTATTGATCCTGTATCGTGACTGTAGCTATGCTGTATCGCGACTAGCTATTCTGTATCGCGACTGTAGCGATGCTGTATCGCGACTGTAGCGATGTTGTAACGCTACTGTAGCGATGCTGTATCGCAATAGTAGCGATGCAGAATTGTATCACGTGTGCGAGGGTGTATGACCAGCGAGAGTATCGCGACTGTATCGCGGCTTTTTTGCGACTGTATCGCTACTGAATCGCTGCAAAAGGTGTAGCGATAATACTACTAATACTTCATAGCACAAAAACACCAAAAACTGCCATTTTGAGAGAAAATAATAGGCTTAATTTATCTAAGTATTTGCTTCCTATGGCAATAAGGGGAGCCTAAAATGCCAAAGTTTTTTTTTTATAAATATAGAAATACATAAATTCACGCCTCTTTTCCCAAAAGGGGTAGGCAGAGCACATAAACTTATGTACCAGTGCCACTTTTAGCATAAATGTTGGTATAGAAGGTCGATAAAAAGTGATATCGCAGTGATGGATTGACCCATCGCCCACAACACACTTCAACCCTACTCCCTTAGTCGACTATACGACAACCACGGGAAGAAAGGGGGTGGTGAAATTCTAACTCCCCACACGGGGGTATATAGAAATAGTTTTGTATAACTTAAGCAAAATAATGTTTTTTCTCAGACATGCTAATTGTATAAATAAAATTTTGTTACTTGTCATTTTTTTTTATAAAATACTCAGTTAATTAGAGATTACTGTACCTTTTTAAAAGCTAAACTGTTGATGTTAAACCCTTTCAACGCCAACGACGCATATATGCACCGTAGGTTCAACGCCTATGACTTATATATGCGTCAAGGAGCCAAGCGCTATAGTAACCTTTACTAATTATGCCTTAGTGTCACTAAACCTTATAGATTAACTCCACACTAAATGTCTTGTTGATTTGGCGTGTGGTTTCTATCTATTCTCTTCTTCTCCTCTTCGAGATAGCGTTGAAAAGGTTAGATTGACGTTTTATGATACTCATATAGACTGAACCGTCCTTTGCTCGACGGAATACTCAATTTTTCGTAAGTATTGTCTAAGCTACTTTATACTTTTAAAACTAACTTTGCGTGAATGGTAACGAAATCTGTAAAACAATTGTAACGAAAACCCCGTATTGCACTTATACTTATTTTTTTCAGTTGGCCTAATTCCATCAAAATAGTCCATTCAAAGCTGTGCCCAGTGGTTCAGGCATGCGGCTGTCAAACTTCGGTCGTGGGTTTGAATCCCGGCTCGTACCAATGAGTTTTAGGGAACTTATGTACGGAATATGATTTCATATTTACCGTTGGCTTTTCGGTGAAGGAAAAACATCGTGAGGAAACCTGCATACATCTGCGAAGAAATTCAAAGGTGTATGTGAAGTCCCCAATCCGCACTGGGCCAGCGTGGGGACTACTGCCCGTTCCCTCTCATACATGAGAGGAGGCCTGTGCCCAGCAGTGGGACGTATATAGGCTGATGATGTGATGTGAGTCCATTCAAAAAGCAACTCTAACGTCCAAAAGTAAAAGATTCTAATTCCAATGACGCTATTATTAGAAGTCGGCCTCATTATACACGATATTTTTTAATTCGTGACCAGGTTTAATTTTTTCTAATTCTGTTGATATCAAACACGATTAACTCGAAGTTATCTAACACAAGCGTTCTTTTTTCTGAGTAAAACTGAATAAGGAATGACTTTATATTTCACAATCATTGTCACCCTAACGGTAGTTTGCGAAAATTTGACGTATTTACTTTACTTCAAGAAATGTAGGGTGACCAGACATTCAGTGTCATTAATATTATTAGTGTTAATATTATCATTAAATTTAATTAATCATTCTCACTCGTCCATTGAAATCCGTTTTGGCTGTTTATCAATGTTTCCGACTCATGATCACGGATTAAAAATCATCGTGTATAATCTCTCAACTATACATACCTACTCCTAAATACCTAACTCACTAGTTATTAGTGAAACGTATGTGTTTTATCTCTTTCTTACAAATACTAATATCGGAGTGAAAGACAAAGACAAAAGAATTGTTATCACATAACAGTATTAAAATAATGCCATTTTAATTTTAAAAGGTTTGTGAGGCTGTTATAATTATGGGCTTAAAAGTGTTGTACCTTTATTATATTTTGTAATTTATTAGCTCATTAGTTTAATTATTTAAGATCATTACGAATAATGTGAAGATCCCCTTGCAGGTAGCTATTATAATATTTTTCTCAAACATGCAATGAAATATTGACGTTGTGTTCTTCACAATAGGCTTCAAAATACCATGTTTCTGGCGCGGAAGACGTGAGATCCGATCTGAATGGAGTTTCATACAAAATTGGCGGCCGCCAATTTTGTTATAAGCCCTTAATAGGAATACGTTGAATTACCAATAACGATGTATAGTCAATGTATTGTATATCTAGTTAAGATGACAAAATTCCTGCAAGAAAGCATATCCAAAGATGTACCCCCTTATTCATAAAACTTAAAATGCTTCTGCTAAATAAAATGTGCTTTGTCCCTTTCTTACGAACGCAAATGCCAAGTGACAGATAAAGACAAACGAATTTGAACACCGTCTTAGTTAAAATATGCTTGTAAAACGTTTATGCATACGGCCGCGGCCGTTAGTGAATAGTCGCATTTTTTTATAACTCTACTAACTACGAAACTATTACGTAAGAACTACAATAATAAAAACACCAATAAAATAACAACTTAATCGAAAAAGTTAGTTAGCAACACTATCAAATAAATCTTCAAGATAAAAATTGCATTTCCATTTCATTTGTTTCGTCTTGTTTTTGTACGCAGTTTCGACATTTTTTGTATTAATTTTCAGGTTACTTATTGTAATTAGGTTAAGTACTATTTATTATATATACCGTAAGTACTAGGGAAAGATAAAGAAGTCATTTATGGGATTTTGTACACTTTTTTATGAAAAGTTATGGTGCGGATTATTTTACTAGACTCAATCAGAGTCAACAATGCGATTGTCTTTCATTGTTAAGTGGTAAACAAAGCGATTGTCCTTTATTAACCGCTAATTGATACTGTAAAATAAATGTAGTAAACATCAAGATTTTTTCAACAAAAAGGCTGCTTTAACTTAATTTACTGCTTTCCTTAGATTTAAGGAAAGGAGGAAATTAAAAAATACTACTTAGCAATGTGGACCATTTAGTATTGAAAACAATATAGTCGTTATTCGAGTAAATTGTGTGTGGCTATTGGGGGTTTGTTGGGCCAATGGGTCAACCCTTAAGTATATACCAAGAACGCACCTTATTTTTATGTTTTGAAAATCCAGATGCCTTTATGCCCTTAAGGGTTAAGATAAGACCCGGTCTAGTAAAAGAATCCGCAATATACCCAGTGCCATTCCAAGTATGCCAGCGACTAAGTTTAAGGCCATTGTAAAACAAAGTAGTTGAGCTAGAGCCCAGTAGAAATTAAGCGAATATTTGCTAAACAAGTAACATCCAATGGGATATATAGATGTCATGATTTGTCAGCCCCAATTTATCAGAAGCTGACTAATTGCCATCGTCTGGAGGTACGTTGCGCTGCTGATCCAACTGCCAAATTAGTTGTACTGAAAAATTGCACAAATTGGGATAAAATCACATAATCTGTATACCTACCAGAAGAGTGAGTTGCACTAACTTATTATTACAGACCGATCAACGTTAAATATGGCCCGGCAGCTGTCATTCCAAACTTGACTAACTTTCCATACATTAAAATTTTAAAGAACCAAGTTTGGGTCAACCCACCCTGAGTATAGATAAATAAGCAATCTTTAAGAAACATGGACCTATAATACTCAGGACAAGCTATACGTGACACAATGGGACGGAAAAACTTCTATGCAGCTAAATTAAGAAGGTCTTCAAATGGCTGACGCTTACCCTACTCAATTTGGTGGGTAATGATTTAAAAATGGAACTATGACAAGGACAACGAAAGATATTTCCCTTTCTGTCGCACTTTTTTAGATTTGTATGCCCCCATCTCGCTCGTGGTATTATTGTTACCTTAGACTACTACTCACTCACTAGAGCCACCCGTCGCCCGCTCCTCACCGCCTCGCCTCGTAAATGTACTAACAACGGAGTTGATGTAGTGAGCGCATGCCCGTACAAATCCATATATAGAATACCTAACCGCTCGAGGCGAGGCGGTGAGGAGACCTTTATAGGTCCATGTTATGCCGGCTGTACACACTCGTAGAGACAGACTGAGACCGAGTGTGTACATGATGCTCTCGCCTTGTCTCGCCTCGGTACGTCTCGGTCGCGTGTCGGTTTTGCGGCAGAGTCAAAGGGTTGTTTCGCTTTTCAAGTAACGAGTGTGTTACATGGTGTGCTCGTGTTGAGAGCTTCTCGCCCGAGACTCGACGAGTGTGTACAGCCGGCATTAGGAAAAGTTAACACTTTCGCAGCCGGACTGAAAATTGATCAATTCACCAGAAACCGACAGAACTCGCTAGGCGTGTAAGTTCTTACTACTGCCTGCCTAGCGGGTTACCTATCATAAGCTCGAAAATCGTTATTCTGAATATTAAAATCCCGAAAACGTTTCCCTTTTTATTAGTTGGCCGAATTTTTGTTTGCCCTAAAGCACATTTCCCATATTATTATTTTCCCAATTCGCAGGTCGTTGCAATTTTGTTTCGCTTGAGATTCGAATAGACACTGAATAAAATTCCGAAGGATCCTTTGCCAACAAGTTTTTAGTACCGAAAAGTATTAAGTCCGAAATGTTAATATCCCGCTATATCAAAAAATCAAAATTGTAGCATGTAACCTAACCTAACCACCAGCGTGTCGACGTCACCCCGCTTCGCGGGGTGCCTACTTTCGCTCTAAGGGACACAAGTGAACCCTAACCTAACCTACAAATAATACCATTGACGATCATTTGTTGTTTTTTTTAGTGTGGGGGCTAGCCCCGAGCCCTTTATGGGCTTTTTAAGAACTTGTGCAGCACTCGAGTTGCTTAAATGTTTTGACCTAATCTAATCCCCTTTTCTATCAATTGTTTATTTTGTAAGGTCACAGTTTTAAATCTAACCTAACCCAACTTATTAGCGAAAGTTTATTTTCGCATCGCAATATTAAAGGGCGCATCTGTAGGGTTTTTAGCATATCTAAATGTTTTTTAATCGTTGCAGTAAAATGAAATTAGGGAAAATGATATTTCGATTTTAGGTAGCATCGGAAATATAAAAAGGTGGTTAACAATTCGGTTGTAAAATAATAAAGTTGGCAATCGTTCTTCTGGTTATTGAGTTTTGGGAAAACGATAATGTGGGAAAACAAACCAGCGACATTTCATAAGTATGGTGAACGAAGTATATGGATTATGAGAATTCGGTTTACCGTTTTCGGACAAGTGAAAATCGGGCAAGTGTTTTTCGAAACTTCGATAGGTTACCTGCCTAGCGGGCTCGGCCGGCATCTGAGCAAACATTACAAGTGCCCGCTAGGCGGGTTCTTGGTTGCGAACGTGTTAATTTATGGCAAATGTGACTCGCATCTCTGGATGAAAGCTAGTAGGATTTTTGTATTTTTAGACTTTCGAAAGTAATCATGTAAAAATCTATTTTCAATAAAACATTTTCACTTTATAATGGTTTTTATTTATTTAAGTCGTTGCCATTTTCAACATCGGTCAGATTTAACTGCGGCGCAGGGCGTGCGTTGCACACGGGCGCAGCGGTCCTAGGGGGC
Source organism: Epinotia demarniana (assembly GCA_945867215.1). Classification (NCBI taxonomy): domain Eukaryota; kingdom Metazoa; phylum Arthropoda; class Insecta; order Lepidoptera; family Tortricidae; genus Epinotia; species Epinotia demarniana. The sequence goes on from OX244286.1 coordinate 7,172,432, forward strand.
GCCGATCTCCACTCGCCGGGCGCGCTAATGCCTCGATCACACGAACCGAGAAAACGGGCGAGACAGTACTCGGCCTAGTAGTTAGAAAGGGAGTCGAGCTACTGTCTCGCCGCTTTTACGCCGAGTAGCACTGTCTCCGATACCAGGCAACCACTTTGATTTTCTCGATACGATCTAACATCAATGGGGTTGGCCAAGCGAAGGTATTTGCAGATGGCGCCAGCATAGGTTTTACCCGTTAGGCCTCTCACAGACTGGCGCGGCCTGGCCGCGGCGGACAATTGCAAACTTGTCCGTCGCTGTCAAATTTTCTATTGTCCGCCACCGCAGGCCGCGCCAGTGTGTTGCAGGCCTCAGTCCTACAAAAACATGAACGTAGAATAATCTGGACAGGCTATGGTAATAATAATACCACGTGCGAGCGAGCTGGTAGCATACAAATCTGGATAAGTGTGACAGAAAGGGAAATATCATTCATTGTCCTTGTCATAGTTCCACTTTAAAGCCAAATCCCATAGAAAAGGGCTAGTGATTAGGTAAAACCTATGATGGCGCCATCTAGTCAAACATTTGACAGTTGCCAACCTCGCTTCCCCTGTATCTTTCCTTCAATTATATGGAAGGAAAGATATAGGTTGCCTGGGATCAGAGTAAAGGAGGGCCTTTGAGCTACACCGACAAGAGCTTAGCTCTTAAATAAGCACTGTCTCACCCGTTTTGCTCGGTACCATGATCAAGGCATTACACCGCGCTTTCGGGTGAGGGTAGCTAGAGGGCCCTAGGGTACTGATTGCACACAGACGCCACTTGGGCTAGAGGTCTGCTATCGGTTCCATCTCCTAATTTTAGAACCCAATTGGCAAAATCTAAATCCCCACAAGCTGCCGCCACACGAAATCGGCGGAATGTATGCAGTGCACCGCGCGATATCGGCCCGCGTGGGTACGTGCCGCAAGCACGGCGTCCTGCAAATTCTATCCCTATCTGACAGCATGTCGATCACGTAACGAATTGTACGCACGTCAGGAAGATTTAAATGTCACTTTAAAGGTCCTCTCATGGCTCATTAGAGCCACCCGGCGCCCGACCCGCACCGCCTCGCCTCGAGCGATTAGAATTCTTTATACGGATTTGTACGGGCATGCGCTCACTGCATCAACTCCGTAGTTAGTACATTTACGAGGCGAGGCGGTGCGGGACGGGCGCTGGGTGGCTCTGTGACCTTTAGTTTGGACAAAATACAGTTAAGTTGTACTTGTACATTAAGTGATTATATTACCCCTCAGCTAATCGGAGTTTGCTGATGTTTAAAGATGCATTACGTAATTATATCATTGTTTCATCCAACAACACAGGTAACACATGACGAAATACTGCAAATAATACTGTTTTTTATATTGTTTTTCGTGATTTTTAAGTCATGGGGGCCCTCATCCCATATTATTAAATGGGCGTCCTTTAGCAGCCGGTGATCCTATTGACATTTATAAGATGTGGAATCAACATGCGACTTAAGCGTCCTATACACCGAGCAATTTGTCACAGCAGCCGCCTTCAAAGAGATAGAAATTAATCAAAATAACAGGAACTCTGACAAGGACAACGAATGATACTATACAATGAATACTACTGCTACTACTTAGATTTGTATGCTACCATCTCGTTCGCTCGTGGAATTATTATTGCCATAGCTTGTCCTGAGTATTATAGGTCCATGTACAGGATGAAACTACGCGTTAGGGTGGGTACACACCAAGCCAACGAACGGCTATGTATCTCACTCTAACAAATAGCTGTCACGTAAATGCTTCGCGTTCGTTGGTCGTTCGTTTGCTCAGTGTGTACCCACCATTAGAGGGAGAATGACATACTTCCAACGCATAAGGCCTGCCACACAATGGCGCGGCCTGCGGCGGCGGACAATAGTAAATTTGACAGCGGCGGACAAGTTTACTATTGTCCGCCGCGGCCAGGCCGTGCCAGTGTGTGGCAGGCCTAACTGCGGCCTGCGGCTGCGGCCATGATGGACCATTGTGTAGAGAAGCCTTGACGTTTAAAACCAAAAAAATATGGTATAGCAGACATACACAGTCGATCAGTTTGTCACAACAACTCCTGACAACTTTCTATGGAATGACAGCTGCCGGCGCCATATTTAACGATGATTCATTCCCTAAGTTTAATTCACAAACACGCACGACTCAATCACTATGTCGACAAAGCAGGACATATTTCATTCATGAATTTTAGTTTTACTATTCGCCAATAGACGGCATTATGGCGCTTGCAATTAAACTCTAACCGAGACTGCTTTATTATTAATTATAAATTGAAACAAAATTACGTACTTCCCTTTATTTAAAATATCGTTCTAAAACAAAATGTTATTAACCAAATAAAGAGAATAATAAAAGGCAAGGCCATATTCGTTCTCACATCTCCCGTCTGCCACTATTTCCATTCGGTCATGTGATCCGACCGTTCATTCATTTTAAATCCGTTCGTTCGTTCGCATTCCCAGGGAGTGGCATTTCATATACTTAGGAAGGTAGGTATATAGTAGGCACGCAGCGGCCAAGACAGTTTGAGTTTTGTTGTGCGGTGTGGTGAAACGTTTAGTGAAATGGCTACTTACAAATATATTACGTTATTACTATGTTTAACAACGAACGGTAAGTTAAAACTATTGTAATACATCCAAATCCATGCGTTCACGTCGACATTCTAGTAAGAAAATACTTATTAAACCGGTATTTCATGTGCAATTGTCAGCGTGAGTACACAAAGGTTCTCAATTGTTTATGTTCCATGCACGTAATTTCTACACAGGCACACCCTAAAATCACGTATCTTAAGAAAACAACACATAAACAACCAAATTGTTCTCTCAAAACCTTTTTAGACACGAATAATTAAGTTTGAATTAGTATTCTATTTTCAAATGAAACAAATGACGAATATACGTTGTCTAACGGATTTTTTGAACGTTAAAAAGGTTAGATCTATTTTTTAATTAAATATAGGGCCTAATAAAAGGTTTGCCACTGAAAATTGATGTCATAAGGGTGAAACGTTCATCATTCTCAATTTTTCTCGTATGGCCTGCCATTGAAAGTTTCCCAATCAATTTATATGAAACATTAAAATGTTTTGCTGTCATAAAGTTTGTAAAAAATAAAATACTATGACTATCATTGAAAGTGCTCAAAGAGATGTAAGTCCATTATGATGGTAATTGAAACCATTAAAAGATTGACCTAATTTATTTATTTAAACTAGATCCTATATGGGTTAGGGCATCTCGTCTTGAGGAGGCACCAGAATTTTATAGATAGGAGAGGCTGAGGCGGGGATTGCTTAATTCGGGCATCAACTAGTATTAATCCAGCTCGACTCTCATTGACGGGGCACCAGAAAAAACACAAAAAGAAATTGCTCATGGATTGGAGGGGCTCACAGGTGGGGATTGCTTAGTTAGGGCATTAAGTACCTTCGACTGGGGTTACATTACGTAAAATGGGGCTACTTTAATCATTTAGAATGTAGTTTTTTTTTATTTTATTGTATGGCAAATTTACACGAAGTAACACACATAATAATCACTATAAGTTTATATTAAGGCCAATCAGCCATTACAAATACAAATTATTTATTCTGCAAATAGGCCACAAGGGCACTTTTACATGTCAAACGGTAATTTACAATAAAAATAATAATCTTACAATAAAAGAATAATAATCTAACACAATTATAATTTAAAATTTGCACATTAAGGACTGATACAACAACACACTAAATGTCACAACAAAGTTAATGAAAACAAAACAAAATATGACCATTACATTCGATAAGAATAAGGTCTGTGCATTAACAGAAAGTTAATGATATTAATTCAGTATTCAAGAGATGTATAAGGTCTGAGCGTCCAAATACAATTAATAAATTTTTCAATGTTCGTGGTCTCTAAGCCTCAAAACAAAACAATGAAAAAAAAAAGGAATATTAATGTAAGATTGTCAGTGATGTACATGGTCAATAACAATAAAACGTGTCAAGATCGGAATGATGTCTCTCGTCAATACGATAATAATCTAACTATGCCCTTGCAAGCATGAACAGTCCGGACTCCACAAACAGCACCCAATCACGAGTATGACGCATATCTCAGCCATCGCCTCCCTTTGATGGTAGAATGTAGTATAAAAGCAGAACTATGTGAAATTAAGAAGATTTAATGGAGTAAACAGCATGATCGAATACTAATAATATATTCACTGCCATAGTTCATAATGTCTTCGGAGAAAAACCTATTTGATCAAAGTCACTATGAATTATTCAAATTTATTTTCAGTATGGTGTCAACGGACACCAACAATCTCCCATATAACACAGGAGCAGATCCGAGACATCGGCAGCCAGGTTGACTTGGAGTGCTCCGTGCATTATGCTCAGGACTATCCGGTTCTATGGGTATGTTGGCATTAACTTACAACCAAACATAAGACGGAGTCTGTCAGTTTAAGTTACCAAAAATGTATTTAAGAAAATTTTGGTAGTTAAGGTTTTATTGCGGATCACTTTTTAACCAACTTCATAAAAAGAAGTTCTCGATTCCTTTTATTTTTTATGTATGTTCCTCGATTAAGACCCCTGGACCAATTGGGGTTTTTTTTTTGAAAGGGTATCCTTTTCATCTTTATCATAACAAGATCTGATGATGAGAACTTGGAAAAATCGAGGGAACTCTTAAAATATGTGTGCATACAAGGCACACTTGAAGTGATTTAGGTTTTTGTTTATAGTACCTCAAGCATTTGCTTTTTGCAGTTCATGTGGTAAAGGGGAGAGGAAATGTGGGAAGGTTCGTGTGTGTGGCTTGGTGGAGCAGGGTCATTTCGCCGGTTAGCGACAACCTAATTTCATGTGCCGGTTGGCGACCACGAAGCTGAGTTTTTGAACTGGAAGGATATTTTCTCGGTTTTTTTTAGTAGATTTCTATTCTAAAACAACAAAAATGCATGTACAACTAATTTGTCTCGATAGGGTTAAAAATAAATGTTATCTTCAAAACCTTCAGGTGGTCGCTAACCGAAGGTGGCCGCGTGACCAGCGTAATTACCCAACTGAATTGAAGTATGATAGTATAGTCTAGTCTATTACTGTCATCAGCTTTAGAGGGTACGCGCCTTAACACAACGGTTTTATCTGGAGTTTAGGAACAGCTATGGCCACCTTTTATTTCCAACAGAGGCTCTACGTTTCGCGAAAACGAAGTTCGTTTCGCGGTAGGGCCTCTGATGTTGGAAATAGAAGGTGGCCATGGCTGAGTTTTTTTTTTTTATTGTTCAGAACACATACAGTCATGCATAAAAATATAGAGGTTAGTTATAAATTTATATAAAAACAGACCTGGAGGTTCATAAATACAAGCATTAAGAAAAAATATACATAAGCGTCTTAGCGAGTAGGAAAATAAGTAGGTAGAACTCTAAGTATTTTTTATCGATAACAACTTAGATCTCGTACGTTCTTTTAAAACATCAAAAGAGTGCATAAACGGATCGAGATGTATGCGGTTAGGGTGGTACTTAGTAATGAAACGCGAGTTTACCGATGCAATGCTGGTTAATTACTGACTCATGTATCAGGTGCGCACGCACACATGCATGCGTACATATCAAGTTCCTAAACTCCAGCGGAGCTAGCACAACCGACGGCGCGCCGTGACGCGAGTCGAGAAAGAACCCTCCTCTTTCTAATTAGCTCGGTGCGAGTAAGACAATAGACGCTCAGTCGCGTGCGAAGCGACTAAGCAGCAAGTTGTGCTAGATGTACAGATAGCCGTTGGTCCGTTGTGTTAGGGCCCGAACCCTCTAAAGGAGAGGTGGCCCCAGTAGCCCGTTTCACAAAATTCCAAGGACCGGTCACTTTGGCACTAGGCAGGCATATGTGGCAGTGGAGGCCTTTCGGCTGATATGATTATGTTCTGTTGCAGCTTAAGTACGACCGGCACAAGTCCACTGAAGCCCTGCCGCTGTCCACCAACTCTGGTCTCATCATTCGGGACTCCAGGTTCTCCCTCAGATTCGACGCCGCCTCCGCCACGTATACTTTATCGGTAAGTTTATGTAAACATTTTGTATTAACTTTACATACATACATACATTCACGCCTTTATTCCCAAAAGGGGTAGGCAGAACACATGAAACGTATGTTCCAGCGCCACTTTTAGCATAAATGTGGGTATAAAATATCGACAAAACGTGATATTGCAGTGATAGGTTGCTAGCCCATCGCCCACAACACACTTCAACCCTGGTCCCTTAGTCGACTTTTACGACATCCACGGGAAGAATGGGGGTGGTTAAATTCTAACCCGACAACACACGGGATTTAACTTTACCTTTACCTTTTTAGAGTTATGTATATGAAATAAATGATTTTTATTCTGCAAGTAGGCCGTAATGGCACAAAAAGAAGACTGTTTTAAGAAGAATCGCCGAAACAAACTCAACAGTCGGTATTTTTTTGCCTTATTACAATGATAGTTCTTAACCAACTTAAAATAAGTCAAACTGAATATGAATACAAAGAAAAAAACACATCATAATGCGTTGTGCTGTTGTACAAACGTATGTCCGAATAAGCTATATGAATTATTAAGCTATTTTGGGCTCTGGTTTGGCCATGTCTGTCAGTTAGATAGTCCTCAAGTAGTCAACAAGGAACCCTTATAGTTTTGCCATGTCCGTCTGTCCGTCTGCGGCTCAGTGACCCTTACTACTAGAAGGCTTGGCATGGGTATTTAAATTGAATGACGCCGGCAAAGATGGCAGAACAAATACCTTGATTGTATTGGCATTAAATTTTATGGCATTTGAAGTTTGTCACTCTTTAGTACCACCCAGGGGACACGTGCAGGGTTGTGGTAGGTAGCTCCTGCGGACGCGAGTAACAGTTGTCCCCCCTTTGTCAATATTATGGGATTCTACGATCCGTTTTTTAATTCAGTGATCTGTTGTTTGCGTGATATTGGGCTTCAAAGACCTAATTTTTGTTCGAGGCAAGTGTATCCTAGAGTAATCTTTCGTACCAGGGGACCGATTTTTGACTTTCGAGCGCTCGAAAATCAAATAAAAGTAAATACGTTTGTAATGTCAAAATAGCAGGCACTTACTTTCTACCAATAGAATTGAATAAGAGTGGTCAATACCTCTCGTTTTTCAGTATTCTATCGCTATTTCAAAACTGCATTTAATATTTTCTGCACGCTGCGCTTACGGGAAAACTCGCATTGTGGCCAGATGAAGACGTAAAATTTTGTACGCAACACGGGCGGTAATTCGTAAAGCCCCAGAGCGCATATTTATGGCCCTCACCTTCGGTTCGGGCCACAAACACGTGCGATCTGGGGCATTCACGAATTCACCGCCCTAGTTACGTAATGTACTATTTCAGTTTTCGAGTGAAAGAGTCGAGCGCTCGAAAGTCAAATATCGGTCCCTTGGTACGAAAGATTACTTGGCCTTACCTTTATTTGGCCGTCTGCGCTAGTGGTTATTCATGATACAAGTGCGGAATTACCCTATCCGAACGTGTGTCATACAACATTAAAATATATATATGTATATAAAGATGAAATTTCATGCCCGCACGCGTGCGGGAATACTCGCCTGAATTTCATTCCCGCATAGCCTCCGTGGCCGTGCGGGCAAAGAGGACTTCCTATGTTTATGTTGTTGTATATAAAGGCACACTTTCTGAGCAAGTGCATTGTAAAGAAATATTGTCATCCACAGATGAAAGACATCCAGGAAACTGACGCCGGCTGGTACCAGTGCCAGGTGATAATGTCAGTGTCCAACAAAATCACAGCGGAGGTCGAGCTGCAAGTCCGTAGGCCTCCTATCATCTCCGACAACTCTACTCGGTCGCTTGTCGCCAGCGAGGGAGAGAGTGAGTATTCTTCTTCTTTGTGAAAATTCAAAAAATCTAAATTCAAAATATTTATTCAGCAAATAGGCCACGAGGGCACTTTTACAAGTCAATTTTTTTAATACAACGACGGTGGCATACAAGCGTACGGCCCGCCTGATGGTAAGCGGACACCGCAGTTTATAGACGCATGCAACTCCAAAAGAGTAACATGGGCCTTGATATGTTTGAGGATTCGCCGTGTTAACAGCTGAAGGAACAAATGCCCTCGCTCTCAACACAACACATCCTCGGGAGCCCTGGCGACCTTGCTCACCTCCAGGAACACAACACTACTAGAGAGCAAGTAGTATAATTATGGCTGTGGTCTTCTGCAAAGCGGAAAAAAAATAGCTCAAAATAGTATAGTAAGCGTTTTATCTGTTCATTGCGCGATCGAGACGCGCTACGCACTGTGGTTAGCTGGCGTCACACGCAATGAATTGGAATAATTTACTTAAAAAACAAAGTTTTAACCGACTTCAATTTAGTACTCCGCCAAGCCGAGAACATTTCCACATTTTTTTTACAATTTACCACATGAACTGATTTCCGATAGCAAATGCGTTGATTACTAGGTATAGAAAAAAACCGAATCGCTGTATGTGCGCCGATAATATTTGAGGACTTCCGTCAATCCCCCAAAATCATGACCAATTTCACTTCATTAGTTCCTATTGCAACAGAATCTTATCAGAACCTGTGACCTGTGTGATGTGATTTGCACTTTTAAGTACATAATTGAAGAATTCGATAAGTCATTGTGGTCTTCATCATCAATTCCTCGCCACCAAATTTATGATTTCCGGATGTAAATACACGAGTTATAATAGAAAATACCAAAATCACTACACGCGTGCCTAATAAAATTGAGGAGCACCCTCAATTCCTCATGGATCCCATCATCTAACTGAATTTTGAAAAAATGGGACCCACTGGAAGCATATACATAGAAACAAAAAAAAAACGAATCGGCTCATCAATGACGGAGTTCTGATGTACCTAACAAACATTGAAAAAAAAAGAAAAAAAATACAACCAAATTGAAAAACCTCCTTTTTTTTTGAAGTCGGTTGGAAACCGCTGCCGCCGCCGCGCAATGTCGTGGCCCCGCCGTTATACAGGTTTATACAAGTTTTTATTTTCACACAGGGTTTTTGAAACAATATAATGTGTCTGTTTATAATAATGAGGTTTCAAAAAAATAGGGATATTAATCTTGAGGCTTTTCTGCTGCGAGATCAGCGATTCGAAACATGATTAATTTTCGCTCTATAGAAAACAAACACGAACACACTAAAATACACTTAAAATATTCGTAACAAATTATGCACACAGGCTAAAAATATTCAAATTGCTTTTAAAAATCGGCAATATCACGTTAGAGAGCTCAGTGATTACTTTTTTGTTTATTTAATCGGCCAAAAAATTAAAATTAAAAAACATGATTTCCGCGCTTCCGAGCACGCACTTCCATCTCGCTCACGCTTATGCTCGGTGAGAGGGAGAGAAGACCACGAACCTACGGCGCCTTAACACTGCCAGGTACCCGCTGAGCTACTAGTAGGCGGCCTCCGCTACATGCGAAGAAATTGAAAACCAGAGGATCAGCTACGAGCGTAGCGCGTAGCGAAGTAGCGATTCCGCTACATGCGAAGAAAACCACGAGATCGGCTACGAACGTAGTACGTAGCGATTCTTGGCAGTGACTGTGTTAACCCGTAAAGGCGGTTATAAATATTACCATCTTTGATTTTTAATTGTATGTGAAATTTAAAAAATGAAACGGTGACTTAGATTTTGGTAATGATTCATGGCGTAATTATTGCCTACGTGAAACATGTCAATTTAGCATTGCGTCCCCTTCCAGCTGCTCAAATGGAGTGCTACGCCGGAGGGTTTCCGCTGCCGAAGATCTCGTGGCGTCGCGAGAATAACGCCATCCTGCCCACTGGGGGTTCCATTTACAGGTATGTATTTTTTTTTCTGGTAAAGGTCGCCGGAGTCCGCAGGATAGGGACCGGTAACTTTGGCACTCTTTGGGGGAGGCCTATGTCCAGCAGTGGACCTCTTCCGGCTGATATGATGATTTTTACCCAACTCCGCGACGGAAAGGAGTTTGTGCCGCATTGGAGATCACACGCGTGGGTCGACTTTAAAGAATCATGAGTTCGATTCGTGTGATACTTCCGACTGTCACTTTGAAATTGATATCTATGAAAATGAATTTTATTCTGCAAGTAGGCCGTAATGGCACTTTTACAAGTCAAAATTCTGCCAGCGTTTCTGAAAAATAAGACCAACTGTTATGAGAAGAAACGCCGAAACAAACTCAACAGTCAGTCATTTTTTGCCAAAAAAAGCTTCTTACAATGATAGTCCTTTACATATTCTTTACTCACTTAAAATAAGTCAATCTGAATATGAATACAAAGAAAAATTGTTGTTCCACGAGAACACATGTCCGATCAAAATCTATATGAATAATAAAGCTATTTCGGGCTCTGGTTTGGGCCATGCATTTCTGTCAGTTAGTCCTCAACCAAACCCGAAAAACAATGCTTTTATCAAGTATTTTTTAAGAGCTGGAAAGAACGCCAAAATTTTATTAAGTAATTTATGTAACAACATAAATGCAATAAACTTGATTACTTCAAATGCTTTGTATCAGGGTTATTCCCACCTGTTACCAGGCCTATCCCACTTTCATTTTGGCGCAAAACGACGCTTATCTATGGTCTAGATCAGAAGAACGGCGTAAAAAACTTCGAGCTATATTTTTTTCAAAATTGATTTCAATATCAAAGTATTTGTAATTACATTGCTACAGAAAGTCTATTTTTTCTGTGATAAACATACTTCTCGGAGAATAACTGCATCAACGTACCGCTGGATGCGGGTGGCGAAGGCCGGTCAGTTTGGCAACCTTTGTGGGTGGATGGTGAGTGGCCTATATCCAGTAGTGGACATCTCTCGGCTGATATGACGACCTGTAACACCAGTGTTGTATTTCCAGAGGCAACCTGCTGAAAATCTCTTCAGTGCACAAGGAAGACCGGGGCACGTACTACTGCGTGGCTGAGAACGGGGTCGGTAAGGGCGCGCGACGTAACATCAACTTGGAGGTGGAATTCGCGCCCGTGGTCACCGTGCCTAGACCCAGGCTGGGACAGGTTAGATATTATTATTCTCTTCAGTGCACAAGGAAGACCGGGGCACGTACTACTGCGTGGCTGAGAACGGGGTCGGTAAGGGCGCGCGACGTAACATCAACTTGGAGGTGGAATTCGCGCCCGTGGTCACCGTGCCTAGACCCAGGCTGGGACAGGTTAGATATTATTATTCTCTTCAGTGCACAAGGAAGACCGGGGCACGTACTACTGCGTGGCTGAGAACGGGGTCGGTAAGGGCGCGCGACGTAACATCAACTTGGAGGTGGAATTCGCGCCCGTGGTCACCGTGCCTAGACCGAGGCTGGGACAGGTTAGATATTATTATTCTCTTCAGTGCACAAGGAAGACCGGGGCACGTACTACTGCGTGGCTGAGAACGGGGTCGGTAAGGGCGCGCGACGTAACATCAACTTGGAGGTGGAATTCGCGCCCGTGGTCACCGTGCCTAGACCCAGGCTGGGACAGGTTAGATATTATTATTCTCTTCAGTGCACAAGGAAGACCGGGGCACGTACTACTGCGTGGCTGAGAACGGGGTCGGTAAGGGCGCGCGACGTAACATCAACTTGGAGGTGGAATTCGCGCCCGTGGTCACCGTGCCTAGACCCAGGCTGGGACAGGTTAGATATTATTATTCTCTTCAGTGCACAAGGAAGACCGGGGCACGTACTACTGCGTGGCTGAGAACGGGGTCGGTAAGGGCGCGCGACGTAACATCAACTTGGAGGTGGAATTCGCGCCCGTGGTCACCGTGCCTAGACCCAGGCTGGGACAGGTTAGATATTATTATTCTCTTCAGTGCACAAGGAAGACCGGGGCACGTACTACTGCGTGGCTGAGAACGGGGTCGGTAAGGGCGCGCGACGTAACATCAACTTGGAGGTGGAATTCGCGCCCGTGGTCACCGTGCCTAGACCCAGGCTGGGACAGGTTAGATATTATTATTCTCTTCAGTGCACAAGGAAGACCGGGGCACGTACTACTGCGTGGCTGAGAACGGGGTCGGTAAGGGCGCGCGACGTAACATCAACTTGGAGGTGGAATTCGCGCCCGTGGTCACCGTGCCTAGACCCAGGCTGGGACAGGTTAGATATTATTATTCTCTTCAGTGCACAAGGAAGACCGGGGCACGTACTACTGCGTGGCTGAGAACGGGGTCGGTAAGGGCGCGCGACGTAACATCAACTTGGAGGTGGAATTCGCGCCCGTGGTCACCGTGCCTAGACCCAGGCTGGGACAGGTTAGATATTATTATTCTCTTCAGTGCACAAGGAAGACCGGGGCACGTACTACTGCGTGGCTGAGAACGGGGTCGGTAAGGGCGCGCGACGTAACATCAACTTGGAGGTGGAATTCGCGCCCGTGGTCACCGTGCCTAGACCGAGGCTGGGACAGGTTAGATATTATTATTCTCTTCAGTGCACAAGGAAGACCGGGGCACGTACTACTGCGTGGCTGAGAACGGGGTCGGTAAGGGCGCGCGACTTAACATCAACTTGGAGGTGGAATTCGCGCCCGTGGTCACCGTGCCTAGACCCAGGCTGGGACAGGTTAGATATTATTATTCTCTTCAGTGCACAAGGAAGACCGGGGCACGTACTACTGCGTGGCTGAGAACGGGGTCGGTAAGGGCGCGCGACGTAACATCAACTTGGAGGTGGAATTCGCGCCCGTGGTCACCGTGCCTAGACCCAGGCTGGGACAGGTTAGATATTATTATTCTCTTCAGTGCACAAGGAAGACCGGGGCACGTACTACTGCGTGGCTGAGAACGGGGTCGGTAAGGGCGCGCGACGTAACATCAACTTGGAGGTGGAATTCGCGCCCGTGGTCACCGTGCCTAGACCCAGGCTGGGACAGGTTAGATATTATTATTCTCTTCAGTGCACAAGGAAGACCGGGGCACGTACTACTGCGTGGCTGAGAACGGGGTCGGTAAGGGCGCGCGACGTAACATCAACTTGGAGGTGGAATTCGCGCCCGTGGTCACCGTGCCTAGACCCAGGCTGGGACAGGTTAGATATTATTATTCTCTTCAGTGCACAAGGAAGACCGGGGCACGTACTACTGCGTGGCTGAGAACGGGGTCGGTAAGGGCGCGCGACGTAACATCAACTTGGAGGTGGAATTCGCGCCCGTGGTCACCGTGCCTAGACCGAGGCTGGGACAGGTTAGATATTATTATTCTCTTCAGTGCACAAGGAAGACCGGGGCACGTACTACTGCGTGGCTGAGAACGGGGTCGGTAAGGGCGCGCGACGTAACATCAACTTGGAGGTGGAATTCGCGCCCGTGGTCACCGTGCCTAGACCCAGGCTGGGACAGGTTAGATATTATTATTCTCTTCAGTGCACAAGGAAGACCGGGGCACGTACTACTGCGTGGCTGAGAACGGGGTCGGTAAGGGCGCGCGACGTAACATCAACTTGGAGGTGGAATTCGCGCCCGTGGTCACCGTGCCTAGACCCAGGCTGGGACAGGTTAGATATTATTATTCTCTTCAGTGCACAAGGAAGACCGGGGCACGTACTACTGCGTGGCTGAGAACGGGGTCGGTAAGGGCGCGCGACGTAACATCAACTTGGAGGTGGAATTCGCGCCCGTGGTCACCGTGCCTAGACCCAGGCTGGGACAGGTTAGATATTATTATTCTCTTCAGTGCACAAGGAAGACCGGGGCACGTACTACTGCGTGGCTGAGAACGGGGTCGGTAAGGGCGCGCGACGTAACATCAACTTGGAGGTGGAATTCGCGCCCGTGGTCACCGTGCCTAGACCCAGGCTGGGACAGGTTAGATATTATTATTCTCTTCAGTGCACAAGGAAGACCGGGGCACGTACTACTGCGTGGCTGAGAACGGGGTCGGTAAGGGCGCGCGACGTAACATCAACTTGGAGGTGGAATTCGCGCCCGTGGTCACCGTGCCTAGACCCAGGCTGGGACAGGTTAGATATTATTATTCTCTTCAGTGCACAAGGAAGACCGGGGCACGTACTACTGCGTGGCTGAGAACGGGGTCGGTAAGGGCGCGCGACGTAACATCAACTTGGAGGTGGAATTCGCGCCCGTGGTCACCGTGCCTAGACCCAGGCTGGGACAGGTTAGATATTATTATTCTCTTCAGTGCACAAGGAAGACCGGGGCACGTACTACTGCGTGGCTGAGAACGGGGTCGGTAAGGGCGCGCGACGTAACATCAACTTGGAGGTGGAATTCGCGCCCGTGGTCACCGTGCCTAGACCCAGGCTGGGACAGGTTAGATATTATTATTCTCTTCAGTGCACAAGGAAGACCGGGGCACGTACTACTGCGTGGCTGAGAACGGGGTCGGTAAGGGCGCGCGACGTAACATCAACTTGGAGGTGGAATTCGCGCCCGTGGTCACCGTGCCTAGACCCAGGCTGGGACAGGTTAGATATTATTATTCTCTTCAGTGCACAAGGAAGACCGGGGCACGTACTACTGCGTGGCTGAGAACGGGGTCGGTAAGGGCGCGCGACGTAACATCAACTTGGAGGTGGAATTCGCGCCCGTGGTCACCGTGCCTAGACCCAGGCTGGGACAGGTTAGATATTATTATTCTCTTCAGTGCACAAGGAAGACCGGGGCACGTACTACTGCGTGGCTGAGAACGGGGTCGGTAAGGGCGCGCGACGTAACATCAACTTGGAGGTGGAATTCGCGCCCGTGGTCACCGTGCCTAGACCCAGGCTGGGACAGGTTAGATATTATTATTCTCTTCAGTGCACAAGGAAGACCGGGGCACGTACTACTGCGTGGCTGAGAACGGGGTCGGTAAGGGCGCGCGACGTAACATCAACTTGGAGGTGGAATTCGCGCCCGTGGTCACCGTGCCTAGACCCAGGCTGGGACAGGTTAGATATTATTATTCTCTTCAGTGCACAAGGAAGACCGGGGCACGTACTACTGCGTGGCTGAGAACGGGGTCGGTAAGGGCGCGCGACGTAACATCAACTTGGAGGTGGAATTCGCGCCCGTGGTCACCGTGCCTAGACCCAGGCTGGGACAGGTTAGATATTATTATTCTCTTCAGTGCACAAGGAAGACCGGGGCACGTACTACTGCGTGGCTGAGAACGGGGTCGGTAAGGGCGCGCGACGTAACATCAACTTGGAGGTGGAATTCGCGCCCGTGGTCACCGTGCCTAGACCCAGGCTGGGACAGGTTAGATATTATTATTCTCTTCAGTGCACAAGGAAGACCGGGGCACGTACTACTGCGTGGCTGAGAACGGGGTCGGTAAGGGCGCGCGACGTAACATCAACTTGGAGGTGGAATTCGCGCCCGTGGTCACCGTGCCTAGACCCAGGCTGGGACAGGTTAGATATTATTATTCTCTTCAGTGCACAAGGAAGACCGGGGCACGTACTACTGCGTGGCTGAGAACGGGGTCGGTAAGGGCGCGCGACGTAACATCAACTTGGAGGTGGAATTCGCGCCCGTGGTCACCGTGCCTAGACCGAGGCTGGGACAGGTTAGATATTATTATTCTCTTCAGTGCACAAGGAAGACCGGGGCACGTACTACTGCGTGGCTGAGAACGGGGTCGGTAAGGGCGCGCGACGTAACATCAACTTGGAGGTGGAATTCGCGCCCGTGGTCACCGTGCCTAGACCCAGGCTGGGACAGGTTAGATATTATTATTCTCTTCAGTGCACAAGGAAGACCGGGGCACGTACTACTGCGTGGCTGAGAACGGGGTCGGTAAGGGCGCGCGACGTAACATCAACTTGGAGGTGGAATTCGCGCCCGTGGTCACCGTGCCTAGACCCAGGCTGGGACAGGTTAGATATTATTATTCTCTTCAGTGCACAAGGAAGACCGGGGCACGTACTACTGCGTGGCTGAGAACGGGGTCGGTAAGGGCGCGCGACGTAACATCAACTTGGAGGTGGAATTCGCGCCCGTGGTCACCGTGCCTAGACCCAGGCTGGGACAGGTTAGATATTATTATTCTCTTCAGTGCACAAGGAAGACCGGGGCACGTACTACTGCGTGGCTGAGAACGGGGTCGGTAAGGGCGCGCGACGTAACATCAACTTGGAGGTGGAATTCGCGCCCGTGGTCACCGTGCCTAGACCCAGGCTGGGACAGGTTAGATATTATTATTCTCTTCAGTGCACAAGGAAGACCGGGGCACGTACTACTGCGTGGCTGAGAACGGGGTCGGTAAGGGCGCGCGACGTAACATCAACTTGGAGGTGGAATTCGCGCCCGTGGTCACCGTGCCTAGACCCAGGCTGGGACAGGTTAGATATTATTATTCTCTTCAGTGCACAAGGAAGACCGGGGCACGTACTACTGCGTGGCTGAGAACGGGGTCGGTAAGGGCGCGCGACGTAACATCAACTTGGAGGTGGAATTCGCGCCCGTGGTCACCGTGCCTAGACCCAGGCTGGGACAGGTTAGATATTATTATTCTCTTCAGTGCACAAGGAAGACCGGGGCACGTACTACTGCGTGGCTGAGAACGGGGTCGGTAAGGGCGCGCGACGTAACATCAACTTGGAGGTGGAATTCGCGCCCGTGGTCACCGTGCCTAGACCCAGGCTGGGACAGGTTAGATATTATTATTCTCTTCAGTGCACAAGGAAGACCGGGGCACGTACTACTGCGTGGCTGAGAACGGGGTCGGTAAGGGCGCGCGACGTAACATCAACTTGGAGGTGGAATTCGCGCCCGTGGTCACCGTGCCTAGACCCAGGCTGGGACAGGTTAGATATTATTATTCTCTTCAGTGCACAAGGAAGACCGGGGCACGTACTACTGCGTGGCTGAGAACGGGGTCGGTAAGGGCGCGCGACGTAACATCAACTTGGAGGTGGAATTCGCGCCCGTGGTCACCGTGCCTAGACCCAGGCTGGGACAGGTTAGATATTATTATTCTCTTCAGTGCACAAGGAAGACCGGGGCACGTACTACTGCGTGGCTGAGAACGGGGTCGGTAAGGGCGCGCGACGTAACATCAACTTGGAGGTGGAATTCGCGCCCGTGGTCACCGTGCCTAGACCCAGGCTGGGACAGGTTAGATATTATTATTCTCTTCAGTGCACAAGGAAGACCGGGGCACGTACTACTGCGTGGCTGAGAACGGGGTCGGTAAGGGCGCGCGACGTAACATCAACTTGGAGGTGGAATTCGCGCCCGTGGTCACCGTGCCTAGACCCAGGCTGGGACAGGTTAGATATTATTATTCTCTTCAGTGCACAAGGAAGACCGGGGCACGTACTACTGCGTGGCTGAGAACGGGGTCGGTAAGGGCGCGCGACGTAACATCAACTTGGAGGTGGAATTCGCGCCCGTGGTCACCGTGCCTAGACCCAGGCTGGGACAGGTTAGATATTATTATTCTCTTCAGTGCACAAGGAAGACCGGGGCACGTACTACTGCGTGGCTGAGAACGGGGTCGGTAAGGGCGCGCGACGTAACATCAACTTGGAGGTGGAATTCGCGCCCGTGGTCACCGTGCCTAGACCCAGGCTGGGACAGGTTAGATATTATTATTCTCTTCAGTGCAGAAGGAAGACCGGGGCACGTACTACTGCGTGGCTGAGAACGGGGTCGGTAAGGGCGCGCGACGTAACATCAACTTGGAGGTGGAATTCGCGCCCGTGGTCACCGTGCCTAGACCGAGGCTGGGACAGGTTAGTTCTCATTATTAATCGTTGTACATTGAATTCCAACACACCATCTATCGACCTTCACTAAGGAAGAATTTTGGCCGACGAGCGTCAAGCGCCGACGTTTTAGCGGTCGGTTACCTGACACCACGAAATTGCGCAACCCGTCGCAATAATTGTGTTTTGTAGTTATTAATAAGTTGATATTGATATGTATGTTGTTATTTGTAATATGTGTCTTGGTATTTGTAATATGGGCCATGTTGCCTGATTTAAATGAATAAGCTAAATCAAATCAAATTGTTTATTGCATTAATCACATTACATTATAATTATTAGGTGGAATAGTTAATAGCTTGGTACCTATCCCTGCAACGGCACAGCAACAAACTTAAAACTAACATATTTTATAGTAAGGTAGAGTGCTATAAAAATTACTCATTGTTTTTATCGTTAAATACTCATTTAAGTTGCAATAGCATTTGAAGAGACATGTATTCAGTTTTTTTAATGGACTTCGGTAAGTGATTATATATTTTAATAACTATATAACTCGATGTAACTTATTCAAGTTGTGATTTTTTTTTTTTTATTATTATTATTATTATTACTAAACAATGGGATACAAAACTTAATCTAATACATTTTCCTGCAAAACTGTTTTAACAGTTTGTCTGCAGGTACGAGTCTCTATAATAACTACATATCACAATGTATATTTTTTACACTATAATTTTAACTATGTATTTAATATAATTGCATAATGTATTCACAAAGAGTGTCGCGCTAAAACATTTACGTGGAATTTTGCTTGTTGTCATTTGTCACTAAGTGTATGGAGAAAGTACTTTTTTAATGAGTTTTTAAATTTACGCTTATGTGGCTCGTGTCGAATGTCTTCGGGTAAGGTGTTTAGTAGGTACGGAATTCGTTTAGCTAACATTCTATCTCCAAAATAGTTATTTACACGAGGTACTTCATACTTACCCGCTGACACTGATCTAGTGCCATGCTTATGCTCTATAAGTATCGGACTATGCACCCGACTGCCATGGTTGTTTACTGCAAGTAGATATTTATGTTTTAAACTAATTGGAAGGATTTTACAAATTTTAAATAATTTTGAATAATCTCCCTTGCAACTTTTTCTAGTTTTGCTATTGACTAATAGTTTTAAAAATCTTGTTTGCAATGCCTCCAGTTTATCAATGTAAGATTTAAATGTGAATCCATAACAGTCAAGGGCATAGCTCAATATAGAATCTACTATTGCAAAATAAAGACTTTTCATTATGTTACTAGGAACTTTAAAACTTAGATGGTAAAATTTTCCTAAAAGGATTCTTAATTTACTGGAAATATAACTAATATGTTGGAGCCAGGAAAATGAAACATCGACCTTGACACCAAGATATGTTACACAATCTACCTTTTCAATTGGTTTGCATTGACAATTATTTAGACTATTATGAAAACATTTAAAGCTATGGGTATACATTAGTGGCGGAGTTTCTGCTATGGATAAATATGGTGATTGTATGACAAGAAGTTTTGTTTTGTCTGTGTTTAATATGATGCCATTATCATGGGACCATTTCACAACCGCATCTATATCCTGCTGAACCAAGCGACATGTCTCGGTAACATCGGTTCCGGCTAGTAGAGTGCATAGATCGTCAGCAAACATGTGGGCGGAACAGTGCCGCAGTATTCCACGCAAACTATTTACGTGCATGAGGTAGCACACGGGTCCACACACGGAGCCCTGGGGGACCCCGCAGCGCACCCGCGTCTCGTCACTGAACTCGTCACCTATTTTAACACGGTATGAACGCGATGTGAGGTAGTCCCGGAACCAGCAGTTCAGCGGCTGCCCCACACCACATTCATCCATTCCATTTAAAAGCGTGTTGGTTTCCAAGGTGTCAAATGCTTTTTTAAAATCGTAGAATATGGCTACAACAAACTTCTTATCTCCTAGGTATGAATTTATTTCGTCAGTGAATCTGGACAAAAGAGTAGCGGTGCTTTTATTTTTCTGGAAACCATGCTGACTTTCGCTAAGGACGTTATTTTTATGAAGAAAAGAATTTATTTGGTTGATGACAGTTTTTTCGATCACCTTGTCAATGCTAGAGAGAATGGATATCGGTCTATAATTGGATAATACTTTTCGGTCACCTTTTTTATGGATTGGACGGACTAAGGATTCCTTTAACTTGTCAG
Organism: Epinotia demarniana; assembly: GCA_945867215.1. Lineage (NCBI taxonomy): Eukaryota > Metazoa > Arthropoda > Insecta > Lepidoptera > Tortricidae > Epinotia > Epinotia demarniana. Next base: position 7,192,446 of record OX244286.1, read on the forward strand.
GATATTTATGTTGGGATACTGATAAATTGATTAACCGGGCTATGACTGGACTGACCTTATCTATGACTAGCTTCAGGTCGGACATGCGTACAAGATCGCTCCCCGGTGCTTTGTTTTTATTCATTTGGCGAATGACGCGCTCAACATCCCTGCTACGCACAGGTTGCCATCTTATATACACGTCCGTCCTATTCACATAACTATTTCGATGTAACCATTTTTCGTTACATGTATGTTTGATCTGTTTAATCTCATCAGAAAAAATGAATGCAAACCTATCACAAATATCTTTAATACTACCTTGTTTTTCCATGTTACTAAGGACGGAACTATCTAAGGATGGTTTTTTATTACCTAATAGACTATTAATTTTATCCCAGATTCTCTTAATATTATTATTGCAATTTAATATGCTTTGCTTGTCATAATCATTCCTACTTTTAATGGTAGCTTTATTACACCTATTTCTATACTTAGTATAATTAAGCCTCTTTAACATATTTTTTGGTTCATTACTCCATACTAAAAACAACCTATCACGTTCTGAGATCATCTTTTTCAGATTATCACTTATCCAATGCTTATTATTTCTGGTACAAGAATTATCACTTAAAACTATATACTTATAACAATCCTTATAAATATTTTTGAACAAAAGAGTGAAAGCTTCGTACAGCTGGATTGGACATTGCATATTTAAAAGTTCGTCGAAGTCTGTCTCTAACAACTTTTCCCTTACTAAACTATTATCAAGCACGCGCCTAGTAGCAGGTTGCGCGGGCGCGGGCTCGCCTGGCGGACCCGCAGCGCGCGCGCACGCGCCCTCCTCCGTTAGGCTCTGTTTCCATTGTATTGCAGCTGAAGTTAAGTAGTGATCTGAAATCTTGTGAGTAATTACTGCTGCGTCTATAACTGACGATGGTGCTCTAACATATATGTGATCTAAACACGACTCTACAAGATTTCCCGTAACAATCTCCCTCCGAGTGACATCTCTAATACATCTTGAAAAGCCATATTCCGCCATGATATTTTCATAAGCTATAACTCGGTTATCCTGACAGTTTAATAAGTTGATATTTAGATCGCCACAAATTATGACCTTTGAATTTCTAGGTAGGCTGTTTAAAAGATTACGTAACTCAGCTAAAAACTCTAATACTCTATCTTGTTTATTATAACGAGGAGGTCTGTATAAGGATATGACATAAATATGTTCGTTATTATTAAAAAGTGAAATGGACACGCACTCTGCCGAGCGCATGGCGCTGGCGGTGGCAAGTGCGCCCGTCTCACTCGCACGCGCTTGATGGCGCTGTTTCGAGTAGACAAGCACTCCTCCGCCGCTGCGGCCTTCGCGGGTATAGGCATCAACTTTAAAGCCATCAATTTGAAAGAATGACAATTGGGAGTATTGTATATTGGCTTCTGTGATTACTAAAATATCTATGTGCTTTAAATGGTCATTAAGAGATATGAGAAGCTCATTAAAATGTTTTTTTAGGGAACAAATATTTACATGTAAAATACATAAATCTTTGACGCTAAAATTAATCTTCCATTTCGATAAACTTTCTATGCATGCATAATTGACATTTTCTATTATATTATCTAAATTATTTAAGTCCGTGAATGTAGAAACAAAAATTAAACACGTTAAGTAGTAGTAATGTAGGTATTTCACTTGTCCTTGAGGTCGCTGACATCGCTCTCAGCACGAATGCATATGGTTTTGTCGCCGTCACTCTTTTTAACTAATATTTTTCCGTTAGACACCCAGATGTACTTGTAGATACCATTAAGCTGTTTTTTTGTGTTCCATAGTAAGGTACGAACAGAGTGGGTTAGGTCCTCGTTAATGTAGAGTTTGTTCACTGCCGATCCAGTAGTAAGCATATTGCTCGTCAACTCTGCCGCCTTACGCCGCTGTGCGAGCCAGCTGTCCCGCGCCGCGCCGCCGGCGCCGACCTTGAACCCGACGAGGATGGCCGCCGGTTTGTTGGTGCCCGGCCGCGGTTGATGAGCGCGCCTTGCCCACTCTATGTCGGTGGAGTTCACGTTGAGTGCCGTACCCAGTTTGGACATAATATCTTTCAAGTTTTCACCAGGAAGTTGCTCGACGCCCACAATTTCAATATTATTTTTCCGTGTAGTTTGCTCGAATTCGTTTAATCTTTGTTCAAGGACTGCATTGCATTTCTCTAAGTAAACGCATTTGTTATTGACACTTGCGACAAACTTTTCTAGTTTATGTATCTTTTGCTTTGACTGCTCGTGTTCAGTAATCAGTGTGTCGTATTTATCGGACAGCAAGGTCAAAGTTTGAGTGATGGAGTCCAGATGTTTTATGACCCCCGGGAGAGAAGCCACTTTCTTTTGAATGTCTTTTAATATTTTCGACTGGCTATTATATTCATCTTCTATTACCTCTTCGTCCGATTCCTCTTCCTCACAATTATTGCAGTAAATTCTATTTTTTCCGTTTTTGATGTCAGCCGCTAACCCTTTTACACAGCTCCTGTGGAATGTACCTTGACATGGACCCTGGCAAACAAAGTGCGAACCTTTTTTTGCAAGCACTTTCTTACACTTTTGGCACTCCATTTCACACGCGAATTTAGTTAAGTAATAATATGAATGTCCGCGCGGGCGCACGCGCGTGTACGCACCGCTTGGCGTTCGGGACGAGACTGATTGTTTTTTGCTGCAATTTTGATTTTTGCTGTGGTCGGTGTAAATAAGTTTGTATGGTTTCTTACAAATTACATTATTCAAGATAATAATAACTGTGGAATATCATCGTGACTGTCATTCAAATACTCTCATCACGTACTTCGTGGACGAAAAATACTATTGAATCTAATTGATCCAATAAGTACCTTCACACTTACAGGCTTAGAACTGCCGCATGCACAAATTACCTGTGATTTTGTAACGTAGTTCCTTCATGATAAGTCACAATGATACTGCGTATCACAGTCGTATTCTATCGACCACCATTACGATAGGCGCGAGCCCGTTTGCTAACTGATACATAATTGGCGTAGGCTTTTAGGACAGGGAAGAAACTAGAATAGAATAACTAGGTCTTAATGGGATTTGGATACTAGGATAGGTTCTTTTTTATCCTGGTCACGGCACCAAAATGTAACGCCGCCTTTACATTCCACATGTTTCATTTCTATCTGAACTGGCAACTCTGTGGCGCTTCCACGATGACGCCTTCATCATGCTTGCCGGTTTGTTAAATTAATTGGTTTTATATAGGAAATATACATAAATAAATAGTATATTGCCTATAGAAAACCTCCGTGAGTCAGACATTAAAATGTAATGCAACGTGTGACTCTCGACTAAGGATCCGCAGTACTAAGCGCGCCGGCATCGCGAGTGCTCACGAATAAGAACCACATATTGAGTCGAAACGTTTCGAGCGGAACTCGCGAAGTTTGAACCCCCGGTTACTTTTTAACACGTCCAGGCCCATAGTAGCTATGCTCGTAGTCTATATGTCGATAACATTGGAAAGTCCGTATGTAGCGGAAAGCTCCTACAAACCTTAGTGTAAAGCCACACAGCTATATGCGTACCATCATAAGAGACGGAGAGGCTCTTATGCAGCTAGAATAAAAACTGGTCTTAAAATGGCTGACACTTACCATAAACAATCTAGAGCGTATATATATACGTGCGTGCAGGATATTGCGGGGGGATTCAGACTGCCCTCAGCTGGTCTCGCAGTTGTTGCGCCTCCGTGTCCCTTCTCTGTCTCAGGCAAAGTTTAATTTCAGAGCTCGTCATTGCGACTTACTTGCAGCACCTAAAGCGCGCACTGTGGCGTACAGGCAATCACCAAGGGTCCGCGCTTTGCACTACATCAACGCACTTCTCAAGTCGGATTCTGACTGTGATGTTTTTGCCAGTAGTTGGAGGCTAATTTGTGAGAAATGCAAAAACCTTTGTGAAGCGATGGATGACCGTCCGTCCTCAGTTAGTTATTAAGATTGTTGTTATGTGTACTTTCTGTCCTAAATTTCGCAGTGCATTAGTATTTACTGTAATGCTGTGTAATTTCTTTTGTACCAATAAATAAAATAAATAAATAAATAAATATATAGTATCATCTGAGTGTGTAAACTGTTCTATTGCAGGCCCTGCAATACGATATGGACCTGGAGTGCCACGTGGAGGCGTATCCTCCCCCCGCCATCATCTGGTTGAAAGGCGAATTCCAGCTGTCTAACAACCAGCATTACAGGTGAATCATTTTCTGACTCAGAATATTAACCCTTTTAAAAAAATCCGGCCAAGTGCGAGTCGTACTCGCGCACCGAGGGTCCCCGTACAAACCTATAGGTATTAAAGGTATTATAGACCTGAGTATTTGGTATGAATTTCAATTGAATACCTCTACGCGTCCATGAGGAAAGGGGTAGTAACTTTAAAATTATTAAGAATATTTTTATTATATGATGTAACTAAAATTTTACGGTTTTCGCATTTTTTTCTTTATCTGTGCTATAAGACATTACTTCGTACCAAATTTCAAGATTCTCAATTCACGGGAAGTACCCTGTAGGTTTTGATTCCCTTGCGAGTTTCGAAAATTTGCAGCATAAACGGCTGTATCTTTTGATTGCATTGGCTTAGAAGTTTGATTTTTTCACAGCTCCAAGGGCCATTAGACCTGAGTATTTGGTATAAATTTTAGCTTAATACCTCCACATTTTCCTAAGAAATGGGTCTTGACAGACGGACGAACGGACGACAAAGTGATCCTATAAGGTTTCCGTTTTTTCCTTTTGAGGTACGGAACCCTAAAAAACATTGTTTCTCCTCTAACCCATGATCACCTCCGCAGCATCTCTCACTTCGCGACGGCGGACGAGTTCACGGACACGACGCTGCGCGTGATCACGGCCGAGAAGAGACAGTACGGCTTGTTCACCTGCAAGGCGCAGAACAAGCTGGGCTCCGACGAGGGACAGGTGGAACTTTTCGGTGAGTCCATATTACCACTTGACAACTTTTATGGAAAAATCAATTTTATCAATTTTGGAAGAAAAAAAACAATTTTTTGAAAAAATATCAATTTTGGAATAAATAACAGTTTTGGAAAAAAACTTAATTTTGGAAAAAATATCAGTTAATTTTTGGTACAATCTGTATATTTGGGAATTGGTTGGCCTAGTTTTTTCCTTAGTAGTTACTCTCATGTCGTTCCCTAGAAACCATTAACCCGGTATGTCCCCCGGCGTGCGGCCAGACCCGGTACGGGGGCGGCGCGGCCTCCATGGCCCCTTCGGCCGCCACCATGACGCTCATATGCGTCCTCTACGCCACACACGTTCTCAGGAGGTACCTATTCATTATTTAGAAATAGAAAACTGTTTGATATGATATAGAGAGAAAGAATGAAATGTGTTTTTTTAACCGTCTTAGAGCCGATGCCCACTTAAAGTATCATACGTGAAAAAAAAGATAAGTTAAGTTTTTAGTAACAAAAGGTAATTAAGTGTGAAAAATCCTATATGCCGCGCGGTTAGAGTTCGTACCATATTTTTTGTATTAAAATTAATATTAATACAAAAAGTACATTTACATTTAGAAAAAAAAACACCTTTTTTTAAGTTCTTTGTGAAGTATACATTAACTGGGCTTCGGCTCTAAGATGCTTAAAAAAACACCCTGTATAATGGAAAAATAAACCATCTTCGTCTGTAGCCCCGACAGGACCCGAACCTGCGATCTCTCTATTAACGCTAGAGTGCTTTGACCACTAAGCTACAAGAACAGTGACTGAAGTCGCGTATCTTTCAACTATTTTCCGGCTACGAATAGCGACCTCGGTTTCGTTAAGAAGTAGAAAACTTTTTATTCGAACATACTGTTAATCTGAGTATTTTCTACGTCCAAAATATATATTGTAGAATATTAAATGATACATAAAATAACTATAATTGGTAGGTGGCGAACAACTCCGAAATATAAAGAAGAAAGTTTTTAACCAATTACTTGAGAGATAGTTTTTTTTAAGCGTTTGATTAATTCAACAACACTATATATCAAATTACAAGAAAGTTGGAACATTAGGTTCGGTAAAAAAGAAAAAAAACCTTCTTTTAACGAACTCAAAAACTACAAGCGTTTCAGGGTTAGTATTTGGTGAGATTACAACATACATGTATGCAAATATTCTAGCAAAAAGAAAACCATTTTCTCGCCTTTTTTCAGTTTTTTCATTACACAGCTATACACTTTAAAGTCGACTAGCTTGTACCTATGAGAATAAGAGATTTCAGAGACTAAAGAGGTATTTCATCTGATAACTATGCTTTTTTCCAGAATCGTCAATACCCGATATTAGCTACCGTTGCCTCCACCTGGACACGGTTCGGTAGATACAGCGGATCCGCGCGCATACACACAAACATACACATATCAATGGTCGTATTTTATTTGTTTCGGTACCCACATGGTATAACAATTTATAATACAGAGACACGAATATTCTTTGTCGAATGAAAATAACTGCAAAACTTGCACTGTACAGAAGTTGACAGCAGCAAAAAGTTTGTCGATTCAATTATCAAAAAAAAAAAAAATGTTTAATCGATCTACTCATTTCATAAATAACGTTTCATAGATATTCATTAAAAAACAACGTTTCGCAAACTAGCGATTGACAAATAAGTTGTTTCATAATATTGTTTTACAAATAGAGACTAATTATTTACTTGAAAAAACATATTATAATTCATTATTTTGATTATTGCCCTCTGCCACTTCAACTCGCAAATTCGCTAAACTATGTGGTACCCTTAATTCTTGGTATTTGAGGACTATTTGACTAAAAAATGTGGACAATTTCCTTACGATATTGACCTCCTTTAGGATATAAGTACCCGTTTGTGCGACGCTGACTTATGCTGCTTTGATTTATAAAGATGTAATTACAATGCATCAAAATACTTATCGTTTCTATTTATACTGAATGCAGTTTTAAGAGTCGCTGTATTATAAAGTCCTCATTTGACCCACAACATGGATTGTCTAATAAAATATTTACGAAATCATCACAATTTGAAGATGAGTCTTAACGCATTAACTTGTTCTTTTACTTGAGTGCACAAAAACACCAATGAATGTGCCATTTTGAGAGAATATTTTTTTTATATCTGCTTACTATGGCAATAAGCAAAGCCTGAAGTGCCTTGCATTTTTTTATAAGTATGAAAATAGTTTTTTTATTCAGTTTCGTAGCTAAAATATTTTAAAAAAACTGTAATATAATAAGCCTTCATACACGATTCGTATTCTGATTCTATCAATGTTGCAATGGTAGCAGATTTTTATTATAGATATAATGCATTCCGAATAAATAAAAACACCATACAATACTTAGCCCTTTTAGTAAAGTGATGTTATATTTTTATATTTTACTTATATGCCTTATGATATTAAATTTATTCCGAATGCAGCATTCAAACTCCAAAAAACAACTGTCACTTACTCGTATGTATCGCAGTTGTTTCAAAATTAATGTTAACTTATTTGTAACACCTCTGCATTCAAGTTATTCGTACTTTATACCTACATAAATAAGACTAGATTTATTATCACTAAAATATGCATTTATACATGAACTGATATATAAAACTATATACAATAAAAACTAAAGCAAACTTTTTTCTACATGTATGATGAGCTGTCATCTCAGTATAATTTTACGCTTTAAGGTTATAAACTGTATGGAAATGCCAGCTGTCATAGGGGTCATTCACAAATTACGTCATTTCAAAATAGTGGGGGGGGGGTCGGGCCATTGGATGACGATAGTCATTTTATTAAGCGGGGAAGGTCCATTTCAAGGAATAACAGGATGATGATAGGGGGGGGGGGTTCAAAATCGACAAAAAAAGATGACGTAATTTATAAATGGCCCTATAAGCGTATGGTATCGTACCAAAGATACTCGCAGCATTACCTCGCTGAATAGCAGTACCATTCGCTATGCAAGGAAGCTGCCAGCTCTTTGGGCTCACGTGTGGACAAGCCTTTACAAAGCTCGTTAACCCATTCGCCGCTACAGAAAAAACCGCCCAAGTGCGAGTCGGACTCGCGCACGGAGGGTTTCGTACCATTATCTATAAAAACGGCAAAAAAATCACGTTTGTTGTATGGGGGGCCACTTAAATATTTACTTCATTTTATTTTTAGTATTTGTTGTTATAGCGGCAACAGAAATACATCATCTATGAACTGACTAGCTATCGCGGTTCATGAGATACAGCCTGGTGACAGACAGACGGACGGACGGACAGCGAAGCAAACTCATCTCATTTGTGAATCTCCCGGGATAGAAAGCGCTGGGCTCAGTCTCGATCCAGATAGGCGTTTGGAATTAGAATACGATTATTACATAGATGACGTGCAAAGTGTGCAGAATCTTACCAGCAAGACACATGACGCTTTTCTGCTTTATGCAGATCCGTACTATGATACATTTTATGTAGGTTTCCTTTGGGTACGGAACCCTAAAAAAAGTGTTTTGGAAGTCGGTGACAGGTGAATGGTTTAAAGTTGCCGAGGGCTTTGACCCCAAGAGTCTTGAGTCTTGACGCCGAATGCCTTGAAATGGTATTGAGAGAGATTCTGTGGCCTTTTTAGCTTAGTATTTAGATTTAGATATTCGTTTTTAAGGACCATTTGGACCACAGTGAGGTCGATGTGACTGTGACACTATTTTATTTACGTCACACCTGGCCATAATGCGAGTTTTACTGCACGCTGCGCGTACGGGAAAACTTGCATTATGGTCAGGTGAAGACGTAAAATATTGTACTCAACACGGGCGGTAATTCGTAAAGCCCCAGAGCGCATATTTATGGCCCTCACCTTCGGTTCGGGCCACAAACACCTGCGATCTGGGGCATTCACGAATTCACCGCCCTAGTTACGTAATGTACTAATTGTCACGACTGTAACACCAAGGCGTGCCTTAAAGTTATTATTATTATAGCACTATTAATTACCGACTTAAAGAGTTTTTTATAGTGATCGTTTGTGCAACTGATAATCCGTCCATATTATAAATACTTCTATTTTGTATCCTATTTTACATTAATTCAATTAGAACTTTATGTCTGCATAAGCTACGGTAGCCCAGTAAGCTACGGTAGCCCAGTGGTTCAGGCATGCGGCTGTCAAACGGCGGTCGTGGGTTCGAATCCCGGCTCGTACCAATGAGTTTTTCGGAACTTATGTACGGAATATGATTTCATATTTACCGTTAGCTTTTCGGTGAAGGAAAAACATCGTGAGGAAACCTGCGAAGAAATTCAAAGGTATATGTGAAGTCCCCAATCCGCACTGGGCCAGCGTGGGGACTACTGCCCGTTCCCTCTCATACATGAGAGGAGGCCTGTGCCCAGCAGTGGGACGTATATAGGCTGATGATGTGTCTGCATAGTTAGATTTACATATATCATACTATTTATTAGTATATTGAATTAGAAATCATCAATTATTTCAGTAAGCATATGTTATTATTGTGATTTTTTTTATTACCAAAATGAATTTAATTTGTATTTCGTATTGTTTTGTATTTTGAATAATAAATATAGTAATTTACGTAGACGAAAATGAAATGTACTGGTAAATATTAAATACTAACCCCGAACCTATATCAACTAAAATGTGTTTTGTCCCTTTCTCGCGAAGACAGATGTGACAGTGACAGATAAAGACAGTGACGCCACTTTTTAGCTTAACCAGGTTTAATGAACTTTTATGAATACGGACGTACATAAATTTGATAAAACAGAGTTTCGTATAGTATATTTCGTATTTTTCGATTCGTGGTTGATTCTACTAACGTTCCAACTGTCAGTCCCCTGCTCGCATTATTGACAAAGTTAAAAAAACCTTAACATGCCATGCCAGTTTGCTTGTACATCCATACTAATGTTATAAAATGCGAAAGTTTGTCTGTCGGTTACCAAACCGCCGGACCGATTTAGATGAAATTGGGTATATTTAAGCTCCCGGGGAAGGACAGGATAGTTTTTATCCCGGAAATCATCCCAACGAGGGTGAAAGGGGGGTGAAAATTTGTATGGAATACGATAAACTAGTTTACAATAATGCGATCTGGGAAATACCGGGGGCGTGAACACTTCTCGAATCACCCGTAAAATGAGATATTCTCCTTTTTAACCGACTTTAAAAAAAGGAGGTTCTCTATTCGGTTGTATTTTTTTATTATATTGTTTTATTAAGTTAAATTACTAATGGCTTTAAGATAAGGATAACGCATACTTTTACTGATACCGTCCGTCCTATATATACTATATTGATTTCTTCTTAAACATACAAATTGTCACCCAATGACATGTAACGATGCCGTCCAACAACCAACTTTACTTGTCAGATGACAATCAGCCTGTTGTCGCGACAATTGTGTTATACAATATATACATGATACATTTATAAGTCACTTTACATTAAACTGATCCGGATTTAGAATTCTAAAATGGAATCTCATACGTTGAACTGACTTTTTTTTCTGTATTTACCATAGACTATTATAATGTTTTAGTTTACTATTATAAGGGTTTTAACCAATTTTTTTGTGGTTTTAACTCCTCATGTCTACAAGTAAGCTATGACAATAAGATTTATTTTTTCACTGCTTTTTACACGTCCAACTAGTTTTCAAGGTAGTATGAATGATTTCAGCATTTAAGTGTTTTATTGTATAAGAAAATTTGTATTTTATATACCTCTCAGCGAGCAGGTTAATGTCTGTATGTCGCGGAAAGGGTTAATACGCTGCCTTCTGTAGCATAACTTATGAATCTCTTTAGCCTGATATTATTATTTTATTCTGGATCTAAGCTTTTATTCCACGAGAATGTCGCTTACGCGCGATATCTTAATTAAATTAATATAGAGAAAACACTGTATTTTTTTTTTGGTCGAGTAGTTGGCCTAGTTAATTGGTTTTAAAAAGTTCCGTGGTTAAAAGAAAATTGGCCATACAATTCTATGGTTAATTTTCGTATCAGAAAGGAACTTTTTTAACTACTACCAATGAACCACGCTAACTACTGGCCAAGAATTTGGGCCTCACCCTTTTAGGAGTCAGACGCCATCGCGCGGACTGTCTCGCATTTTAAGTGTTCTAATTAAAAAGAGACAGAACGGCTATCTCGCCGCGAGACAACTCGCGCCGTCTTGTGCCAACCGTGCCGTGCCACATACCGCTGCGACTAAACTAGGCTCTCGCGCAACGAGGTCACGATTCATCCGCTCGCGGCAGATAACGCAGCAGGTGTCCATGGGCTTTGTTATCCGCTTACCATCAGACCGTAAGCGGTAATTAAGAGTCCGCAGTAAGCTCGATTCTCCATACAAGCGTAGTTACGCTCTCATTTTAAAACTACGTGTTGGATTGTAACGAAACTTTGCATGTACAATGAAATGAGGTATATCTATGTCTGTAATTCGTTTATGTAGCTGCAGATACCATAGTAAAAAAAATACAGCTAATTTAACTTTTTCATACACAAATTGTTTTCTGCTGTATTTCGTTTGTTTTATAAACTGGAACCATATAAACTATTTACAATAGATATACCTCATGTCATTGTATATGCAAAGTTTCGTCACAATCCAACACGTAGTTTTAAAATGAGAGCGTAACTGGGAAGGTGAAATTCGGCCGAGCTTACTGCGGACTCTTAAAGATTCTCGTGGAACCTTTCTTTAGAATCTTGTGTCTAAGTACATTTCTGTAATAAACCGTTTCTCAATAATAATGCCACTACATTTTTTCGGAGATTTTCTGTAACTTTTATGTTATTCTACTCAAAATCACGATTTCTTTCCATCCCAATAGGAGAAAAAAAAGTGTCCCAAAATTTTCATACATACATCTTTCAACTTTCCTATTGTGTTACCACCATACAAAGTCTAAGGTAAATGGTGACACAATAGGAAATATTCTTTGGGACAATTTTTTGTCTGACCAGGGTCGAAAGAGCTCCTGATTCTGAGTGGAAATAATTAACATATCATTCCTAGGAGTACAATTAATAGTAGTGGCATTTTTTGAGAAACGCTTTATTAAACGCAATTTAATATTTAAGACATTATTATGTCTTAAATTTTTTTTTTTTTTTTCTCTTTATTTAAGGAGCTTGTCACACAAGTGATCATGTCGCTCCGTTATAATCAACAGGACATATTTTTCTTAAGTACGAATTATTCTATTGACAACACACTTTCGAGCTAACTGCAATAGTGATGTGGCCTCGTCTGACAACGGGGTAGCCAGGGCACTATTGCAGCTCCCGACATCATAGCTGGTCATAAATGCCAGACGTCGCCTGACAGCTTCGTTTCGGACACATTCCATTATAACATGGTATACATCTTCTGGTACATCACATTCATCACAATTCGGAGATGCCACTTTTCCCATCAAATTACCGAACTTGTTTAATGGTATATGTCCGGATCGCAGTCTCATCAGTCTTAAATATTCTTGGTACTACAATCGCCATCAGATATATCAGAGCGGCCAAAGTGATCACAAATATCTGAACAAGTCTCTATTGTCGAGGCATTCGAGACATGTTCAGATATTTGTGAGCACTTTGGCAGCTCCGATATATCTGATGGAGACAGTACATTACGCTTCTTCCAAGTGATTTTAGTTCTTCACAATATTTTACAATTTATTGAGCTGATTTGGTTCACATATTTTTTTAAGTCGATTTAGTTTCGCAGTTTCACAATTTTCAAGTATACTTTTTGCAAATAATTTCTTATACATCTGTGTATTTTGTATGAATTCTCAATGTCCACTGTGTATGTTTAGTGCAAGATTTTGTTTTTAATAAAAAAAATGTATAAGAAAAAAAACTGCTATTTTATTTCTTCACTACTAGTCCTGCAAGTCGATCACGTAACGCATTGTACGTACGTTAGGTAATCTGAATGTCATAAACAGCTCCTTGCCCGTGGTCCACCTAATCTGTTCACCTGGGTGGACCACGGGAAGGTTTTTCTACCCGTGGTCCACCTAGAAGGACTAAGGTAAAAACTTATTGGTGGTGGTTCACCTCGGTAAACTTTTCCAGTAGATATTCATCTATACAGTCTACTGGAAAAGTTTACCGAGGCCCCAAAATTACACGCAAATTACCAAATACGAGATGTACCAAAATGTTTTTACGCGTAATACCAAAATTACTACCCAAGTCAGGTCGGTGTAGGTACGACGACGAGCGAAGCGAGGAGGAGTGTTAGGTGTACTGCGACCTTATAGCCGCGGCAGCGGCCGGCGAAGCGCCAGAACCGAGAATGTGATATTTCACTTCCTCATATTAAAGAAGGTCTTTTAGCAAAGTTTACATAGGTGTACCACGGGTAAAAAAAATGCTCGTGGTTCAACTCAGTCCACCTAGGTGGACCACGGGTAGAAAAAACTTCCCGTGGTCCACCCAGGTGAACAGATTAGGGAGGGAAAAAAACACAGTTTGCATAGTCATTTTATATTTCACTTTAACCCCTTTATATATCGTAGTATCAAATACTGTTTCATAAAACAACTTAAACAGATATATTTTTAACTACCTACATTTACAAGTTCAACTGCCATAGCCTCTAGCCGCCCAGCACGCAAAACCTAACACCGAAATTTGAGTCACTTAAATGGAATGTATTTTCAACAACTGACTTTTAAAAGGCCTATCATAAGGTACCGTAAATGAAATTAAGTCATTATTCCGGTCTGTGATATTTAATTTCTGCGATGCATGCTCATATATTTTTTTACATTATGAACGTTTTGACACATTTTTGATACAAACGCTTTTTTTTGTACAGCTGAAATACATGACTTTTGTTAAATTAACATTAACTGTCAAATTTACCATTGACCGCCACAGGTCGCGTCAGTGTGATTCAGGCCTAAGGCCTGCAACACACTGGCGCGGTCGGCGGTGGCGGACAATCATCGGATAATAGTAAATTTGACAGCGAATGCTTAACTATGGTCCGCCGCGGCCAGGCCGCGCCTGTGTGATGTGGGCTTGAAGCATGACGCGGTCTGCGGTGGCGGTCACTAGTAAACTTATAATAAATTCATTTATAACTAACCGGGATCATGTTGAATATACTTGAGAAATAATCGTCTAGTACCCATAGTACAAGCTGTGATTAGTTTGGGACTGGGTCGATTTTTGTAAGATTGTCCAGTATTAATATTATTATTAAATACAGAATAAATTGTTGAGAAATAGGTCCGTACAACATGTCGAGGTGGTGGGTAACAATCCGACCACATGTACACATGCAATTTCTCAGTGCAACTTGTTTCACAGTTGGATCAGCAGCGCAACATGCCACCAGACGATAGCAATTAGTCAGCTTCGGATAAATTGGGGCTGACAAATCATGACATGTATACACCCCATCACTTGTAGAGCTGTGACATGGGCCCTTAATGAGAAATGTTAAAACACATTGACACTTTATAAAACAGATGTTAGAATAAAACTGTTACATTGGTACAATAAATGCTTAAAATTAGCTAATATACATGCCATTTAAAAATAATCTATACAACGATGTTTTGAAATTCGATGTTTTGAAACATGTAACATGTCATCTGTCAGTTTCGGCAAACAAATAAGTAGGGTATTGTTTTGATTGACATGTTAGATGTTTAAAAACACCGAAAACACGGCGCAGTGGACCCGTCTTAAGGTATAAATCATATTTTTATGTCTATTTACTCTGTACATATGAGGTGGAGTCTTGTAATTGCAACTTGGTATATCTGTCTGGTAATTGCAACTAAATTTAATAATGCCCTGTATGATCACTATCATATAGAGGGCATTATTAAAATTAGTTGCAATTACCAGACAGATATAACTAAGTAGTTGCAATTACAAAACTCCATCTTGTATGTATTATGGTGGGTACACACTGAGCAAACGAACGACCAACGAACGCGAAGCATTTACGTGACAGCTATTTGTTAGAGTGAGATACATAGCCGTTCGTTGGCTTGGTGTGTACCCACCATTAGGTGTAGCGTCTCCTTATATGTATTAGGAGACGCTACACTAGCAAAATTGGCGTGATACGGCCCGTGTGTCGGAAGCACGGCGCCCAGCCATTTCAAGGTCACTCCATACAAGATTTTCCGTGACATTGCTTGGCCGTCCTGCCGATTTCGCTCGTGTAGCGACACCTTTTCAGAGATGTCAACTACCATAAAGCTGCCAGGACTGACCATAAAGTGTAGATTGCTAGAACGGAGAAAATTAGCCTCACTAACTGATGAAGGTAGTAAAGCCTGAAACAAAAAAACAAACGGGTTACACTCACCATATTTTTGGGATATAAGGGGAAGTACTTTTAATACCTTAAACTGGGGTTACTTTGATTCGAGGGGTGACTTTGATCAAAACCATTTTATGTGTGACTTGTGGCAGTGTGTTATTTGATAATTATCTATTATAAAGCTGCAAACGCACAGAGAGCGGTGGCGGGAGGGCGCGGCGCGGTGCGGAGGCGGTACCGGTTGTAATGTTCGAGCTAATACGGAAGGGTCCGCACAGAATACCGCGCCGCGACGCGCCGGTCTGTGCGGATCAATTCATATTAGCTCGAACATTACAACCGGTAGGTACCGCCTCCGCACCGCGCCGCGCCGATGATGATTAAATGATGAAAGTAACTTGAAAGTAGCCATACTTTTACGGTATATAAATCTTTATAGCTTTTTTGAAACATTTTTTTTTTAAATAAGTCCTTAATATTGCTATCAAATAAAAAAAATGCTAGTGCAAGAAGTAAATAAAATCTAAATTCGTTAAACGCTGCCGCTAAAAAACCGGAATTGATCCGGCTGAGCTAAAAAATGTTTACAACGGTTCTCTAAATCATCTCCGAAAATTTTATGTACGAATATCACATCGCAACCAATTTTTCGCATAATGTCATTTCGCCGAATGTTTAAGTGTCAACTTATCAAAAGGTTAAGTTTTATTTCCCAACCTCACGGTTACCAACTGTATGCATGGACTTTTTTTCCTAGTCACTTTTCAAAATGCCACCTTTCGAGTAGCAGAATGGGTCAGTTTGACTTATATACATTTCGTGGTATAACACTTACCAGATGTTTTATTTAGTAACTACATGTGTTTTTTTTTTAAACAAACACCTGCCAATTATTTTAACCTCACCTAAACCTTACCTAACCGCCAGCGTGTCGACGTCACCCCGCTACGCGGGGTACCTATTTCCGCTCTAAGGGACACAAGCTAACCCTAACCTACAAATAACGTCACTGTTACGATTTTATGTTATTTTTTAATACGGGGGCTTCGCCCCCGAACCCCCATTATCAGTGACTTCATCTCCCTATCCCCACTTTCCTCCTTGTAACTTATATAAGATTAAAAAGTTTGACTATGTTAATGCTGTCTTGTTCTTTGTTGTAAAAAGTTGGCTTATGTAAGAAAAGGGAACTGTTGCACCGACGAAACGTTATTCGGTTAGTAGTTGTTTGTCGAACTGAAAGATTTGTCCTTGGACATATCGCAAAAAATTTAATTCATTACAATAATCGACTTAACAATAATTCTACCAAATGAATCTGTTGTCGTACAAAAATTTGCCATTAGTTAGTTGTCAAGGTGAATCATCGGCGAAAAGTTGGTTGGCAAGTGAAATTCGGACATAACAAATTCGGAGAAAAGGCAGAACCCCGTTTACAACAGCATAAACATTGGGGGTGTCGCAGCATAAATGTATTGCAAATTTTAAAAATATTCATCGGTTTACTCCTTTTTAACCCACGACGCAAGAGATGAGTGTTATAAGTTTAACGTGTCTAATGAACCGATTTTCGTTTAGTTTTTTTTGTCATACATAATTTTATCCCGAGTGTTCTTAGCCATGTTTCATGAAAATCTTTTCAGCCGTTTTTGAGATATTGGACTTTGAAATGAAATGTGTATGTCTATATATTATAACGTACCTTTCAGCTTCCTATTTCAAACGAAAAGCGGCCTATTACATATAAACAAAGTGATTGCATTGGACCAATTTAGGTACCTACACGGAACTCTAAAATGATGACGATGACCACACATACCATTAATCAGAATTGTTAATTACCTTCTCCACTTGATCCTGGCTTGCGGCAGTGTATCGTCACTTTCTTTAAACATATACCGCCTAATCCCGACAAGGTAGTGCTGGAAATACTGCTCCCAACTCACTTCACTCATGCTGAATGGGAATATCTGGAAAATAAGAGTCATCACCATCATCAACTACTCATTGAGACGATTATAACGAACCCAAACTCAACGGGGTTACGTCGGTTAAGTACTGAATTCCCATGGCCACCTTCTGTCTCCATCATCAGATCAGCTCGCTGGTACGAACATAATATTGAATTGTCATCCAAACTATACTTATACCCAAAATTTCAGCTCAGTCAGTCACCGGGAAGTGGGTCAAATATAACTTGCAAGATTTGTCCCATACATACTAACAGGGCAAGTTAATATAAAGCTTGTAATGACGAAAATGCACTTTACAGTACGTGCTCACTTGTAACAATGACGCTAGCGTACAGTCTCTTCGCTGTCTTGACTGGCGGAGAAGAGGTTAATTTACTTGGTAATTAGTTAGTTTTTATACCTGTTTGTCATCTTCTGGCGTGCTGTCCCACATCTCTCTGATGTTCCGGTTGCAGAACTGGATATCTCGCGTGCAGAAGTAGGACAGAACAGAAGAGAACTTGTGGATCTTACGGTACACTTTCAGCATCCTGTAGAAAAGAAGAATAGTCTAAACAAGCGACGTGTTTATTAGCAACTTAGGGGCCATTCATAAATTACGACATGTGTTCTTGTACAACACGCATTATAATGTATTTTTTTTTTGTATTAATATTCAGTTTGACTTATTTTAAGTAGGTTAATAACTATCATTGTTAATAGTTATTTACGATACAAGTGCCGACAATAGGAAATTCGCAACGAGTGGTGATAAATTAAAACAAAGTGTTTTAAATCGACACGAGTTGCGAATTACCTATTCGCACGTGTATCGTACAAGGTTTTACTGTACATATGGCTCTTTAAAGTTTTGACATATGCACGGAAAGTGCTCTTTTCCGCACTAGTGCGGGAAAGTAGCACCATATATACTGTAAAAGCTTTTTTTGGCAAAAAATTACTGACTGTTGAGTTTGTTTCGGCGTTTCTTCTTAACAATTGCTCTTATTTTTCAGAAACGCTGGTAGAATGTTGACTTGTAAAAGTGCCATTACTGGCTATTTGCAGACTAATAATCCATTTATTTCACTCCTCGAGGGTTTTCTTCAAGACTTTGGGTGATTTAGTGAGTTGAACCACATACAGCTGGGTGAGGCCGCGGAGCGTTTCAACCGCCACACTTTTATGTAAGGTCAAGTTGGGTAAGTGAAACAGCGGGGCAAATGGAACACTTTAAAATATCTCCCATGTAATAACTACATCAAGCCGCAGTGCGGGTCGGTTGAGCAGTTAGGGTCGCAATAGTTTCACGTATAAATAAGACATGGCGCTGCGGGTCGCGAGTGAAAGAAACAGAGCTTTGGGAAGTGTCAGGCGGGGAAAAAATATTTGCGACTTCCACGTGGCCGAATTTCTAGTGGTTTAGTGTCTCAAATCGAACTTATTGGGCTGTAATTAATGTAAGTACCTACGATAATTTTTAACTAAATTTGAATGAATTCGTTTCGCTTAAAACTTAAACCAGAATAGCCAGCTTAGCCAGAGTTTGATATTTAAAACCATAATCTAAAATTGACATATTGAGGCAAGTGAAACAGTTCGGGCCGGGGAAAGCGAAACGTATGTTTCACTTACCCCCGTTCAGGGAGTCTAAACATGTTTAATTAATTAGGTACACCTTTTAAAAAGATTGAAGATCTTTAAACATTAAGTTGTTAAACAGTTGTGCTTGGTTATTATCGAAATGTAAATTTTGTATTCTCTATATTTCAACTATGTTACTTCAGGAACTCTGTAGTTTACATTTTGTTACCTTGCCTTAGTAAATAAATAAATAAATTAAAAAGATTGTGTGTAGTAAGTGTAAATATATTTCAAACTATCATTTTGTAAACAACACTTATTATAATTCAACTCATTATTGTGATTTTAACGTATTAATTGCCACTAATTTTACACGAATACTTTTATCTACACCCATAGTAAAGCCTCTTTAAAGTGTTCAAAAACTATAGGTAACGACCAGCTTTTCAATACTAAATGTCACATTCTTATAACGACATGCTAATTATAAACTACTATAACTTAGGTCCGGTATAGTCCTCTTAAACCGATGTTGACTACCCCTGACTTTTAATATTATGTTACACTTACTCCGGAATTCATATTTTTTGTTGCTGCGCAAAAATAAACCTATATTTTAGGGTCTCATGGTTCAAAACTGTTTAATCACTTTCAGATGGATTGTTACCTACATATAAAATTGCTGTTTATGCTAGTACTAAAAGACAAATACGACTGTTTCGCTTATTACCTCGAGAAGGGGGAAGTGAAACAGTTTTATTTCTGCGGAAGTTTCCTGTTTTTTACCGATTCTGAGCGCACTTAGAGTTATATGTTGCTGAATTTATAACACATTATTATATTTGCAGAAGTACATTTTATACTGTCGCTGTGCTTTAACATAGTTTTTATTTGAGTCATGCCATCTGAAGAAAAAATAAAAAAAATAAAGTATGTTTGACTTACCCAACACCCAACTTGACTTTAATGATTTATTAGCGAATAAAACCTCAGGGTGGCATTTACTTTTAATGTAGGTATATCATATCGCAAGAATACAAATATACAAAATCGAACATCAATTACTACTGGCCAGAGGTCATTATCGCAGGGAAAATCTCTATAGCGCGATTCAGGAATCGACCCGAACGGTACAGCGCCATCTAGCGGTCAATCGACGAAACTTATGTACAAATGATGAAATGACACACGGCCGAACGCGATTCACGCGCACGCGGCGGCACGGGTGATTTTGACAAGCGAGGCCCTTAAAAAATCGTTACATAAAAGTGCGGCAGTTGAAACGCTCCGCGGCCTTCCCAAGGTATAACTTTAAACGTTTAATTCTTACTTTGGTTGTCTTCCCAGACACATGGCTAATGCGTCAACCAGCGCTCCTGGCAGCAGATGGAGGAAGATGATATAGAGCTGGTTCATCCACGCTGACCGGTGCAGTGTCAGGGACACATACCTAAAAAAAAAACAAAAGCACGTCATTATTAAAATTACTTACCTATAAGTAGACTAATAATAGTAGATTAATTGTAGACGTTGGTACAGTCAGCATCAAAAGTAACTGGTGAAACGAAGATGTCAAAAGTCTTTATGAAAAGGGAATAAGAGCTTTTGAAGACGTCAATTGCGCAGTTACTTGGTCACGTCTGCCGCATGCCCGGTGAGTTATGGGCTAAGCTACGAAGTGGAAACCTCAGAACTCGAAAAGGAGACGCGGCAGACCTCGTCGGCGACGGCGGGATGAGGTGGACTCCTTTTTAAAGGACTGGCCAGATCAAGCTAAAAACCGCGATCATTGGAGAAGAGGGGGGAGGGCTTTTGTCCAGCAGTGGAGCACATCAGGCTCTATATCATCGCTGCGCTTGTAAAATCCGCTCTGTAAAAAACCTTAACTTTTCAGGAGACACAAAAACATGTTAATTCTGTAACCAGGGTCAAAACTATACAATTAAGTGTGGCGAAAATTTCATAATTTGTGGTTTAAATAAATTCACTTATTATTCTAGGACATAAGTACAATGTTTTATGAATATGTTTGGCGCACGACGGATTTTAAATGTGTGCGTTTTAATCAAAAATATAAATATTTCTTGTGACCTACAGGCGGTTTTTCCAAGTCGCGATTAATCCCATTCGCATATTTTTCCACTTTTTGATCTCAATAGCATCTTTTTACTCGAAGTGTCGGTGCAGGCTCGTTGAGGGATAAGTGATTGTTGTTCTGTGTCGTCTACTTGAAACTTCCTCTTGAACGGTTTAGGTAATAAACTATATAAATGTAAACAAAACAAACTAAGTACGTGACTTGGTCATTCAACCAATCATAGCAACCTTTTGTATCTATGGTATCTTATTGGCTGAATGACCAAGGCACGTGGTTTTTGAAGTGAACACTTCTTTAGCGGCGCTGTGCACTTTTTGGGATGGGGACAAATTGTTAAACTCGCGTCAGGACACGTGACCGTAAGGTGAGATCTAACCTTAGGTACGCATGATGCGTAGACAGGCTAAACTGAACCTTAATTGTAGTGCGTTAAGAGACAGCGCTGGTCTTGCGTTGTGACCATACTATTTCGAGGATTTTGTGTTTATGCATTTTCTTACCAGGCGCCATAGGGTAGGAGGTAAATCACACACGCAGATGCGCAAAATTCGTGCAATTGCGATGGCAATTCCCAAAAATGGACGCGGTTAACCAATGGCGGTCTGTCTGCGCGCGCGCTTATCTATTGGCTGATAATAATAAAATGGCCCCTTTACCTACCTACCTCGATGTTGTACAGTACCAGGGCTGCAGGAAGATAAGTAGTTCAATTATAGGATATTAGTTTCGGCGCCGCCGGGCAGATTCGAATTCCCAAAAATGGGCGGGTCTAGACATCCACTAGCGTTGCAGTGGGCGTGGTTAATCAATGACGGTCTACCTGCACGCGCGCTTATTGGCTGATGAAAATAAAATGGCCACTCGTCTTGAAAATATCCAATTTATACCGTTATTCAGCTGGGAAATGATTTGCCGGAAGCGAATTCCACTCTTAAGGTGACGTGAGCTCGGCGCTTGGCCGCTTACGAGGGGGTGAGGTGCGGGGCTTGAGGGGAGCAGGCGCGGGGCTATCCCGCTTGCAACTGCAACCGCGCGTAATGTTTTGCCGATGCCGAGATGCCACAGTATAGCGTCTATCAGTAGTACAACACTAGTCAACACAACTGTATAAAAATACTTTGTAATAGAAGTGAATGGAAGTTGTCTATTGAAATAAAGTAGTTATTTTATTTTCTCTTATCCTTATATTATATTATTGTGAAATAGAGTTTATTTGCATTTATGTTTAGTACGACTACTTGGCAAAAAAACGAAGTAAATGTTCCTTGCGAATTATAATTCTATATTGTTTCTTGCATATTTATTATAATTATGCGATAGTAAAAGAAACACATATAGCAAAAATAAAACCTTTTTATTAAGAAGTATATAATCGTGTAGTAGCTGATTGTGCAAGTCGCAAAATGTGCAGGCTACATAAAATGAGCAAATCGCAAACTGTGCAGATCTCATAATGGGCAGATTGCAAAATGTGCAGATCTCACAATGGGCAGATCGCAAAATGTGCAAACAGATCTTTATTTATACTAGTTCATAGTAGTTTCAGAGAGACTCTAAGGCAGATTGGTATAGGTACGACGACGAGCGAAGCGAGGAGGAGTGTTAGGTGAACTGCGACCCTACAGCGCGCCAGCCGAGCGAGCGTAGCGAGCGGGCCGCGGCAGCGGCCGGCGAAGCGCCAGAACCGAAACCATTACTTCCTCAAATTAGATAATCACCTGGACTTTTGTACTTACCTAAATTACTTAGAATCTGTCGTACTCAGATTTAGGACATCGGATTGCCAGTACATGTCGACGGCGGATCGGACCCGCGTGTACGAGTATAGTGTGATTTGCACATTTTGCGACGTGCACATGTTACAATTTGCACATTTTGCGATCTGCACATTTTACGAATTGCACATTTTGCGATCTGCACTTTTTGCGATCTGCACATTTCGCGATCTGCTCCACTGCACGTTTTGTGACTTGCACATGTCCTGGCGAGAAAACAAGAAGGAAAGCATTTCGTGCGAATCAGTGGCATACAATATGAACAACATAATGGTGGAGCAAACGTCACCGAGTCCCAAGATGGCGGAATGGTGGAATAACTTACCACACAGCATTAGAGAACGGATTCTCATCTATGCTCGCCAGGTTGTACTTCATAAACTCCCCCCACGTTATCCTGTTCTCCACGGAACTCACGTAGTTGAAGATCGGCGGCTCAGCTGGGGGCGATCTGCAATGAAAAACATAACATTTTACTATACAGCAAACCTAGGTAGGCAAGTGTTCTAATAAGATTCTACTACTAGTATTTTTTTATGAAAATGTTTAAATACTTCATATAAATTTTACTTTTTATGTTTAATAAATTACTCTAAGTAATTACGAGTAGCTTAAGATTATGTTTCTACCTCTATCATTTTGATTTTGAGTTTAAGAAAGAGACGGATAACATCATACGGCTTAAATTATGTGTTTCAGAGCTTTGAAGACCTCTGACTTCGCGTCCGTCAATGGCTGACACCATTCGATAGAACGAGACGACGCTCCTATCTTGTCATTTATCGCGTGATAAGGCCGACCATGATATGGGGTCTGGACCTATTCAGCGCAAGTGTTCCATCAGTGAGACGACGATTTACCTCGACAATTTTTCGGTAGAAGTAGGGAAACAGTTTAGATAACTCTTTATATTAGTCTATTTAGAAATAAGTACTTAATTATGTAGCTGTACCAAGACGCAAAAGCGCTGACTTTTCGTTTGTCTTTTGCTCACTTATATTTGACATAATTATTATGCTATCGGTGAGGATATGTTATTAGCTCACTGTCACTACTGTTTTAAGCTACAGTGTAGTATTTAAGGTGATGATCTATGTTCCGTATTCGAACCTTTTTGTCATTTCTCTGGCTGGAAGCCGCGTTGTTTAACTGTCGTTCATTTTCCAATTGGACTTATAATAAAAAAGCTGTAAAAAAGACAACACAATTTGCTGAATACATATTTCCAGTAAAAACATAATGTTTTAGTTACATCCACTACATTTTTGGTCCATTACGAGCCAACAGGACACGCTGTGCTACTTGGGAACAACAGTTACCCACACAACACAATGCCGGACACGGAAGAATATAAAACATTAAAAAGCAGTAGAAGCATCATAAAAGGAAAGATCACTAGAATCATCAACTATATTACCGGATTAGATTCAACCGACAAACGAAATTTGAACTTAGAGGAAATAAAATTACGATGTGCCGACTTATCTACACAAATGGAGCGATTTGACGGAATTCAACAGTCAATAGAGCTAATAGAGAACGATGAGAAGAAAGCCGACGACGAACGATCTATCATGGAGACTAGATATTACTCAACCCGGGCGCTCATCAACAAATTGCTGGAGAAAGGCGAAGAGGTCGGTAAGGCGAACAACCAAGTGTACAAACTCCCGAGACTAGAGCTACCTTCCTACAGCGGTGACATACGCGAGTGGCCTGCGTTTAAGAACCTGTTCGAGTGCGCGATGAACGGAGGAAACGTGCCGGAGCTGCAACGTCTGCAGTACCTGAAGGGCTGCTTGAGGGGAGAGGCTGCGAGTTTGATCAATTCCCTTCTTATTATTGATGAAAACTTCGGTAAAGCAATGAGTATATTAGAAAGCAGGTATGAAAACCAAACTATTGTTGTAAATTACCACTTAAAGAATTTCATGAGTTTTCCGATACTCAATAGATCCAACATAAAAGACTTCTTAAATGTATTACAGCAAAGCTTAGATTCATTAAGTGCTTTGAACTTGCCAGTTCAACACTGGGATGTACTTTTAGTGTATATTATCACTCAGAAACTGGACAATTCTCTTAGAGCGGCATGGGAGTTGACACGGAAAGAGACAACAATTCCGAAAATTGCGGAACTTTTAGATTTTATTAAGTTGCGTGCAACAGCATTTGAGCTTATGAATGACAGGTCTGACAAGTTTCCTCAACCCAAATCAACACCCAAGCACGCATACATATCGACTAGTGACAATTGTTACGATACTTGTACCCTCTGTCAAGGACAACATAATATTGCTAAGTGTGTACAATTTCTTGAAATGCCAGTTGACAGACGGATAAACTACATAAAATCGAAGTTCTTGTGCTACAATTGTTTACAGCCGTATACCTACTGCCAAACACAAATGTTCAAAAGGGTCGTGTTTAACTTGCAACGGTAAGCATCACACATTGATTCACCTTGCTAATCCACCTCCAAAGCGAGCTAGTATTGCTATAGCCGCAGGAACAACAGCTCAACAGCAGCAACACACAACTACTATTTCTATGCAACAGCATCCTCTGCAACAGCACAGCCTACAACAGTCGCTGCAACAGTTGACACCGCAACAGCTACCACAACAACAGTTGCCACAGCAACATCCGACACAGCAAGAGTTGACACAAACTACATACGCTATTAAGCAACCGATAGCTAATAATACGCATATACAAGGTCCAAGTAAACATACTTTCGTGACGCCTACAACAATGCATGTGTCTAACACTGGTGATAATCAGATTTTATTGTCCACAGCATTAATTAATATACAGGATGATACAGGCATATGGCATTCTGCACGCGTTTTGTTGGATTCGGGAAGCGAAGTCAACATTGTTGCTCACAGGCTTGTCCAACGCATGAACAGTAAGCTACACTATGATAATCACATTATTCAAGGCATTGGCGAGTCAGGTAAGCAAACGCAATTATGTATGAAAGCGAACATAGCATCTCGACTAACAGATTTTACAGCGAATCTTGAGTTTATTGTCATGGATAACATAACCGTGCCGCTGCCACACAATTTTATAAACACCAACACATGGAATATGCCGGCGAAGCAACACAAATTGCTTGCGGACCCTACATTTTACAAATCTGGCGAGATAGATATGCTTATAGGAGCGCAGCTTTTCTATTCATTGCTGTTAGGTAATCAAATTAGCCTAGGACCGAACATGCCTATTCTTATAGAAACAGTATTCGGATGGGTAGTGTCAGGAAACGTCAACAAATGCGCATCGGGCACTCACAGGAGATACAACGCTCATGTAACTTTACATATTGTTGACACACCTTCCACAGACGATTTACTTGTTAGATTTTGGCAACAGGAAGAGGTAAGCCCTAAAGCTGTGTTCTCACCAGAGCAACAATACTGCGAACAATTATTTATTGACACAACAGTGCAAGATGAAACCGGACATTTTGTTGTTGAAATGCCTATACAAAATGAAAGGGTTCAAGAGTCAGGTAACTCCTTTCATAAAGCATATCGGTGCTTATTAAGTCT
This sequence comes from Epinotia demarniana, assembly GCA_945867215.1. Taxonomy (NCBI): domain Eukaryota; kingdom Metazoa; phylum Arthropoda; class Insecta; order Lepidoptera; family Tortricidae; genus Epinotia; species Epinotia demarniana. The sequence goes on from OX244286.1 coordinate 7,218,778, forward strand.
AGAATCTAGGTTTCAAAAAGATCCATTGCTCTACACACAATATAAAGCGTTCATATACGAATTTATAGAGCTAGGTCATGCTGAGTTTGTTGATGACTTTCAACATAGTCAAGAGCCACACTGTTTCTTGCCACATTTGGGCATTCTGAGACCGGAAAGTCGTTCTACGAAGCTCTGAACAGTTTTCAATGCAAGTAGTAAGACATCGTCAGGACTGTCACTGAATGACATAATGCTTGACGGACCGAACATATACAACGATGTGCTTGACATAATACTTAGATTTCGCATGTACAAATATGCATTTAGCTGCGACATAGTCAAAATGTTTAGAACTATCTTCATCAAAGAAGAGCAAAGGCCGCTACTAAGAATTTTATGGCGTGATTTGAAGTCAAGTCCTTTAAAGTGCATTCAGCTACGAACTGTCACATACGGCACAAAATGTGCGCCGTACTTGGCATGCCGTACTCTGAGAATGCTAGCTGGACAACACAAACAACTATATCCAGAAGCCGCGGACATTATAGAGTCGGAATGTTACATGGATGACTTCTTATCAGGAGCAGACACTGTCGACCAAGCGCAACGAGTTTGTGGTCAACTTATAGACGTGCTGCAAAAAGGAAACTTCAAGCTTCACAAATGGACTACGAACGAACCTAAGATACTTACTCAAACTATACCCACCAATGACAACACAACATACGATTTTACCCCTAGCGGAACTGTCAAAACATTAGGTGTCAAATGGATACCACAAAGTGATATGCTTACGACAGCTATTCCAGAGCTCAAACAGATAAAGCTTACGAAAAGGAATGTACTGTCAGCAATAGCGCAAATCTATGATCCCATCGGTATATTAGCGCCAACAGTTATTATAGCGAAGATACTTATGCAATCTATCTGGAAGGCAAAGATAGACTGGGACTCTGTCATCCCAGAAGATTTGCAAAGAACTTGGTTAGAGTTCCAATATAATCTACCAAAGTTACAGGACATTGAGATTCCAAGATATTACTTCTCTGACATTCCATCATGGATAACTTTGATAGGATTCAGTGACGCTTCTGCGAAAGCCTTTGGTGCGAGTGTATATTTCAGAGCCACATACCTACCCTAACAGAGCACCCACCTGCAGTCTTGTCATGGCGAAGACTAGAGTATCACCAATAAAGACTCAATCTCTGCCACGCCTGGAACTCTCTGGATGTTTGTTATTAGCACAGTTGGTTAACAAAGTGAACAAGGCTTTCAAAGACAAGTTCAAGATTCATGACTTTTTATTAATCACAGATTCACAGATTGTGTTACACTGGATACAGTCACCATACAAGAAACTTCACACATTTGTATCTCATAGGTTAATGGAAATTATAGAACTGACTAAGTCTGAAATGTGGAACTACGTCAACACAAGAGAAAACCCTTCTGATTTACTTACACGCGGAGTTTACCCACAGAATTTACAGTGTAATAGACTTTGGTGGAGCGGACACATTGGTTATATCAAGATCGTTCTACTTGGCCAATGACGTCAGCACCTGTGATAAGTGATGAAGAGTTACAAATTGAAGTGATTCAACCGCGCTCTTCTCATGCTGTTACTCAACAAGACACACCGACTGATTTATATACATTATTTCAGAGACATTCAAACTTTAATAAACTGACAAGAGTGTTAAGGTACATGTTTAGATTCATAAATAACACACGTAGCTCGACTAAAGATCTGTCTTTTCTCACAACTCAGGAACTTAAAAGGGCACACAATTTCATAATTAAAATAATTCAGCGTAAACATTTCTCTAAAGAGTATCAAGAGTTAACTAGTTTGAAATTACAGAGCATACAGTCCACACATATAAACAATAATACAGACTCAAATGATACTAGTAGTGAAAATAATAACGTTGAAACTTACAGCTTATACACTTTTAAAACAAGTCCCTTGCGAAAGCTTAACCCCTTTCTTGATGACGATGATATAATTCGTACAGGAGGTCGTATACAAAATTCAGACATACCTTGTTGTCAAGCTCATCCCATAGTGTTACCCAGTAAAGAATATGTCACAACGCTTATTATTCGACAATTTCATCTGCGTTTGTTGCACATAGGTATTCAAGGTACACTTTTCGGACTAATGCAAAAATACTGGCCTATTAATGGACGTATGGAGGTTAGAAAGGTCATACATAAATGCGTTCGCTGTGTCAGATTTAATGCAGAAGCCTGTGGGCAGCAGATGGCTAGCTTACCAACTCCAAGAGTCACTTTAACACGCGCTTTTTTGCATGTTGGTGTAGATTTTAGCGGAGCAGTTTATGTTCGTAATTTTATGCTTCGAAATTGCAAGTACACCAAAGGATATATTTGCTTGTTTATCTGCCTGTCAAGTAAAGCAATTCACCTGGAGTTAGTTTCAGAATTGTCGTCGCAAGCCTTTATTTGTGCCTTAAAGAGATTTATTAGCCGAAGAGGTTACTGTTCTCATTTGTACTCGGATAATGCGACTAACTTTAAAGGGGCAAATAATGAGTTGCATGAATTGTATCAGGTGTTTAAAAATGATTCATCCTATAGTCAGATCATAGACTATTGTAATATTAACGCCATAGATTGGAAATTTACCATTCCTCTTGCCAGCCACGGCAGCCACATGGGTGGAATTTACGAGGCTGGAATAAAATCTGTCAAAGGATTACTTAAAAGATATTTAGGTAACGTCAGATTAACTTATGAGTTTTTCTACACTGTTTTAGTTCAGATTGAAGGCATACTGAACTCGAGACCTTTATGTTCTGTATTCGATATACCAGACAATGATGATGTTGTTTGTTTGACGCCTTCTCATTTTTTGATTGGGTCACCGATCTCAGATCTGCCTGAGCCTAGTCTAGTGAATAGAGTAGAAAATAGACTAAATATGTTTCAAAAAATTACTCAAATAAAACAAAAGTTTTGGGTTCAATTTTATAATAACTATTTAAGTGAACTACAACCAAGAAGCAAGTGGCTGCTGAGAAAAGCCAATGTACAAATTGGAAAAATAGTTTTATTAAAGGACGAAGCTACACCACCTGCTTGCTGGCCCCTCGGTAAAATTATATCTGTCAACAAAAATGCATCTGACAATTTAGTACGGTCAGCTCAAATTAAGACTCAAAAAGGTGTTTTTCTTAGACCAATACATAAAGTGATTTTGTTGCCAGTTAATTAAACATTGTTTTTTTTTTAAATTATAATATAACTTTTTGTTAAAAAAGGGCGAGAATGTTCCGTATTCGAACCTTTTTGTCATTTCTCTGGCTGGAAGCCGCGTTGTTTAACTGTCGTTCATTTTCCAATTGGACTTATAATAAAAAAGCTGTAAAAAAGACAACACAATTTGCTGAATACATATTTCCAGTAAAAACATAATGTTTTAGTTACATCCACTACAATCTATCTAAATAAATAAATAAATATCTCTCGCGCAGTCATGTGCTAGCCGTGCAGGATTATAGATTGCTGTATCACATACCTCTTGTAAGTTTTATGAACGTTCGCCGCGGCCACCATGAGACAGTTGACCACCATGTCAACGGGCACTATGTCTGCTGTCACCGCCTCGTCACACTGCAGGGTCCGAAGGATACCCGTCACTGGAACACAAATACATTATCATCCACCTAGCGTTATTCCCGGCCGTATCCTGAAGGAGCAGGGTCCGGGTTGGCACCTAAGTTTTCCAAAAGCGACTGTCATCTGACCTTCCAACCCAAGTTGAAAATTGGAGCTTGTTTGGATTAGACTGGTTTCCCCACGATGTTTTCCTGCACAAGCAAAGCTATACTTTTAAATATCAATTGACATTTCAAACATATTTTTTTTTAATCCCCGTGGTTTGTACCACGGGCATTCGTACGCCGGGGTTCGGACTTCCATTCCAGATTGAAAGTCGCGGGTCTGACCACTATTAATAGTCTTAAGCTATTCCGAACTGGAACACAAATACATTTTCTTTCATAATCAGTGTCCGGACCGACCCCGTAATACAACCCCACGTCACAGTCACAATATTAAGACGCTTAATTGTGTATTCCGTTAGGAAAAAAATATATAGCCCCAATCCGCCATTGAGCCAGCGTGGAGAGTTGGAGACTGCTGCGTTCCCTCAACCATGAGAGGAGGCCTGTGTCCAGCGGTTATGGGACCGGTTTTATTTTATTTTATCGTTTTAGGCACAGTAACAACATACAAATCACAGGGTACATACATATATAGATTACATAGTCATATTGGTAAATTTGTACATCTATAACAACTGTGCACAAGACGTAAATATCCTCATTGATTTTTAACCCCCGATGCAAAGAGAGGGGTGGTAGGTATGTTTAACGTGTCTATTGTGGTATCTGTCTGTGGTATCGTACTCGTAGTTCGCAAACGGATGAATCGATTTTCGTTTAGTTTATTTTGTTTCACAGATAATTTTATGCCGAGTGTTCTTAGCCATGTTTCATGAAAATCTGTTCAGCCGTTGTTGATATTGGACTTTGAAATGAAAATGTCGGGGGTTACTCAACTTTTCTAAGTTGTATACGGTTTATTTTAAGGCTGTCTGAGTCAGGATGGGGTCGGTCGGGAGGCCGGGGTGACGATGATGGCTTACCAGTGCCAATAGCTACTCCTGTGGGTCCATACATGTTGTCCAACCAGCATACTAGCGGCTCTTTCACCGTCGATGTTACTGAAAAATACAACCAAAAAAAAACATATCATTCATCATCGTCTTAAGTCCTCATCAACGTAGTCCTCCTTCGACCTCTTCCACTTAGTTCTGTCTAGGACTATCAGTCCCCAAGAAGCTAGGCTATGAGCCCGGTGAAGCGGTCATAGCCTAGGGCCGCCTGCGCGTCGGAAACGAAAACGCAGGTTAAGGAAAGGCAGCGGTCAGTCTTTGGATTGGGTGACCCCCTCAATGTTTGAGTGGTTAATATAAATGAGCGCTTCCGTGCTATGGAAGGCACGCTAACCAGTTGATCCCTGCTGCTGTCTATGAGTTATAGGCATTCGGGCGGCTTAAGAACTTCTAGCAGTCGAGTAATGCGTAAAATTTTTAGACGGACTTTACATCTCATACTGACCTATGGCAGGTCTGAAGATTCCAATCGGCATATTTCCTGCATTTGTCCTCAATTCCTTCTCTGCCAGGGCTTTGGTGAACGTGTAGGTGTTGGGCCAGGAACCTAGGATGCTGAAATACGGACTACAATATGAAAGCACTGCCATATTTGAGCCACACACAAGAAATTGGCAATCTCATTTGAATCAACTGTAGGTAATGGGGTATGCAGCAGATTATGTGATTTTACCCAATTTATCAGTACAACATGTCGAAGTCATAATTGAGTGTAGCGACCACATGTGCATGCAATTTTTCAGTACAACTCGGTTGACAGTTGGATCAGCAGCGCAACATGCCTCATGACGATAGCAATTAGTCAGCTTCTGATAAATTGGGGGTGACATTTCATGACATGTATACACCCCATAATAGGAAATAGAGTAGAGTTTGTTTTACAGTGTACGAGATTTGGGACTGGTCTTTGGACAGTTCCAATATGATGTAAAGAGTGATGTGGCTAGAGTAAATCGATTGTCATAATATCCGATTGCGATTGATGATGGCTAATAAAAGGAATCGATTGATTACTGTGTAATAATTATTTTTAGGAAATCAAATAGAGAGCCTATACACTGTCGTCTGCTAACACAAGTGTCCTGTAAGTATGCGAGAAAAATTGAGAGAGTTCGCGCGCCGTGCAGAAATCAATGCCATATTTTCAAAGGCAACATTTTGCACAATCAAATATGTCGGTTTCGATCGATGTGATTTTATTTCGTACTATCGTAACAGTAATTAAATAATACATTGTTATTTTCCTATTCACAATTATTTGATTCATATCGATTTATTTCTAAATTGACAGACTCCAAACGATTAAAGCAGTATATCACTAAATTTAAAAATAAAAAGTCGTAGGACGTAATGGTTTGCATACCGAGTTTTCAATGCTAATTTCTATACAAATAAGCCGTAAAAAAATATGACAATAATTTTATAAGTGCTAAAAAGAGCGTGCATGGAGATTGAACTTTGTTTTGTAACTCGGAAGCGATTGAAACTTTTTTTATTATTTCGATGAGCAGTGCCAATTTACGTTATATGGGTGTCGCGATGTGTCAAAAGACCAGTTCCAAATCTCGAACACTGTACATATTTTAAAATCGAACGATAATAACGAATGCAACTGTTCCAATTTGGATTAGTTTTTCGGGTATTATTTCAAGGGGAGGATGCCTCTTTGAAGACCTTTGGGCGGATAGACGCGGCGGGCGTTTGGTATATGTTATACCGATATGAAATGATATGATATTTTTCGTAAAAAAAAAGATCTGTATTTTCTCACAATCTTTGCCGCTTTAATATTGTGATGTTTATTGAAACACACAGCGGTGAAATTGATCATTGGGGTGATTGTAAATAAAATATTACTATGAATAATGGTGTTTCTTAGTTGGCGCTATACAAGCAGAGGATTTGAATGGATGTCTTCTGACATGTACAGTCGAGTTCGAAAATACGAGCACGGACAATGTGATCAAAAACGTAAACATGACCTTAAAATGTTATGAGGTAATGTTATGTATCATGCGGTCGGCCTAATCACACGATAAGTGACAAAATAGAGCGTCCGTCACTGGCTGACACCGTTCGATAGAACGAGACGACGCTCCTATCTTATCACTTATCGTGTGATAACGCCGACCAGGATACGGGGTCAGATGTTTTGGTTCCTTTGGCAACCTGAACTCGACTGTACATATACTTACGTAGGCAACATGCGGTCGATCTGCTCGTCTGTCAGCTTGTCTATGGCTGCCTCCAGCTGGTCGCAGCTGGCTTCGCACGGGTAAAACCGCTCCTGCACTTCATACAGATGGGAATTGGAGTACGCCGTCGAAACGTGCATGAACACCTGGAAATGATCGAAAATCAGTCTGGATTCTGTTTGCACCTGCGGCGCTACCACGAAAATCGAATTATGAAGTTTGGATAGCTCCGTCTCTAACGCACTTTTATGTTTTGGGGTACTCGAACGACGGAGCTACAGATATATATACGAACTTCGAGATTAGATTTTCGTGGTAGCGCCGCTGACTGGTGTTAGGGGCCGGGCTCGGCAAAGCGAATTATGTACGCGGTTCTTACAACGAGCATATAGGTAAATACGCGCCAAAAAACGCTAATCTGAGGCTGAAAACGCTCTAAGCGCTTCCATGGCTAGCGGACCGCTGGCGCTCGATGTCGTGGCCGAGCCCTAAGAGCGCGAAACACCTGGTATTTAATTTTCAATAAAAAAATCTTACACAATAATCTATTGCTGTTCCCACGGATTGTATTGGCTATTTAGCTCGCAATGGAAAATGCAATATTTTCATTTTTGCTTTTAAGTAAAGAATCCTTGAAAGAATCGCATGTAGAATAGACCACGAAAGTATTAAAAAATTACAATACCTACAATAATTTACAGTTACAAAAATCCTGTTACAAACTGACAATTTAAACTTTCGCGCCTAAACGGACCTGCAGTTGTTCCTGTGACGTCACTCATGAGTGTCACTCGCCATATTTGTTTGTCCGTGGTTCGTCCCTAGATGTCATAGAGTTGCCTAAGTTTTGACTTTTAACAGGAGTGACGTCAGACGCTAATTGCTAATACAAAATAACAAAATAATGCTAAATATTATACTTAGCTGATTTTTCGGATAACTGCAAAATAGTTCCCTATCATCAAAATTTCGCTACAGTGTTCGAGATTTGGAACTGGTCTTTTGACACATCGCGACACCCATATAACGTAAATTGGCACTGCTCATCGAAATAATAAAAAAAGTTTCAATAGCTTCCGAGTTACAAAACAAAGTTCAATTTCCATGAACGCTCTTTTTAGCATTTATAAAATTATTGTCATATTTTTTTACGGCTTATTTGTATAGAAATTAGCATTGAAAACTCGGTATGCAAACCATTTACGTCCTACGACTTTTTATTTTTAAATTTAGTGATATACTGCTTTAATCGTTTGGAGTCTGTCAATTTAGAAATAAATCGATATGAAGCAAATAATTGTGAATAGGAAAATAACAATGTATTATTTAATTACTGTTACGATAATACGAAATAAAATCACATCGATCGAAACCGACATATTTTTCTCGCACTATCAGTCTCTCTCTTTACTTACAGGACACTTGTGTTAGCAGACGACAGTGTATAGGCTCTCTATTTGATTTCCTAAAAATAATTATTACACAGTAATCAATCGATTCCTTTTATTAGCCATCATCAATCGTAATCGGATATTATGACAATCGATTTACTCTAGCCACATCACTCTTTACATCATATTGGAACTGTCCAAAGACCAGTCCCAAATCTCGTACACTGTAATGTCGTAATAGTCAGACAAGTAGGTAATACAGAAGAATAATGCAGGTTTTGTAACTGCCCTTCCACTTCCAGTCCGGAAACCTAAGCACACTCACGCTCAAATCCTTCATATCCCTCGCTAACCGAAGCAGGTGCAGCGGCGCGCGAACGTTCGTCGCGAGCGCCGCTCGCAGGTGCTCGTCGAACTTGACCGTAGCTGCTGAATGGAACACCACGTTTACCTGGAAATCAGGACAGTACAGTTAGTACCACAAATATAAGTTACATCGGCAATCTTCGCCCACGCCGACGAGTGCCGACAAATGAAACCGAACGTATGACCATTTCAATTAAGACCTTGTTGCACAATACGTAAGGTACAACATGCAATAGGTGAACTCGCTCGTGGCGCCAGACAAAATGGCGGGCGCTGGAGCTGCCGGCGTCGCGCGCAAAATGTTGGCAAATGGGCGTTGAAGATTTTACCCGCACAAACGCGCTGCCTTATGATTGGTTAAAATGTTTTCAAAAAATGCTTTAGGCGGAGGTACATCGTTGTAACTTATATTTGCGGTACCCCGCCGGTCACCCGTCCCGAAACTAAGACCTCTAAGACGCTTGGTTACTACGCATCGCAGTGTCAATATATATTCGTGGGTGAGCGTTGAGATGAGCTTAAAACAAGTTACAGAATAGGGGGGGTTGCGCTGCGCGCTTATATTTAAGCGCGGAACACACGGAGCGGCGCGGTTATATTCAGCAGTCGGGTAGCCCCCTAGTGGAGACTACCCATAAGCCAGCCACGATCAGTAGCTAAAGCCACTCAGGCTGCTAGTGCTAAGTGCTACGCGAGAACCAGGTAAAAAAAAAGGAGCGGCGCGGCAAACACTCGCCTAGTCTCTGTAAAAATGCCCGCAGACCGTACCTTCTCCGTAAGAATCTGTCTGTCGCTGAGAGACAGCCCCAGCCCGACAGCCTCGCAGTCTCCAGGAATCACCACCACCTTGTGGCGGAACTTCGGAATTTCCTCTTTCAGCCGATCGAATACCTGCAAGCAAATGTAAATAACGTCATGTGGTAAACTGGGGTTAATTTAGAAAAAACGGCCTTGTGCGAGTCGGACGTTACAAAAATTTACGGTTTTCGCAATGTTTCCTTTATCTGTGCTATAAGACGTTGCTTCGTAGATACCAAATTTCAAGATCCTGAGTTCACGGGAAGTACCCTGTAGGTTTTGATTCCCTTGCGAGTTTCCAAAATTTGTCGCTTTAACGGCTGTTGGTATCTTTTGATTGCGTTGGCTTAGAAGTTTGATTTTTCACAGCTCCAAGGGACAGTAGACCTGAGTATTTGGTATAAATTTTAGCTTGATACCTCTACGCGTTCCTGAGAAAAGGGGTCTTGACAGACGGACAGACGGACAAAGTGATCCTATAAGGGTTCCGTTTTTATCTTTTGAGGTACGGAACCCTAAAAATGGGGCTATTTTGATAATTTCGTTAGAACGTTGTTTACATTATACAACCAGAACCTTTCGTGTTCACATTGACAAGCGGTCTAGCCTAGTATATAGTGACACTAGTGACCCTGGGTCAAGCTAGTCCCGGCAATTTAAATATTTGTGTGAAGAACATGAATATTTGTTTCTAAACATGTACATGAACACTACATGTTTGTATATGCACGAGCTTATGTAAGTATACTTCAGAAATAATGTATCATTAAAAATATCAGGAAAATATGTTCCTTGACATATTTACTGATACTTAACCTCGCACATCAAGGCCATGTCAAAGACAACAGTGTCCACGTGGTCAAGGGCCCTTTGGGTAAATACCCAGCTGTTGATTCTCCGTCTTTAAGTGCAATGTGTAAATACGGGCCGCTAAATTGCTAATATTGAGTGTAATGTAAACGGATGCAGTACATAAAGCAGAATAAACAATATTATTATTTACATAGACATATTTATTTAGGTACTTGACATGCATATGCAATGTTAGATGTTTAGCGATGGGACAGACGGACGGAGAAGATATCTATGGAATTCCTACGGGTATGTCCTACTCCTATCACAGAGGTGCATCATAAGAGTTCAATCAAAAAATTAGGGTTGGGCTTGGGCACATTGGACCTATATAATACTAAGTACAAGCTATACGTGTTGCCACAATGAGGGACGGAAGGGTTTCTATTTCTATGCAGCTTAACTTAGCAGCGCATTGAGCGCAGAAAGCATTTTTTGAAAACGTTTTAACCGCGTTTGCGAAATCTGCAACGCCCATTGGCCAAAATTTTGCGCGCGTCGCCGGCAGCTCCGGCTCCCGCCATTTTGTCTGGCGCCATGAGGTACCACTTATTGGAATGGTCATACGTTCGATTTCATTATTTTGCTGTTTTGGCCCTAAGGCCAATTCACGCCCTGTCCAAGCCGAGCAAAAGGTGTCCTGCGAGGCCCGGCTTGTAGTAAGTCAAATAAAAAAAAAAAAAACGATTTCATTTAGTACTTGTCAGCACTCTTCGGCGGTCTTACAATAGCTGATGGCCATATACAACCTACTTAACTTGGGCGGGTAACGGTTTATTAGCCTTAACCTTATACTTAATCAGTTGCGGCAAATAAGGTGGAACTATGAGAAGGACAACGAATGATATTAACCTTTTTGTCACACTTATTGAGATTTGTATGCTATCATCTCGCTCGGTCGAGGTATTATTATTACCATAGCTGTTCCTGAGTATCATTGGTCCATGGTTGCATATTGCATCAACCACATTCTACTTTCAGAAAACTGACAGCAAATGTCAAAGTTGTCAAACGCATACGCTTCGGCACAAAACTAACAGTAAATATCAATCGCATATTACGCTTCGTCACAATCCTGACAGTTCAATGTCAAATCAAAATCGCTTCGTCAAAAAACTGTCAGCTTCGACATGACTTAAATTAGGCCTAACCGTAGGTACCTAATTATGTGTCAACCTAACCGCGTCGTTTTTAACCTCCGACGCAAAGAGAGTGTTATAAGTTTAAAGTGTATCTGTATGTGGTATCGTAACTCCCAAACGGATGGACCAATTGTGTCATAGATAATTTTATCCCGAGTATTCTTCGCCATGTTTCATGAAAAGCTGTTCAGCCGTTTTCGAGATATTGGATTTTGAAATGAAAATGTCGGGGGTTTTTCAACTTTTTTAAGTTCTAGTTTTAGCTGTTGGTGGTTCAGCTGATTTAGCTTGAGGTTGCTTCAGGGATATTAGGCTGGAGGCTTGTAGTGAAACTCTTGTTGTTTACTGTAGACTGCTGGATACTAGAATGAATTTTATTTACCAATAGGCCTAACTATATACAACAAAAAAGCTTACAACTAGACACGGTATTAATCCGCAACAAATTAGAGCGGGACGGATACGCGCGAGTGAGACAGAGATAGCCCCCCCGCGCGGGGAAAGTGCGCCTGCCACGGCGCATGCGCGAGGTCATAGGTCGGGTGAATAAAACTACGCTCTGCGCCGGCGCCAGTCCAGCCAGTTGCATAAGTCTCAATCCACCGCCCCTGACTAATATGGAAGTGTCGGTCTGTCGCATCTCGATGGAGGGGCACCCCCCGATATCGATTGCGTCAACCTACCTTTCACCTCAACGAGACTTACTTCTGACTGACCTCAACTCTTTAGCCTCCCTAGGTCCTTCGGTCATCGTGGCCGGGGACCTAAATAGTAAGCATACCAGCTGGGGATGCGTAGCATCCAATCCCAACGGCAATCGGCTTCATCACCTTTTGATCGATAGCCTCCCTTTCGATCTCCTCGCTCCCTTAGAGCCGACTCACTTCCCTCATAACGTAGACCACCGACCTGACATACTCGACATAGCACTACTAAAGAACGTAGCGTTAACTGCGTAACCTGCGTTCTATAGAAGTGCTACACGAACTAGACTCGGATCATAGGCCAGTCCTCTTGAGACTAGGCCCTCACCCCAATAGTACTCCTCGAACCAGGACACTCGTGGACTGGGACAAGGTACAATCAGGTCTCCTACAGACGGACTCCCCCCTGCTTAGAGATATCCCAGACAATATAACTACAACCGAACAGACAGACCAAGCGATCGATTCTTTCACTAACTACCTCAACGCTGTTCGAAGCGAAGCCTCAAGGGAGGTGTCGGCGGAGGACATCCAAAACCGACCTCTACCTACGGAACTGAGAGAGTTGGTGACAAGGAAAAATCGCGCCATACGTACCTATTCAAATCACCCTTCTGCCGAAAATCGGCAAATCCTGAGGGACTTGTCTAACGAGTCCAAACAGAGAATTGCCGAATTTCGGGAGAACTCGTTCAGGGATCTGATGGGGGAGATAACGCCTAGTCACCTGGCTTACTGGAAACTAGCGAGATCTCTCAAATCCGATGCCTGTTGGACCATCCCTCCCTTGGATCGACCGGATCACTCAACCCCCGCGTTCGAGGACAGTGAGAAAGCCGAATGCCTTGCGAGTAGTTTAGAGTCCCAATGTTCGCCCAACCTCCTCAACACCGACGAAGCCCACATTAGTAGGGTCGATTCCGAGGTGGACAGGAGATCGCGTCTCCCCGTAACTTCACCCATTTTACCGGTGTCGGTTAAGGAAGTCAGTGACCTTGTCAGGCGTCTCCGTATTAGGAAGGCTCCGGGTGCGGATGGTCTATCCAATCGCATCCTGAAACTTCTCCCCGAAACCCTCCTCCTCCTTTTGGTCGGCATCTTCAATGCCGCACTGACCAATGCTCACTTTCCAGCCGCGTGGAAATGTGCAACGGTCATAGGGATAGCGAAGCCCGGCAAACCCCGGACCTCGCCTGCCTCTTACAGGCCGATCAGCTTACTTAGCTCCCTTGGAAAGCTATATGAGCGGATCCTTCTCACGAGAATTCTCAGATTTACGGCTGAGAATAACCTCCTCATCGATGAGCAGTTCGGTTTTAGATCCGGACACTCATGCGTCCAACAGGTGCACCGCGTCACGGAGCACGTGTTGGATGGTTTCTCTCGATTCCAGGGGCTCAAGACCGGTGCGATCTTTCTCGACGTAGCGAAAGCCTTCGACAAGGTCTGGCATAACGGGCTTGTATACAAGTTATACCAGCTCGGAATGCCGGACAGACTCGTACTCACAATACGAGATTTTCTCAGTGACCGAAGCTTTCGATACCGACTGGAGGGAACGTATTCGGACCCACACCCCATCCGGGCCGGAGTCCCGCAAGGCTCCGTGCTCTCTCCCACTCTCTACTCGTTATTCACAGACGACATTCCCAGGCACCCTAAGGTGCAACTGGGGTTGTTTGCGGATGACACCGCGCTCTTTACGACTCATTGTAAGTACGCTACTATCCGGCGATACCTCCAAGAGGCAATCTCCGACCTAGGTCGTTGGTTTAATCTTTGGCGTATCGAAGTCAACCCGGAGAAAAGCACTGCAATAGTCTTTCATCCGTCGGACTGCATTAGTACAGAAAGGCGGGTGGCTCCGATCCAGATGTTTGACCGACCCATCCCCTGGGTCAACGAGGCCAAATATCTTGGAGTGACCCTCGACAGGAGACTGACTTTCCGTAGCCACATCCGTAGGGTACGCAACCGCGCGTTGTTCGTGCTAGGAAGGCTAGGGCCGATGATCAACAAGTTTAGTAAAATGTCACTTAGGAATAAGCTGACACTCTACAAGACTTGTGTTCGTCCAATCATGACATATGCAAGTGTAGCATTCGCTCACGTGCCTATGTCATCGCTCAAGCCGCTTCAGGTCATTCAGAATCGTTTTCTCCGAAGGGCGACTGGTGCCCCGTGGTACAAAACGAACCTCAGCCTGCACCAAGACATGGAGATTAGCACCATGTATGGTTTCTTTAAGCAGGCTGCCAGACGTTATTTTGATAACGCTCCCCACCATAGGAATCCGTTAGTTAGGAAGGCTGCTGACTACGTCCCCATCCCTCCCCCCTCTGTCGTTACTCGGCGCTCACTGATTAGGGGCCGCACGGTCCGGCGTCCTAGGCACACACTCACGGACCCGGACGACGAAATCACAGCGTCCATCGAAAGATGGAACGCTGCGCTTTCGGCGTCCAACACATCGCGTACACTTCAGCGTTCCCGCCGGCGGGGACGTCCACCGCGAGACAACACAGACACATACAGTCCGCTTTCGTCCCGGTACCGCCGCATACCGGGTAGAGTCAGTCCGACGCAAGTCGGGCCTAGCTGAGTTTCTTGCTGGACTCTTCTCAGCTAGGCTAGGTTTTAGCGAACCAGCGATAAAACTCCCAGTAGTTCGATACCACTCACACCCCAGATTCGGTTGATACCGTTCAACCAATCTCACTGGAGCGCAAACTCTTAGAGTATTCCAGTGTACAAACTTCCCCGCGTGGTCGTGCCGGAGGCTTCCCCTGGATTTTCCCCAGGCCACCCTCCAACCACGCAGTTCGACCGCTATATTGGGTCCGTCCTATTATAGCAACAGTCAGGTTCAAAAAAAAAAAAAAAAAAAAAGCGCCAGTCCTTTCGCTCGTCGGCCGCCGTGGAGTGAACATCGTCGTCGATCGCCGTGCTCCGCTCTCCGCGCTCGGTGCTGGAAGACACGAAGAATCTGACGAGGGTGCTTCAGGCTCCGGACATACAAACTGTCCTTCTCAGGGCAACGGAAAACTGCTCTTGTCAGAGCAAATTACGTGTTTCCCTGCTTAACCGCAGAGTACCAGACGATCAATCTGTTTCTTGATAACACGCTGTGTCAATCGCTGTGTTATTTATTTATGTCCCCACATAGTTATTATAATTGTAAATATCCTTTGCACGATTACCCGATTGCAGTGATATCACTGCGGTAAACCTCAGCATAGAGTGAAGGTTACACAAAGTAGGCCAGGAGATACTAATTTTAACAGGTAAGGTAAATGACTTAGTCCTCAACGTTATACATGGGAAACTTATTTCCTATATCTGTGATGGGAACTTTTTGTCAAAGAAATATGGTTAAATTTCAACTAAGGGATCTATCCTTCATTCAACTTTAAGCCACGTCACTTTAACATCAAGTGCAGATAACCTTGTGAGAGAAACCTTCAAGAAAAGAGCGTACACCCATCTTAAAGGCCGGCAACGCACTCACAACACCTCTGGTGTTGCAGGTGTCCATAGGCGGCGGTAATCACTTACCATCAGGTGACCCGTCTGCTCGTTTGCCTCCTAACACATAAAAAAAAAACGATGTCATACGCTTGTGCAGCGTCGGGGACTAACGTTTACCTACTATGACGGGTAAGTCTAGGGACCCCTGCGAAGCTGACGGTCCGGCGTTGCGATGTGCACTGCAATATTTGTTTTCGTCTTGGATTGCGCTAATGCATTTAACTACTTATATATCGCCTACTCAGTGTCCATCCATAACAACGCCTCATTGAGCTCACTAGTCGCAGAACTTACACGGTGTTTCCGGGAATTTCCGTTAACTTCGGCATATTGCAGAGTACCTACATTCACAGAAACAAATTAGCTAGAAACACTAGTGTTTCGATTTGTGTCAGATTGACGTTTAATTGAAACAGCGAGCGGAACGAATGAAGTTCCAAGTAACAATTTCTTGTTCTATAGCAGTCCATAGAAAGTATCTCAAACTCCACCTTTGGCCCTATAAAAGACCTAAGAAAGTCGAGTAACGCCGATTTGGCGCAGTTATATGTCCATTTAGTGATATAGTGGAACCATAAAAGTTTTAGTTGTGACAATTTAGGTCTATAAAGTCGATGTACTGGTGACTCGTATGACAATTTATTGACACAATTTATACCGATTTATCAGTACTTATATAGATTTTTGAGAATTAATTTTACGGTCACATCATAATGGCAGATTCCTTTAAATAATCAAAAAACTTTTAATTTATCAACAACACACAGGGTTCCATAGCCAACAAAGAAGTATCAACTTAAACTTAATTAACGGTTGTATCTCCGACACAAAGCGCTTCTTTTTGTCGATCCGTCGATCAAAAAAAAATACAACCGAATTGAGAACCCTTTCCTTTTTTGAAGTTGGTTAAAAACCACAAGCTCGTTAGTTCTATTTACAGACTAAGAACACTCGGGATAAAAATATATATGATACAAAAAAACCGCATTCATATCGGTCCATCCGTTTAGGAGGTACGATACCAGGATACCACAGACAGATACACAGACCCGTTAAACTTATAACACCCCCATCTTTGCGTCGTGGGTTAAAAATAGAAACTATCATCGAGATGTTTGCAAAAAGTTGAATTGGTTGTGCCAAATGGATAGGTACTTTAATTTATTTGCGATGCGAAATGTACACCTACACAGCGCGTTTGTATGGAGACCACGTTTTGTTAAGACATTGGTACGTGTTGCAAGCTTTTATGAAATATATTGCAGCCCATTGAAACAAATGTGGGGTATTAATGAATTTATTGACGAGACCAGAGAATTGCACGCATGTAGGTACCTAAGTGGGGACTACTGCCCGTTCCCTCTCATACATGAGAGGAGGCCTGTGCCCAGCAGTGGGACGTATATAGGCTGATGATGTGAGGTACCTAAGTATGCAGTGGAGTGCTGCATATTGACCATTGACAACGTTAACATTAATAGCAGCGAATAATATTTAGTTATACATGGTTATACCTACGATTATTCTAAGCTATTAATTATTTTATGCGACAGATAGGACATTAAGTTCAATTAATAATCTGTGGGAACTTGAAGTCGCTTATGTTGTATAGTCTGTGGCGTTTCCGTGGGCCGTTGCTGCGTGACCAAAAATACCTAATAACGTTGTTCTTTTATCAATCGTCATTCAAAGAAATATGGTAACTCCAATTAATTAATTTGGTAGTTTAATTTGAAGATACAATAAGTATCCATACTAATATTATAAAAGCGAAAGTGTGTCTGTCTGTCTGTCTGTCTGTTACCTCTTCACGCTTAAACCGCTGAACCGTTTAAGGAGATATTTGGTATAGAGATAGTTTGGGTCCCGGGGAAGGACATTAGTTTCTATCCCCGAAATCATCCCCTAAGAGGGTGAAATGGGGGATGAAAGTTTGTATGGAGCTGCGAAATAAACGAGTTCTACGCGGACGGAGTCGCGGGCAGAATCTAGTAATCTAATAAATTACTGAACAATACTTAACTTTACATTGATAATATGATTCTTGACTAGGTATATTTAAAATTTCCTCCATAGAACAAAATTCCAAAGTTGGGTCTGTATTTTCCTTTTTTTACTCAGCCTACTCAAACGATACATTATTTTACGACAGAATCAAGTTAAAATCTCACTTAATGAAATGTATAATATAAATAAATAAAACTTCACTAGTTATGTATTTATCGAAATTTGTCCAAAAAGCCATTCCTGAAGTACGCGAATGCATATCCGTGTTTCTGTCAAGGGGGCGTGGTCGACTCAAGGCATCCCCTTAAGAGCCAAAGCGCTTCAAGCCAAGATTTTGCATCAGTTTTAAGTTAACACTCACGGGGTCGTCGAATATTTCTTCTATCCTGGTATATATGTCCTTCCCCCGCTTCTGCCGCACCAGCAGGTAAATGTTCTCCACGCCGGGACACGAGCGAAGCAGCTTCTCCATCAACACTTTACCGAGGAAGCCTGGGGAAAATGGAGAAGTTAGTCTAGTTTGACATCATCATCATCCTAGCGTTATTCCCGGTAATGTCCCTAAAGGAGCCCGGGGTACGCTTTGACACCTAATTCCAAGATTTGGCATAGGCACTAGTTTTACGAAAGCGACTGCCATCTGACCTTCCAACCCAGAGGGAAAACTAGAACTTATTGGGATAAGACCGTTTCCTCACGATGTTTTCCTTCACCGAAAAGCTAACGGTAAATACTCCGTGCATATGTTCCGAATAACTCATTGGCACGAACCGGGATTCGAACCCACGACCGCCGCTTGACAGCCGCATGCCTGAACCACTATTAGGCTACCGTAGTTCTGAAGTTAGTCTAGTTTGACGACGCATATTTAGGTGTTGTTCGTTTGTAGTTGTTGGTCTCCCTGTGATCTCCATGCGTGCCTACTAGGCGCCTACTATCTTATACTAGTACAGCGAAAATTATATATAGGTACACATATACATCTGTAAGTTTGTACAGAACCCTAAAATCGTTCGAAAGGAATCGTGAAAAAAACCCCCTAGTAGCCATTACAGACGACGATCCCTGCGGACCATAGACAACGACCTCCATCTGGACAATCTTTGTCGAATTCGGCAGAAGACCGCTAACAGGAGCGGCCATGAGTCATTTTCTATACATAAAAAGTCTGCCGATTTTTGCGGGGGAGGGGAACGTCAAATGTATGCGTAACTTGAAAATAGCTACGTCAGATAAACGTCAGTCCATACAATGTGTATGACCACTGGTCATATACTTTTGGCAGAGGGGAACGCCTGTCAATGGCCGCTCCGAAGCCTTTAAATAACTTTTTATTCATAATAAAACTATACCTCTGTAATTGTCACATGAAGTAACACAGGCCTCTATAATTGAAACTATTGAAAGATATTATAAGGTAGTCTTAATGTGTTGTACACTTACAATAGTAGTTTATGCGACTGATCCATAATGAGAGGCCTTAAAACACGAGTGTGGTTTTATGTAGCCATTACAGACGACAATCCCTGCGGACCATAGACAACGACCTCCATCTGGACAATCTTTGTCGAATTCGACAGAAGACCGCTTTTCTTCAGCACGTGCCAATAATCGATTGTAATTACGTAACGATTATGTTACGATTAAACTCATCTCGTCCGCATCCTGATCTTACTATCGATTACGCGAGAGAATCGAAATTAGGTCGAGGATGTTCAGAGAAGATTTATTGCGAAGGGCATATTTAAGTTTTCTAAGAATTAATGTTCTGTGAAATTATTGTTCTTTGAAACATTTGTCTATGGAGTGGAATAATATATTATCATTTTACAAGTAGGTAGGTAGTTCGGTAGCCTCGTTAGTGTTGGCATTTTCATTTTAGAGCTTGCCGTTTACGTTTTCCAATAAGGGTGTAAACACGATAGGCGCGGCACATTGCCTTCTATCACTTGACGTCACAAGAGTCACAACCTTCCAGCGTCATCGTTTCATAAGAAGTTGTGTTTTGCGAAAAAGGGACAAAACATGAAAAAGGGACAAGACAACAAACACGGTTTTTAAAATTTAAAACTTAAACTCTTATAGAGCTACTAGTTATAGGTAGGTATTTTGATGCTTTTTAGAGAACATTGAAAGAAAGTATTGCTTTAAAATGAATGAATGGGTCCTTTTTGTGCCGTAATACATATTTCTTTTTTCTTTTCTATATGTATTAGTATGTATTTGATGTCACGAATAAATGATTTATTTATAAGTAAGTCATTAAGTATTCCGGATGTCAACCATGTTTTGTTCTTCACGGTTATTAATTACGCAAGCAAACTGATTTCTAATAACATTGCGGTGACCTTGAACTGATCAGGTCAAGGTCACCGAATCGGTCATTTGTGCACTCAACTAAATTATCTATCTATACAAAAGTTCCATTTACTTTATTCATTAAGATTTAAGAGCTAGGTAACACAATAGTCCTGTTATTAAAGATCATTTTATCAAATGGTTACACATCTTTAAATAGGGTCATAATGCCGGTTACGCGACCGGCTTCAGTTAGAGACCACCTGACTGAAAAGATTATTCAATTAAAGATAATTAAAATTCTGCAACCCATTCAAATAGTGAGTCACATGCAATTTTTTCAGACATTATGTAATAGGAATCTACAAAATAAACGAAAACTCCTCATCCTGTCAGTTTACCAATTCATCTAAGTGGTCGCAAACCGGCACACTAACCCTATAACTTGAAGAAACAAAATTAAACTCACCCGTGGCACCGGTAATCATAACATTCTTCCCATCATAAAATCTCTGTATCTCTGTCAATTTCCTCCCATCCTTCCTGCATTCCGAACATTCGATCAGTTTACTTCCGATCATGTTCTTCATATTCGTCTCAAGGTTCCTGTCCTGTTCCACGTTGCCGTTTATCTCCTGATTCCTGTTTTCCTGATGCAAATCATCCATGTCCGGTTTCGTTTGCGTCCTGAGTTCCTGTTTCCTGTTGACCTCGCGGTTTCTGTCCCCGCTTTCCTGCGAGATCTCGTGTGTCATGTCCAGTGCGTTTGTTTTAAGCATATTGCTGTTGGTGTCGAGGGTCGGCATTTTGTTTTTGACGGTTCAGCACATTCTGTGGACAAAATGTGTAATTATGGTTATGTACGAAGCATTTGGGCGCAGAAAACCGGCAACGCACTCACAACACCTCTGTACGCTTACCATGAGTTTGACAATGACGGCTTACGCTAACGAGTATCGAGTTTTCTATCTGTGCATCCCGCTCGTACTGCCAAAGTGCAATAGAGATGCACAGATAGAAAACTCGATACTCGTTAGCGTAAGCCGTCATTGTCAAACTCATGGTAAGCCTGGTGTTGCAGGTGTCCATGGGCGGCAGTAATCGCCTACCATCAGGTGATCCGTCTGCTCGTTTGCCTCCTATCACATTAAAAAAAAAACTCTCCCAGATACGACGAGTCAAGTACATTTTGTTGCCCCCGTAAACCCCTGATTAGTAAATCTGATCGAATTCGATGTAAGTAACCCTTTTCGGGAACCCATCTACAAAATTAAATGTCGTTTATTAGTATAGGGTCTAAAGTAAGTACAGTCAACGGCAAAAGTACAGTACCCTACGCGGACCAAGTGCTCAAAATTACCTAGGTACGTACACACGACTCTAAACAGAGAAGAACTCTCTCTCTCTCTAAGAACCAGACAATATTATTAAACTGAGTATCTGCGATATTCTCCTGTGTTTATGTTCGAAGTTTAACGACGGTCTTTACCGCATAAACATATCGAAAGTGAAGTTTAATTGAATTTTCATACATTGTGTTCGTGTAAATAAATTTATTATTGTTTTGCAAATGCATCGTAAAAATGATGACACGCCTCCATTTTACTTTTCCACGGAATGTCCATGTTTTGAGAGTGTTGCTCTTGACCTGGATTTAAGTACTTATTGCTTTTTATTCGTAAACACACATGACATTGTCAAGAATAAGTTTATGGACGTTTGCATATGGGATGATTCACTGTACACCGCGCTGAATCCGGCCAGAGTGACAGCCAGCGCTCGGAAAACGGCTGAACAGATTTTCATGACACATGGCTAAGAACACTCGAGATAAAATTAACTATGACACATAAAAACTCATTCAAATCGGTCCATCCGTTTGGGAGCTTCGATACCACAGACAGATACACAGACACGTTAAACTTATAACACCCCTCTTTGCGTCGGGGGTTAAAAACAGGCACAGCGGAGCCTCAAAGCTTGAAAAAAAACCACCTCGTAAATTACGCGTATTGTGGTATAAGTATAAGAGAAAATACGGAGAATACAATTTTTTCCAAACGTGAGCCCTAGCTAGATACATTTTTCGCTAACATAAACCCCTACATTCGAAATTTCATCGAAATCGTTAGTTTCGAGAACGTGAAAGCAAATATACGTTATACAAATATTGCTCGTTTAATGTATATAACATAAGATAGGATAGGATAAAACAATATTAGACGACAACCTTATACTCAAATCGAACTACCCCTTAGTAAGCTCAATAATTCTTGTGATATATTTAATATCTAGATATATAAATACTTAAACCAATAGAAAGCATCCAAGACTCAAAAACAAATATGTATGCTCATCGCACAAATATTTTCCATTACCGGGAATAGAACCCAGGAGTCCTCCAGGACAGTCAGTATCGTTGGGTCCTACCCACTAGGCTAAAGCAGCCCCCCTACTCTGTAACTTGTTTTACGACACACCTGGCCATAACGCGAGTTTTACTGCACGCTGCGCGTACGGGAAATCTCGCATTGTGGCCAGGTGAAGACGTAAAATTTTGTACTCAACACGGGCGGTAATTCGTAAAGCCCCAGAGCGCATATTTATACAAACACCTGCGATCTGGGGCATTCACGAATTCACAGAGGGCGTTCAAAAATTCGTCAGGAATAAGCGACAATTATCGATTTTTAACGGTCTAAATCTAAGAAACGGAAAGATTTTCATAGATTCCAATTACTTATTTGCATAGCTCAACTCCTTTTATTGTGCGTAGCCTCTGATTTAAGAAAAACTGAATATGTTGACCGAATATACCCGATTACCGACAGTAGTTTTCGGAAAAGAGCGCCGAGCCATAAGTTTGACCGCCTGATTCTCCATGATGTTACATGAGAACCTAGTTGTTTTTTTTTCTCTTCACTATTGTAATATGTCCGTATTGTGCGTAGCGGCCTCAAATTTTCCTTTTTTTTCACGTATGTATATGTAAATTGATCTCATAACACCATATTTTGCAACAATATCGTACTGAAAACACAAGGATTTTCTCATTATTGTTGAATTATTAGTAAATTGAATCTTAAATAACATTAAATTTCATACTTTTACCAACACAATACAGTAAAAAAAATACATTTTTTTCCAACATTTATATTTTTAAATAATCTTTCAAACATAGTATAAATTTACCGTCGCGCGCGATCTCTATCTCCAACCACGCAGTCCGACCGCTATATTGGGTCCGTCCTATTATAGCAACAGTCAGGTTCAAAAAAAAAAAAAAAAAAAAAAAAAAAAAAAAAAAAAAAAAAAAAAAAAAAAAAAAAAAAAAAAAAAAAATCTCTTGCCAGTACCGTTGTCCGGGTTGGACCTGTACGTCGTGTAATTGTGGCTATTCACGAAGGCTAACCGTCAACTAAAATATTATTTTGATCTCCGACTAGGCATAGTTGTTATCAACGTCGGGGTCAAACTATACTAGTGAGTCATTCGTGAGGCTAATCGAGACAACTTACGAATTGCATAACTGCCATGTCAATTATTTTACGAGTGATCGTGATACTTGGTGATTTTTTATAAGCTTTTATTTAGTTCACCTATCCGTTGCCTGTAATTCAATCTTTCAAGTTAAATTTGATCCACTTCCTGGTTTCCGATTGAGCTGAAATTTTGCATGCATGTATAAATTGGATGACAATGCAATATTATTATGACATAAAGCTGATCTGATGATGGAGCTGGAAGGTGGCCATAGGAACTACGTAATTAAACGACGCAACCCCATCGAGTTTGGGCTCCAGTAATTCGTCTTGACGAGTACTTGGTAACCAGGGTCTGATGATGGAGCTGGAAGGTGGTCATAGGAATTCCGTAATTAAACGACGCAACCCCATCGAGTTTGGGCTCGTTTAATTCGTCTTGACGAGTACTTTGGTACTATATGATAACCAGGGTCTGATGATGGAGCTGGAAGGTAGCCATAGGAACTCCGTAATTAAAAGACGCAACCCCATTTCATCAGTCCACTTTGTGGGGGGTCCGCTGCGCCATCTGGTACGTGGTCTCCGCTCGAGAACCTTTCCGCCCCAACGGCTTTAAAGTATTTCATTTCTCTGTACAAGAAACTACAAACCACCGACAAAATATGCAGGGTTGTTGAAAATAACAATAATGTTCTGCCTTTTCTCCGAACTTATTATGTCCGAATTTTACTTGCCAACCAACTTTTCGCCGATGATTCACCCTGACAACTAACTAATGGCAAATTTTTGTATGACAACAGATTCATTTGGTAGAATTATTGTCAAGTCGATTATTATAATGAATTAAAAAATTTGGCATCCCTATCATTTGGCAAATCTTTCAGTTAGACAAACAACTACTAACCGAATAACGTTTCGTCAGTGCAACAGTTCCCTTTTCTTACATAAGCCAACTTTTTATTACATAGAACAAGACAGCATAACATAGTCAGACTTTTATTCAACGTGTTCTTATGTAAGTTACAAGGAGGGAAGGGGGGATGGGGAGACGAAGTTAGCGACAAAGGCGGTTCGGGGGCGAACCCCCGCGTATTAAAAACAACACACAATCGTAACAGTGATATTATTTGTAGGTTAGGTTAGGGTTCGCTTGTGTCCCTTAGAGCGGAAAAAGGCACCCCGCGAAGCGGGGTGACGTCGACACGCCGGCGGTTAGGTAAGGTTTAGGTAAGGTTAAAATAGTTGGCAGGTATTTGTTTAAAAAAACACATGTACACATACATACAAACATTCCACCAAGCAACAGTCCAAAAGTAATCATGTAAACACTTAATGATGCGATAATTCAGGTACCGTCATTGTCAAAAAAAAGTGAGCGGTTGCGCTTACTCACTTTGTAAATACGTTACATAGCTTAGTTACTAAATAAAACATCTGGTAAGTGTTATACCATGAAATGTATATAAACTGACCCATTCTGGTACTCGAAAGGTGGCATTTTGAAAAGTGACTTTATGAAAAAAAGTCCAAGCATACAGTTGGTAACCGTGAGGTAGGGAAATAAAACTAAACCTTTTGATAAGTGGACACTTAATCATTCGGCGAAATGATATTATGCGAAAAATTGGTTGCGATGTGATATTCGTACATAAAATTTTCGGAGATGATTTAGAGAACCGCATTCCCTAAACAATATGAATAAAAAACTTTTTAACCGACTTCAAAAAAGGAGGAGGTTATTTGTTTCACTATTTTTTTTTATGTACGTAGGTACGTTCGCCGATTTCTCCGTCACTTGTGGCCCGATTAAAAAAATATATTTAAAAAATGTATACTTCTGAGATGGTCCCATCGTCACCAAGTCAGGATCTGATGATGGGATCCCAGGGAAATCGAGGGCAACCCTCAAATATTACGTACTTATTACGTGTTTCATGAATTCTCTAAAGCTTTTCAGGTATGAATTTGCGTCTGGTAGTCATCAGTTCATGTTGGTGGGCTGATGATGGAAGGTACAACTCCTCAACGTTTAGGAGTTGGAGGAGTTTTTTTTAATCTTATACACCGTTCATCATATTCTTTCAAGTTATTCAGGTGAGCACACGTCAGGATCTGATGATGGGATCCCAGGGAAATTGAGGGTAACCCTCAAATTTTATAGGCACGCGTGTAGTTGACATCGGTATTTTCTATTATGACTCGTGTAATTATCCTTGGAAATCGTAATTTTGGTGAAGTTGAACTGGTGATGAAGAGACCAGGCTAATGGAGAGATCCATTCTCCTCCTCCTGGAGCAGTCCTTAAGGATGTAAAATACGAATTTCACGAAAATCAGTTGAGTGATCCAACTAGAGAGTGCAAAAACCGGTCAAATTTCAAAACGGGTTATTAACCGGTTTTTACTAAAAGCTAAAAGAATTGTATTGGAGGATAATTTTACTGTAAGAATGTTAGTTCTGGTTTATTAGTAGGCGATGTGTAGTTCAATAAGTAACTAACTTTTTTAAAACTTTTTATACATCATCATAATTGTCCTTTTACAGTCAAGGAAAATGATTCGCTTACCGTTTCGCTGAATTATTGCTTGAGAGATGGACATATCTTAAGGTTTATATTCGCTTCAGCAAGCGAAAGTGTTGACAACGACGATTGATAACGTTGAAGTTCGGAGGCTGGTGCGAAATTATTGACGTTAATATCATCTACGATAAGATGATTAATTCAAAGTCTATGTCATGGTAGTGCTGTACATGACTCCTAAGGCCGATACGTATTTTATCGCTATCATACTAACTTTAATTAAACTTACTAAAAATTAATAAGTTACAATTTACTAGTTTTTTTGCTAAATAACGGTCTCGGCTCACAATTTCAAGTATTTTATAAATGTAACTCATTTCGGTTAGTAACCGGTTTATAGTGTCCAAACCCAGTTATTTACCGAACTCAAAAAGTTCCGGTTAACCTACCTAGAGCAACCTATAGAGGGGACAGCCGGATAGCCGGACAAACGAAAGCATTATTGCCCTATAGTTGAATATCGAACTCGCTCACAAAATTTCACGTGAATCTGTTTAGAGATGCAACCTATAGAGGGGACAGCCGGATAGCCGGACAGCCGGACATACGAAAGCATTTTTGCCCTTTAGTTAAATATCGAACTCGTTCATAAAATTTCACGAGACTTGGTTCAGAGATGCAACCTGTAGAGGGGACAGCCGGATAGCCGGACAGTTGGACATACGAAAGCACTTTTGCCCTATAGTTACATATCGAACTCGCTCACAAAATTTCACGAGAATCTGTTGAGAGATGCGACCTACATATAGAGGACAGCCGGACCACTTAAAAAAAAGCATTTTATATCAAAAAAGACGTAACTACTTAAATATTATACTTTGTCAGAGTATTTTAATATGTAAGTATAGAAAATATGTGCACAAAAAGCAAATACTTGCATTGTTCAAGTTAGGGCACCACGTTAGCGAAGTAATACTTACCATCTTTTAGTGCAAGTATTAATATCGGTCGCGCATTCGCTCCAACGGTGCGCTATACAGCTACAGTAAGCTTGTGTGCGTGCTAGTAGTATTTACACACACACTACGCACTACGCGTCTCAAAATACCGAATCCTGAGCGAGCGCTTTTTTCAATAGCACTCTTGAGTTTTTGAAACAATATAATGCGTCTGTTTATAATAATATGGTTTCAAAAAAATACGAATAGTAATCTTGAGGCTTTTCTGCAGGGAGATCAGTGTTTAGAAACATGATTAAGCAATTTTCGCTCGATAGAAAAAAATCACGAACATAGGTCTAAAAGGGTCAAAAATACACTTAAAATATTTGTTACAAATTATGCATAAAAGCTAAAAATATTAAAATGGCTTCTAAAAATCGGCAATATCATGTTTGAGAGAACTCAGTGTTTACTTTTTTATTTATTTAAACGGCCAAAAAAATAAAATTACAAAACTTGATTTGCGCGCTTCCGAGCACGCACTTCCATCTCGCTCACGCTTATGCTCAGTGAGAGGGAGAGAAGACCATGAACCTACGGCGCCTTAAGCTCACCTCAACGCTCACCCACCAACATATCTTGATACTGCGATGCGTAACTAAGCGTCGGTAGAGGTCTATTTTCGTGACGGGTGACCGGCGGGGTGAGCCGCATTAGCGCGTAGCGAATAACAGCCCAGTATATGGCGATATAATTTATAATCTATCTGTTACACCTATGGTGTAACGTTATACTTGGCTAACAGAGCGCAGAGATTTTTAATTGTACCGCTATCTTAATATGTTGCTTTTTTCCGTTACTTCACTTCTCAGCACAGTTTTCATCATTTTCTCTTGCGTATGAATATTGGTTAGTTGTTTGCTAACAAGCTTTGATTTAACTTGCTCTGTTAATCTGCTATCAAAATTTGGAAACCATATTTGGCATACCTACTTATGTCAATTTCGTGACAATGTATAGTGGGGCAGAGTGCTCGAAAAAATTGCCGTATATGTGGACACGCTGAACAAAAGCACCAATGTTTTTTCAGGCACTTGGACGTATCAAGTTCCTGAACAAAAGGTGTTTTTGTCCAGCGTGTCCACATTATCACCTGAAACTGCCAAACTAGTAATACTTTAAGCACCAGTTAGCTGATGATGGACATCAGAAGGTGGCCATAGCAACTCCAATAAATATAATTTACTTTAAAAACAAAGTTTTAACCGACTTTAATTTAGTACTCTGCCAAGCCACGAAAATTTCCTTTTTTTTCTTACAATTCACCACATGAACTGATTTCCGATAGCAAATGCGTTGATTACTATAGAAAAAAACCGAATCGCTGTATGTGGGCCGATAATATTTGAGGACTTCCATCGATTCCCCAAGATCATCACCAATGGCACTTCAGTTCCTATTTCAACGGAATCTTATCAGAACCTGTGACGTACTTTTGCACTTTTAAGTACATAATTGAGGAATTCGATAAGTCATCAGATCGCCTAGACCAAGAAATAAAGCGTAACCTAGACATAATTCGATAACTGTAATTTTCTTTTTCTATGTTATAAAGTATGGTTAGTTACAGTTAAAATAAAACGAATTAAACATTTTAAGGCTGCGCGTCATTAAAAAAAAAACGAAATACTAGATTTTAAACATATTTTGATTTTATAAGTACATCATAATAAATAACTTTGTAAAGGTACCTGTATTATGATATGACGCTTGCATTCCAGTTAAAGAACACTAAATTAAACTAATTCATCAATTGGGACTATCATTAATAAAGAAGGTTCAGTAAGTGACACATTTTCTGGCAAATCTTACCAGAAATAATAGATAACTGTAATTCAACAACTTATTCTGAATAGAATATAATGTATGTTGATAAATTATCAAAAATTAAACTGATTCTCTTTGCGTATATGCAAAATCTCAAATATTGGTCATTTTTGGAAAACCAAAATACATAACTACTTCAAAAGTGTTTAGTTTATGCCATTAATATATTATTAGTACTATAAGAAACAACTTAAGCAAAAAAAACCACGTTAAACTAATAAATTGATATTTTTTATTACTTAGGTTTCAATATGAACGTTATTTCTTGAATCATAAGGTCGTCATTTCTTTGTGCCTCAACTCCCGACCGTGCTGTCGCGAGTCGCGGCTCGCGAGCGATTCTATTACCTATTCATCTCGGCAACCTATCAATTTCAAAATAATTTTCCTAGAAAGTTTTTATAAATTTCTACATTCGAGATTTTTTTCATATTTTTAAAACTTATGGTTCAAAAGTTAGAGGGGGGGGGGACACATTTTTTTTAAATTCTGGAGCGATTATATTAGCGTGTATTTTCAATTTGTTAAGCGTGCCATTAACATGTTTAATTTTGATGAAAACATGATTATAGTACACAAAAAGCTATCATTAAACAAAAATTTCACGGTTACGATTTTTAACTACTGAGAAATATAGTATTATTGAAACCGTTAATTTAAATGTTTAATTTTAGACTTAAATATCTAAAAAGACGCAATATAGCCTAAACAGATACAAAAATCATAGTTATTATTTTGGCTTATCTAGATATTGAGGTCAGATGAAAACTATGAAAAATAACGTAGATGCAAATGTTGTTTCAGTTTAATTTTGCTATTAAGTTATCGCATTCGAATGCACCACAAAATTATACTAACAAGGTATTTGGTTACCTATTTTCCTTGTAGGACAAAGTTAGGAAGTGTACTATATTCATGTTTTTTTTTAAATACAGTTACGACCGCGGATTTTTTACATAATATATCTAATTTATATTTGGTACTTAATAATAATATCCAATAAAAAAAAAAAACAACGAGTTATCGAATTATGTCTAGGTTACGCTTTATTTCTTGGTCTAGCCACCAAATTTATGATTCCGAATGTAAGTACACGAGTTATAACAGGAAATAAGAAAATTACTACACGCGTGCCTAATAAAATTGAGGAGTCCCCTCAATTCCTCATGGATCCCATCATCTAACTGAAGTTTGAAAAAAATGGGACCCACCTGGAAGTATATACATACGAACAAAAAAAATTTTTCGAATCGGCTCATCAATGACGAAGTTCTGAGGTAACAAACATTGAATATAATAATCAAAAAAAATACAGCCGAATTGAGAACCTCCTCCTTTTTTTGAAGTCGGTTAAAAACAAGATAAACCCATCGTATTTGGCCTGAAAGTTACCCTGACGAAACGTGAAAGAACATTCAGTCGGTAAAAAACTGGTAATGGATGGAGGACTTCGAAGAAGGAATAAATAAATAAACATAAAAAAACGTCTTTCCGATGTATAATGCAGTAACCAGCTAAAAAATGCATCCAGCCTTAAAAAAATAGCGGACTTTATAATTTATTTCTACAATTTTTTTATGAGTTTATACGTATATTATTATGGATTTTGAGAAAAACGTTGTTGCTGTTTTGCAGGTTATTTTTTTTCTGGTATTAAAATCGTAATAGTTAATGTAGGTATAAAATGGTTACTAAACTACTCAGTTTAACGATGATGACCTTAAACAGTACCTACGCCAGTAAAGATCGTATGTAAGGGAAGTAGGTCGATTTGTGGTGTGCGAAATTTCACTCACATATAGCCTCTTTGCATACAATGGAGCTTGGTACTATCGACAACACAGCTAACTGACCATCGGCGCACCTTAAGTGCATTTTAATAAGGTTCTATATAAACACAGGATGGTCAGTTAACAGTGTTGTCGTTTGTACTAGCATCACATACTAATATGTTGGATTGATATGAAATGGATACTGTTTTAAAAGCACTGTAGCGGAGCAATAAGCATCTGGCTTTCAGTCTTGAGGTCCTGGGATCGCACACCAGTTCGTACCAACGGGTTTTTCAATAAACTTATGTACGAAATATCATTTCTTATTTCAACAAGCAGCTTTTCGGTGAAGGAAAATATCGCGAGGAAACCGGTCTAATCTCAATAAGGTCTCGTTTCCCTCTGGGTTTTTTTTTTATACAAGCGTACGGCCCGCCTGATGGTAAGCCACCGCAGCCTATAGGCACATGCAACTCCAAAGAGGTAACATGGCCGTTGCCGACCCTTGATATGTTTGAGGATTCGCCGTGTTGACAGCTGAAGACACAAATGCCCTCGCTCTCAACACAACGCATCCTCGGGAGCTCTGACGACCTTGCTCACCTCCAGGAACACAACACTAATATCTACAGAGCAAGTAGTAGATTTATTATGGTCCTCTGGGTTAGAAGGTCAGATGAGAGTCGCTTTCATAAAAGTAGTGGTTACACCAAATCTTGGGATTAGGTGTCAATGCGGGCACTGGGCTCCTTTCTGGTAACAACCGGGAAAAAGGCATTAAGAGCTCTTTCAATCCTGATAAGAAAAAGATGTCCCCTAATTGTCATGCATTTTCATATGTCCGTTTTGTTACAGTCTTATAACGTTCAGGTACTCGTCGAAATACTTAGGTAACCAAATGGACAAAATTGGTTTTACTTTTGTCTTGTCAGCAGTGATCGTATCTTTTGTAACATTTTTGGTGCAGCGTAGCGTTGTTAACGGAATTGGTATCTACAGACAATATCAATCAAAATTGTTAATGAAGGTTAATATTAACGTTATTAACGCTAATTAAGCATAAGGAGGATGAGACCAATAATACTGAGTGAGGTAGTCCCCAGGAGTGACGCCGGACCCCATTGTGGTCGAGTTAGAACCATATACCCGTACCTATTTATAGAAATCGAAATATCTTCCTGGATTCATTATATTTTTTCTGTAAGCATTCAAAAATGCAATGACGCTGAAATACATAAGTCGGTCGGAAAAATAAGCGAGACACGTGGAATTTGAACGGTATTTTTGAATGAAAAGAATAGAGCTCTGTTTACGGCTTCCAGTCAGCACTACACTCTTCTCTTCGGGGTCGTAAGAGTAGACTATGGGACCTGTGTTGAATTGTGTTTTGGACGATGGTACCTATTACTGCAATAGGAAAAGAAAGACCGGCTTGCATTCCGGGAGTGCCGGCAGAAGTGAAAACTCAATGACATTGTAAATATTGTAATAGTCTTTCGATCAGTACGCTTACCATGAGTTTGACAATGACGGCTTACGCTAACGAGTATCGAGTTTTCTATCTGTGCATCTCTATTGCACTTTGACAGTACGAGCGGGATGCACAGATAGTAAACTCGATACTCGTTAGCGTAAGCCGTCATTGTCAAACTCATGGTAAGCGTACATCGTGTCCGTCTTACGAATTTTACTCTGTCGAATCATACGGTGACGTGACATCTTACGGGCACGTGACCTGCGACTAGCACAACTTGCTGACAAGTCGCTTCGCGCGCGACTGAGCGCCTCCTGTCTCACTCGCACCGTGCAAATTAGAAAGAGAAGGGTAGATCTTTCTCGACTCGCGTCGCGGCGCGGCGTCAGGTGCTAGCCCCCCTGTTGAGATTTTGTCCCATCACAAAAAGTGCACAACGCCACTAAATAAGTTTTCACTGCAAAAAACCATCTCTAAACCTACAATTGCTAGAATATAAAATCTTAAACATGAATAATATTTTTTACGGACAATCTTACACAAATCCACCTAGTCGAAAAATAAGCGAAGCTTGTACTATGGTTACTAGACGACGATAAACCTACTTATATAAATAAACTCGTACCTAAATACAAATCAAACATCCATGACTCAAGAATAAATATTCGTGCCCATCACACAAATAAATGCCTTTACCGGGATTCTAACCCAGGACCTCCAGCTTCATAGGCAAGGTCACCAACTAGGCTAAACCGGTCGTCAGAAACACAAAACTCTAAATTATTTTTTAAAGGCCTGATGGTATTCATGTAAAAAGAAAACGCTCTCGATCTCACGAACAGTGAATGGTCGAGCGAGCCGGGCACCGAACCCGCGACCGCGGCCCACTGACCGCGCATGCGTAATTAATTAGACAAAATGGCCGCGCGACAGCTGTCAAAAACAGCTTAGACACAGCTCGGCTATCATGCGAAGGCGCGCGACTTCTCTCGATTTTTCTCGCACTATCCGTCTCTTTCTTATTAGAACACGATATATAGTGCGAGAAAAATCGAGAGAGGTCGCGCGCCGTCGCATGATAAACGTTCTGATAGGCTTGTCAAGGGTGCGCCCTGTAGCCCGGGCAGTAGAATATTTATTTATTTATTTATTTATTTATTTATTCCATACAATTTCACAGCATTACAGTAACACCAAAGCACTGTGAAACAAAACAAATGTAGATATATATACACAAAAGAAACAAACTATTATTATAATAACACAGAAGACGGTCGTGCATCCATCTTCTCGCAGAACGTCAAACATTCATCACACACATCTATCCATCGGCTAGCAAATATATCACAATTTGGTGCTGATTCAAGCAACGAGTTCATGAAGTGCAAAGCTCGAATAAGCGGGGACTTTCTGCGAGACAACGTTCGCGCTGCCGGCGCCGCTAGTAAATGTTGACAACGAGGTCGAAAATTATATCTAGAGGGCGAGGGAACATACAGGCGCACCAACTGAGCTACTAATCCGGGACAGTCTGAATCACCAATATGGCTACGGTATTCCCTGCCTGTCGTAGAAGGCGACTAAAAGGGAACCTCGAGGTAGCAAACGGTCGCAGTTGGGGCCTGCGATCGCCTAAATATAGAGTAAGACCAAGAAGAGGTGTGACGCTAGGGCGGCACTGGTGCGTTCCGTAGGAGATCCCAGAGCCGTCCGTAATGCGTCGAGGAGGACCATCGGGGGGTTTTTAGTCGGTGCGAGTCCGACATAACCTCCGCGCTATCCCCGTCGTGCAGAGGTATAACGGACTTTCCTCCCACTTAAAAAAAAAGGCTTGTCAAGGGTTTAGTAGTTTGGTTCTAGTTTCCTGTTCTTTCTCACGATGCCCGTTGATCTAGTTTTTGCGATGATCAAATGTATATGGCGTATATATACTACGAGTGAGTACATATCCCTTTCCTCAGGGTAATATTGCATGAGAAAGAAATGCCTTTTTTATGGGAGGAAAATCCTTTTTGGATACATCCGCGCCATGAAAGAATTTTAGCCTAATCTGAAGGAGATAACTGCATTCGCTTCGCTCCCTCGTTCAATTATTATTAGGTATAGAAATTGCTCTACAACAGACTTGATCAACTAGCCAGAATAGTCTGGCTGTACCTATGATTTTACCTTAATCCAAAAATCATAAAAGTTATTAAGTCTGTTGGTCGTTTTCTCGTTTAAACCGTTGATCCGATTGTGATGGGATTAGCTACGGAGATTATTCCAAAGGCCATGGTCACTTTTTATCTCGGAAATGAGTGCGTAATAGAAGTTTGTATAGAAGTTCTCCGCAGGCAAAGTCGCGGTCTAGTCTTACTACAACGCTACGTAACAAGTTACGTGGTATGTCATAACGTAATACAGTCAGATTGAGTCGGGCCAAGGTCTATACCCGGCCGCTGAATCTAAACAAACGTAAGTAGAAAGTGCATCATTTTTTTCCTGTTGTACCTAGCGTAAATGCGCCGGTATTCGACCACTTAATTTTGTGTGCCGGTTTGCGACCACTTAAATGTGTTGGACTACAAAAACATGCGTACAGATGCCGTCAAACTTCTTGAACATTTGACCTTGCCTGCGCAAAGGCGAATTGTACCTGCGAGCTGCCCCCCCCCACTTCGTCCCGCATGTTCAAGAAGTTTGACGGCATCTGTACGAAACTACGCACATAGGTAGGTACCTACATTTATTATAATTTAATAACGCTACTACTTGCTCTGTAAGTATGCTGAGGTGTTGTGTTCCTGGTGAGTAAGGTTGCTTTCGTTTCTATTTATCTACACAACGAAAGCTCAAATCAATATTAAAACCGGCCAAGTGCGTGTCGGGCCGTTGGGCCACGCGCAGAGTAGGGTTCCTTAGTTCCCTGTCTGTCTTTGTTACATCGACACGCGCGCGCCAACTAAATGGTGTGGTTGCGTTGGCCGAATTTGTACGAAAGATGGCCCTTCTAAGTATACAGGGTGACATTTTAATCAGTGTCCAAATTTTTTGTAGGCATTTGGTATCACTAATAGACTACATTTTTGAAAAAAAACGGGTAGGTATTTTTAAAATTTTAATTTTTGTCTATCCCAAAAGAATTATCCGTAGGTACTGCGTGGTTACTGGGCATTCAGTGCCGCGCGGAGCGGGGCGAGGCCGGGGAGGGGAGGCGTGCCGTGCGCAAACCTTACTACCCGCTGAGGTGCCCGCGCGGTAAGGTTTTTTTGGGATAACTTTAAGCAGCAATTACTAAAATTTTTTGTACTGAATGATATGAAACAAAAAAAACGTATTGTATAATTTTGCTGAAGTATCTTATACTTGAATTTGGACACTGATTAAAATGTCACCCTGTATTTTGAGTTGGTCAACTATTACTCGGTAACTAGTTATGCCTAGGTACTTAGCCATGGTAGTTTTCCTTTAGAATTCGTTAATATGTACTACTGCCACGATTTTTTACACATTCCCTTTAGCTGGTAGGGGGGGGGGGGGACACTAATTATGACTCGAGCAAAAATTATGGCTATAAAGCCCATTATCACGCAAACGGATCACTGAGTTGAAAAAAGGGGTTTTAAAAACCCATAATATTTTTGAACAAGCTGTTATCCAACGACACCCCACACCAGACCCCCTAGCACACTAAGTTTTATGTCGGACATAAAGCATTCGTCCCATTCTAGCAAATATGCGAGTGCAAGAGGGACAAATGCTTTACGTCGGACATAAAACCTAGTGTGCAGGGTCAGGAAATCAGAGAGAAAAAAAAATACATCTCCACTTCTCGAGTAAAAAATTTTTTAGCTTTTATTTCACCGTTTTATCGACATGATTGATGTATATACCCATGCCGAATCACAGCTTTGTGGTATTAAGGGTTACAGAGCTAAGCCGCAGACGGACAGACGGGCATGGGGAAACTAGAAGGGTTCTTTGTGTTTGTTGACTATACTGAACCCTAAAAAGGGCGCGCCCGCCCTTGTGTTTCTTCTGTTTTTTTTATAACTGGCTCGAGAGGTCTAAAGCTCACAGCGATATTATTAATAGATAATAAAATAGACAGGAACAAGAAGAAAATAATTTATTAAACAAGTAACGTTTTGGTGGCGTGGGGCACAGCGAAATGTAATCCCTCTCGAATTGTGGAGCAGCCCAACTGGGTAAGTAGGTACCTACCTACCTACGCCTTGCAGAAGACCACGCGGCCATAATAAATAACATTACTACTTTATTTTTTTTATTTTTTTTTTTATTTTTTTTATATTTTTTTTTTATTTATTGGCCAAAATATTAAAATACAGTAGTGGTACCACATTTTAACACCAGCGGAAACCTCAGGGGGTTTATATGCTGATGAGTAGTTCGCTTATGGCTACTATATATTATGTTTACAAAATTTACTTGACTAGTTACAATTATAATACACACGTGTTCGGTTTAGTTAACGTGAGATATCTTTTAATGGACGGTATCGACTTGTAGCTGCTCTGTAGTAGTGTAGTGTGTGTAGTCTAAGTGTAACACGGCGAATCCTCAAACATATCAAGGGTCGGCAACGCCCATGTTACCGCTTTGGAGTTGCATGCGTCTATAGCTCAGAGCATGAAATACTATAGAGCGGTCAAGCCGCCGCCGGCGGCTGTGTCGCACATGTCAGCTCATTGGGCATACTCCGCCATACATTTACCGTACGTTGTCCACCGAGAAAGTTCCGTTTTTTGCCAAAATGCCGAGTTGTGCAATAATTACTTGCAAACATCGCAGTGATTTGATTAATTTCCACGCCAATGGATCACTTTTCTGAGGTAAATACTATAAATACTATTTATTTTAAATAAAACCACGAATTCAAGAAGTTGCGACAGGCTTATTCAATACAAATCGCGCGACATGTCCAATCTCCTTATTTCCTATATCTATAGGCTGCGGTGTCCGCTTACCATCGGGCGGGCCATACGCTCGTTTGCCACCGTGTCGTATAAAAAAAGTAATCCGATTTCTGCAGCGATGCGCCCAATTCAAATGAACCAGCATACCCTGAGCTCCCTCATCACACAGCGTTGTTAAGAATCGCGGGGCAGACACACCCCGCCGGTCACCCGTCACGAAACTAGACCTCTACCTACGCTTAGTTACTACGCATCGCGATGTCAAGATATATTTGTGGGTGAGCGTTGAGGTGAGCTTAAAACAAGTTACAGAATAGGGGGGCTCGCTCGACACCGGTTGTACATCGCATAGCATGAATGAAGCAACCATTATGTAATATTATCATCTTGAATTCGGCACTAAAACGGGTTTTCTGCCAAGGTCTAGCCTCTCAATCTCTAGTCTAGTAAATCATATAGCTATCCCAAGCGGGTCCGTCCGAGATTTTTTTAAGAATGCATGTAGGTGGAACCGCAGGGGAGAATATAGTCTAGGTACTATCTTCTGCCCGCGACTCCGTCCGCGTGGAACTCGTTTATTATATCGTAGTTAGGTCCGGTCACATAGCACGTATAGAACCGATGGCCGTTGGGGCGGAAAGGTTCTCGAGTGGCGACCACGTACCGGAAGGCGCAGCGTGGGTAGGCCCCCGACAAGGTGGACGACCTGGTAAAGGTTGCGGGAGTCCGCTGGATGCGGGTGGCGCGGGATCGGTCACTTTGGCACTCTTTGGGGGAGGCCTATGTCCAGCAGTGGACGTCTTTCGGCTGATATGATGATTATGATGATGAGGTCCGGTTTTGTTCCATCAAATGTGTATGTTTCGCAGAATTTTCATTTCATCAAAAACAACTTTTTTCAGAATCGGTAAACTTTTCAGGAATGTTACAAAACAAACCTAACCTAATGGGTTCTACAGAATGACCTTTTAAAGAGTAAACGGTTTTCGAGTAACAGAAATTCGACGACACGAGTATTCGGCGAAATCATGCATTCGGTGAAATAAGGGGACACCCGTGGTCCATACAAAGTTTGAAATTATACCTCCGACATGACTATTGTACCATCTGTGTATGTTCTTGCAAAATAAATGATTTGATTTGATTTGACACCGGCGGTACGCAAATAGCACTCTTAACAATGTTCCACCTCTACGCAGATGAAGTCGCAGGAAAAAAACTAGTTGAAATAACGAATTATTTATAGCATTTACCCTACTTAGTAAACTAATAATGTGGATCATTTCGCACAGACGTGATGATTTCAATGTTGCAACAATTACTGTCGAAGCGAATTCAGTAGTCAACACGTTTTTACACAAACCAGACTAAATAACAGGCACGTGTAATAATATGTAAACCAAAAGTATAATAAGTAGGTGCAGCAAAGAAAGGCGGCCCTTAAAAACTCGTGATCATGACCCTTAAAAACTTCACGTGAGCTATTGCGTTTATGGTCACAAAGTTTTGACTCGAGCGCGCTGCCATTTTAAAAAAAAATATAGTTTGCTGTGTCGTATTAAAATATTGCACGTTTTATTATATTTCAACCTTTACATATCAACCAGACTTGAAATAAATATTAGCTGACACTTAAAAACATGAATACAAACAAACATATCTTTTGACTTCACCAATATAGGTACCTACTTATAGGCATAGGCACCAAATAGAATAGGCATCAATGTTGCAATTTTGCGACTTCAATGTTTTTTTTTTAAATATTTTGTTTGTTAAATAAATCATTAGCAGTCCTATGAATGGCTTTTCATTATCATCATACTGTTATTATTTTACAAGGTCTTGAAATTAAGGTGGGCCTTATTAGGCGACGGTACTATACGTAATGCTTGTGCACCAAATCCAAAGATTTGGCGCAGGCAGTATAGCGACTGCTATAACTGCTATCTGCCCTTCCAGCCCAGAGGGAAAACTACAATTCGTTGAAGATTAGACCGGTACCGGTTTCCTCCAAATGTTGTACAGTTACCTAACTGAAATTACGTAAAAAATTAGCGGTACGGGCCATGTTTCGAACCCACAACCTGCGGACAGTGGCGGCGCTAGGGGGGGCGTGGGGGGCGGTCCGCCTCTGGTACCAAGCACCCAGGGGTGCCAACAACCTGAACGAAAACTCACTCGTATAGCCATTTTATCAATTGAAAGAGACATGGAAGTCAATTTTGACAATATAAAGTGAGGTAGTAAAGAAATTTACATATTTTAATATGTTAATTAACAAAGATAATCAGAAGAACACAATACCTTATACTAAAATTAAATACCCACTAACAAAGTCAAAAAGTACTGAACTAAGTATCGAACAATCCGCCCCGCGTCACTCCAGGTGCAAAGGTGCCCATAACACTAGCCGCATTGCCGCGCTGAATTGCTATATTGATTGGTAGTAAAGTAGATTATTTTAGTAAAATAAAGCCTCGTAGGTATTGAGTATTTGGCGTTTTATTTTGAGTAGGGGTCGGGGGTGCTCAATACAAACCCGCCCAGGGTGCCGGTGTACCCAGCGCCGCCACTGCCTGCGGATTGAAAGTTGCTTTACCACTATGGGCTACAGTGTCTCCTTGGGCCTCCATTTGACAGCAAAACAAACTAATTAGTAGGTATGTCATGCCCTTGCCAGACAAAGAAGGAATTGGCTCCGCAACTGAACTGCGAATAATTAATCAGCGATGAACGTTAGTGCGACAGAATTTTATCGCGACAAATGTTAGTTCGAATGCACTTGGCTGCGACAAATTAGTAGTCGACGAACGAAAGTTCGATGCACGTTAGTGCGACAGTCGAAGTATACGTGGGAAATAACTTGGTTCGATGTAAAACTCGGTTGGTATAATGTACTATTGGCATACAATTATATCCAATGAAATTATGTTAACTTTTTTTTTGAATTTACGTTTTTGATGTAACGTTTAATGGATATAATGTATATTAGATACAAGTATTAGGGGTATAATGTTTTGTAAGATATGTTTTTTTTCACACACGCGTTAATTATTTTAACCTAACGTAACCGCCAGCGTGTCGACGTCACTCCGCTTCGCGGGGTGCCTATTTCCGCTCTAAGGGACAGCTCGCAGTTCAGTTGCGGAGCCGAAGGAATTAGCTACTTTGGTAAGGGCTATCCGCAACCAAAGGAATTCAAGGTGCTTCCGCTTAGCTGCATCATCCGTTTTAGTATCCGAGTAAGTAGTATGGGGGTCGAAGTTGCACCACGTCCGTACGAATTACCCATTGCTACCCTGCACGTGACCCCTGGGTGGTGCTAAAAGTGCAACAACCTGGCAACCGTACTGTCTATTCCAAGATCTCACGGTTCTAAATACTGATTTGCCATACGATAAATAAATAAAATAAATAGGTATAAACTTATAAAGATCCCACTGGGTCGAAGTGCATCCGAAAGAGACCTCATCTAGATAAGATAAGGTATTTATTCTGCAAATAGGCCACAAGGGTACTTTAACATGTCAAACGGAAATCGATTAACATATTATTTACAACTTACGATGTCTACATATACTTATTCAAGAATTAAAGGAAAGTGAGACGTGTTTCTGCCGTTGATTGTCCTAAATGTTGTTACGTAGACCGGACGGAATGACCCTCATACCGTGGAAGTTGGGCCGGGTCCTGGTGTGGGACGCAACCTGCGTTGACACACTGGCCCCGTCCCATCTCCACGGTACAACCCAAAAAGCCGGGGCGGTGGCAGAGGCGGCGGAGGCGCTAAAAAGGCGTAAATACAGCGGTCTCGATGCCAGATACCACTTCATTCCTTTTGGCGTCGAGACCCTCGGTCCGTGGGGTCCAGGGGCAACTGACCTTTTCAAAAACATCGCGAAAAGGTTAGTCGACGCCACCGGGGACAAAAGAGCTGGCAGCTTCCTCGCTCAACGCGTCAGCATCGCGATACAGCGAGGAAATGCTGCCAGCATCCTCGGCACAATGCCACGGGGACCCTTTTTAGATATATTTTAGTTTTTATTTTAGTTTAGTGGTTTAGTTTTTAATAATTTTTTAAGGCTTTTATATTAAGTTTAGATGGTAATTGTTTAATGTTATTTTAAGTCTCTTTTTTCAATAAATACTAGACCCCCTTTTAGGTAAGTATACTTAACAAAAATATGCCATAAGAACCTAACTTATCTCAAGACTGTAGACACCTGTGTACTCTACACTTTACTTTAAAGGTTCCATAAAAAATGTATTCATTAAAAGTTATATTCTAAGATGTGTTTCTCTCTGGGTGCCTTGAAAACCATCGCCTTTAGCATGCATTGCTGCTCAGAATAAACAAATGTGTAATTTCTTTGTTGCACTAAATAAATATATTTCTTTCTTTCTTTATTTATTTGATTACGGAACCCTAAAAATAGGACACTACTTCGTGAATTAAGCTACGCTAGCCAAGTTTATGAATGAGACATTCATACACTTGGCTATTGCGTAGTATGGTCATTACGCTGGTTACGCCTCCTTCGGTTAGCGACCACCTGATGGAGAAGGTTTTTTCTATTGAAGATAACATCAATTCTACAGACCCTATTGAGATAATTAGTTGCACATGCATATGTTTGTTGTTTTAGAATAGAAATCTACTAAAAACCGAGAAAACATCCTTTCAGTTCACCAACTCAGCACAGTCGTCGCCAACCGGCATATGAAACTAGGTGGTCGCTAACCGGCGAAATGACCCTACTAATACTATTCTTTTTCCGTGCCCAAGCAGGGAATTTGTTAACAGAGAAAACCTTCTGTGCGTAGTACTATTACTTACGAGTATTTTGTGCTATTGCTAACGCAAGAGGAACCGGGGGGCAGCATGAACCAAGACAATCCACATAGTTACCTAATTAACATCTAGCTCTTATCAAGTTATTTAACTTTACTT
The DNA here is from genome assembly GCA_945867215.1 of Epinotia demarniana. Lineage (NCBI taxonomy): Eukaryota > Metazoa > Arthropoda > Insecta > Lepidoptera > Tortricidae > Epinotia > Epinotia demarniana. The sequence goes on from OX244286.1 coordinate 7,260,699, forward strand.
TATTAAGTTTTTAAATCTGTTAACTAACATCCTATGGCCCTAAAGTTATCCGCTAATAAAGATATATTATACATATATACATATATATATATATTTTATGTATTCCTGTTTGGTATCGGGTTAAGATAGTACCACCACATCACCGCCGTTCTTCCCGAGGGTGTCGCAGGTTCCGCCTACGCTATGGGGTTCCTGTGTGTTCCGGGTGATGGGCTAGCAACCTATCACTGAAATTTCTGTATACTCTACGACAGTGGCAAACAAGCGTACCGCCTGCCTGATGGTAAGCAGACACCGTCGTCTATGGACGCTGTTGCGTTTCTAGAAGAATAAGAAGCGCGTTGCCGACCCTTTATTGATATGTGGATGCGTTTTGTTGAGAAATACAATATCACATTGCCTCTAATTTAAACTAACATTTCGAGTGATTCCATTTGTTGAATTTGGGGGAGGAGAAGTCGTCTGTCGGACCTCGAATTTGCCCTTTTCATATTACCCTTTTAACATGTCTCATGTAATGTATGTACTCGTAAGTAATAAATTAAGTAGCATAAACAATTGTTTTTTTGGGTTTGGGTACCTACATACCTACTTACGTTCATATACCAAGAAGTCTGTTAATAAATCTTGTCGCCTAATCGGGAACACTGTCGACATTTCAAAATAGTTAAAAGCCGTAGGTATAATGCAATTGCGACCACGGAAGCGAGCTGAGAAAAAATTGGGCAATACTATGTAATTTCTCGTTGCGATATCTTAGCACACATACGCTTCATAAAAAACATAGCGGACGCCGCGTTTCCGCGATCAATCGACTTTCACAATCGCATCTCGAGAAAAATGAACACTAAACCATGTTGGCCACAATAGCGAAAAGAAAAACTTACTTTTGTAAATCCAAAGTCACTGCACTATTAAAACGTCACTGGCACAATTCAAATTTGGAACGCACTGAACTGTCAATGAGAAAGCGCGCGAACACGGGCTATCATGGCGACCGACTGTTTGCAACCCGCCAAAATATGAGGTCAAAATGATTGTTGCGTAACAATTTATTACATCGTATTACATAAAAATCGCCGTTGGGCTGGGTATTATGCAAAGTCAGCCGAATCTCACGGATTTCTAGGTTACAATACTTGGTTGGTTTTCGCGCGAGTTTAAATTCGAAGCGGTGGTCGAGGCAAATGGCTGGGGAGCGTATTATGATATTACAGATTGACCGCTATTGTGATCTCTTGATGTGCACCCCCACTTCTCGAGCGAAAGTGAGAGGGGGGCGGTCATTTGTGCTATGGCAAGAATAAGAATGTAGTGTGCATATTAATTTATTGCTGACGCAATCATTTCACATGTTTTGCGTGACTTCTGCGAGCGCTGGGGAGCGGTGAATGACATAGACTCAGTTGTTCATGTGTGCTTTATCAGAAGTAGAGAAATGTTGACGTGAGAAATTACTTAATTAAAAAGCGGTAAAACAATGAATATCTCAAATCGCTGGTAATTGACGCACGAGGCAAGGCCAGGTAGATCAATATGCGATCTCAGGTTTCCTTTACACCGCCCGTCGTGAGTATAAGGCTCGAATTAGGGATTTTCCGCATGCGTAGCGGGCCGTAAATGCCTATTTATGGCCAGCTGAGTAATAATTACTTTCACCATGACTCCATTATCTTGAATTTGTTTTGGGTCGGCCACACGCACGCTATTTCTAGTCCATGGAGTTGCATATGTCCATTGGGCTACGTTAACCCGTGTTGATATTACGTCGTAGGAAACAAGCGTTACCGCTCGGCCACGACTTTGGTCTTAAGCGACCTGCGACCAGCGTTTTATCTGTTCATTGCGCGTGATCCCAACTAACCACAGTGCGTTGCGCATCTCGACCGCGCAATGAACAGATAAAACGCTGGTCGCAGGTCGCTTAAGACCAAAGTCGTGGCCGAGCGGTTAGCTCCGTACGGTTAGGTTAAGTTAACGCTTACCATCAGGCGGACCTAACGCTTATTTCCTACGACGTAATATCAAAACTGTATCCGTGTGGTGGCGGGTTAGAATTTCACCACCCCCCTTTCTTGGCCCTGACCTAATTACGTCATCAATTTTTTTGAGTGCATGTATGTATGTATGTGGCATATTCTTTGGCACGCCCTGCAGCCTAAACCGTTTGACGGATTTCGACATATGAGGTGTCGTTGGATTCCTCTTAATCGTTGGAGTGGCATAGGCTATAAAATTAAAAAAAGCAGTTGGGAATAAATTCGTGCTTCTATAAACTGTTAAGGTCTGACAGGAGGGGGGGGGGGGTCCAAAAATTGATGACGTAATAGTTCAGGGCCGGTTCGAAGCGAGCCGTCGCATGCATAAACGCTCACATTTAAAGTTGACGTAAAAGGCCAAAAGGTTAAGTAACCCTATACATAGTCCGTAATACAACGTGTTTTTTTAACCGTCTTAGAGCCGAAGCCCACTGAAAGTATCCAAAAGGTACTAATAATTCGTGAAAAAAAAATATATTTAAGGTATAAGTAATAAAAGGTAATTAAGTTTGAAAATTTTTCTATGGCGCGCGGAGCGAAGTTCATTCACCCGGTTAGAGTTCGTACCTATCTACATAAGATGGCGGCTAGCGGACACTGCGGTCACTCAGCTGGATGATTAAAATTAATATTAATACAAAAAAAACAATATTTTATGCATTTAAAAAAATTAAAAAAAAATAAAAACAGCAAACCTTTTTTTAAGTTCTTTGTAATGTATACATTAAATGGGCTTCGGCTCTAAGACGGTTAAAAAAACACCGTGTATTAAAGAGCAACGCTTGTGATTCTCTTGGAGTCCATGGCTACGGTTTATGCTTACCATCTGGCAGGTCTTATGCTTGTTTGCAACCGTCTTAGTTTAAATAGAAGGGCGTGTTCACGTTATTTAGAACGATATTGGTGTAGGATCCGGAAACGATAGCTAACATATGGGCTAGTGTAGTGGAGCCTACAACTATTTGACTGTAGGTCACAGCTCATTAGAGCCACGCCCGGCGCCCGACCCGCGCCGCCTCGCCTCGAGCGGTTAGTATATTCTTTATATGGATTTGTACGGGCATGCGCTCACTGCATCAACTCCGTTGTACATTTACACGAGGCGAGGCGGTGCGGGTCGGGCGCCGGGCGTGGCTCTAATGAGCTGTGATCTTAAATCGTACCTACAGTCAGCAGCAGAATAGCGCTAACACTTGGTTATCACAGTCACACTTTCATCGCGTGTCGCATCGTAGTGTATTTATATTCTCTTCGTAACAAGCAATAGACTTATGAAAATAATTGCTATAAAAAAATGTATAGGCGTTAGTTTGTATGTAAAGGCGAGAAAAAGCGGTCCAGCACGTCTGTCAAGCGACGGCGTGCGAGCTCTCTCAATTTCTCTCGCACTATACCTCTTGTTCTTAATGTTCTAATAAGAGAGAGACGGATCTCTTCTACTATGAAAGAGACGGATAGTGCGAGAAAAATCGAGAGAGCTCGCGCGCCGTCGCATGATAGCCGTATTGCGTGGAGGACTGCAATGTCAGGGTCTTCAGAACAAATTTAACTAAAACTATCCCAAGAACCATGTTACTTCATCATTTTTTTACTTCAAATAAAAATAGAGTGATGAAAAAGTTAAACATTTTTGAACGATAAAGTTGCATATTTCATATTTGTAATCACTTTGTAATGCTAGCGGTGCCGGTTAATGTACAGCCATGATAATGCACGGCCAAATAATGTACAGCCCAATAATCCGAGTCCCTGTGACTTCGGATTATCAGGCTGTAACATTATCTATGCGGACTGAAAATTTCCAGCGAGTTGACGACACCCCGCTGCGCGGGGTGTCTATTTCTAGTTTGAGAGACACAAGTGAACCCTAACCTAACCGACCTAAGACAGAGTTCACTTATGACAAGCCATTTTTGTCCGCCCTGATAATGCATGACCCAATAATCCGCGTCCACAAAAAGTGGACACCGATTATCAAGCTGTACATTATTGGGCCGTACATTATCACCTTGACCAAACTTGGTCCGGGGCAATAATTGGAAGCAACTTTTGTCCGAGGTGATAATGCACGACCCAATAATCCGCGTCCACAAAAAGTGAACGCCGATTATCAGGCTGTACATTATTGGGCCGTACATTATCACCTTAAGCAAACTTGGCCCGGGCCAATAATTGGAAGCCACTTTTGTCCGGGCTGATAATGCACGACCCAATAATCCGAGTCCACAAAACGTGGCCGCGGATTATCAGGCTGTACATTATTGGGCCGTGCATTATTGGCTCCCATGCTAGCAACACCGAAAGCAATGCAAATGCAAGCAGCCAAACGTCAAAACCTTGCAATTTATCAAGGAGTTTTCAAGCTATGATGTAAATAGTTCAATAATGCTCAGTTTATTTGGCTAAAGTTTATGGGAGATGAGCCAGGGCGCGGCTCTGACCCGTAGTCGGGTGAGCAGCGAGCAGCTTGAGTTACTCCTCTCGTTTATGGAAGAGCACCCTGACTTCGCAGCAAGTAAGCAGTCTGTATATTCAAGGCTTAGCTCGTGCAAGCTTTGGCGGTTGTTGGCTGAAAGGCTCAACGCCGTTGCCCAGGATTGTGGAGGCGCGCGAAAATCGCCCGACAAGTGGTGTAGGGTGAGTTTTCGAATGCCTTTGTATTTGCGGAAATTGTTGCATTGTTTTACAAGCTTTTATTGAACTGCTTTTACTTATTTTTATGTTCAGTTCTTCCCGTTGTACACTAATTAAGTTAGATGACAATATTATACTATTCAATTTAGTCTGATAACTCTGATAAGGGAGACAAAAGGCTACCTCGCCAACAGTTATACCAATTCATTAGAAGGTATCCAGCCAAACTACAATTCATTCAACTCTATATAGTTGAGATCTTAAGTGTCTGTAAGGACCCTTGATACAGACATTTATTTTAGTTCTCATCTTAAAAGGGCATGGGCATGCTGGAATAACATGCAACTTTGTATACTTACTCAATGAAGTTCTCATATCTAGGTCAGATGCCAGTTTCTGTTGCTTGTAATTATGTATAATATAAAAAAAAGAGACTGAAGAAGTGAAAAGAATAGATCCCGCGGTACTGGGGACGCTAAAGGCTCTGTGGGTTTATGGTCTCATAAATAGTAAACATTTCCTGAATATGAAAAATCATATTGCTAAATAGCAGGATGAGCGTTGCAGTATGGGGAAAAAATATATTTAACAGGCATTTTAATTTGTCATTGGGCATTTTTGCGAGAAGAGATGCATCGTTAGTGACGTCACCGAGTATAAGTTAAAAGTGTTCCATTTTGTAACTTTTTTGTCATACGAATTGTATGGTTAATTTTGGTTACAAAATGGAACACTTTTAACTTATACGAGCATTTTCAATAATTCGTGCACACAATTAGCGTGAGTTGTTAAACAAAAATTAACTCGGTGTCAGTTTTGTAACGAAAATTAAGCATACAAATCATGTCAAAATTACCTTTTTTCACATTTAATTAACGTGTATAGGCATATTATTCAATAATGTTAGTCTAGAAAAAGTTAGTTTTTATATAAACTCCGTCACAAAACTGACACCGAGTTAATTTTTATTTAAGAATTCACGGTAATTGGGTGCACGAATTATTGAAAATGCCCATACTCGGTGACGTCACTAACGATGCATCTCTTCTCGCGAAAATGCCCCATTATAATTCATTTTTTTAATGAAATTCAATATATAAAAAACGATAACTTTTTTTCCCCATTTGGATTTAATTTTGGACCTTTATCGAACATTCATAAAATATGTATTACAAAATCTGCAAAATTATGCAATCCCTATTTATCATGATTCATGATTATGTGATGTCCCTTTTTACAAGCTTTTATTCAGTTTCACCTGCCCCTGTGTATGTCATGATCATGAAATCTTGCAAGTTAAATTTTAAACTCTTTCCAGTGCCCACTTAAGCTGAAATTTCGGGCATAAGTAGTCTGGATGACAATTCAATATTATGGTCGCGCTGAGCTGATGATGGAGACAGAAGGTGGCCATGGGAATTCAGTACCCGGTGTGGCTCGGCTCGTTAGAATTGTCTCAATTAGTAGTTGTAGTTGATGATGGTATCCAAAAAAGTACGGATGGCAATAAAAGCTTAACCTACCACTTTTTGACAAACTTTTTAAAAACAATGTTACAGTACTGGGCGGACATCAAATACAAGGCCCGCAAGAAGACAGCGGCTGGTGGGGCCCTGGGGGACCTCTCTAGTGTCGAAGAGCGCTTGGAGAAGCTACTTGGCAGCAGCGCCACTTGTGAGTACAATGTTATAAAGTAGACCTTGGCTTGTACAGTCACATCTATAAACATGTATACGATTTTCAACGTTATTCCATTGACATACGTCCCTAAACGTGTACATGTTTATAGACGTGACTGTACAGTCAAGTGTAATAATATGGATGCATACAACTTACTGATAAGTATGTTGAATGGTTGAGTCCAAAGGCCTCCCCTTTCCTCTCTTTTACGCCATTAGTCTTGATACTTTACTAATCTTAACCAGTCCATACAAAAAATAGAAGACATCCGCATGCCTGGGCCACTAGGCTACCATAGCTTTTGATTAAAGGGCTCAAATAAAAATAAAATTATCTACACAGCACGGCTATGACGCGACGGCGCGCGCGATTTTTCTCGCACTGTCTGTCTCTCTCTTATTAGAACACATAGAACAAGGGGTATATAGATAAGATAACATAGCCTTTGTTTGCTGAGTTACTTTGTTGCATTTAATTTACTACATGCATGCTTATTATATAACTTTATTTTCTTAATTAAAATATTTCATTTCCTATACATATTTGTTTTATTTTCCTAACTTCAGCTTGCCTCTCGGACATAGGCTCTCTCTCCCCAAGCTTTCCATTATGTTCTGTCTTTAGCCTCAATTCTCCATATTTTTCCTGCTTCCTTTTTAATATCAGGAGAAAGAAAAATAGGGGTATAGTGCGAGAAAAATCGAGAGTATGTCGCGGCCGTCCCATGATAGACGTGCTGATCCTTATTCTCTTGATATTCTTCTTATTCTTGCAAATAAACATTTCTATTCTATTCTATTCTATTGAGAACTAGGCCTGCGTATCTACTTCCGCTGCTAACTACTATAAAGCCGGGTATTCATTAGGCAACATTTGTTAATAAACTGTTTATGAATTTGATCATCATGTTTCGCAACAAGTTTAACATAAACACTGTGTCTGAAACCTGGCAGTCCACACTAGTTGTTGCTAGGATGTCGCCTGAGGAGGTAGTGACGCTTTGTGCTGCTTATAATAATTGACAATAGTACAACAAAAAAAGGTGGTGGATTAGAAATTACCTCTTCATTGACCCTAAACTCTATTTCTATGTTTATTAACTCGCGCAACTCACGTCCACACCTGCTGTATTTTGCTAATAAACTAGATGTTTCGTCTTGCTCTCCACTCGAAGTGGGGAGCACGGCAACATGTTCAATAAACAATGTTTCATCATCGTTGTTTGTAAACTGTTTACAGAGATGATGAAACACTGTATATAAACTGTTTATAAGCAGTGTTTATTAACAAATGTTGCCTAATGAATACCCGGCTTAACCTATTCCGTGTTCCAGGCTCGAGCGGGCGCCGACAGAGCTCTGACGACGATCGCAAGCCAGGGCTGGACGAGGACATGTGCTCGGAGGGCTCCGCCCCCGCGGCCGGCGGCGAGGGCAAGCTCTCTACCGAGGAGCTGCTCGCTGAGGTAGTTAGTTAGTTTTCATCACACTTGCTCGTCAACGGCGTTTTTACTTGCGTGCGTACAGAGCAGTTACAGCCGTTTTACCTCCCACGGGGTGTTAAGTTTAGTTTTAAAATATAAAACCAGTTGCGCGCGGGCGCTGGTTAGCGACAGACGCGTCGATTTATTACGATTCCTGGAATTCGAACGTCCCAAGGTCGTACGGTGCGACGCGCGTATTGTTTCGTTTATTAATGTAATGGTGTTAAAACGGTTTTTATTACGTAATGGATAACGATGACAATGCGGATTGTGATAAAATAGAGAACAGTGAGAAGAACGAGTTGAATACGGAAAACAGCGTGAGAGAAATAAAGTTGTTTGGTGACAGCAGTAAGATTCTACAGAGCGGTAATGACATGGAGCCGATGCGACCCTCAAAAAGAGACAGGACGGTGAACCAGGAGGAAGTGTGGACTAATGTGGGGCGGAAGGCAAAAAGATTAGGGAGAATGGGAACCAATAACGGCGCGACGAGTATACCAGAAGACAAAATTGAAATATGCGTGACTTGTACGGAGAAATTACCTAAACAATTCGGGTTTGCTAAGATGTTAAAACAGGAAAATATTCAGTGTGTTAACTGCGTTAAATACGTAAATGCGTACAAAGCGTTAATCCATTTTAATGACGAGATCAGCGCTGACACTATATTGCAATCGAAGAGCTTTAACGAGAAAGGTTTTAAGTGCCAGAGAACGCTTGAAATTAGCCAGTCATATGGTGTCATTGTTGATGTTGACCTTGAACTGTCTGACGAGGACATTATCCAAGATCTTCGTAGTGACATGGATATTCTAGCAGTCAAACGTTTAAAGCGTAGAAATACTAGTGATGGAAAGTGGGAAATGAGCGAAGCGGTTAAAATCACGTTCAAGGGGGCATCCTTACCGACACATGTATATATCTATGATATGAGAACCAAGGTCACTCCTTATAACTACCCAGTAACGCAGTGTTCTCGATGTTGGCGGTTCGGTCACACGGTCAAAATGTGCCCTTCTAATAAAATAATCTGCCCGAAATGCTCCCAGAGTCACCCCAACTGTACCACGACGAACTTTCACTGCAACAACTGCTCAGGTCGTCATATGGCTATGGCCAAAATTTGCCCGGTATATGTTAAGGAGAGAAAACTAAGGGACCTGATGACAGAATTGAATTGTTCGTATAAGAGAGCCCTGACATTATACGTTCCACCTTCACCTAGACAGGTCAACGAAGTGCCGCAGAATCCGCCCCTAGATACATCAGTTCGAGACACGTCTGTGTTAGAAATAATAGAGCCTCCTGAAGAACAACCCGAAAATGATAGTTACGCGAGTGTGACGCGGGAAAACACGATTAAAACTACTAAAAAGAGCTCAAGGAAAAATGAGAAAATGCGAAAAAAGGTAGAGGAAGAAAAACAAGACGAACAAGAGATACAGTTTGATAGATAATATGTCGGTAATGAGTGACAGCGAGAATGAACACGAGAAAAACCAGCAGGCGCGAGAAGAACGGGCGCAAATTACCTGGCAGCTGTTACTTAATAAACTAAAAAGGAAAATGTTCGAAGAGGAAGGTAGTTCCTGGAGCGATAAAATGATGAGCTGCGTGAGTATCATAGTCGAGGGGGTAATTTCATTAATAGTGCAGCATATGACAGACTGGCCATGCTTCAATATTATTAAACAATTATGGATCGCAACAACTCACACATTTCATTAAATGTATTACAATGGAATGCTCAGAGCATTCGCCCAAAACGCTTAGAATTTGAATCGCTTTTACGCCAGGAAAAGATACATATTGCTCTAATAAGCGAGACATGGCTGGACCCGGACACTCAATTACGTGTAAGTGGATACAACATCTTTAGATCTGATCGTGGCGATGGATATGGGGGTGTGGCAATCCTAGCTCACAAGTCAATTCAAGCGCAGAGATGCAACGTCCAATTGTCAAATCCACGTATAGAAATAATATACATTAAGTTACTTAACACACAGCACATTGAAAATGTATTATCTATATACTGCCCACCATCAACCAATACCTCACTAAGCGATTGGGATCAGGTTTTTACTCTAGTTAGCCATAACTCACTGATAGCGGGAGACCTAAATGGGCATCACACTAATTGGTCGACGAGAGTAGATACAAGAGGTGACCAAATTCTTGACTCCAGTCTAGAAAACAACTATGTCTCTTTGAACAACGGCACCCACACTAGAGTAAAGTTGGTAAACGGCACGATACAAAAGTCTTCTCCCGATGTTACTCTAGCCTCCACAGATATAGCCTTGAAATTTGATTGGGCAGTACTAAATGAAAGTCTGGGCAGCGACCATTTAATGATTAAAATAAAAACCAATATATCTATGTCTGAGAATCACAAAAGGAAACGTAACTTTAAAAAAGCAGATTGGGGCAAATACAGGACCGCTGCACAAAAGGAGTTTATGGAATTTACTTTACCCGAGGACCCGCAATCTGCATATGATATTTTTATTGACGCAATGGATAGAGCTGCTAAGGAATCTATCCCAATAATTAAAATATGCGAAGATCCTATACGTCAACAAAACTTCAAGCCAAGACCATACTGGAACCAGGACATATCAAGGGCTGTTGCTGAAAGACGTCGAGCGCTAGCAGTATTCAGACGAAACCCTACTCCGGATAATTTGACTCTTTTACAAAGTAAGGTCAGTGCTGCACAAAGAGTAATGCGTCTAGGAAGTGCTAAGGCATGGCAGGACTTTTGTGACAGTATCGATAGTACTATGTCTTCAAGCGAAATGTGGAATAAGATGAAATGGCTCAAAGGTTATAAAAGACCTATGAGCACCATTTCTCATGATAAAGCTGAGGACCTATTGTGTAGTTTGGCTCCAGACTATGTTACTCCTGTGGCTCCTACCTTTGATTATAATAACTTAGAACTGTCGTCACCGATTTCGGTACGGGAACTCACAAACGCCATAAAACAATCTGATACGGCACCAGGCATTGATGACATATCTTACTCTATGATTAAAAACCTCCCAGATACTGCTAAACAGGCAATGGTAAATATACTTAACATGTTCATGGTTCGTAGTTTTGTCCCAATTCAATGGCGAAACATTAGAATAGTTCCTATACCGAAACCGGGCACAGGGGACGTCGAGGTCAAGTTTAGACCAATCTCTTTGTTATCTTGTCCATGCAAGATATTTCACACAATCATAACTCGAGACTAGAATGGTACATGGAGAAAGGTAATTATTTTTCAGACGAAACAACTGGTTTTAGGAGATCTCGATCTTGCATGGACAATCTAACTAGGCTAGTCTCTAGAATTCAAACTGGTTACACCAGAGGACTTGCTACAGTGGGGTGTTTTGTTGATATCGACAGTGCCTACAATAACGTTAGCTTAATTAGTCTTCTGAACTCCTTAGATCATCTTGAAGTGGATAATCTAATTTGTAAATATCTATGGGAATTTCTGCATTCACGTCAGTTGACTATCGAGTTGATGGGTCAGAATCCGTTAATTCGTGTGACGGGAATGGGCTTAGCTCAAGGGGACCCTTTGTCCCCTTTGTTATTTAATATAGCTACCATAAGTATTTGTAAACAACTGAGAGACATATTTGTGTCACAATACGCAGATGATTTTGTACTTTACACCAGTCGTGAGAATTTAACCGATGCAGTAACAGTCGTCCAGAGCTCCCTAAACATACTAAATGCCGCCGCAGGAGAAATGGGTCTAAACATATCACTCGGGATAAAACACAAACATTTTTGAATGTATTTAAGGTTCTAGCTGGTTCTAAATGGGGCGTCCATCCTACGCATCTCAGGCGCCTATACATAGCAACCCTACGCAGCAGACTAGATTACGGTTGCTTTCTGTACGACGTTAGTGTTAAGAGTCATTTATATAAGCTGGATAAAGTACAAAATCAGGCTATGAGGGTGATAGGCGGGTTTATACGAAGTTCCCCAATCCACGTCATGGAAAGTGAGCTGTGCCTTCAACCACTCTTCGTTCGTAGGAAATATCTAGCTGCCAAATTCTACCTTAGAGCTAAATCCTTCGACAGGAACGTTACGATACACGTCTTAGAGGAATTAAATTATGCATGTCAAAATATGTACTGGAGGAGAAAGAAAATACCACTACTCATTGAAACAAGTAACCAATATAGTTGCTATCCTGTTCAATCAAGTCTGAAATTACCAATTTACTCTTTGGACAAATGGATTAGCAGCTACGATTTATCGGACAATATAAAGATATTTGTTGATGGTATTAAATGTGCGAAAAAACAAATGAACAAACTAGAGTTACGCAAAACAGTGTCCGATTTCCTAAGAAATAAGTACAGCTCATTTTATTCAATTTTCACAGATGGCTCTAAAGAGGAAAGTGGTTGTGGGGCAGCATTTTTTGGATCCTCAGATAGGTTTTCGCGCAAAATTTTATATTAATGCCGAAATTTCCATAATGCACTGTGAACTCATTGCTATAGCTGAAGCATTGTCATTTATAGAGACGTTAGACCATAACAAATGCGTAATTTTGTCAGATGCTAAAAGCGCCCTTTCACATTTGGCTCGGTTACCCTCCACTGGTCGAGGGCATCCGATAGCGTACAGTATCCTTCAATCTATTTGTAAACTTCAAGCACTAAACAGAGAGGTGATTATCCAATGGATACCGTCTCATGTTGGGATCATGGGCAACGAGGAGGCGGACCGTGCGGCGAGGCTGGCGATAACCGATGGTATCCCATATTATTGTTTACCTTTACACAGTGAGATACTATGCAAAGTAAAGATAAAGTGCAGACATGTTTGGAGGGAATATTTTGATGAACGGTCCCGTACAAAAGGAATATGGTATCGAACAATTCAGTGTCAGCCGCCTCGAGTCCCATGGTTTGATAAACAACTTTGTAGGAAAGAGATCGTAACACTCCTCAGGCTTCGCTCCGGACACATTCCGTCAAACAAATTTAAATTTTTAATGGGCATCGCGGACTCACCTAACTGCCCTGAGTGCGATGTAGTGGAAGACGTCCAACATGTGTTGATGGAGTGTGTTCGCAGCGAGGCACAACGACATGATATGCCAAATCTAATGTTAAGGAATGTAGGCAGTTGTAATAGCATTCTGGCTTCGCCTTTGTCAGATGAGGCCAGAATGTTATGCAAGCTATACTCGTTATGAACCTACCAATTTAGAATAAGTACCTAGCTCTAAGATAAATTATATTATTCCTAATGTACAGTGATCTCGCCCATGGGGGTGGCATAGTCACTGCGTGACAAAACCCCTTTTATAATAAATAAAGATTAAAAAAAAAAAAAATATATATAAAACCCACTCATACTTCACTTCGGACTGAGGATGTTTCCAATCAGCCAAGGTGTATTTCATATCTTCAAAAGTTTGCTACAACCAACTTTTAATATGTATAAAACATATCTTTATATTAAATTCGACTGCAATTTAATGTTTAATATGTAGTTAAGTGTCTACGTAAAACGTTTTAAGTGTTTTTAAATCGTGGCTGTATACCGAAGGGTCTTTGCCATACGCGACTCACGTCAAATTCAACAAAATGGACGACTGACATGTTGCAGTTTTTATTACGATTTGCATAAATTTCTTCTAAAATGTATTTGTTTCCTCGCAAATGTGATGAAAAACATTGTGTATAACACGGGGGCGTAAGCATATTGCAAACTCGAGTCATCAAAAGCCCTCCACCTTCGGCGTCGGGCTTCTGATGGACTCTTGTTCGCAATATTCCACTTACGCCCCTCGTTAAACAATGTACTATAGTTATACTGGGCGTTTCCGCAAGTCGACATCCAGTGTGCCTATTTTGCGTGAATCGGTGGGGTAGCGCTACTCTAACCACCCCAGCTCCTCCAGAAAGTTGGTGGGTGCCTTGGTATTGATGACTGCGTCCTTTAGTGTGTCCGGAGGCCCTAGGTGTTTTTTCCTGTATTACAGTCCAGTAGAATATGTTTGGTTGTTTCTTCTGCTTCCATGCACGCTCTGCACATGGGGCTGTCTGTGATACCTAAGTTGTAGAGGTGTCTGTTTAGAGTGTTGTGTCCTGTTATTATTCCAACTATCTTGCGTAGTTGGCTTCTCTGTGTGCTCAGTAGTGCGGTTGTGAGTTTGTTGTCGCGTTTCGACAAAAACTCTTTGCTCGCTGAGGTACACACAGAGGTCTTTTTGATGGGGCAGGGCACGGCGAAACGTGGTCGCTTACTGAGCGTTTCTAAAAAAATGCCTCTATATTATTTCGGAGATTTTCTGCAACTTTAATGTTATTTCTACTCAAAATCACGATGTCTTTCCATCCCAATAGGAGAAAAAAAGTGTCCCAAAATATCCATACATTTTTGAACTTTCCTATTGTTACCATACCACCATACAAAGTCTAAGGTAAAGGTGACACAATACGAAAAATTTATTTGGGACAATTTTTTGTCCGACCAGGGTCGAAAGAGCTCCTGATTCTGAGTGCAAATAGTTAACATAAAATTCCTAAGAGTACAATTAATGATAGTGGCATTTTTTTTGAGAAATGCTCTACTATGGGCCTCATAAGAAGGCTCAAAGTCACCCAAAGGGCTATGGAGAGGGAGTTTCTCTGCGCGATCGCATCAGAAATGAAGCTATCCGCAGCAGAACCAAGGGAACCGAGCCCTACGAATCGCTAAACTTAAGTGGCAGTGGGCGGGGCACGTAGCACGTAGAACCGATGGCCGTTGGGGCGGAAAGGTTCTCGAGTGGCGACCACGTACCGGAAGGCGCGGCGAGGCCCACAAGGTGGACTGATGACCTGGTAAAGGTCGCGGGAGTCCGCTGGATGCGGGTTGCGCGGGACCGGTCACTTTGGCACTGTTGTCGAACGCGCTGTGGCGCGGAGTCATGGATGTTTTCTATGTATATAAGTATGTATTTATAAGCATGTTTATCGTCGTCTAGTACCTATAGTACAAGCTTTGCTTAGTTTGTGATTAGTTCGATTTGTGTAAGATTGTCCCCTAATATTTATTTATTTTATTTTTATATTTATTTATTATTAAAGCCTTTGTGACATCGAAAAATGTTATGTATTTTATATAATTTTATTTATTTTGAGCGTGCTCCGGCAAAGGCCTCCTCAAGCATTCTCCAGTTGTGTCTGTCTCTCTCTCTGTGCGTGCGTGCGTGCGTGCGTGCGTGCGTGCGTGCGTGCGTGCGTGCGTGCGTGCACCAACAGGACTCATATCGTTTTGAACTGCCTACCTCTCTTTCTTTGCCACCTCTTGGGAACCTTTTTAATGGTAATGTGAAATGGCTACTAGGAAAAAGTCCCATCAATTATAACGGTTGGGTGAATAAATCCCAAATAGCAATCTCTACAGGTCATGAACCCAAACTGAAACGAAATTCTTTAGCTTCATTCAGTTTCGTAATTCATACACGTCACGTCACGAAATTGGCAACACTGAGGCCCAATAACAACTGGCCATTTGACCAGTGATGCCAACACGTCTGTCATGGGACGGCCGCGACATACTCTCGATTTTTCTCGCACTATACCTCTTGTTCTAAGTGTTCTAATAAGAGAGAGACGGATAGTGCGAGAAAAATCGAGAGAGCTCGTGCTGATATAGTTATTTACCATACAAGTGCCGAAAATAGGAAATTCGCAACGGGTGGTGATAAATTAAAACACGACCGAAGGAAGTGTTTTAAATCGACACGAGTTGCGAATTACCTATTCACACGTGTATCGTACAACATTTTACTGTACTTATGGCTCTTTAAAGTTTTGACATATGCACGAAAAGTGCTCTTTTCCGGACTAGCGCGGGAAAGTAGCACCATATGTACTGTAATAATAGTACATTACGTAACTAGGGCGGTGAATTCGTGAATGCCCCAGAACGCAGGTGTTTGTGGCCCGAACCGAAGGTGAGTGCCATAAATATGCGCTCTAGGGCTTTATGAATTACCGCCCGTGTTGAATACAAAATTTTACGTCTTCACCTGGCCGCTGCGGGTTACCTTTGTTTTACCAAAAAAATTTTGACAAATTATCACTTCCCAAAACATTTTTCGTAGAATTTCATTTGCCAAATAATCGTTTGCCAAATTAACACTCGACAAATAATTCTTACGCAAACCTTATGTTTGGCATATTCATGTTTAGGCAATATCTCGTTTACCAACTGGTACTTTGACCAAATTTCATTCAGTCAAATATGTTAGTTGGCATAATATGTTTTAACCAAAACAAAATAAGGCAAATGATTTGTATTGTCAATATTTAATTGACCGTTTCTATTCCGTCGGTTAATCAGCAGAGGAAGTCTTCAATGACAAATCATTTGCATCTTTATTTCAATGGTGTATAAGATACAAAATAAAATAACAACTTTTTTTGTTATGTGGGTAGGGAAAATTAATTTGTGTAGAGGTCGCAATTTTAACCTAACCGCCAGCGTGTCGACGTCACCCCGCTTCGCGGGGTGCCTATTTCCGCTCTAAGGGACACAAGCTAACCATAACCTAACCTACCAAATACTACAATAGTTACGATTGTTTGGTTTTTTACTGCTAGGAGGCTTTTCCCCCCGAGCCCCCCTTTTTTTGGCTGCCCTAACCTAATTTAACGCCTTTCCCTACCGACCTACTTAACCGTGCATTATTTTATTTAAGGGACCGTGCCGTTTTTTTAATAGTATTTTGGTAAAATGTCATAACCCAAACAATTGTGATTTTTGTCTATTTATAGTTTGCCATAACATTAACTTGACGAAATGTTTATTGTCTAATGTTTTTTTGCCTTATTAAAGCATTTGCTAAAAGACCACATGCCATAATGAAATTTTTCGTAATAATATTTTGCTGAATGAAAATTTGACGTAATGAAAATATTCGTATTAAAATTGTGCCAAAGTTTGCATTGGCAAACAATATAGTTGCCAAAATTTGTTTGGTAAATGAAATTTGACCAAAATAAGTTTGGTAAAACAACAGGATCCCGGCCGCTGCGCGTATGGAAAAACTCGCATTGTGGCCAAGGTGTGACGTAAAATTTTGTACCCAACAAAGCCCCAGAGCGCATAATTATGGCCCTCACCTTCGGTTCGGGCCATAAACCCCTGCCACCTGGGGCATTCACGAATTCTCCGCCCTAGTTACGTAATGTACTATTAACACCTCCACTCACAAAATTGCATTTTAAATTTAAAAGTTACAAAGATTTTTTCATCACCAGGCGGCGATGCGAAGCGCCCTAGCCGCCGAAAAGCAAGCGGAGGCAGTCGCCCAAGGAGTGGAGCTGCTTAGAGACCTGGTGGCCATCTTGCGAGAGCGTCCCATGCCCGCGCCGAACCTACCACCGGAGCATCTGATGCACCACCACCATAGACTATGATCACGGCGTCTTGAGGCCTGGTAGCCACCCTGACCATAGGGCCGAAAAAGACTGGTGACTATACTGTGGGGCTGCTACTTACACTGACTGCTGCCGGGGTATCTGACGCACCACCACCATAGACTATGATCATGGGGCCGCTGAGTCCTTGTAGCCACCCCGACCATAGGGCCGTAAAAGCCTGGCTGCTATGTACACTGACTGCCGCGGAGCATCTGATGCAAAACCTCCATAAGCTACGATCACGGGACCTTGAGCCCTGGTAGCCATCCTGAGAACAGGCTGTCAAAGCCTGCTAGACATTTTGTGTGGATGCTAGCAACACTGACTGCCACAGAGCATCTGATACAAAACCTCCATAAGCTACGATCACGGGACCTTGAGGCCTGGTAGCCATCCTGATAACAGGCTGTCAAAGCCTGCTAGACATTTTGTGTGGATGCTAGCAACACTGACTGCCACAGAGCATCTGATACAAAACCTCCATAAGCTACGATCACGGGACCTTGAGCCTTGGTAGCCATCCTGATAACAGGCTGTTAAAGCCTGCTAGACATTTTGTGTGGATGCTAGCAACACTGACTGCCACAGAGCATCTGATACAAAACCTCCATAAGCTACGATCACGGGACCTTGAGGCCTGGTAGCCATCCTGATAACAGGCTGTTAAAGCCTGCTAGACATTTTGTGTGGATGCTAGCTACACTGACTGCCACAGAGCATCTGATACAAAACCTCCATAAGCTACGATCACGGGACCTTGAGGCCTGGTAGCCATCCTGATAACAGGCTGTTAAAGCCTGCTAGACATTTTGTGTGGATGCTAGCTACACTGACTGCCACAGAGCATCTGATACAAAACCTCCATAAGCTACGATCACGGGACCTTGAGGCCTGGTAGCCATCCTGATAACAGGCTGTTGAAGCCTGCTAGACATTTTGTGTGGATGCTAGCTACACTGACTGCCACAGAGCATCTGATACAAAACCTCCATAAGCTACGATCACGGGACCTTGAGGCCTGGTAGCCATCCTGATAACAGGCTGTTGAAGCCTGCTAGATATCCTATCCTGTCTTCCTGCAACTTGCACTGACTGGCGCGGAGCATCTGATGCAAAACCTCCATAAACCATGATCACGGATCAGGCAAAGTTGAGCGAACTCGAGTGTGTAATTATCTTGATAATTTTGAACCCTGATCACTGCTCACTTTACAGTCACCACTATAGTCTATGATCACGTGACCATTGAGGCCTGGTCGCCAACCTGCCTTGTTCTGCCCTCGCCGGTGGAAAAGCTGCTCTAGCTACCCATTTAAGTTAAAATTTGTTCTACACAAAGGAAAGGAACTCCTATTATCTATAGTTACGTATAGTTTACGACCAGGGGGGCCTAGACAAGGTTACAAACGACAAGCGCTAATGCCAATAGAAAACTAATAAAATGTATGGGAATGACAGATGTTAACGAAAAGTGTTTCGTCGGCATCTGTCATTCCCATACATGCGCTTGTCGACTGTAACATTGTCTACGGCCCCGATCTGCCTTTTTTGTAAGTATATTTTACACAAAGCATTTTATATGACAATTACACTACATGTGCGTAAACTCGTAAGCGTGAAGTATCACAAAATGAAAAGGAATGGAAAAATATTAATTTAATTAAAAAATTAATGAAGACGAATGAACTTTTCACGTACCTAGAGTAGTATGATTTGTTTTTAAGGTGCAACGTCACTGGTTCCTGTCGAGCTGTTGCTAACAGATGTCGCGATATATAATTTCGATGGTTGCTCATCGTTTTACGCAAAACCGTGACGAGTTCCAACATGTGTTTCAAACTGCGGAAGCCGAAGAGCTTGCTACGTATGAATCGCAATCAATCTGCACTAAACAGTGTTTCTATTTAAAATGTAGTCCGAAAATATGCATAAAAGTGCTTTTTCGTGAATTTACGCAGACTAACGTAACTAAATGTCACTTCGAAGTCTGTCATTGTCAAACATTTTGCATAAATCAAACTAGAGGGCGCAAAACTAAATCTACAGTAGCGCGTCTATTAGGGAATAGTAAAACTAAATGTAGTCGTATCTGGCACTCCAGAACGTAAGATGAATTCAATGCACTTTTTCACTCACCGTCTAATGTCATGCGGTAGCGCAGTATATACTCTTTTGCTTAAATCTGTCTGTAATGCCATCGTTGAACCGGGTTCAAATCCCGACAATGGTAGGTACTTCTTTTTTGTTTTTTTATTTGGATTTCTAAACCAATATGACCGTCTAAACTAACTAAGATTTACTTGTAATGTGCTACAATTTATTTTTCATATTTTACTAAGTTTTCTTGAAATGTATCTAGATTATCCACAAAAATCCCTATATTTTTGGCGGACCTATTCTTACATGTTGCATACTACGTAAATACTATTTTTGATAGGTATTTCATTTAAAAAGATGTTACGCCTTCCACTTAATTCGAAAATCATGAGTTGGTATCCGTAGGTTTACAGTTGACAAATCAAAGTACTACCTTTATCTATTCTATACCCTATTCCACATGAGATTAGATCGTAAATCTTCGTGATTTGAATGAAAACCATTTTGATAAACAAAAACATTTAAATTGTTTCATGTGAAACACATTAAATAATCGAAATAACACTAGTAGGTAAGTCCAATATTTTTATAGGAAAATTAAAAATCTAGTGTTATACGGAAAAAGGTACCTATACTTAGTATATTAGTACTTTTATTTGTTATATCCATATTCACTTGCGGGACTACATAATAATTACAATCAGAAAGGCTACGTATTATTCACAAAATGTTTTGTATTCGCCCGTTACTCGCGTCTAAAATATTAGACCTCAAAATTGGTAATAATTTTGCGCCACCGGACGAATGTCGTGTGGCGTTGTGAATAACGGGGACTTTGTTCTATCAAAATTCAAAACTTCTCTTGAGTCCCGACCTAGGCCGCGTCAGAAAGAGAGAAATATATCATTTGACATTATGGTACTGTTTTCGATGAACGTCAGAATTCAAAATTCGAATTCAACTTTTTCACGCGATTATGTATACACTAGAATTATTTGGGGTTTACCACTGACAGATAGTTTTCCTTCATTTAATTTTCAACTTTAACCTCATACAAATTAAGTATCTAGTTATTTCTAAATCGGTAGACGTGGGTAACAGTATTCTGAAAATTGCTTTATTTGTATGACAGTAAAGTTGAAAATTAAATGAAGGCAAACTATCTGTCAGTGGTTAACTAATATTAATCGTACTGTACGTGTGCTTGATGCTTCACTCATTCATTACTAATGTTCAAAGATTGGAGATTTGATTACAAAATTATTGAATGTCTTGTTTAGGTAAATATGAGATGAAACTCCAACCCACGACCGCCGATTGACAGTCGCATGCCTGAACCACTATGCTATCGGAACGATTATTGTAAAGTGTTATTTTGTATGTTTGTATGTAGGGTATAACCTCCAAAACCACATCCGATTATAAAAATTATTTCACTGGTGATGGATAAATGAACTTACTGGGTGGACAATAGGCATAGTATACATTTTATACGCAATAAACGAACTCAGATTTTTAGACGGATTTGACTGTGTACTAAAGCAGTTTTTATTAGGGTTCCGTAGTCAACAAGGAACCCTTATAGTTTCGCCATGTCCGTCCGCCTGTCTGTCTGTCTGTCTGTCTGTCTGTCCGTCTTCGGCTTAGCTCAGTAACCCTTACAACTAGAAAACTGCAATTCAGCGTGGGTATATTAAACCAATCACGCCGACAAAACAGTAGGATAAAATCCTGAAAAAAAATCTTAGGGTACCTCCGATACATGTAAATTGGTGATGTATTTTTTGGTGAAACTATAATTGTTGACTACGGAACCCTAAAAATTGTGACTTAGTTAATAACATGTTGGGGTAATCTAATATTCTAGTTGAACAGTCGATTCCTAAATAGGTTGCAGTAGGTATTTTACTGTCAATCGATGTGCAGTCGACTCAAGCGAACGTATAAATTTATCAGGTAGGTACACTCCTAATAATTGTCTGTTATATTTAATGCTACATAAAGTAACATTCACTCAATCGAAGCTTACTTATAATCTGCAAGTTGGAAATTCAAACGGTTCATTTCATCAAAACCAGATTACGTTTTAATATTGGATCTTACTCCTTTCTAATAAGACGCAAAATGTACCTACCTATGCATTATTTTCGTTCCGTCGACTTTAGTTAGCTCGATCACGAATAAAGAGCAAAGCATTGAAATTCAGCCTATCAAAAACAAATGACATTGCTCTTACGTCATTACCAAAATGAGTAGCCTAGCAATATAAAACGAATGCCGTCTCTTTCACCAGAAAAAAAGGGATTGTACGATGGTGTCGCCGTCTGGTAAATATAATTACTACTATTGACCCCGCTGTCTAACTAATTTTGATTTGATACCAAAGACATCTAGTGAAGGTTTTGGACAACGTGCTGTCATGTGACGCGGCCATGTCATATACACGGACAGTGTCTAACTCACGCACACATACAAGGCTCGGAGTAAAATTTTATGAATTTCAAATGGCTATATTTTGAATATTACTGGTTTTTGCGTGTATTTATTCAAACTGCGGGAGAAGAGGGTCATATATTATCTAAATATCACAATTTCAAGTTGCTGACATCGATAGATTAGACGTCTAGTCCGAACGAAAATTGTATGGAATTCGTCAGTGACGTTGCACCTTAAGTCGAGTTTCTTAGTTCCTATTCCTAAGGTGATCTTGTATTATTCAATAAATTTAAGAATAATTTACTGTATTAGTACAGTAGAACTTTTACTGTAATTTTATTTAGCACATGATATTAGGTTAGCTTTTTGATTGTATTTTCTTTTTTTTCCGTGTTTTGTGTGCTAAATAAATATATATATTTTTTCCTAATTTGGGATTTTGAATAAACATTTTATTAATAAATCTTGGTTTTTTATGATAATTTATCTAAAACCTCATAACTCATCACATCATTACCTAGTCTTATTAATTGATTATTACCCGAATGCCGAAGGAGAGGAGGGTTACGTATTCGAGCGTATGTATGTCTTATTCTTTTTCACGCCCTGCAACCGTTTGAGCGACCTCGACATATGAGGTGTCGTTGGATTCCTGGGTGTATCAGACTATATTTGCAATAATTGGGTTTTTCGAAAAATCTTTTGATATCGAGCTACGGTAGCCTAGTGGTCCAGGCATGCGGCTGTCAAGCGCCGGTCGTGGGTTCGAATCCCGGCTCGTACCAATGAGTTTCTCGGAACTTATGTACGGAATATTTATCGTTAGCTTTTCAGTGAAGGAAAACATCGTGAGGAAACCGGTCTAATCCCAATAAGGTCTAGATTTCCCTCTGGGTTGGAAGGTCAGGTGGCAATCGCTTTCGTAAAACTAGTACCTATGCCAAATCTTGGGATTAGGTGTCAAAGCGGACCCCGGGCTCCTTTAGGGGCATTACCGGGAATATTAACGCTAGGAGGATGATGAGTAGAATTTTGACTTGTAAAAGCGCCGTTACGGCCTACTTGCAGAATAAAAAATGATTTATTACATTGATGGTTGAGAGGTTTTACAGTAAGCAAAGCGTTCTTCGATGGAGTGCAAAAAAAACTTAAGAGCCTTAATTTAGTACACGCTTTAACTTTCTTCCATTGTGTAACGACAACTAGGTAATTTTCGTTACACAATGGAGAAAATTAAGATCAAGCATATATTACATTAACCCGTTCAGGGCCCATGACGACACATACCTATGCGTCAGACCGGCGTAGTCGCGTAGTCGCTTTCCGCTACATACGAGGAAAACCACGGCATCGGCTACAAGCGTAGCGCGTAGCGATTCTGGGCAATGAATGTGTTTAAGGCCCTTAACTATGCACATTTTTTGGCAATTCACCCTTTTGGCGTTTCATAAAATCGAATTTAAAATAATGCTAATAATTACACGGTTCAACTCACTACGAAACGTACCAATAGAGTGATTCAAGCGACACCGCCGCGAGAACACTCATCCTGAAGAACTCCCGAAGAGTTCGAAACATGTCGCCCGTAGTGACATTTAATAAGTGAGTAGATATTAAGTTTAGATGGTAATTGTTTAATGTTATTTTAAGTCTCTTTTTTCAATAAATAACAAACATATACTCTAAAAAAAATAAGTGAGTTGAACCGTGTAATTATTAGCATTGTTTCTAAAAATGTTGCTGATTTGACTATATCAGTCAATAAACGAACGAGTCATTGACGTGAATCCCCCCTTATCTCTAATGTATTCATTATTAGATAATATATGAGCTCTTAACTGAGTACCTACTTAAATAGGTCAAAACTTGGTGATATAGTTATTCTAAGAAATAACGATTGATACCAGGACGGTCCGTGAGCTATGTGGCATAGACGTCCGTCTCTTTCTAAACATTCTAATCAGAAAGAGACGGACATTATCTCGCCGCGAGCTTGCTGCCAAGTTGCAACGCCCGCAATTCAACGACTCGCACCCTGCAAATTTGAAAAGGAGGGTAGATGTTCCCTCGTTGCAGCGGCTTTTGTGCTATAGCCCCGTGACAAAACACGAATCAAAGCCGAATGATACCGCGAAGCCACGTGAAGCGCCAATTTCGTTCGTTCGCATATCTCTTATCGCACTTGTGGTACGGTCGTGTTGGTACGGCGGAGAGAGATGCACGAACGAACAAGGTTTGCGCTTCGGGGTAGCCATTACTATAGGAGACGTTACACGGGCCGATATCGGCCGGACTGCATGCAGGCCGACGCGTGATTTGGCCCGATACGTGTAGGAAGCATGGCGACCGGCCAAATGACGAAGGTCACTCCATACTAGATTTTCTGTGACCTTGCTTGACCTTGGGCCGATATCGGCCCGTGTAGGTCCTTTACTCTATCGCACTTGCGATATGCGATGCTTAGTACGACAGAGAGGGACATACAGGAACGAATGACGCTTTTGCTTTGCGGTAACCACTCATATACCTACCTGAGACTACAGTTGAAAATATCTAGAAAAATGTGAGTTAAAAATTGGTAACAAAAAAGGAAAATTAATAAGTTTCTGTCAAAAATGTCATTTTTGATACAAGGTTTTATTGCCGACTGTAGGTACTTTTCTGTACACCATCAATACCATCATCAACTACTCATTGAGACGATTCTAACGAACCCAAACACAACGGGGTCGGTTAAGTACTACACTTGTCATCCAAACTATACTTATACCCAAAATTTCAGCTCAATCGGCCACCGGGAAGTGGGTCAAATTTAACTTGCAAGATTAGTCCCATTCATACTAACAAGGCCCATGGCCACCTTCTGTCTCCATCATCAGAGCAGCTCGATGGTTTCATAATATTGAATTGTCATCCAAATTATACTTATACCCAACATTTCA
Source organism: Epinotia demarniana (assembly GCA_945867215.1). NCBI lineage: Eukaryota > Metazoa > Arthropoda > Insecta > Lepidoptera > Tortricidae > Epinotia > Epinotia demarniana. The sequence continues at coordinate 7,285,465 of OX244286.1, forward strand.
GCTCAATCGGTCACCGCGAAGCTGATCGAATTTAACTTGCAAGATTTGTCCCATTCATACTAACAAGGCCCATAGCCACCTTCTGTCTCCATCATCAGAGCAGCTCGATGGTGCCATAATATTGAATTGTCATCCAAAGTATACTTATACCCAAAATTGCAGCTCAATGGTCACCGGGAAGTGGGTCAAATTTAACTCGCAAGATTTGTCCCATACTTACTAACACGGCAAGTTAAACAAAAGCTTGTAAAAAGTATGCTAATGCATCCTTTTTTGTTACCAATTTTTTTAATTGTTTTCTAGGAACATTAATTACGGTTTTTGATGGAAGGATCCTTGTGCTTACATAATTCTAAATAACCTAACATTCTATTACAAAATACAAAAAAATATATATAACAAAAGAGGAATGTTAAAAGACGATTTGCTAGGTGCAGCGACCCGGTGAAGTTGACACTGTTTAGGGCATTTTGTCAATGTTTCTACACATGCCAGCTTTGGGTGAACTGCACCAAGCGTGCAATGAGCACCATAAGAGTACATTACAATAATGCGTTTCGTATTCTTATGAAGTTGCCTCGTTTTTGCAGTGCGTCGAGCATGTTTGCAGAAGCCAGAGTCCCTGACTTCTATGCAATCTTTAGAACACGAATAGCGTCGTTCCGGGATCGTATTACATCTTCGGATAACGAGGTCTTCCGTACCTTGTCTGATCGTCCGGACTGTTCCATCATGAAGTACTGGGTGAGCGTGCACCGCTTACAAAATAGGAAATAAAGTAATATGTCTCACTACTTCTACGTAGCAAATTTTAGTAAGAATTTGTATTTTATTTTATTGACATTGTGTATGTGATATGGGTTTATTGCCTGAAATAAAGCCTCTATTATTATTATTATTATTTATTGAGACTGAATACGTACAAACTTTTCTAAAAATGCTTTTTTATTATAGAAAACAGCCAAAGGTAGATTCAAATATTTTTGATTTCAAATCCTGCTTAGATATAAATCTTTAACGAAAATAACACTAGGCTATAGATATACGGAATTTGGTGTTGCGTTCGGTGGTGAGTAGTTAAGTCATCGGACCCGACATTGTTGAGAGAAATACCTGCATTTATTTCTACCTGTCGACAGAACGACTCCTCAAATCAATAAAGCGCGCAAGTGTTCATAGGCTACGCTGTCCGCTTACTATCAAGCATGCCACATGCATGCTAGTCACTATCATGGTATAAAAAATACCTATTAACGATGGACGGAGAGACTGTGATTCCGTTGGACCAATTTTCAGCACTAAAAATTGCCTACATATTAAAAGATTAATTACTTAAAAAATATATATATAATTGTTGACTATAATTTGTTGTATTACACTGTGCTAATTAAACTTATAAAATCGTTCCATAGACAAAATCCGTTTTCATCAAGGGCGCAATTTTCCATTTCCATCAGCGCCCACAGCGGAGGGTTCTGGAAACTCGCTTCAACGCCATCTCTTATTTGCTGTGTGGATTGATACACGTAATCCACTCGCAACAAATCTTGACCCATTTCTTCGTCGTGCCACCTTTGAAAAACTAGCTTCCCGCCTATAGGAGTTGTTTCAACTTGACCTTTTAGATTGTAATCTTTAAAACCTAAAGACGACATCAACGAAAGTAAATTGGCGTCATGTCCAACTAGGAGATAAAATTTCTTGGTGCCGTTTTGAAACACATCAGCCAAGTATTTGAGTAAAGTAGAAGCTTCGTCTTTATCTGAAGGTTTAGTGTGAAAACGTATCGCGTGATAGGTTTTTAGTATCGTTAAGAAATGCTGCCATTGCTCTGTAGTTTGTATTTGTCCCCACGCTACATCCTCCAACGGCATGCCGTCATAGTAAGCCATTAGGAACGCGTCAACTAGAGTATTTCCAATTTTCAACGCCCCGGACAAATCCGGCTCTTCGTTTAATTTTAAAAGTATTTCGGTCTTCGCTTCGCTCAAATTGCACATCATTTCGGTCTTGCAATATAATGAATCCTTAAAATCCACTATTCTATTTAGTTCCTCCAACGCATCGCTCAGATCGATCCTGTCTAATTTCATCTGCATTTCATTCCTAACTGTCTCTTTAAACTCTTTAGAAGCGTTCCTTAAAATCGGATTAAAAACAGGATCCATCTCAGTCATATTTTTATAATAAACATCCACGCAATTTCCAAAAGCGCCTTCAACGAACGCCTTCGCTGTTTCTATGGTCCTTTCTTTCGTATTAGAAAAAACAAACACGTCATCCCTCGGGCATTTTTTTAATAAGTTTTTCTTAAACAACCACTCAGAAAAATACTTCCCCAGGGCGTGTTCGAGTAGACGCCCTTTTGCCGTCAAGTAGCCAGTATTCCCGTTCCAAACTGGCCAGTTTTTCGGTGTCAATGACTCCAAATTCGTCGTCAATGGCGTCCGTATATTATGCCTGGATAACACAACCACTTGTTTTAAGTGTTCTCCGCGGGCACCCAAAGAGAATGCGATAACAAATAACAAGTTTACAATCATATTGATTCGATTACAATGTTCGCGGTATGCCTTATCAAAGCGTACTGAGGCATTTGGCATGGATTTGTGTCTTATTATAGCAGGTTAGACAACTTTGGCCATCGCGTCGTAAATAAAGTCATTGACTGTAAATTGTTACGATATAACGTTTTATATTAGCATTTTTTCTACTGGTGCGTTTAGACTGAAACAAGCGTGTGTATATCAAACAGATGTAGGTATACATTTTTAAAGATAAGTATGTATAAGTAGATAGATATCTTGCCTTTTTCCTTATTTTATAACTCACGACAGACTCACGGATGTATTCCCAAAAGGGGTAGTTAGAGCACATAATTATAACTTTCATAGCAAGTGATTGAGGTGAAGAAAATGCGATGTTACAGTTATATATTTCTAGCCCGTCACAGTCACACACAACACAATTCAATCCCTAACAGGAGAAAGATAGTCAGGACTGTGCTATTTAAACCCTAAACATCCGCTCCACCTATCCTTTTTGGGAATAGAATTAATGAGTCTAAAGTCGCGTTTATCGGCACGCGGCGCGGGCCTCGAACATACTCGTAATAACAAGGCGTTCCGTTTAGTATTAAAATCTATTCATGTTCTGAATCCCGACCGACACCAAGGGCCCATTGCATAACAATTTTTACAGTACATACATATAGTACTACTTTCCCGCACTACAGTGCGGAAAAGAGCACTTTTTGTGCATATGTCAAAACTTTAACCTTTTCACAGCCAAAACAAATGTGAAAGCACTCATTCACACGCCAAGCAGGTTTTCCGCAAGACACCACATGACAGGTCTAGGGTTGTTACTTGTAACTATCGATACTAAACACTGTGAAAAACTAAGCTGTACTAACATTTGATTTTGTAAGATAAGGACACTTGCTTTTTTTAAATAAACAAATATAGATAAAAAGCGATTAGTTTTATTTTATGGCAATGTCTTTATAATGCTCGGTGTTCAATAAACAATCTTGCATCCCCTCCATATCCCGGGCGCACCGCGCTTACCTATTGACAATGACCGACAGATGACCCTTTGCTTGCATTAAAATAAGGCGTATGTCGCTCCACCTGTGACGTCACATACCAAGTCTATCTCGCGTGTGAGCTCGTGTGTGTGCCTGTGACTGGCTGTGACTCCTGAACCCTGGACTCCGCATCTATCTGTGGTATGTAAGCAAATGACCTAAAGACACCTAGTTTCTCAGTGTTAATTCCCATTTTATACATTTGGTAGCAGAGCGTGGTTTCATAGCCTCTGTTGAAATAACTATTTTAAGTTTAACCTTCTCGTAAACAAGACTTAAGCATCCCCCAATTGTATTTGCGCCGTAGTTTAATTAAACCCTCATAGTTTTATTACCTAAAGATTTAACCATTAAAAATTAAAGTTGTTTACCAGGTGACAGACATCCGAGCCGGTTTATCGTAATTTGTGCTTTATCTATTTACCTGGACGGTCTAAATTAGCTTGAAGGGCCGAAATAACGCATTACGTATTAAATATCACATAACCATTAATTTGTAGTTTGGAAAAGAATTTATTTGTTCTAATTGTGTTTCCTAAACCCTTTTGCATAGTTCTGCGTAAGTACCTCTGCACCTCGTGGTGTACTAAACGAACGTGCTTCCAAATTGGGCCTTGTTTGTAAGCGTATACGATTGAAATTGAGTGTAGATATTACTGTTCATATATATTTTTCTTGTTTTCCTTGTTGCTAACGGTTGCCTATACAAGTTGAAATGAGTGAGAACGGAGATAATGATACTATGCGGGCAACCTTATTTACGGAAACCGCGGAGTATAGAAAATCAATCGGCACTTTAAGACTGACCAGTGAATGGATTTCGAACGCCTATCAACGGCTTAACTCGACAGACCGTGCCCGGCTGATAGTTTTATTTAGCGAAGTCGAGGATCAGTATAAGGAATGTCGTGATGCTAGTGCCATTCTCTTGGGCGGCTTGGATCGGGCTATAGATGTGGAGGAATATGCCTATGTGCAAGATATTATTAAGTCGGTGCGCGATCAGATCTTAGATATTAAAGTTAGGCGCAATGAAATAGTCGCACCTATCTCTGCCAGTACCCCAATGCGTTCAGTGCCCGACCGCGCAACAGCAGTGGGTGACCTTGACCTCCCTCGTTCCCAACGGTTGCCAGATCTTCCGATTCCGCGCTTTAACGGACGTCCGGACGCTTGGATTAGTTTTATAGACCAATTTGACAGTGTTGTTGATGCCCGAAGTGATTTGCTTTCCACCCATAAAATGCACTATTTAATGAGTGCGTTGTCTGTCGAACCGAAACGTTTAGTACAACATTTAAAAGTTGAAGCCGGCAATTATAGTGTAGCTCGTGATCTTCTCAAACGGAGATACCACAATACGCGAGTACTTGCCGATACATACATCGCACAGATTATGTCCCTGCCTGATATCAGTCCCCGGTTGACTGGTCTACGAGTTTCTTTTCTTAACCCCCTCCTTACTGCATATCGTTGTTTAGAGCGACTTGAATTACCGGTAAAACATTGGTCATATATCCTTGTACACATTTGTTTCGCGAAACTTCCCACGGATTTACGATCGCGATTTGAGCGTCGTCACGGCGATGGTCTTAGGGACCTCCCTACTTTTGATAAGCTGATTGATTTCCTCGAAGAGGAATGTCGTCATCACGACAATGTCGGAAATACCTCTTTAGTAGACGCACCGTCCTCTCAAGCAAAGCCCCCACCACCAGTAGTCAGAACCCCACGTCAGTTCTTAGTTGCTGAGACCGACATGCGTGAACAAAAATGTCCTATGTGTTCTAGCCAGTCCCATTATCTACGCGAGTGCAAAGATTTCCTAGATATGAACCCACGCGATCGTTCAATCTTTGTGAAAATGAATGGCCTGTGTTATAGATGTTTAGATAAACACACCATTGCATCTTGCATGCGCGATTATCGCTGTGGAACCTGTAGGCGCCCGACGCATCATACCCTCCTATGTTTCAATGACCCGCGGAACCCGGTTTACTCCTCTCGTGTTAAACCAGAGACTCGACAAGCTCTCCGGAACCAGCTCGGCCGACCTCCCCGCATTCTCGCACGGGCGGGGGTTCCCGCTCCCGCTATTATAATGTGAACCGGTCCTCACCTCGATCCAGTCCGCCAGCGTCACCCGAGGATCTCCCCCGCCGTCTTCATCTCGGACATGGCACCGTGCTTCGAATCGCTCACCCAACCGGTACCCTTCCCCGCCTCCTCGTCGCAGTGAGCGCCACGAGCGCCCCCCTACTCCCTCCACCAGTAGAGATAAACGAGACTTGTCACCATATTCCTCGCGTTGCTCCCATCATGACAGCCCACAATAACTAGACTGCCCCCCTATTTCTGACCCTACCCGTGCTCCAACCGTTATAAATTCAGACTTGGTTTTACTCCCTACCGCCGTCATTCAGGTTAAAACATCTAGCGGATATTATGTTGAAGCTCGGGCGTTGTGCGATACTGGTGCTCAAGGTTGCCTAGTTACTTGTGATCTTGCGGTTACCAAATTAAATATGCGTTTGTCACCCCCTTTGTTCCCAGTGTTACTAAGAGGCATTGGAAACATTCCTTCTCTGCCAGCTCGTGGTTGTATTCCCCTTACATTCAAGCCTGTGCATTGCCCTTACCCGGTTATTACAACCTCAGCTGTAGTGGTAGATAACATCGCCGGTGTTCATCCCGACGTAGAGTTACCCATGTCTGTTCGATCCATTGCGGAATCCTTACCTCTGGCTGATGCCTTATTTTACAAGCCTAATTTGGTTGAAGTGCTTTTGGGAGCCGACGTCCTAGGCTCACTCCTACGCCCAGATTTAATTAATCTGAAACCCTGCGGGTTGACTGCTATATCAACCGTCTTTGGCTATGCCTTGTCCGGGCCAGTCAAGGATCTACCCAGTTCCGAGCTCCCTATGACTGGTGTTTCTTTATCCCAAATAGTTGAGCGATTTTGGAAAATAGAAGAATTTCCAGAGACACCTCAAACAAACCCGTTGGATGTTGAGTGTGAGACATTCTTTAAATCGTCTACTAGGAGAAACCTTGATGGTACTTTCGTGACAAAATTACCCTTTTTATGTGATCGTCCTTCCCTTGGTGAGTCCCGATCTATAGCGGAAAAGAGATTCATTAACTTAGAACGGCGACTACAAAAATATCCCCGCCTAAAGGCGCAATATATCGACTTTATGCGTGAATACTACAACTTAAATCACATGTCGGTGTCTTCTTTGAACTTACAATCCATGGAACATTATTTTATCCCCCACCACTGCGTTTTTAAAACCGGTGATAATGAAAAGATTCGAGTCGTTTTTGATGGTAGTAGTACGACCTCGAATGGAATATCCCTTAATCAGTGTCTACACACGGGTCCTAAGCTCCAGCGTGACATCACGCACATCCTTCTCAACTTTCGTAGACATGCTATTGTGTTTGTTGCTGATATCCGTATGATGTTCCGGATGTCGTGGGTACATCCAGAGGACAGACGGTATCAGTTAATTTTGTGGCGTGAGTCTCCTGCAGAATCTCTCATTACGTATGAGCTTAATACTAACACTTACGGTCTACGGTCTAGCCCCTATATTGCAATCCGCGTGCTACTTGAATTGGCTGATCAGGAACGTTCTAGATACCCTAAGGCGGCCGCAGTCATTGAGTCCGATGTATATGTTGACGATTGCCTGACCGGTGCTTCCAGCCTCGAAGAAGCTCGCCTTCTTAAATCAGAGCTAGAATCCCTAATGCGAGCAGGTGGTTACGAATTACGAAAATGGATCTCGAACAAGCCAGAGCTATTAGAAGATCTCCCCCCTAATCACCTTCAACCCCTTCACACCATACAGGACATCGAAAACCTTCAAACAGTAGCGGTCCTCGGAGTTCAGTTTAACCCTGTGACGGATGCCTTTACCTATACGACCTGTGTAGACTCTGACAAGTCCCCAACCAAACGAAAAGTTCTGTCCCTTATAGCCCGTACGTTTGACCCCAGTGGTTGGATCTCACCTATTGTATTCCAGGCTAAGGTCTTTATACAGCGCCTGTGGCTTTCGGGCCTTCAGTGGGATGAACCACTTACCCCAGAACTAGCTGCCGAGTGGTTGACCTTCACCAGTGAACTGGCAAACACTATGCATAAGATTCATATACCCAGACGTATTCTTCCCCCCACACCCCAGTCTTATACTTTACATGGTTTCTGTGACGCCTCAGAAGGTGGATTCGCTGCAGTACTCTATCTCCGTGCTGTAGACCAGTTGAATAATTGCTCCGTCCATTTGTTAATGTCCAAAACTAAGGTTGCCCCAGTCCGGACCCGTTTGACAATTCCAAAATTGGAACTACAGGGAGCTGCGCTCCTTTCGAAATTAGTGCAACACGTTGTCTCCTGTCTGCAGAAGTCAATAGTGTTGGACGCCATCTATACTTGGACGGATAGCCAAATCGTTCTCTCCTGGCTCAATACTTCACCACACGAACTTCAAACCTTTGAAGCCAATCGGGTCTCCCTAATTAAAAATGCAGAGATATTCTCTATTTGGCGACATGTTCCTGGCAATCTGAATCCTGCCGACTGCGCGTCCCGCGGTTTATCCCCTCGGGCGCTTCTCAACCACCAACTCTGGTGGTGCCCAAAGTGGCTGTTGCAGCCTCCATCTAGTTGGCCATCCGACAAATCATCACAGGTTGCACAACTTCCTGGACTACGTTGCCTCTTAGTCACCAGTGCAAGTTGCGTTCCAAGTCCTGAGTTCCTCTTAAATCGGTTTAGCTCCTTCCAAAAACTCATTGGCGTCACCGGCTTCATTTTACGATTCATTAATAATGCCCGTTCGCGCAATCAACGTGAGATATCTCCCTTTCTTTCCGTGACTGAACGGAAAACCGCCCTTAACTTCCTTATCAAACTGGTTCAGAAGCTTTCGTTCTCTGAGGATATTGACAACCTTAAACGTGGACTAGCAGTGCGGTCTTCCATTCGAAAACTGAACCCATTCCTTGACACTACCGGTTTAACGAGAGTTGGGGGTCGTATAAGACATTCGGATTTGCCCTTTGATGCCCGCCACCCTATACTCTTACCGAAACATGGCAATTTCGTGAAATTATTAATAACCCATTACCATGAGGTCAACTCCCATGCCTCACCTGGTGCCTTACACGCCATATTATCCCGTGAATTTTGGATCCTATCCGTGCGCAGGTTAATTAATAACGTTTTATTTAAATGCCTACCCTGCTATCGTTTAAATGCTGTTGCAAGGCAACCCTTTATGGGCGACCTTCCAAAAGACCGAATCACAGCTACACGTGCATTTAAAGGAGTAGGAACAGATTTTGCGGGACCATTCTACACAAAAATTCAAGCTGTTCGAAACCGGAAACTAGTTAAAACCTACCTCTGCGTCTTTGTGTGCCTGGCGACCAAGGCGGTCCACCTGGAGGTAGTGTCAGACCTCACTACAGAAGCGTTCCTCGCCGCCCTTACTCGTTTTGCCTCTCGTCGTGGCACCCCTTCGCTTATTCGGTCGGACTGTGGACGTAATTACGTGGGTGCGGATAACCACCTTTTAGAAGTCCATAATTTCCTTAACTTAAATAAGTATACTCTAGGCTCGGTAATGGCAAAGCGAAATATCACTTGGATTTTTGATCCTCCTACTACCCCACACTGGGGCGGTCTTTTCGAGGCGGCTGCAAAGTCAGCCAAGACTCACCTAAAACGTGTTATCGGAGACACTCCCCTCACCTATGAAGAATTGACGACAGTCTTTACTAAAATTGAGGCAGTCCTCAACTCGCGACCGTTGTGCCCCTTCATCGGATCCTAACGACCTTGAAGTTCTGACACCAGGCCATCTCATTATTGGAGAGCCTTTAACTGCGATTCCCGAATACCCGTTGCACGATATTAAAACGAATAAACTCACTCGATTTCAACTTGTACAACAGATGCTACAACACTTTTGGTCACGATGGCAAACTCAATATTTATCGACGTTGCAAACAAGGCCTAAATGGGCAGCCTATACTGAGCCTCCCTCAGTGGGTGATTTGGTCCTCCTGAGAGAGGATAATGTCCCTCCATTGGAATGGCGACGCGCTCGTATCATATCAGTGGTTCCCGGGAAAGATGGCGTCGTGCGTGTAGTACAAGTTAGGACGGCTACGGGTGTTCTGACAAGACCTACCAATCGGATTATTAGATTACCCTAAGAATCCCTTAAAGTAACTTTGTTTTTTTTATTTGTTTTTTATTTTTTTATTTTCCTTTTTTTTTTCGTAAACATTGTCATGTTTAGGGCGGGGGTATGTTCAATAAACAATCTTGCATCCCCTCCATATCCCGGGCGCACCGCGCTTACCTATTGACAATGACCGACAGATGACCCTTTGCTTGCATTAAAATAAGGCGTATGTCGCTCCACCTGTGACGTCACATACCAAGTCTATCTCGCGTGTGAGCTCGTGTGTGTGCCTGTGACTGGCTGTGACTCCTGAACCCTGGACTGCGCATCTATCTGTGGTATGTAAGCAAATGACCTAAAGACACCTAGTTTCTCAGTGTTAATTCCCATTTTATACACTCGGCAAATGGAAAAACACAAGTTTGACGCATCAGAATGCACTCGCATTCTTGAGGGCCTCCGGGACATGCTTTCCCTTTCAGTCATACGCAGTATTACTTAAGAGCGAAGAGGACGGCACGATCCGAAGAAGTTCGTTTCTCGAACTTCATAGTATTTTATGCGATTATAGTTACCGATTCGCCGGTTTCGTGTTTCGCCGGATTCCCGATTCGTCGGAATTTTTCAATTCCAAAAAACTGGTAATATCATGGCTTTATACTCTAGCCCTTTCCTGTGCCCTGCCACACGTGACCGTCAAACTTGTATATGTAGTAAAGATTGTTTTTTTACCTTTACTTTACGAACTATTTATTTTAAGAACTAATTATATGACATATAGATATATATTTGCGAAGAATCGTGAATCCGTCAAAACAAGAATCCGGCGATTCAGGAACCCTGCTAATCGGGAACTAATCGTGTATGTTTTTCGAAAAAATAAAAATTAAAACATTGTGACCGCCCTTTTGAATTTTGCTTTAATACTCATATATATTCGTCAGGTTCTGAACTTTGTAAAATTCGCAATAACTCTTCAGTATCCATACTTAGAATATCGAGATGTAATAGGATGAATAAGATAACTCAATCGCAAGCACTAATAATAGATGACTTATTCGGACTGATTTATCGGTTAATGGCGTGGGAAATGGAGGATTATAGAAATTTCCTATATTATTTATTGACAATAGAAGGGATGCAACACATTCAATGAACAAGCGAGTATTATAATGTCGAGAGTTCTATTTTCGAAATATAGATTTTTTACAGCGTGGTAGCACAAAGGCAACTGTAAGAAGAATCGTTATAAATATCGAATATTTAAATTATTAAGTATAATTTTAACTGAAAAACTTACATTTAACATTAAATAAACGTTAAAGCATTACTTTCACAAAAAAAACAAACCTTACCTAAAACGTATTATCTATGCAACTCAAAGTTAGAACAAGTCACATCCATAAAAGACCTTGGCATTACTCTAGATTCTAAGTTACACCTTGACCTTCATATAAATAATATCGTCAGTAAAGCATATAAAATGTACGGCTTTGTCATGAGATCAAGTACGGAATTCAAACGTCCTTTAACATACGTGTACCTGTTTAAGACTCTGATTCGCTCACAGTTAGAATATGCAGTACCAACTTGGAATCCTTATTACAGCAAGTATAGAAACGCTATTGAATCTGTTCAGAAAAAGTTTTTACGAACCATGCAATATAGATGTTATAAAAACCGCTTATCATATAATGAATTGTTAACTAAATATAAAATATTAGATCTTAACTCTAGAAGACTGATGTTAGACGCTATGACCCTTTATGGCATATGTAACAATAAGCATGATTGCATTGCCCTTAACAACAAAATCCGTTACAATATCCCAACCCACGGGCAGCGGGAGGCGCGCCCGCACCGACTGTTTGTCGAGAGCCGCTGTCGCACGCACGCCGGTTCGCGCGCGCCTCTCCAGAGGATTATCAATAATTATAACAGATTGTTTTGTAAGATAGATATATTTGGAAATAGAGAATCCTCATTTAGACAATACGTAATAGATATACTCTCTGAAAATAGCACTTAACACTCCCTTAAAATGTCTCCTTTTTGTTTTTATTCTTTTATTTTTAGTCTGAAATGTAGCTTACACATACGCTTACTAACTGTATTATTGTAAAATTCAAGAACTCCCAATAACACTTAGTAAATTATTGTTTACTTGCAACATTATAATGTTAATTGGTGGTTAACGGTGTGGATCGCGCATATTTGTATTTGTTTTTATAATTTCTCAACTAAGCAACCTTGTAGCGATTGTTTGTTGACCTAAATAAATTAAAAAAAAAAAAAAGCGAATTTTACGAATATCATTACAATATTAAATTTGAATGTCTGACCACATCACTAACGACCGATTGATCGGTCATTGGCGTACGAAATGTGCCATAAGTGGCCTAAAATCAAATGTCTGAAGAAACCACAATTTTCTAATTAAATACACAGCTGAAATGAAAATGTCGCTTGAAAACGGGAAGAATATTTATTAAGATATCGTATACCCAAAATCAGACTTGTTTTACGTAACCTGGATGTTTTAAAAACGCTATCTTCCGTATGACTCATATTTACGTCGTTGGCGTTGAACCTGCGGTGCCAATATATACGTCGTTGGCGGTGAAAAGGTTAAAGAGCCATAATATGTACAGTAAAACGTTGTACGATACACGTGCGAATAGGTAATTCGCAACTCGTGTCGATTTAACACGACCGAACACCACTCGTTGCGAATTTCCTATTTTCGGCACTTGTATCGTAAATAACTAATAACGCATAGTTATTATACAAACGGAGGTTGTAATAAAAGTTGAAAAGAGGTTTCCCCTTGTAATACAATGAGCTCCAATCCAAGTCGATACTATAGACCGGTAACAGATGGGGAAAGATACCGGCTGTGACCATTGGTAACAAATCGGTGGTATCAGGTGGGAATAAATCGGCTATGACTCGCTACTCGTCCCTTGTTGCAATTGACCCCCAGTGTTATAGCAAGTGCCGTAATCGGAGCTCAAACTAAGACTTGTCAGAAAGAAAGATCTCATTACAACTATACCTGTGTCTCTGTCGGTTGTCGTAACAAATTGCAAGGCGTGTAATCTAATTGTTTGATTAATGTATTTTTTTATTGATAAGAAGGAGAACTTATAGTACAAAAACGGACTTAATAATATAAAGCATTCTCTACCAGTCAACCTTCACTCCTACGATTAAGAGGTATCCAACGACACCTCGTATGTTGAAATCCATTGAATGGTTTAGGCTGCAGGACGTGCCAAAGGAAAAACCGATAAATTGTGAAGGCACCTCACCAAGTAATGCTGCAGCTCAGTGCAAAGGTAAGGAATTATAAGTATGATGAGTAATGATGAGGTAGATGAAATATAAGTAAATGATTTATTTTATGCAAATATTTAGTATTAAAAAAAAACAAGAAACAAATTTGAGTATACAGATAAATTAAACATAATGGTGAATTTTGTTGTTCAAGTGCTCAAAAACAGAAACTATCATACCTATAGTACAACTGAAACAAACAAGGAAGGACAATATGGAGCCTATTTCATGAAACTACAGTTTTACAAATCTTAACTGGCAATACATAAGCTCTTGACCAATAACGACTGGCGTGTTAACCAGTGTTGCCAATTCAGAGTTGTAAAATTGTAACTTGCAATTTCTTGAGGCCCATACTTTCTGTATACAGAGGAGCTTTGGTTTGCGTTTTATGAAAGAAATTGTCCTTACACTTTCAGTTCTACTTATGCCAGCCAGAAAGAAAATTTAGAAAATTTACAAATTAAAATTCAACTAACAACTTTTTTAAATCCTCCCATGGACAAAATCCACCTTTATCTACAGGGCAATCTTCCAATTCTAATATATGAAACTGTGGGGGGTTTGACAAGGTAAGTTTAGACCCAACCCTCAATTGACTTGTTGATGCATAAACATACTGTATTTTCAAAAAATACTTTTCTTTTAAGTTCCACTTTTGGAACACTATCTTGCCTCCAATTGGAGCCTTTTCATTCTGGTTAGGCAAAACATATGGTTTAAATCGCATTGCGGTTAAAACTGTTAAGATATTAGAATCATGTCCCATTAGCATAGTGAATTTTGTTTCTTCATTAATGAAAATATTTTTCAAATAATTAATTAAACGAAAAGCTATGTCTTTAGCAAGAATTGTAGTGTTGAATATAACATTATGGTATCCTTCGCTAAGATTGAAAAGAGTTTTCCATCTTTTATCATTTTCTAGCTGTCCCCAAGCCACATCTGGTGGTGCTAGCCCGTTGTAGTACTGCATCAGGAAGGCGTCCACCGCAGTGTTGCTAATCTTCAATGGTCCAGTTACTGTGGGTTTTTCTCCAGCCACTATCTCTTTTATTATATTCATGTCTGTCTCCAAAGCGCATTTACTCTCCAATTTACACATATTTGAATCTTTATAATCAAGAATCTCTTCTATTAATTGATAGGATGCATTCAATTGTAGCATATCTAGGACTCCTTGCATTTCTTCCAACACAAGTTGTTTAAATGCGTCTGTGTTGTTTCGAACGTAAGGATTGAATATAGAATCACTTTTGTCACTCACATGAACAGTTACATTGCACTCTGGAAAAGCTTTAAGAACAAACGCCCGTGCTGAGACTTTGGTCCTTTGCTTAACATTAGCATACACAAACACATCACTTTTATCTGGACATCCTTCTGGCAAAACGCCTTCGCCTTGCAGCCATTTAGAAAAAAAAGAGCCCATCAATCCTTCTAGGTACACGCCTTTTGGTGTCAAGTATCCATTTTTTTCGTCCCAATGAGGCCATGGTTTTGGCGTAATGTCTGCCAAATGCTCCGACAGTGGTGAACGCACGTTATGCCTGCTTAGAACGATAACTCTCTCCAGTTTTAACTTTTCAGACACCGTTTGAGCCGTTAAAATAGAAAAAAATACACTAAAACTTGTTAACATGATGACTAAAGTTACGAATAAAGGAAATACTACGAATTCTGTAGCGTTGGACTGAGGCAAATTGACTCATAATGATAAGTGGGGGTCAAAAAACGCAACGTTTGACCTTACAATGCAATTATTGCTACATTACAACGAACAAGTTGTTTTTATTTAAATATTTGTTAAGAGATTGTGTAAGATTACATACCTATAGAAATTGAAGGTATAAATTACTTACGAATGATATTTTCTGTATACATATTGATGATGGCCTCAATTGCTAAAAACGCATTAAAAAGTTTTCAAAACTTTGTTGATTGCTGAGTTGCCGACAGACAGCACTCACAGTGACGGTCTGACGTCTGACGGTTCGACGGTTGGCACCGCAACGGTACGGTGACAGTTATAATTGGTGTTGCCGATTACAAATGAGTTACACACGATGAGATCTGCAATTTGAAAGTAATCCTTTAAATGCAATTTTTCGTCGTATACATACAATGTACCTGCATAGTTTATACGATGAAAAAAAGGTATGTGTTGCTGTCTCGTTCCAACTAAAGCAAGTTGTTGTGGCATAATGCATCGTTAGTAATGTGAAACTAGGTGTGTAATAGCCTTATAAAATACGACGAAAAATGTCACGCCAACGTCATTGACGTTGTTGTGACAGGAAAGCAATACAAACCTTACATGAGAGACTGACGGTTATTTTGACAGTGCACGACAACACACGACACCTTTAGGCGTTCTTCGCGTTCAAAGGGTTAAGGGGTGATAATGATAAGTAAACACATAAATACTGATACACTTTTATTGCACAATCCATATTAAATAAATACATTCACACAGTTTATAAATATTGGAAGAACAGTGTATTGCTGCAGTGGGTTGCTGGAGTTCGCTGGATGCGGGTGGCGCAGGATCGGTCACTTTGGCACTCTTTGGGGGAGGCCTATGTCCAGCAGTGGACGTCTTTCGGCTGATGATGATGATGATGAGTTTATTACTACTTAACATGTAAACCAAGGGTACAATAACTCTTCATCATGAACATAGGTACCACACTCAGCTAGGAAGCAAGCGGATGTACCATCATCATCAACATAAACTTAAGAGCCGGGCTCTTGTCACTTATTACTCCATAATAGGGAATATTAATGTGGTGGTTTCCCCACTTGCCTTGCACATCGTGTAATGGCCGGATCTATACGCTCATTTCTATTTGGTCAATTTTCCTACCGGAACCCACTTCCTCGGCCTTCTGCCAATACTGATGCAACTACTATCAAATTTGTGAGGAGTTACACGCTCCACAATCGACCGGCTATGCGACCTTTAGCAAACTAGGGTACAATAATGGGATATACAGATTATGTGATTTTACCCCAATTTGTCAGTACAACATGTCGACGTCATAATTGGGTGTAGCGAACAGATGTAACAATTCGACCATATGTGTATGCAATTTCTCGTTTGACAGTTGGGCCAGCAACGCAACATACCTCCAGAAGATAGCAATTAGTCAGCTCCGCATAAATTGGGGCTGACAAATCATGACATGTGTAAAGGCCAAAAATATGCCTAGTGACGAAAATCCCATTCGGATATCTCAAAGAATTACGAAGCTATAACAGTTTTAATATTGCTTGTTAGAGAGAGAAAACGCAAACAGTGTGTGACGTCACGTTACGCGAGGCTGCCGGGGGGCGCGTCGTCACGACGGGGCGCGGCAAGGTGCCGTCTATTAGTGACGTCACAATCTTCAAGCGTCATCGTTTCTTATGAAGTTGCGTTTTGCGAAAAAGGGACAGAACATACCCCGTCTTAAAACTTTGGACACTAACTTCGTGATTATTTAACCTCTTGCGTTGATTTTTTCTCCATTTGAATACATTTTTAATCCTTTTTCGAGAAAATATGACATTATTGATTATTTTATTTAGTGTCTACACCCCTATTCTCGTGGTTCAAGCTATAAGATAGAACGAGATAAGATGACGCCAGACGTGAGCGCCGCCGATGGCCAAGGAAGATCAGAAAATTTAGTACGGTTTGACTTTCGTTTGTCCGGACGTCTTGTTTCCGGCACTTGTCCAGACGGGCCGAAATCACGCGGCGGACTGCGTGCAGTACGGCGATTTCGCTCTTATGACGCCTGCCTAGAGGAAATAAATGACCTTGGATCCTGTCACATTCTATCTGCGCGCGGCCTGCCATGCACAACCGTCTGTATGCGCCTTGACACTACAATTTAAAACGCTATTTAGCATATCAACTTTGCTCAATAAGATCATGGGTTTGGAACACATAAGGAGATGCTACACGAGCGAAATCGGCAGGACCACCAAGCAAGGTCCCAGATAATCTAGTATGGAGTGACCTTGATTTGACCGGCGGCGCTGCTTCCGACACGCATCCACAGGCCTGCAGTCCTGCCGATATCGGCCCGTGTAGCGTCTCCTTTAGGGAGATTTGACAGTACAACCTCGTCAAAATGTGGCTGTGACAGACACGTAATGTCATAGTTACATCAATTTTAATTCTCGAATATATCAAACAATATCAAGCTATCTAGCTTTGGTCTGACCGCTTACTTGTTCCTAACGAAGTCGTGATTAAATATCCAACAAGCGACGTTTCGAATTATGAAAACAAACAATCGGGGTTAAACGCAATCCCATTTTCAATAACCATAAAAAATCCTGGTCACCAAACGTCAACTAAGTGGAATGATTTTTTTTTCATAACACGGAAGTCCTACGTAGCCCTATGTAGCTGTGCGAGTTGGTGCGCGAGGCGCTCTTCTCGCGCGCGACGCGCCTGCCCTCGCGCGCGGGTCTCCGCAAAACGGGAGATGAAGCTCTCCACCGGCAGCTTGCCTGGATACCAAAGAAGTCAAGGTCAAGGATATTCAACAACTAGTCTTCGAATCCTGGTCACGGCACCAAATCTATTTGTAACACTTGCAAAGAGTGGGTGAGAGAGAGAGAGAGATACGTGAACGCGGTTTGGCCGCAGATTGTAGAGTCTCCAACTTGCCCTTGGCCTTGAATGGTCTTCTTACGGGCAATTTAAATGCGATCAGTGAAATTGTGTTGTGACTACGTTCAACGGAACGTATAAATGAAACGTCAATGTGTGCTAATAATGTTCAACTCAGCACGTCTATCATGGGACGGCTGCGACATACTCTCGATCTTTCTCGCACTATACCTCTTGTTCTAAGTGTTCAGAGAGACACGGATAGTGCGAGAAAAATCGACAGAGCTCGCGCGCCGTCCCGTGATACACGTGCTGGGAGGTTACCATAGATAAGCGTCGTTTCGCGCCAAAATTACAGTGGGATAGGCTTGTTACTGGCAGGAACGAATTCAATAATAAAGAGTTAGTTTGTGAATCTGATTTTGTAAATTAGTGTGTTGGGGGTAATCTCTATCCGAATTCAAAAAATATTTTACTAATTTATAGAGCGGTCTTTTAGAAAACATATAGGCTATATTTTACCTCGCGGCTGCGCCTGCGTTATTTTTATAACGTGGACGCAATCACAGGGACAGCTAGAGTGAAGGATGACCGTACTGAGACGAAAAATCGGTTGTTTACATTTATCAAACCGCTGGTAATCAATCGTAAATGACGTCTGTAAAAAATCATTTTATGAAAAAAAGAAACAGTTTTCTAATGACATCTGGTGACATATTTTATGTTTAAAGGCCGAAAGTATGGTTTTTGCAATGCCCTAAAGTCGGTATCTTGTGTAGATATCTTTTTTTTTTCTTTCTTATTTATCTGCAATCAGTTAATACTAAGCAAATTGGTTGAAGGCTTCATAGCAAGTCGGGTGTGTCCAGAGAGGGCATCTTCCTCCATTGTATCATCTAACTAGTATGTTAATATGTCTTTTCTTTTGAGCCTCTTTCCATAGTCTCTGGTTGTCAGCTTTACACCAAGCTTCGGAATCGGATGGCCTATCAGTCTCCCTTGTCATGGCCTCCCAACTCGAACAAAGTATAATTGTAACTAAAAATAACTCATAGATGGCGACACAAGTACCGAGCGAAACATTTGAACCAGTAATCCTGAAGATAGAATGATTTTTACACTTAATAAATTCAACGTACCTGACGGACTAATGGAGGTGCGGGGACCCACAGGTTAATTCTATCACAAACATCCTTGCCTACATATAAAATAATACTTATTTTAAGATACAAGTGCGGAAAGTTGGTAATTCCCAACGAGTGGCGATCACCAAAAACACGACCGTCAGGGAGTGTTTTTGATCGACACGAGTTGGGAATTACCTATCCGCGCGTGTATCATACAAAATTTTACAATGCATCATGCGAGGAAATTAAAAATTATACAAAAAAGGTGAAATTTGAATTGTCATGAAATCTCATTCTCGCACGCTTGTGGGAATGTTGTCCCTCCATCCATTCCCGCACGGCCGCCCCCCTGCCGGCATGGAGGGCTTCCCGTGTTCATGTTGACCCATGTAAAGGCGCACTTTCAGAGCAAGTGCATTGTAAAGGTATATTTAATAAGTTTAGTCAATGCAATAAAATTGATACTATATCCACGTAATTCGTACTATACGCGTGAGCTTTCAAGCTTGTTACGTATTATTGGGTACTGTCACTAGATGGTGCCATCACGGTTCACGAAAGTTCTATGGAACTATAGGCTCCAAGCGTTTGGTTATGTTTATTTTTGTGTGATGTGACGTAAATACTACATTTATATTAAAAAAAAACAAAAATACTTAATTTGTTGCCCGGGAAGTCAATGCCATCTAGTGATATCTCAATGTATTACTAAAACTATTAGGTAGGCTGACAGCATGTTAGCCGTGGTAGCTCGGATACTTTACTACTGGTGTAGCTACGGGACTAAAATTGCATACAGAATAGGGTATTAGACAACAGTGAAAATAAATTGTTTTACGTCACACCTAGCCATAATGCGAGTTTTACTGCACTCTGCGCGTACGGGAAAACTCGCATTGTGGCCTGGTGAAGACGTAAAATTTTTTACTCAACACGGGCGGTAATTCGTAAAGCCCCAGAGCGCATATTTATGGCCCTCACCTTCGGTTCGGCCCACAAACACCTGCGATCTGGGGCATTCACGAATTCACCGCCCTAGTTACGTATTATACTATTGTCATTAGCAACAGATTTAACATTACGTAATTACTAGGAAAATATCAATCTTTCATTTAAGTTTGCTATTTTAAGATTATTAAATTCATAAAAACTGACAATAAGGACGTTGTTTGAATGTGACGTCACAAGCATGTCATCCCTACAAATTCCATACTAACTGTTGGAGACTCTATGGTGCAACTCTATGGTGAACTGACGTGCATTTGAATTTTGAAATATCGAATGTTCTTCTTTATATTTTTTTTTCTGTCACTCTAAAATAAAATGCGGTTCAGTGAGTTGGTTTTTTGGTCTCCAAAGTGCTTAATTTCTAGTATTCTTAACACTAACGGAGCGTTTTTGACTTCTGCCGAATACCGTATTGCCTACATGACGGTACGCTTTTGCTCTATGAGATTGGGTATCTGTGCTTGTAGTCTTTGATCTGTGCGCTATAACTCACCCAGTAGGAACTGTTCGGCGATTGCCTCGGCGTCTTCATCGGCCTTCAATGCGGCCGCCTTCAGGCAGTCTCTGATGCGGTGGGGGTCGTACTCTTCCGAGAGCTTCTGATGCCTGTAGGGTAAACCGTCAAGTTAGTGACAGTGACCTAGGAGAATTAACCATGGCAACAGCGGACAAAAAAAGTTGATTTATACATGTATTCAGTTGGGACAGAGGCATGTAGCTGTAGGTCAATGTTTAGTGGAGGTTTGCTACTGTTCGATTCTATTTCTATGCTGTCAAGGTCTAAAAGTGACGAGCCTTGTCATTCCGCGACTGTACTATGTTGCTTGGAGATCGCAGTTTAGGACGAAATGGGTCAATCAACTTTTTCTTGTTGTTATTTTGTCCCGGTAAGCCAAGAGACAACTGTGACAGAGTTTCTTGTAAAAAATACTATAAATTGGACTTCTATCATGCTCAGGAGATGCCCCAGCATGGAATGGGTTAACTAATATAACAAAAACAAGTTTTAAAGACTGACCCAGAAGACGTAACCATGGCTACGAGCAACAAGAAATAACTGATTGACCCAATTAATCTATTCCTATGCATTTATTTTACCTGGTGTGTAGTTCCTCATAATTCATTTTCATCTGGATCAACGCGGATATCCGGTCCACAACCTCAGTCTTCAGTTCGTCCAGCCTCCGCTGCTCCGCCAGGTTGTCCCGGGCTATCCTCTCGATGCTGAGCATCAGCTCCTCCGTCTCTAGGGCAAGTGCCATGAGCTGAGGAGTGGTTTCTAGCAGCTTATCCTGAAAAGGAATTTATTTACACGTCGGTGGCAAACAAGCGTACGGCCCGTCTGATGGCAAGCGGACACCGCATCTTATAGACGCATGCCACTCCAAAGGAGTAACATGGTTGCCGACCCTTGATATGATTGAGGATTCGCCGTTTTGACAGCTGTAGGAACAAGTTCCCGCGCTCTCAACACAACGCATCCTCGGGAGCTCTGGCAACCTTGCTCACCTCCAGGAACACAACACTACTACAGAGCAAGTAGTAGTGTTATTATAGCTGTGGTAATCTGCAAGGCGGAGGTACTTCCCCAGTTGGGCTGCTCCACATTCGAGTGTGCCCTACCTCACCAAAAAGCGAGGCAAGGAGCAAGGAAGCAGTTACGCGAAATCGAAGTAGGTACTGGACAATGATGTAATACTTATTTAATGACATAAATAATTAAATACATTAAAAACATCCAAAACTCAAACAAATATTAATTACTACAGTAATAAATGGTACGTATCTCACACGAAAATTAATGGTAAGTATCCAGTAACATTTACCTGCAAGTCGGGGTTCTCCAAGATCTCATGCAGCTCATCAATGGTCAGTTCCCCCAGCTCCGGAAACATGAGGCCCTGTGAGCTTGCATGGGACGGGCTGCTCTGTGAAGCCTCCTCTACTGGTGTCGCCTTCTGTAGCTCTCTGGTGACAAATATTGTCGAATAACCAGAGAGAAATCAATTTTGTCATAGACTAAAATCACCATTTCATCTCCAATGCCAACAACATGAACAACAAGCTGACGGCTTCCATAAAATCAAATATACGATTGATTCTTAAATAGCTAAAAATATTATTAATAATTGATTCCCATCTATTTTAGAACTGAATCTCCGAGTATCTCTCCCAAGTGTCTGTGTGAGGTGTGCAATAAGGAGTATTTGTATTGTATTGCATTGTATTGTATCTGCACCTTACAGAAAGACCAAAGGCATAATAACAACATCACTTTTCTGTAGTTATGTGGTGTTGTGTTCCTGCACGTCTATCATGGCCGTATCAAACTGTCGATCTTTCTCACACTATACCTCTTCTTCTAAGTTTTCTAATAAGAAAGAGATGGATAGTGCAAGAAAAATCTAGAGTATGTTGCGGCCGTCAAATGATAGGCATGCTTGTAGTGTAAAAGGTCAACAGAGCTCTTGTGGATAGACTGTACTGTATGTAATGAGTGAGGGAGGCAGTTGTCTCTGATGTCAGAGTCCTCTTCAGTCCAATCCTCAAATCAATAAAGGTCATTACTCTTATGACTCCTCTGAAGTTGCAAGCATCCATAGGCTGCACTATTTGCTTACATGCCGCTTATGGTATTTAAAAAAACCAACATAACCTTTACATTTCAGATTCATTAAAGTTTTTCATCTTTATTGGATTCATAAATTCAGTCTAACTAGATCTTTCAGTTATAAATACCTTACTTACCTAATGACAGCATGCACCACTCTTCCTAAATCCGAGTGCACCGTGAACTGAATCAACCCTGGAGCCCCGACAACCTGACTTGAATGCTCAGCCACCCACGGATGCACCACTGGAGGATTCACCAGTATCACTGGCGTCTCATTCGGAAACTCGGGCCCTAGTATCACGTTTAAACTAAATATTTTCCCATTTATAGTGAAGTCTACTTGGTATTCCACATTTTCTATCACTTCTTGAACATTGTCGTTGAATATCTTCAACGTGTCGATTTGACGCTTTCTGACGTCTTGCTCGTTGTAGTATTGCCGCGGCAGCATGGCTGCGAGCTTTAAATTACTGCAAAAACACTGTATGTTACTAATTAAGTTGATTTATGATTGAAAACAACGAAACTAAAAACAGCCATTGTGTTATCAATAGAAAACATTCTAGTAATCGTTTTCATTAACAAAGTTTGGCGTTGGTGGCCATGTGTCACTCACCAGGACTTTAGCTATTCGTTAACCAACTGAAATAAATTCAGGACTAGCGGCCTTATTTTTTCCTCAAGTATTTGGTCAAGATCAATAAAAACAGTTACCGTAAATACATACACAGATAACAACCGAGTCAACTGACAGATGACAATGACGTTTAGTATTGACTGACAGAAGGAGTACGTTCCGATTTCATGACCTATTTTCGCACTATTGGAGACGCTACAGGAGTGAAATCGGCAGGACTGCCAAACAAGGTCACAGAAAATAAAGTATGAAGTGACCTTGATTTAGCTCTCCACCGTGCTTCCACATGGGCTGAATCACGCGGTGGCCTGCATGCAGTCCTGCCGATATCCGCCCGTGTAGCGTCTCCTTATAGCAAATAGAATCGAATGAACTTGAGAAGCATTATATTTGTGAAAAATAGACCATATAATAAAAATATTTACATATCAAGTATTCCCCTCGTAATATTAATTCTGAATTTCAAAGCATAGATATATTTTTTTTATTTTTTTATTTATTTACATAGGTATTTATTTTCTAAAGTAGGTATATACAAGATGATAACTATAACATTAACTAAATTAAATTAAAGCTAAGTTTAATCTAAAAAAGGCCCTCGAGGCATAAATATCGGGAATAATAAGAACGCCTCATGTGTCAATATTTATTTTTATTTACCTAACACATACGCATATGCAACCAGTAAGCAGCTTTTTTTTTAAAACTATTAGGTGCAGTTGGGTGAGCTATCCAAAGGGTCTCCCCACACCTATCGACGCGGAATCGGCTTTCGCCGAGTATTTTGTAACACATTCCTCGTGTTTTGTTCGCTATCCCGTCGATGGACTTCGCTTCGCGTCGGCCGAGCCGATCGACATCTTTTTCGCTCTTATTGCGTGGACATGAATCTTTATGAACCTTCAAAGCAGCAAAACTACGAGTTTGCTGAGCATTTCCCGAAGGTTTGTGTATTGGTAATGTTGTTAGGATTCCGTAATAACCCCATGAGAAAAAAAAGAGAACCCTTATAGGATCACTTTGTTGTCTGGCTGTCTGTTTGTCAAGAACATTTATTTTATCTATTTACTGCACTCTTGAATAAACTCAAGAATAGTTCTTCAACCAAACAAGACGGTGGGATTAAAATTAAATAAACAGGTTTTTTTAACAGCCTTTTATTGGAAACTTCATGCATATAAACATTATAAACCAACAAACACCTATACAAGCATACATTTACTATATTAAATATACCGAAAACAATTATATTGCATTTCATTTGCAACTTGTCCAATCACATTTTGTGCAATGGACAAATTAACGATTACTAATTATAGTTTGTTTCGAAACTGCAAAAAAGTTCATTAATATATCATAATCATAAATCAAAGAGCGGGAAATCGATTGAAAGTGTAAAGTCTAACTACAAAAAGATGCATCCACATTTTCGCCTTAAAACAACATTTATTTTTGTAGTCGAATATACCCGTTTCAGCTGTTCTTGAGTATTCTTGACAATATTTGAGATGGCCTAATTGCATCTGAATTTTTATAAGACTGTCATAGGAGTCAAATAATCTCAATTATAAATGTTGTTTCGCTTTAAACCGTAGAGGTTAATGAACTTTTTCACAGTGATGTTTGAAACATACTATACCCAAACAGATTCCTTAAGAGTAAAGAGTGTTAGCAATGGACCCCAAATTAAAATAACAAATAATTTACTAAACTATCTACAAATTAACAATTTCTACAATTAATAACGCAATTCACCAAAACCCTGATTGTGATTGAGGCTTTATCCAGTTTTATCAGAAAATGTCACCAAAATAATAAAAAAATGTCACATAAATTATTAAGAACCATAGTTTCCTGAAGGAGCCCAGTCGCTTTGGCACCTAATGCCAGGTTGGCGTAGGCTCTAATTTTACGAAAGCGACTGCCATCTGATCTTCCAAAATGCACAACTAGACCTTATTGGGATAGACTGATTTCCTCGCGATATTTTCCGTAAGAACTTGATTGAACATGACAGTATTCTGATAAAACTGGACTTATATTGAAACCTTTTTTTATAGCGTGTAGCCAATATAGTTTTCCGCTTTGTAGCCAGACCCCGCTACAAATCGGGAACCTTGGCAGCGAACAAAGACCGAACTCAAAAAGATCTGTGACAGAAACTGTCAGATATAAGATTGAAATGAAAGAGATCTTTTTGAAATCGATCTTCCATACAAGTAGAACAAGCGTCTAAAATATTGAGCAAAATGTAAAATATAATTTTACATCATACCGGGCCGTCAAGTGCACTCATCGCGGACGGTAATAAACAAAGTTTCAGATTGCATAATTATCGCCCTCTGCGATATGACTGAGACATGTTTTTACCGCCCTAGGTGACTGTACTAGATTTTGCATTGTGACTTTTTCTATTCTAAGGTAAAATTAAAGCCGACTATACTCTCCCAGCCTCTCATAAAATATTGTCATATTATTCAATTAGTCTTCGCATCGAAGAATTGTACAAATACACTACATATCACAAGCTTTTGCTTACAAAAATCGTTTCTATGTTAGTATTTGAAGATGCGTTTCGTGATATAGTACCCTAACTCAAAATAATAAGGGTCAATCAACTATATTTGTTGTTATCCAGGAGACAAAATTACGAAGTGTGTTAGAAAAATGGTTACAATACGGACTCCTAACGTGCCTAGAAGATGGTCCTTACAAAAAGGGGTCGAACTTATCAAGAAACATTGACCCCCCATCTGTTGATTTAACCGTGGCAACTAATAGTGACAGAAAATAGTTGATCCACCCATAAACGCTAATTCACAAACATAATTAAAGTTGTGCAATAATATTGTAGCATTTTCGAGTGGGGGTATGTATGTATATTTCGCTAAATGGGTCGACCAACATTTTCTTTTTGCTATTAAGCCAGCAGACAACAGCGACAAAGTGTCTTAGAAAACTTTATAATATAGACTCTTCGAATGCTTAGGAGAAGCCCAGCTTTAAAATGGGTTCACCAATGTTTTTTTTTATACAACGACGGTGGCAAACAAGCGTACGGCCCGCCTGATGGTAAGCGGACACCGCAGCCTATAGACGCATGCAACTCCAAAGGAGTTACATGGGCGTTGCCGACCACAATGCATCCTCGGGAGCTCTGGCGACCTTGCTCACCTCCAGGAACACAACAAGACAGCAAGTAGTAGTGTTATTATGTAATGTCACATAAACATATGTTCAGATATAAACCTTAGTATCAATAGTTTCAAAGATTCCCGGAGACAGACGCACAGATCAACAAAAAATAGTTGATAGACCCAATTAACAAAAGAACGTAGATTTTGATTTTCGTATAACTCAAATTCTACTTGCTTTAACTGTTTTTTAAGCTGGTAACAGAATCATCAGACCAGCGCCTATCGATGGGTTACACCAAACTATCTGTATAGTTTAAATAATTTAAACTGAGCTCATGAATGACCATTGTACTGAGCTCATGAATAGTCTTTGTTTGCGGTCGACGCTTGCAAATTTTGCAAATAAATGTTACCGCCACGTAAAATGTTCATTGGATAATGAACTCTATCTTCTTTAACAATAGATTCCAAATTAACTACGAGATAAAATACCACACACAGCGCCTTGTACCTGGCTCGCTGGGAGCGGGATTTTAAAATCTTTTAGTCCGTTTTGAATCTATTGAACACGACGATAGAGTTCATTATACAATGTACATTTTATGTGGCGCTAACTTTAACAAAAATGGCATGCGTCCGACCACACAGTCGTTTAGACTTGAATGCTATTGTTTTGAAGATAAGAAGATAAGTACAATTCAGAAAATTTCAACTATAACTGAGCGGTGTTCGTTTAATCTGAATATTGACAGTTTGTCAAGTTTCTATGGGATGACAGCAGCCGGCGCTATATATAACGTCGGTGGAACCCGCTTAAATCTTTCTGTTCTTACAAACGATACGATATCTTAAAAACAGATCTTCAAAGGGAGCCACAAAAATTCTTACTTAAAGTATGGGAAATTAAATTTTGTTCATTTTAAATTAAAGCGATGGTGGCATGCTACATTTTACGTGCAAAGGTCTAGACGGAATGGAAAGAATATTTCAGGAATGTATAATTTGTACGTTCAGGATTATGAATATAAATAACATATAAATGTCACAGTAAAATTGTCTGGATTTTTTAAACCTCTAACACATAAAAAGGGGAGTTATAAGTTTGACGTGTCTGTGTGCCCATCACATTGTAGCTGCTAAAAGAATGGACCAATTTTAATGCGGTGTTTTGTCCGAAAGCACACGTGATCGAAATGGTTAATGTTAGTTATATTTCAATAAATCGGTTCAGCCGATTTGGAGATATTGAACTTTGAAATGAAAGTGTCGGAGGCTTTTCCACTTTTCAAAGTTGTTAATTATTAGTAATAATACGTAGAAAAGGAGCGTTCTACTTCAGATGATGTAACAGGTGCATATTTATAGAACTCAATTACGCTATCTTCGTATTTATTTGTTTTTATTAAATCGGCGTAGTCACGAAGGATGTCATAATCAGGAATCCTGTCCAGTACTTTTTCCAGTTTTAGTTTGACTGTGTTGGATCCACTCCAATCTATAATAGTTCGCACATGGTCTAGAATGTCAAATGATTCTACCAAAGATAAATAAGATGTTTGTAACTTTACTATTGCGTCACATAAACAGCTGTACTTGTCTTTAATATAAATTAAATCATTTTTCAAATGTTTGTCCTTAAGTATTTTTTTTGCTTCTCTAATTGCCGCTGACTCGCTTGGGTTTAACTGTGAAATCACTTCAGCAATATGGTCGAAATGTTGTGCATAATATAGAACTGCATTCAGCCATGTACCCCATCTTGTTATAACGGGTCTCGGGGGCAGTGCTATTGACGGACATATTTGTTTGAATAGCTTTACTCTCTGTGGTGATTTTAAAAATATATTTTTTTACATTGGCAATTAACGAATCTACGATTTTATGTTGAGATCTCAAATGCTCTGTGACTCGATGTAAACCATGGGCAAGGCATGTACCTAACATGCAGTAAATTTGGAAATACACCTTTTAAAATTTTACCAGCCTTCAACATGTACGGCATTGTCAGTACGTATAAATGGATTTACGATGAAAAAAGAACCAGTATGCAGGCTGATAATATGGAAAAAATTATGACTATCATGTATTATTACAGAGAAGACGAGGGAAACGTCATTAGCACAGACTTAGATTACGATACTGTTTTATACGATGAAAATTAGTTCACAGGTGATTTGAATCCTTAGGTTGTATTATAGAAACTTAGGTACTTAGTTTTGATAATGCAGTACTAAGTAGTTTTTAAAATTATCGTTTTAGGTATATTATCTTTTATTTAAATGTTATTCCGTAATGTTTATATGAAGTCTATTATTGTTTGCTTATGGATTTGAGGTTTAGTTTTGTTAATAGATAAATAAAGATACGCTACGTAAATATAATTTCAGTTAATTCGACAGTCGATAAAATTCAACGTTCCAACTCTATTGACGTTTGATTTTTGCCATGAGCAAATCCGCTCTCTGATTATTACAGCAAGGGGTGTTACAAGTTTCATGTGTATCTGCGTGTCCGTCTGTGGAATCATAGCTCCCAAACAGATTTTAATGGAAAGTCTTATCTGAGATGCTTGAAGTGAGCTTTATAAAGGTTAGGTAAAGCAATCTATCACGTCAGAATATAAACTATCATGTTTTTTACACATAAATAAAATATATAAGTAAATTAGTGTAAAAAACTATCATGTTCACAATTTTACTGTGACATATATAATTAAAGTGCTACAAATAAATGTTATTTGCTTATTTGGTTTCATGTTACCGTAAAGGCTTATATGAAATGAGTGAGATATTTTTCTTTATTATATATATCTACATATTAACCCGTGTATAAGATCTAAATCAATGGAATTTGCTAACTATGTAAACTAACCGTCATACTGAAATTGACATTCAATGTCAATTTCAATACATTGTTTGTTTACATAGTTAGCAAATTCCATTGATTTAGATCTTAGTCAAGAACATTTAAGGTGTACCAGGGTTAATGCGTCGATGGGGCAAATGCGATTCTTGATGATATCTCCGAAACTGAATTTAATAGAACTATTACAATAGTCTAAATAGAAAGTTTGGTAACCATACTTTGAACATCGAGGGCTGTAACTACAGTGTATATCTATATGTGTTGGTGTAACAGTTATAAAATGTTGCGTATCGAAGATATCCTCAAAAGACGCATTTACCCCATTGACGCATTAACCCCGGTAAACATTGGGTCATTGTCAGTGAAAAAACCAAAAATCGTCTTATCCGTGGCCAATAGTTGAGGGCTTATGTTTATATATAATATGTTTTACGTCACACCTGGCCATAATGCGAGTTTTACTGCACACTGCGCATACGGGAAAACTCGCATTGTGGCCAGGTGAAGACGTAAAATTTTGTACTCAACACGGGCGGTAATTCGTAAAGCCCCAGAGCGCATATTTATGGCCCTCACCTTCGGTTCGGGCCACAAACACCTGCGATCTGGGGCATTCACGGATTCACCGCCCTAGTTACGTAATGTACAATTATAGCATAGAATTATAGAAGTATGCGGACTCAGAGTTCAGCCTAAAATAGAGTTTTATAGCCCTTAATTGTGACAATGTCCTCAGAACCTAATTCTGACAATGACCCATCTACATTTCTCCTCTTAAACTTTAAACAAAAACCCACTATTTTTACACCGTCGTTTCTTAGAATAATCAATTTTATAGACTTTTTGTCTTCACCTGATGCGGACGGACCTAACTCTAAAACTAAGAATAACTTAGACTTAGTCCCAAATGGATTTCTGGCCTGAATTGCCCAAAAAATGCCTGGATGCCCAAAAAATTATGTCGCAATTCTTTAACCTCGTGAGGCCCCGACTATTTTAAGGACTAATGTAATAACGGCCCAGTGTCCTGAATACAGGTCATAAATAACAGTTTTGAAATTTCAAGCCCATAAATAGAGTTGTGAGAGTTGGGTGGTTGGGGTGAGTTGGGTTTTTTGTTTTAGTAAAACAAAAATTAAAATAGTCTTTTCAGTGGGCAAAAGTTAAGGGCTTATGTTTGTATAGAATGTGTTTTCATCGCAAAGAATTATAGAAGAGTCGACGCCGTTTATGCGGATTCAGCGTTCAACCAAAAATCAGGCTTTAAAGCCCTTAACTTTGGCAATGTCCACCGAAAAGACGCGAACCTAAATCTGACAATGACCCAGTTCATATTTTATTACAAAAAAATAGGTTTGTCCTAAAATAAGGACAATTGGCCTTACGAGGTTAAGTAATTCTTTTTTCGTATTCATATCGACTATTTTGTTTGAGAATACCGAAAATATTTCACTAATTGAGGTTATTTTTTAATGAATACCGGTATGTGTGTTTTGCATTGTGCCCTTATATCGAATCGCAGGAGTGTTTTGTTCTATAGGTTATTATGTACCTAAAATACGCGTTATTCTTAATTTCTATAAAAAAAAATTACACAAAGGTAACAATTTAAAGAATATATTGTTGGACATAATAGCAATAATAAATCGGTGTAAATACAAAACGACTTACGATATATCGCAGAGACTAGACTTTTTAAGAGTTTTATTTCGTTTTGGACTGTCTTTGAAAAGTATAAATTAGATGCACTAATATAAGAATGTTCCTGGTGTGTTTACTAGAGGGAAAAAAAATCATGACCGATTAATATAAAATAGTGAGTTTGTCTTTTCTAACGACATGATATGACCGTCCGCTATAGGGGTTCTTTGACCAAAACTTCACGTTATAATTTACTTTAAAAACAAAGTTTTAACCGACTTCAAATTAGTACTTCACCTAATTCATATTTGAAGAATACCATGTGATCACCTGGTAAGAACCCTTTAAACAAAAAAAAATTGAATCAGTCCAGCGTCGAATACATAAAAAGTAAAGATTCCAACGAATTGAGAACCTTCTTTTTTGAAGTCGGTTAAAACGTACCCGAGTTGTGCCAGTGTCTTCGCTAAGATAAATTAGTATTGTAAACTCACGTAACTATGATCCGAAAGAACGAAACTTTTGATGTCAATTTTCATTTGAAAATCGCTGTTTTAGTATACGCCAGGACTTAGGTAAGTATATTATAATTTTTTGTTCAATATTAACCTGAGTTTGCAGTACTTTGATATTTTAGTACATTTGTAAATGTATAGCTAGCAACAGACAAAATATAACCAATTGTTGTATAGTTTTGACTTAGTACCTAAGGCTCCTATGCAGCAAAATTAAGAACTGCCTTAAAACGGCTGGCGGCTTACCATTAACAACCTACTTAATTTGAGCGGGAAATGGTTTATTTGACCTCATACTCGGCTGCGGCAAATAAAAAAGTGGAACTATGACAGAGACAAATGATGTATCCCTTTCCGACACACTTATTGAGAATTGTCTATTACCATCTCGCTCGGTCGAGATATTATTAAACCATACCTTGGTCCTGAATAATCATAGGTTCATGAGTTTTAATCACAGACGCTCCCTAGCTCAGGGTATAGATTTTCGACACTTTCAGTGTTCTATCTCGGGTTAAATGATATGATATGCCTACGGCGTTAATTATAATTTATTCTAACTACTGTGTGCACTATTGCTCCATTTCAAGTGCCGTGAGTTTCCTGATGAATTCCGCGCGCTGCGACGGGGTGAGTTCCTGTAATGAAAAGTTAGTTTTTATACTCGTAGACTTTAATGTTTGAGTTAAGACTTCGCACACCAAACTAAAATCACATACTTGATACTATGGAGGTCCCAATTCAACATTTTACAACTGTACTAAATAAATAACTACTTAATTTGTATGAGGTTAAAGATGAAAATTAAATGAAGGCAAGCTATCTGTCAGTGGTAAACCCCAAATTATTCTACTGTACAACAAACTAAAATCATATACATTTTACGACATATGAAGGTCCCAACTCAACATTATACAACTGTGTAGACAAGTAAAATGAATTCGACCAATCACGTGGCGTCTTTACTGAACTAAAATGTATTCGACCAATAGGATGCCGTCATGAGAATGTCAAAATTAAAAGACATCAACGCACTTAAAAGAAAAAGCCGTTGGCTGCACTTCGTTTAAACAGGGCTTAGATTTTGATACCAAGTTTGTGTTTCAAGTTGTGTTCAGTTGACTCGTAGAAAAAGTATTGTATATAATAGTTATATAATTAGGTTTTTAAGCCTCGAACCTTAACTAGGCCACGAAGCTTGCTGAGTAAACGTGGTACTCGCCTTTTCAAGGCACACATTATATAACGATTGCATAAAATACTATTTAGTTTTCACTAAAGACAAAGTTGACGACTGGTTTACCCTAGCGGGTAGTGACAGGTCAGTTCCTCTTGCCGCCTTGGCTAAACTCGGATTGCGCTAGGACCAAAAGGGAACGTGGGTGAATCAACTTATTACTGTGTTCCCCGTTTCTAAAATTTGCTGTTTCAAAGGAGATTACAAGCAAATACGAAAAGCGCTGATGTTGATGAATTATAGCGTGAAACTATGTGACGACTGTATAAAAAAATATTCATTTGCCCTCAATCTCACCGGTTGCCCAGCGGATGTAAAATGTCCCCCGAAATGTATGAAAATACTGTTTTTTTCCCTGGACAACCACGTTTTCAGCTAGACTGCGTTTTATATGTTCAAATAAACTGTTTATCTGGCTATAAGAACAAAGATTTTATCAAATACACACGTTGTGGTAACTGATAATTAAAAAAAACCAAGGGCACGTGATCTGCGGCGAGCGCGCGCAAGCCATGATTCGATTTTTTTTTATCTGTCAAACAGGGTACTGTCTGGGATCATCTGTACGTAAATAAGTACTATTATTTATACTGTGGTAGTGACCCTGCCTGCGATGCTGATGGTCCTGTAGTTCCTTCCCTGCCACCCGACTACTTTTTCTATTAACAGCATATGCTAGAGGGAGAAATAGGAGTATTCCAACAATGACTCACAATGGCCAGTCATTGACCTTTCGTACTAATGGTAGGTGCTAGTGTGAATACAATATTTTCTCCTAGCTGTCTGGTATGTTACAATTTGGTGCCGTGACCAGGATTGACGATCAGTTTTCATACAAGTATGCTCTGTAAGGATACGATAGTATTGTAAGGAGCGTAGGGGAATTTATTGCAGTCAGCGCGAAGTGTTCGGGGGCTATGTTGTTACAGTCTTCCCTGGTTGTCTGGTGTCCCCTGTACACCCCAGTGATAGTAGATGCTAGAGAGGAGTATGCAACAGTATATGTCACCATGACGAATCATATTTACCGACCTTTTTTACTAATGGTAGATGCTAGTTAAAGGAGAATAGGGTGTGTGGTGTTGCGGTAGATTGCGGGGACCATATACCTCATTGTCGTGCTCCCACTGTGACGACCATATAGACTCACCATGACGAGTCCGTTGACAGCGTTCATGACGGTGTCCTGCTTGATGGCGCGCAGATTCCGCTCGAGAACGGAGTTGTCGTCCGCGGCCTGCGCCTCCAGCCACCTGGCGACCGCCTCGTTGTCGTGCTCCCACTGGTGGGACTGTGGGCACGGGACACACCATTCATTATATGTCGGGTCACACCTCCCAAGGGATCACACCCCCAAGGAGTCATACCTCCCAAGAGGTCAAACCTCCCAAGGGGTGACACCTCCCAAGGGGTCACACCCCCAAGGAGTCATACCTCCCAAGAGGTCAAACCTCCCAAGGGGTGACACCTCCCAAGGGGTCACACCCCCAAGGGATCACACCCCCAAGAGGTCACACTTCTCAAGGGATCACACCTCCCAAGGGGTCACACCCCCAAGAGGTCACACTTCCCAAGGGGTCACACCCCCAAGAGGTCACACTTCTCAAGGGATCACACCTCCCAAGGGGTCACACCCCCAAGAGGTCACACTTCTCAAGGGATCACACCTCCCAAGGGGTCACACCCCCAAGAAGTCACATTTCTCAAGGGATCACACCTCCCAAGGGGTCACACCCCCAAGAGGTCACATCTCCCATGGGGTCACATCTCCAAGAAGTCACACCTCTCACGGGGGTCGATCGCAGATTGATAACCACTGTCCCAATTAGAACACTAGTGTGACGAGTACCTGTGTCTCTCCCCGGTCCTCGGTGAACCAGCGCCGGAGCATGGCCGCCGAAGCACCCTGGTCCACGTCCTGCGCCTGCTTGGCCGCCGCCTGGATGCGGCGCTCCTGCTCGTTCTGGAGCAACAGCCGTCGGAGACGCCAGTAGAAGAACCGACGGGAGTCTTTCCATGGGATGATGTCCTGGAATTAAAATAAATTTAAGGAACAATCTTTCACTAATCCGATATTAAGCCCAATAACCAAAAGGAGAGTTTCATTTAAAGTTGTAGGACACGCACTCGGATGCTATAGCTACGCTGGCTACGAAGCCGAAGGCCCTGGGTTCTAATCCCGGTAAGGACAAATATTTGTATGATGAGCATGAATATTTTGTTTCTGAGTCTTGGATGTTTCCTATGTGTTTAAGTATTTCTATCTATTAATATGTCGTATAGTCACCCATAACACAAATCTTATTGATCTTAATATGGTACTAGGTCGATTTGTGTAAGATTTTCCCCTAATAATTATGTATTTATTTATAGCGGTCGAGTCATAGTTTTTGTTTTATTTAGTCTAAGACATTCACTGTCTTAAACTGGTACAATATTAACTAAAGTGATGTGTCATGTCTAACCTGTCGTGTCGTGTTTTGGTACGAAACGCATATAAATTTAAACGTTCAAAACGAGACGCTGTTTAACCGTAGAAAACTGTGACGTCACTAGTCTGTATCGAGGTATCTGTAGTCACTTCAAATAATGAACAGTCACTTCAAAAAAGCTGCTGATCTGAAATAAAGTAAAGAGGAAATGAGGAAAAGGCACTTACAAATATGCAACCCTTTTCCAGCATCCTCTCTGCAGTGTCGTGGAGCTCAGCGAACTGTACTGCGATCTGCAAGTATAAAAGAAAAATCTTGACAAAACTGTCGCATTACAAAAACGTTATAAATTAAAACAATTAGGATTCGGACCAAAGGTAATCACTCCGGCCGAGCGGATTGATCACTCTCAATAAACTGCCATCGAAGCGTTGCTCCGTCCAAAAAATACTTAGGAAGGCTGTATGAACGGCAACTCTCAAATTACAATGGTAGTGACCATGGTGAAATGCCTTTGGTTAAGCGTTTTTTTACCAGGATATCCAAGACCTGTAACTGTACCACCTTGGCGTTCTTCTCGCTCTGTTACAGCTCTGTCTCCAGCTCCCTGACTTGGTTTAAAACGCTAGAAGGATGATGACTCATTCACTTTATTACATTTGGTGCCGTGACCAGGATACCAACTTGAAATCCTCACCTCATGGTATTATAGGCTGCAGCTCCTTCTCTCTCACCTTGTCGTTTTTTCTCGCTCTGCCGCAGCTCTGTCTCCATCTCTCTTACTTGGTTTAAAACGCTAGAAGGATGATGACTGATCCACTTTATTACATTTGTTGCTGTGACCAGGATACCAAATTTAAATCCTCACTTCATGGTATATAGGCTGCAGCTCCTTCTCCCTCGCACTGGCGTTCTTCTCTTTCTGCTGCAGCTCTGTTTCCAGCTCCCTGACCCGGCTCTCGGCCTCGCGGCCCGCCTCGGTGCGGACAAGCACGTCGTCGATGGAGCCCCGACGGTCGAACTTTTTGGATATCTCACCGATTTGGTCTTTCAGTTCTGCAATTCAATTCATTCATTGTTGAATAGGGTATCCGTGACAGTTATAAATACACGTACAAGTTTGGCGCATGACGATGAAAATTTACAGGGTATTCGGCAAGAGTAAAAAATATTATCTTTACACTACACACTACTAACAACTGAACTTAAATAATACTTGAAATATATCAAGCTTCATGCTATTTTTGCTTTATTAAAGATTTAAACAAATAAAGACCAAAAAGGACCTTGGTGCGCAAACGGTGACGTCACTAGTCTGTATTGCCCTACAAACTTCATACCATAACACAGTGGTTTTGACGTCTCATAAAAAATTGCTGTTTTACTTTCACTTTAAAGTCCTACCAAACACCACATTATCAAAGAAAGTACTTCCGAAGATTACACCTATAATGTGTATAGGTGTAATCTTCTAAACTCACAACCTTTACTTACTTTACCACCGTTCATGATCATAAGAGTTTTATTTTAGTCTATGCCAAAATCTATTCTGGCAACACCTTTAGATCCATAGATCACTGGTTCAGATCCGGAAGGACCACTTAGCATGTTCATGAAATAAAACACGCTAGAAATTTTAGATGTATATATTATTGACCCCAATAATTCATGAAATGTAAATTGAACAGCACGCTATGGCCGTGGCTGGACAAGAAGAAAGAGAAGGAGAAAAGGATTTGCCAGAATAGATTTTGGCATAGACAAAAATACAACTTTCTGTTCATGAACAACCACTTGTAAGTAAGTATAAACTAACCTGTGATTCTGGCACTAAGCCGCTTTAGCTCGGGGTCCAACCTCTGCATCGCCTTCAGGGTGTCCCGTTGTTTGAATTTGACCTCTACAATACCCTCAGCCTCTAGGACACCGCCCCTGTGAAAAATACATTGCTTTATACATGGTGCTGTGTTTATCTAGCCCGTGGTGCGACATTTGCGTCTTCCGACACAGATCATCAAAACAATAATAAATACGCAATGCGTGTATGATCCCTCCGGGTTTTAGGCCAGTACAGAAATGTACCTTCATTTCAGCTGTAGTCTCAGATGACTGTCGTCAGTAAGTTGCCAACGGAAATATGGCCACACAACATTTACACAACCTACAAAAATTTATAAACATGTGGAGGGGTAAACTCGAAAGTCAATAAACCGTATAGGTACCGGGGTTCGAGGTGTTTCATCCTTAAGGCGATAATTCATCCTATTAATGCCTGGCGTTATCTCTAGAAAGGGGCAGAATTGAGGTCGTTGTAAGGAACATGGCAAATTTTCTGTGGAACACCGCAAACGCAGTCGATTGTACCGGCTTAGGGCCACGTCTACAGATTTACAATTTTACATTGGGAATCTAAAGAATTCGCAATCTGCAGAATTGGGAATCTTAAGAACTGGGAATCTGTTGAATTAGGAATCTGAAGAATTGGGAATCTATAGAATTGGAAATCTGAAGAATTGGGAGTCTGAAGAATTGGGAATCTGTAGAATTGGAATTCTGAAGAATTGTGAATCTGTAATGGAAATCTGTAGAATTGGGAACAATTCGTCTAATGTCACCAACCTGGCCTCAGGGTCCGAGTGAGTCTACATCCTCGCGCTGTTAACACTGGGACTCCTCTCAGAATTATTTCTATATTAGCAGCGTGTACGTTAAGTATCTCAGTACAAATGTTAGTCTAATGCGACTGACCTGGCCTCAGGGTCCGCGTACATCTCCATCCTGGCGCTGTTGACGCTGGGGTCCACGACGGCCCAGGCGCCGCCCCGCAGCTCGGCGCCCGGCGGGATGTACACTATGACGGGCGCGGTGGCTCGGCGGAGCGCTCGGACAATCTCCGCTCCGAACTTGAGGATCTCTTCGTACATGTCTGTGGGCGAACGTTCAAGTTGATTGAACTCCCAATACTCGATTCCTCTCATACCCCAGGCCCCGCATGATGGTCAACCTTATCACGCGATAAGTGACAAAATAGAGCGTCCGTCACTGGCTGGAGACTGACGCTCTGGCTTGTCACTTATCGCGTGATAAGGCAGACCAGGATACAGGGCCAGATTTGGTTGAAGTCTTTAGAGTATTCCAGTGTTAAAACTGGGTAAAATAAAAGTTGAATGAAGAAGCTGTTTACGTAACAAAAAACTAATCTTCGCTTTCAGACCCTTGTACTCAGAAAAACAATGAAAATGTTGCGCGGAGAATAGGCATGATTCCTGATTTTTTTCGATGCCTTTCGAACCAGTTTTTAGAGAGGAAAAATGTTTGTATATACGTTTAAAAGTACATATATACATAAACAAAAAAAATGAGTAGAAAACGGATCTTGCAGACGGCGTCCAAAACGCTTCATACTTATTGACACAGAATAGACTATTTGACAAAAGTGAAAATAATTCGTTTTTTCATTAGCAACATCAAAATAACGAAAATACTGGGAAACTATCAATCTTTCATTTAAGTTGTCAATCGAAAGATCTTTAATTTCATAAAAACTAACAATAAGGACGTTGTTCGATTTTGACGTCACAAGCCTGTAATCCCCACAAATTCCATACTAACGGAGCGTTTTTGACGTTCCATAAAAAGAAGCCGATTTGACTTTTGTCAAGTACCGTATTATGACGTCACCGCTGTCTATTTGTACAAAAATCTTTGTATGGAAAATTAAGTAAATTACTGTTATGGTCGTGAAATACTGCGTTTTGGTACATATATTTTATAAATTTTTTTTATTAAAGTGTAAGGGTATCGTTTAAATCGTATTGGCCATTTTGTTTTTTTTTTAAAGGGAGGATCTCGATTTCGACAGCTCACAGAGTCACTATTATTAGTAGGATTAACTCACCCTTCTGGCCACCGCTGAACCCTCTCCAGTTAGCGAAGATGATGATGGGCAGACCCTCGCGGGTGAAGTCGTTGATGGCCTGCGAAGTCTTGTAGGCAGAGTCGGGGAACCACACCTGGAGGACGTCTTTACTTTCATAAATTCATTCATGAACATCATCATCACCATACATCATAGACAATTGTAGAATTTAAAAGAACCAAAAACGTCATTCCATCAGGTCATACTAACCTAACTTATGAAACCATTTTAAACTCTTAATGAAATATCCAAGATTAGTTAAATATTTCATGGTTTAGTATACGGGTTTAGTTACGGTAACGACCGCTTCAATAGTGTATAGTTTCAGTGGTGTTTGAGGAGGTGATGTGAAAATTCAAGGAGAAAAACAGTGGCAAAACAAAGTTACGTCCTTTGTTTACATAGTTAGCAAAGTCCATTTACAGCGACTTTAGGAGTGAATCCTCCTACAATCTATGTTGATAAACTGACCTGTCCAGCTTGCTGCAAGGTCTTGGACTCGGAGTCCATGTTGGCGGGGTCAGCGGGCAGGGTCAGTTCCACGCTCCTGGTTTCCACGGCGATGACTCCCACGGGTATACCGCCGAGACGGGCGCGACCTGCGATCAACACTTACATGTTATGGGACTATCTTACACAAATAGGGAAGATGAAATATTTTCAATTTTGCGTTAATTTGTAAGAATCGCATGTAATATTAAAAAACTAAAATACTATGATTTATAGTCAAAAATGCCTGTTACATACTCAATCTCAATTCAAATTTTCAATTACAATTTTTCGCGCCTAAACGGATAAACAGTTCCTGTGACGTCACTCATGTGTGTTACTCGCCATAATTGTTAGTCCGTGGTTCGTCCCTACATGTCATATAATTGCCATAGACGCTGATTTTTCGTTTGTGTTCCGTTCCGTTACACATTACTTCAAATCACAATTCAGCCACCATCATTACATCTTACAGATGTAAGATCCGCTTCGTAGGTTGCTGTTTCAAATAAGATCTAGATGTCATTCAGCGGTGCCCTAGCTCTCTAAGTCAGTCGCGTTCGGATGAATTAACATCCCAGAGGCGTTTGAGAGCCACAGTGGCAAGAGGAACGGGCCTGATGAGGGTTCCCGTTCCCGTCACTCACCGGCTATGACCACCGACTACTGGCCGCTCCACCGGGTCGGACACTCGCATTATGGGCACCATAGAGAGCTTGTCCTGATGAGGGTGCCCGTCACTCATCGGCTATGACCACTGACTACCGGCCACTCCATCGGGTCGGACACACGCATTATGGGCACCATAGAGAGCTTGTCTTGATGAGGGTTCCCGTCACTCATCGGCTATGACCACCGACTACTGGCCACTCCACCGGGTCGGACACTCGCATTATGGGCACCATAGAGAGCTTGTCTTGATGAGGGTTCCCGTCAGTCATCGGCTATGACCACCGACTACTGGCCGCTCCACCGGGTCGGATACTCGCATTATGGGCACCATAGAGAGCTTGTCCTGATGAGGGTGCCCGTCACTCATCGGCTATGACCACTGACTACCGGCCACTCCATCGGGTCGGACACACGCATTATGGGCACCATAGAGAGCTTGTCTTGATGAGGGTGCCCGTCACTCATCGGCTATGACCACTGACTACCGGCCACTCCATCGGGTCGGACACTCGCATTATGGGCACCATAGAGAGCTTGTTCCCGTTCCCGTCACTCACCGGCTATGACGGTCTGCGCCCAGGGCCGCATGACCTCGTCGAAGGTGCCGCGGTCGAAGAAGCCCGCGCGGGCGCCGTCGCCCACCAGCATGAGGCGCGGGTCGTGCGCGGCGCGCGGCGGCTTCCACTCTACTGGCCGCTCCACCGGGTCGGACACACGCATTATGGGCACCATAGAGAGCTTGTTCCCGTTCCCGTCACTCACCGGCTATGACCACCGACTACTGGCCGCTCCACCGGGTCGGACACTCGCATTATGGGCACCATAGAGAGCTTGTCCTGATGAGGGTGCCCGTCACTCATCGGCTATGACCACTGACTACCGGCCACTCCATCGGGTCGGACACACGCATTATGGGCACCATAGAGAGCTTGTCTTGATGAGGGTTCCCGTCACTCATCGGCTATGACCACCGACTACTGGCCACTCCACCGGGTCGGACACTCGCATTATGGGCACCATAGAGAGCTTGTCTTGATGAGGGTTCCCGTCAGTCATCGGCTATGACCACCGACTACTGGCCGCTCCACCGGGTCGGATACTCGCATTATGGGCACCATAGAGAGCTTGTCCTGATGAGGGTGCCCGTCACTCATCGGCTATGACCACTGACTACCGGCCACTCCATCGGGTCGGACACACGCATTATGGGCACCATAGAGAGCTTGTCTTGATGAGGGTGCCCGTCACTCATCGGCTATGACCACTGACTACCGGCCACTCCATCGGGTCGGACACTCGCATTATGGGCACCATAGAGAGCTTGTTCCCGTTCCCGTCACTCACCGGCTATGACGGTCTGCGCCCAGGGCCGCATGACCTCGTCGAAGGTGCCGCGGTCGAAGAAGCCCGCGCGGGCGCCGTCGCCCACCAGCATGAGGCGCGGGTCGTGCGCGGCGCGCGGCGGCTTCCACTCTACTGGCCGCTCCACCGGGTCGGACACACGCATTATGGGCACCATAGAGAGCTTGTTCCCGTTCCCGTCACTCACCGGCTATGACGGTCTGCGCCCAGGGCCGCATGACCTCGTCGAAGGTGCCGCGGTCGAAGAAGCCCGCGCGGGCGCCGTCGCCCACCAGCATGAGGCGCGGGTCGTGCGCGGCGCGCGGCGGCTTCCACTCTACTGGCCGCTCCACCGGGTCGGACACACGCATTATGGGCACCATAGAGAGCTTGTCCTAGAAAAAAAAACATGGGTAAGTGCGGATTTGACGAAAATACGCTAAAACCAACTTAATCGAGCATTATATTGACGATAAGCACGTAAAAGAGCCTGGGGACTGGGTCGGAAGTGTAATGCACTCTGGAGAAAGGAATATAATGAGTGGAAAGGGAAGGGTGACAAGAAGGAAGGGAACGGAGAGATATATAATTTATTTGTAGGAGTAATGCAAATTAGAAAGGAGACTTAAAAACGTGTTGCAGGTAATCAGCTTCGTCAACATCATAGTACGTAAGCTACGAGCTACTCGGTTAAAATATACTTCGCTTTACTTATGATATACTCTGCTTCAGTAGACGATAAAGCGGCATGTGCTACCCCATTATTGTGCATGATCTGTAAGTATGCTCTACTTCAGTGGATTACAACGCAAAGCGACATGAGTCGCCTTAGGCTAGTGTTGTAAAAGACTTGAGTTTGGGTTCCTGATTGAGGAGACTCGCCTCAAAATTACGGGACTCGTAACACACGATGACTCCCGAGTCTCGAGTTCAGTTGAGCATGAGTCATCTGTCCCTAAACCCACTCGAGTCTACAAACCAACTCCAGTCCACGAGTTTCCAATTGAAGTTCATAGGTAAGTTTCCAATACACGACAATACATAGAATGTCCCGGTATGTAATGCCCAGTTCAGAAAATACCGCGAAACGAAGCTCAAACTTCGTTTGTGTATTTTCATCACACTTGCTCGTAAATGGTGGTATTCCATGCCTGTATACAGAAGGACCATGGCCTTAATTGTTCCCACGGGAGTTATGGATTTTCATAACTCTCTAGGGAGCTATGACACTGTGTGTGATCTGATTGGTTTAAGCAAATCTAGATGGCCGCGCGCCACTAGAATTCTGCTCTGTGATTGGTTGAAAAAAATCTAGTTAGCCACAGCAAGAATACTACTACACTGCTCTGTGATTGGTTGAGATATTTAAGCTGCGCGCTCCACTCGCACTCACCTGGAAGTTGTCAATTTCCTCAATTTTCGATTGGTGCACGGTAACCTATCGCAATCACTAAAATTTATTAACCGAATATCGTTTGTCCGAAAACGTTTCGTATTATTATGAGTTCTCCGAATATACAATTCATTACTTTTTTCATTTACCATTTGATGTTATCCAAATGTTTCAGTTGTCCGAAAATTTTTTACCGCTACAGTCATTTGGGCTTTGGCTTGTTACAACTTTTGTTTCACAGCCAATTTTTTACTTATCCACCATGTTACTTTCCGCATTTCATACGTTTAGCCAAATGTTCGTTTTGAGGGAAATTCAAAAGTAGTTTTACTGAGACTCTAAGGCAGGTCGGTGTAGGTACGACGAAATGAGGAGGAGTGTCAGGTGAACTGCGACCCTACGGCGCGCGAGCCGAGCGTGCCGCGGCGGCGGCCACCGAAGCGCCAGAACCGAACACTTTTTTACTACCTAATGCTTACGTATGTACTGTATAAGT
Source organism: Epinotia demarniana (assembly GCA_945867215.1). Taxonomy (NCBI): domain Eukaryota; kingdom Metazoa; phylum Arthropoda; class Insecta; order Lepidoptera; family Tortricidae; genus Epinotia; species Epinotia demarniana. The sequence continues at coordinate 7,328,728 of OX244286.1, forward strand.
ATGGGTCAGGCCGGAAGAAATAACTTGAAACGCCGCCATTTCATGATATGCCTAAAAGTTGGCCAGGCTTATCACGATGTGCCTGATAAACAATACGGCAGATCGTTGAGAACAACGCATTCGTCGATATTCCTAGCCATATCAGGCACATCGAAAAGTAGTTTCTTTCTTGGCCACTGGTGGCGCTGCGTATGCGATGGCGGCCGTGTTTGTTGGGAGCCAATAATCAGGGCGAACAAAATGGCTTGTCATAAGCGAACTCTGTCTTAGGTCGGTTAGGTTAGGGTTCACTTGTGCCCCTCAGACCAGAAATAGACACCCCGCGCAGCGGGGTGGCGTCGACTCGCTGGAGATTATCAGTCCGTACTCCTTATTTTTTTTCATTTACGTATGTGATATGCCTCGGAATTTCGTGATCTGGCGAATATTACAATCGCCCGCCGACATATTTATACGTTATTTACCATAAATACAGCTTTAGGAGGATAACATTAGTTTAATTTTAAACTTTTTGCTAATGTTTTTAATATTGAAAATGCATAAGGTAACAACCATTTTCATAAACAAACATATGAATTAGTAACATATGTGTGCTCCGTATGCCGTATGCGTATGCAGCCGATTTGATAAAATACGAACAGATTATCAACTGAATCGTTACGTCGGTATACCGATATTGCGGATATACCAATAATTGGGAATCATGGATTTGTCAAACAATTACAAAAGCTAAACCATAAAATGGCCAGCCGTAAACGTCGCGAACTAAAGTGTCGGACAAACGAAAAAAAAGGCAAACGAAGTTTGTCGAACAGTAAATGCCGAAATGAAAATAGGGCAAAAAAAAATTAGTGATTCAGATAGGTAACCTTGGTGCGCTTGTATGGAACATAGATTTTTCTGTCTTTTGTAGGTATTATTTCCTCGCAAATTTGAATGAAAACCATTGTGTAGAACACGGGCATCCGCCTTGATACTTTACTGTAAGCCTATAAATGTAATGTGTAAGAAATAAATAAGATTGATTGCAACCTCGAGTCATCAAAAACCTTCTGATAAACGCTTGTTCGCAACATTCCACTTATGCCCCTTCTTAATCAATGTACTATACTACTATTCCTTATCTACCGCACTTGGTGGTTCCATTCCAGTTGCAGAGAGAGGAGTATTTTAATTAAGTAATTATTAGGTTCAATTGCGTTAATAACCGTGACGGGGCTCTGAGAGATCTTTGAATAGGATTGCGAGGTCAGAACCAGGAAAAATAAAATACGTATTTAAAGTCATTTTTATTATTATTTATTTAATAGCCTGTGTGTTCACTGCCGGGCAATAGCCTCCCTCTTTTCTTCCACGTATATTTATCCTGGGCAGTCTCCCACCATTCTTGGTCAAAGACCTCAAGCTCGTCTGGTCCACCGCTTAGCTATAGCTTCGCTAGAACCGCTAAGTAAGAAGTCTAGCAAAATGTGGAGTCTTGAAATATTGTGCCGAGTCTCGTTTTTGAACTCATATTAAAGAAGAGTCTTTTGCAACACTACTCTGGGCACGTTGGAGAGCCACTTCACAGCTGTACCGTCACTGTGCATCTTTATGTTTACTCTACTTCGGTGGTTGATAAAGCTACGTTGTCTGTATGTATACTCTGCATTGGTCTCTGACAATGGGATGTGACTCACCTTGGGCACGTAGGAGAGCCACCTCACAGCCGTACCGATGGCGTCCAAGTCCGTCGCCACCACGGTATGTGTCACACCGTTGTTGTGCATGATCTGTATGTATACTCTGCTTCGGTGGTTGATAACGCGACATGTCTGTATGTATACTCTGCTTCGGTCTCTGACAAAGGGATGTGACTCACCTTAGGCACGTAGGAGAGCCACCTCACAGCCGTGCCGACGGCTTCCAAGTCAGTCGGGGTCACGGCGTGTGTCACACCGTTGCTGTGCATGATCTGTACGTATAATCTGCTTCGGTTGATGATAATGCGACATGTCTGTATGTATACTCTGCTTGAGTCTCTGACAAAGGGTCGTGACTCACCTTAGGCACGTAGGAGAGCCACCTCACAGCCGTGCCGACGGCTTCCAAGTCAGTCGGGGTCACGGCGTGTGTCACACCGTTGCTGTGCATGATCTGTACGTATAATCTGCTTCGGTTGATGATAATGCGACATGTCTGTATGTATACTCTGCTTGAGTCTCTGACAAAGGGTCGTGACTCACCTTAGGCACGTAGGAGAGCCACCTCACAGCCGTGCCGACGGCTTCCAAGTCAGTCGGGGCCACGGCGTGTGTCACACCGTTGCTGTGCATGATCTGTACGTATAATCTGCTTCGGTTGATGATAATGCGACATGTCTGTATGTATACTCTGCTTGAGTCTCTGACAAAGGGTCGTGACTCACCTTAGGCACGTAGGAGAGCCACCTCACAGCCGTGCCGACGGCTTCCAAGTCAGTCGGGGCCACGGCGTGTGTCACACCGTTGCTGTGCATGATCTGTACGTATAATCTGCTTCGGTTGATGATAATGCGACATGTCTGTATGTATACTCTGCTTGAGTCTCTGACAAAGGGTCGTGACTCACCTTAGGCACGTAGGAGAGCCACCTCACAGCCGTGCCGACGGCTTCCAAGTCAGTCGGGGCCACGGCGTGTGTCACACCGTTGCTGTGCATGATCTGTACGTATAATCTGCTTCGGTTGATGATAATGCGACATGTCTGTATGTATACTCTGCTTGAGTCTCTGACAAAGGGTCGTGACTCACCTTAGGCACGTAGGAGAGCCACCTCACAGCCGTGCCGACGGCTTCCAAGTCAGTCGGGGCCACGGCGTGTGTCACACCGTTGCTGTGCATGATCTGTACGTATAATCTGCTTCGGTTGATGATAATGCGACATGTCTGTATGTATACTCTGCTTGAGTCTCTGACAAAGGGTCGTGACTCACCTTAGGCACGTAGGAGAGCCACCTCACAGCCGTGCCGACGGCTTCCAAGTCAGTCGGGGCCACGGCGTGTGTCACACCGTTGTTGTGCATGATCTGCACGCCCCCGAGTTGGTTGTTGCTCGCGTACACGGCGCGGCCGAGCACCTTGTTCAGGGCGGCGTAGCCAGTGAGAATGATGTAGGAGTTCTCCACTTGGATCACGCGGTGGCCGAGCCTATGGAAACGGGAGTTAGTCAGAAAAGGAAACATACATAGAACAACACTCTGTCCATGTGATGAGAAGATATTTTTCACACCTTTCATTTAGAAAAATAAGTTTTGCTCCACGACGAGAGGGATCAAAACGCTACTATCTGTTCAAGCTATTTTTTAATTTATTCATTGGCATGTAGCATTTACGTAATGTGCCAATTGAACAGAGGATTTAATAAAATAATCGATTGTTATTTCATCGTTATCGATTAAAAACGAACATAAGTATTTCAAGTTTTAATTTAAATAATGTTATATGAATTTTTTGAAATTTTCATAATATAGAAAAAAATGTAATAAAAATTAAGAAAATTTGTTAAAACTTGTCAAGTCATTTTAACAGCATTGTTTAAAATTTCTTCTAAACAAAAAATAGTATGTGTCACTCGGTTGCAAGCATCCTACGTAAGAATTCTATTGCAGGCTCCCTCGCTGTATTCAGGATCCAATACACCGCCCTCGCCGTAAATATACTATTTTGCTCCCTTGTGACACAAATAACTATTGAAAACAAAATTGAGAAGAAAAAATAATGATGAAAAGAGCAATAAGTTATTGTGCTTTTTCATATTAATGTGTTTTTACTTTTGGTACTAGGAATTAGGGATTTAGTTTTAGTCGATAGCTAGTTTTAGTTAGGTTGCTATACCCTAAACCAGAGCTTAACCTGGGGTGCTCACCTGACGACGTAGGAGCCGATGCCGATGGCCCGGCAGGTGACGACGGAGATGGTGACCACCTCCTCGTAGGCCTGCGCCGTCTCGCCGGCGATGAGGCCGGCGTCGCGCAGACACTCCACGCCGAGACCGTCTTCCTTGCCTGGTGGTAACGGACGGACAATAGCCATGACGACTCATCTTCTCATTGATAACGTACTCATGCTAAATGGATAGTAAACCATCTAATTATCCTAATAAAGTATACATTATAAAAAATAATTAAAATCGTTAAAAAATATGAACCTTGAAAGTTAAGAAAAAATATGTATTTTTTTTTAATTATCCAAGAGTAAATTTAAAGTTACCAATAGTACTCCTTACGCTTTTATAGAAACAAAATTGTACGACAACTATGTACTTAAACGCAGTATTTCGCGACCGAAACAACAATTTACCTGATTTTCCATACAACGATACATGTACTTTGTACTAACAAATATTATTGTGACGTCATAATTAACCGTTTCAGTATGGAGCATTATGCGCTGCCGCCAGCGAGGTCAATCTTTGTCTCATTTTTTTGGGTTTTTATGTTCTTTAATAGGCATGATGACACATTTTGAAAAACTGTTCTATAATATTATATAATATTATGTACAACGAATAAGATTTTTCAAGAGAATTTAACAGTTAAGTAGGAAAAAAATGCATTTTAGTTTTTAAATTTCAAATTGGCGCTAAAACGCTTGTCAGTGTCATGGCGTCCCGAGTGACGTCACGTTTGTATAAACAGAACGCAGACCTTTGATGTTTGCTACCTAGATCGCTCAATTGCTCATTGAATGAACATAAATTAAAAAGTTTACAAGTCTTGCGCGGCCGTGCGAGCGAGACAGCGGGACAATGACGTATGAAGATGTGACAGATAACATGGTTCTATCCCTGTCTTTCTATCCGTTCAGTACGTAAGTTTTCTCTGTAATCTGTGGTAATGGCCGTTATGGGTATGCATTTCTACAAACGTGACGTCATGCGCTCTGATTGGTGTTTAACATATCATGGCGGGCGTCCGTATTTTCAGTTTAATTTTATCAAAATAAATAATAATCTCTTACTTAATAAAAATATATAAGCATTTTTCGAATTCTATGATTAAAATTTCACTAAGAAAATACCATATTTTAGTGATTTTCAATTACTGTCATCATGCCTATTGTAGTTCCTCCCATACAAACATTTGTTCCTCTCCAAAAACTGGTTCGAATGACATCATAAAAAAATCTTAATCATCATCTCTATTGTAATGCGGCCCACAGACCATCAGTTTTCACTGCACAGTTTTAACTGTTCAGTCAAACTGTTCCGTTAAAACGTACGTGTGTAGGCAAAAAGTTCAACTGCACAGTTCATAGATTTGCCTTCACACGTACGTTTTAACGGAACAGCCTGAGGCTCTAGTATAAGTTTTATCGAAACAAAACTTTACGATCGCGTTTGCGTTTTACCCTCAATTTGTATGGGATTTGACAGCTAAACGCGGACGCGATCGTAACGTTTGGTTTCGGTAAAACTTATACTAGAGCCTCTGGTCTGTAACAGCCATATATATAAGTCTGGAGGAATTTTTCATGTCACTTCACATGGTTTAGGGCGATGGCGGGTAAAAGTTTAGTGACAGGTTTTGAATCGAAAACTTCTTTAGTGGTCTAGCTGTGCACTTCTGTGATGTGCTCTAATAAGAGAGAGTCGGATAGTGCGAGAAAAATCGAGAGCTCGCGCGCCGTCGCGTGATAGCCCCGCAGGTGTAGGAGCGTAGGAGGTCACGTGACCGTAAGATTCAAGACAGCCGTTGCTCGAGACGCATAAGTGCATCATTCTGCATGGCGCTTAGGACCTTTCTCTCACGGCCATTTGCTGTGCGCGAGCTGCGACGGACGTCAACAGAGTTAAGAAACTGAATCTTCATTGTAGTGCGCTAAGTCAAAACATCCTTTGAACTATTTCGTGTGCAAACATTGACATTAATTTTGTCGTTAAAACACATACAGAATGGATTGCATTGCATGTAAGACTCCTATAACTAGTGATATTGAGCTTTTAAGGTGTGTCTGAGTTTTCACTTCTGCCGGCACTCCCGGAGTGCAACCCGGTCTTTTTTTTAAAACAACACCTGGTTTGCAAGTGATTACATTAATTTATTTCATTTTGAATTCACGAAAAGATCGTCAGAGTGTATAAAAACAAATAAGTTTCCGTCAAAAATTTCATTTTTGGTACAAGCTGTACTGTACTTTTCTGTATACCATCATCAACTAATTGAGACGATTCTAATGAGCCCAAACTCTACGGGGTTACGTCGGTTAAGTACTGAATCCCCATGGCCACCTTCTGTCTCCATCATCAGATCAGCTCGATGGTACCATAATATTGAATTGTCATCCAAACTATACTTCAAATCGTTGGTCGTACGGTCAAATTTAACTCGCAAGATTTGTCCCATACTAACAGGACAAGTTAAATAAAAGCTTGTAAAAAAGCTTGTAAAAACGTGAATACTCACCAATGATATCAGTGATCTTGTATCTAGACTCGCCCTCGTCGTCGATAAGCTCCGTCTTGACGGACCCCAGAGGCCCGAGGCGGCTGTAGGCCTCCGGCGTGAGGTAGAGGTACTTGAAGCCCCGCTCCGGCCTCTCGTTATCTATCCAGGCCACGTTGAACGCCTGTTTCACCTCTTCGGCCACGCCGATACGGGCCCCGGAGTTCACGCTCATGTACAGCTGTGGGAAATAGGAGTAAAGTAAATCAAATAGTCAATAATGCCGTATTTTCTCGGTTAAATAATTACAAAGTTACAAGTGTCCAAAGTTTTAAGAAGGGATATATTTCGACCTGTAAGTGGGTCCTTAGAATTAAAAGGTAAAATGAGTGACACCTGTGTGTCTATTGGTTTGGGTGCCACACGGATGTGGACTTGAGTAATGTAACCTAACGTTGCTAGCCGCAAAGTTTAAGAAGGGATATGTTCGGACCCATCAGTGGGTCCTTAGAATTAAAAGGTAAAATGAGTGACACCTATCAATGTGTCTATTGGTTTGGGTGCCACACGGATGTGGACTTGAGTAATGTAACCTAACGTTGCTAGCCGCAAAGTTTAAGAAGGGATATGTTCGGACCCATCAGTGGGTCCTTAGAATTAAAAGGTAAAATGAGTGACACCTATCAATGTGTCTATTGGTTTGGGAGCCACACGGATGTGGACTTGAGTAATGTAACCTAACGTTGCTAGCCGCAAAGTTTAAGAAGGGATATGTTCGGACCCATCAGTGGGTCCTTAGAATTAAAAGGTAAAATGAGTAACACCTATCAATGTGTCAATTGGTTTGGGTGCCACACGGATGTGGACTTGAGTAATGAAACCTAACGTTGCTAGCCGCAGGGCTGTTATTGTTGAATTCATTGTAGAATCAGTTTGAAAACCTAGTTGGAAGTTCAGATATTGGTATTTTGTACGCGCTTAGCGCGAGTGGAAAATTTGTGTCGAATTTGGGATCCCGCGAGGAAGTGAAGCACGTGGCGTGCAACAGGCCTCTACAGGCCTACACATTACGATATTACTCAGACTTTAACTTTGACGGATTGACTGAACGGCACAATCAGTAAGTGTTGAACTTTAAGTAAATTTAAGTGGTTAGTTTTTAAGTGGTAAAATATAGACCCACGGAGACGGTCGCGTTTTGAACACTAGTCTCCATGGCTTCCTGGTTGTTATCGGAGTACTTACTCTGGGCACTTTGAGCTCCCTGGCGTACTGCGAGGCGCGGTAGTAAACCCAGTCCTCCTGCGGGCCGAAGGAGCCCATGTAGTGCGTCAGGTCGTTGGCGATCAGGATCATGTCGCGGCCCTTGGGGCACTCGGGGGTGAGGAGTGTCAACCGCCACGCTACCATTCCGACCTGCGATTAAAGAGATATATGAAAAAAAAATCGTGCTTAAACCGCTGAATTGATTGAGGTGAAATTTGGCAAGGAGTCAGTTTGAACATGGAATAGTTTTAATTCCAGAAATCATCCCCTAAGCTAGTGAAAGTCATAAGTTTATATGGAGGCAAGATAATATAAACAACTGCCACGCGGACGAAGTGGCGGATAAAAGCTTGTATAGAATGTTTGATGAAATTTGACAACCTCCGAGTGGATGGGCATTTTTAATAAATCGTGTACCCAATTAGCGTTAGTTGTTAAATAGAAATTAACTCAGTGTCAATTTTGTGACGACATTAAGTGTAGTTTGTATAAAAATAACTTATTCTTCTGAATATAAATGAATTGCATAAAGACGTTATTTAAATGTGAAACAAGTTAATTTTCACATAATATGAATGCTGTCGCCACAAAACTGACACCAAGTTAATTTTTATTTAACAACTCACGCTAATTGGGTACACAATTTGTTGAAAACGCTCGGATACACGAATGTGCATAGTGAATGAGAGATAAGTTTGTCAGGACCACAAACGTAACTCCGTGATCTCTGCCCACCCCTCCGGGTTACAGACGCCAATGTCTCTGGAATTCGACCTAAAATAGATAGTTTATTTTTCATTTTTCGATGTCTGTATTCTTACGGTATTTTGTCCCGGCAGTCTGGTGACCTCCACGATTCCTCGCTCGCCCTCCGCCTCCACGACCAGCTCCACCGCTGACATCACGTTGTCCGGAGCCGGGCCTGCGTCACATTATATAGGGTCAATAGTCATTCACCTCTGCTGCCTAAATTTATTTTAAATTGATAAACGTAATTCTCCGAGCGCACCCTTAAGCCGGCTACTCACACACCTGCCGCAGGGGCAATATTGGAATTGGACCCTTAAGGGGATGCCTTGATTTAACTCGTACACGCCCCCTAGACAGAGACGCTGATGCCTTCCGCCGACGAGAAAAAGAGATGTAAAACTCTTCGGGAATCGCTATTTTGGACAAACTTCGATAAATACCTAACTTAGTGAAGTTTTATTTGGGTGCGTCCCACGAGATATAACAACAATATATATAATTTCATATTAATAACGTTCACAAGATATAATGAACGTTAGCTATAACAACAATACCAATACTTTTATAAGGAATAACGGTCAATTGCCATAATAATCATATTACATAACGTTTTTTTCTATAACACTCAAATTGACGAAGCGGGGTGGCGTCGACACGCTGGCGGTTAGGAAGGTTAGGTTACAATAATTGCCGTGATATCAAAATTTAATTTCAATTTTACAAACGTTTAATGTTTTTTTTTCAAACTCAAATTTGACGGTATCACTCTAAGAAATTCACATTTTCAGTATATGCTCCTTTTTTATTTACTATATTATCGATATTGCGCTCCTGTTCTATATACATTATTTTACGCTTAGCAGCCAGTTCATCATTTTTAAATTTTTCTATATCCCCCATAATTTTAATACTCTCCTGTAGAAGCTCCATTGCAAAGTGATAAAAACCAAATTTCACCTTATCAATGATCTGATTCAAGCGATGATGCCAAAATAACTGAAGGCGATTATACTATACGAGCATTATATTTTTTGATGTTAGATAAATTGAATAATATATGTTATAAACCTTAGGTGTTATGCATATTATACGCTTTAATCGATATATCAATTGATATTATATCTAAAGTACGTTATACTTTACGAAATTATATATTTTGACATTATACCTTTCGTTCGTTATGTGCAATGAACGTTATACTATACAAACTTATACACAGTGAGCGTATATATTATGACCGTTATATGATAAGTTGTTATACCTCGTATTACTTACCCGTTTTATTTAATTTTATCAAGTAAGATTTTAGATGAGATTAAATACTATAGTATTAACTTGATTATGTCGTAAAATAATGTATCGTTTGAGTAGGCTGAGTAGAAAAAGTAAAATACAGACCCAATTTTGGATAATTTTCTATCGAGGAAATTTTAAGCAATCATGTATCGATAAAATCAGATGAACAATGATATAGTCAAGAATCATATATCTGAAAATCAGACCTTATTGTTTCTTAATCTAGCCAAAACGGCGTTTCAAAGCACGCGATAATTTCCAATGCACCGCCTTAATTGCCTCCTGAATTGTGATGTGTATAGGCAAGAAGGGATTTTTTTTTAGATTGGGGGCCTGCGGCAGGGTGGCAGGGGCGCAAAACCTTCTTAGCTCCCTAGGTTAGAAAGAAAGAAAGAAAAAGAAAGAAGACATTTATTCACTACACAAAAGACACACAGAGACAAAAATAAAATAAAAAATACAATACAATTGACACATACTTAATGTGTGTGTCTTCGCGGTAGTGAATCGGCCGCTGTCTCAGCATTATGCCGAGGTGTCAGACAGACACCTACAGCGCTGATTTTCAGACAGCACCGTACGTGACTCACGGAACGCAACACAACATACTACCTATACAAACGTATATTCCCACACATAATAAATAAATAAATAATATAATAAATTTGTTAAATATGTAATGCCAATTAAAAACGGGAAAGGATCCAGTGCCTATTCTTTACTCAGTTCCACCAGTAACAGTTGGAATTGTAAAAAAAAAAAAATTAGCGAAAATAAAATAAAGTGCTGGATTGGTTAGGGTTATGATCTTTGGAGCGTCAACAAATAGCCCTTAAACTGGCGCCTAAAGGTATACGCTGCGGTTGTATCTACTGCCCTGCTAAGTTGCCGCATGTGTAATACGATTGGGGCAATTCCAGTCAGTTCACTGGCGAAAACCGAGCGGAGTGCACGTGTCACAATGGACAATAAAGAGCGTAATGTTTGGACACGTGTTCGTGTACAAAGACCGGCCCCACGTGTGGGATAAAAAAAACAAACAATATTTTTAACAGAGACATGCGAAATCAAACTTTCTAATTAAAGTTCGCAGTACTTAGTAAAGTGGCCGTCAATAGAATTTGATAACTATGTAAACAAACCGCCATATTGAAATTGTCTATCACTATGGCAGTTTGTTTACATAGTTAGCAAATTCCATTGACAGCGACTGTAGTAGTTCGTCGGTAGCACCACAGAAAGTGCGAAGACTATATAGTCTGTCCGGCGGCGTTAGAGTAAAGAGCAATAGAACTTGTAACAAAAGCATTTTTATTTTGAAAAGTGATAAGTCGTAATACAAATGAGCGAGTTTCAACCTAAATACAGTTTCTATTAAAGCCTAAAATGCCTTTGATGTTTCACCAACAAAAGATATCTTCACAGATGCATAGGGTTGTCAAAACTGTAATATAAATATTTGTTGAATTAATATATATTAATATTGTGTTTTATGTCTGTTTGTATTACCTCTCAGTTTTTGTAAATTTTGTACAACACATTTAACATGTATATTACGACTGCTTGTGTTTTAAATAAATTAAAAAAATATATAGATATAAATATTTGTTATTATGAATAAGTGAGTAATATAATACAACATAAATAATTCAATGATATATTATAAATAAAATAAAAACTTTCTATTAACTTTCAGAGCTCTGTTACATTAATAATAAACTGTTTCTGATCTCGACTAAAAAAAGTGTCTTCAATATCCTCAACATGCCTAAAACAGGCGGCCCAAATATTTCCTGTAATTTTCATTGCCTCCTCGCAAATCAATTCGACCACTCTCGAATTAAGTTGTGGTTGAGTATTGTTGCCTCGTGTTCTTTGTTCGGGTTAATCAGTTCCCACGGAATTTTCATTCTCCTAGCGTTATTCCCGGTTGTGCCCCTAAAGGAGCCAAGGGTCCGCTTTGACACCTAATCCCAAGATTTGGCATAGGCACTAGTTTTACGAAAGCGACTGCCATCTGACCTTCCAACCCAGAGGGAGAACTAGACCTTATTGGGATTAGACCGGTTTCCTCACGATGTTTTCCTTCACCGAAAAGCTAACAGTAAATATTCCGTACATAAGTTCCGAAAAACTCATTGGTACGAGCCGGGATTCGAACCCACGACCGCCGCTTGACAGCCGCATGCCTGAACCACTAGGCCACGGAATACTGGTTGAAAATTCCCTTTTGTTGCAACCCTACTCTCGAATGTTTGTTATTGCATTTGCAATTTTAGTGATGTCATTAGACATTGAACCTTAGTACAAACGTTTAAGTTAGCTTTTTCTCTACGTAAGAAATGCCTTACGCTCTTTTTACAATTGTTACCTAATTAGCTTATCTTTATGGCTCTTTACTCTAACGCGGACGGACAGACTGTACCAATCCTTTGGTGTTTCGACAATACTGGACCCATTCTCATGCACGTCCGTTCAGCGGGACTATCACTTACACACTTAACGGCAGGCTTGTGTAGAGAACAGCCGAAATTGCTCCGACCGCGGTGCGACCGGTATTGCCCCTGCGGCAGGTGTGTGAGTAGCCGGCTTTAGGTTAGTCTAGAACTGTAGGTACAGTACCGTCAACGCTTCCGTCCTCGATACACTCGCGCCACCTCCTTTCGACCATTTGCCTGAACATGTCCGGCATATCGTACACGTATGTGGTGCCCTGCGACGTTGCCTGCGAACAAAGGAATACATACATAAATAAATACATACATACGTACACGCCTAAAAGGCGTAGTCAGAGCACATGAAACTTGTGTCCAGTGCCACTGTTAGCAAAACTGGGGGTATAAAAGATCGACAAAGTGTAATATCGCAGTGATAGGTTGCTAGCCCATCGCCCACAACACACTTTAGCCCTGTTCCCTTAGTGGACTCTTACGACACCCACGGGAAGAAAGGGGGTGATGCTAATCTAACAATCCTAACCCCGACACCACACGGGCCTACAAAGGAATAGTTGTATGGAAAGATGGTTTTTACAATCAAAGTTAGGTTTTAGTGGTTTTAGCGTGAGTCCGCTGGATGCGGGTGGCGCAGAACCTGTCACTGGCACTCTTTGGGGGATGGCTATCCAGCAGTGGACGTCTTTCCACTGATATGATGAAAATGTGGTTTTTAAAATAGAAAAACGAATTATTCAGATGAAGCACACACTTTGTTTTCATTTTCTTTGTGTGTTTTTGTACACGGTATAAGTTTGCCAATCTCGTTCTACCTACCTTCCTCTCAATTGCTCAAAGGTTAGCTGGAAGAGATCCCTTATCGGGATAAGTTCACCTTTGTACTTTGATCTATAATATTGTGTGGCATGTATATTCTTTAACCTATTATTGTGTACATTAAAGTGCTCACATACATACATGTATTTTTGTACACGGTATAAGTTTGCCAATCTCGTTCTACCTACCTTCCTCTCAATTGCTCAAAGGTTAGCTGGAAGAGATCCCTTATCGGGATAAGTTCACCTTTGTGCTTTGATCTATTGTGTGGCGTGTATATTCTTTAACCTATTATTGTGTACATTAAAGTGCTCACATACATACATACTACTGAACATAAACCAAAAAAATCAAGATATAAAAAAAAACCCAACTGCTTTTATTCCGTCTAGCCTTTTGGCCTGTAGTTAGATTTTGGATATTTATATTTTTTATTTAGTTTGTGAAAACGTTCGCTAAGCAAACTATAAATCGTTATAAATCCTAAACTGTTATATGTACAAAAAATACCGACGGGCATTGGTGATGGTTGGTAATGGTAATTGACTTACCAGGAACCGTTTCTGCTGCAGATAGTCCTTGGTAACGTATGGCGTGGATATAGGCAGCCCGTGCATGGGACCCTGTCGCACGCCGAACGACTGGAACATTATCTGGAACAACACAGTGAGCGTTGCAAACCGTCTACAAATACACAAATACTTGTTGAAATAAATAAAAAATCTGCAGATAGGCCACAAGAATCCGGTTCGAAGGACCAAATGCTACTGGAACTATGGAAAGAATAGACCCTGGTTCTTGTGGACATGACTTTACTCCAGCAAGCTAAAGAACAGACTACTCAAGACATTATCTGACAGAATCTAAAACAAAATACAAAACTAATGCATAAAGTTATAAAAAGGTAAAATGATTCCAAAGAGACTTTTGCACAGGCAAACGGTAATCCATACTAATATTATAAATACGAAAGTGTGTCTGTCTGTTACCTCTTTACGCTAAAACCGCTGAACCGATTCGGATGAAATTTGGTATAGAAATAGTTTGAGTCCTGGGGAAGGACGTAAGATAGAAAGAGCTGAAATGGGGTGTGAAAGTTTGCATGGTGCTGCGATATAAACGAGTTCCACGCAGACGGAGTCGCGGGTAGAAGCTTAGAATCAAATTGATTTATTTTATTTATTTATTTATTTAATCATACAAAATTTTTACAGTTTGACAGAAGAAACCAAATCACGGCACAATTTATAATTCTTAACATGTAAAAACCGAAAGAGGAAAAAAAACAATATCTAAACATCAATCATCTCGCAGTATCTCAGACAAATACTTTAGTGAGGTAGGGCACAGCGAAATGTCATCCCGCTCGAATGTGGAGCAGCCCAACTGGGGAAGTACCTCCGCCTTGCAGAAGACCACTGCCATAATAACATTAGTACTTGCTCTGTAGTAGTGTTGTGTTCCTGGAGGTGAGCAAGGTCGCCAGAGCTGCCGAGGATGCGTTGTGTTGAGAGCGAGGGCGTTCGTTCCTTCAGCTGCCAACACGGCGAATCCTCAAACATATCAAGGGCATTACATATGGGATGACATTTCGCTGTGCCCTAACTCACCAAAACATTTGTAGACGTGTACTCACCACGCCAATCTTCGGGTCGGAGATCTCTTCATAGGTGTACACGTCCAGGGTGTACCCGGAGCCGTTGGAGAGGCACAGTCTCACGTTCTTGGTGGGGGCGCCGGGGCCTGGGAAAAAAAATACATTGATAATTTTTATACTCGTCGGTTAATGTTCCAGTTAAGACTTCGCACACCAAACTAAAATCACATGCTTTTTAACCAACTTCAAATAAAAGGAGGAGGTTCTTAATTCGGTTGTATTTTTTTTTATTGTTTTTTTTCTGTTTGTTACCTCAGAACTCCCAAGGTGGGTCCCATTTTTTTCTAAATTCAGTTAGATGATGGGATCCATGAGGAATTGAGGGAACTCCTCAATTTTATTAGGCACGCGTGTAGTAATTTTGGTATTTTCTATTATAACTCGCGTATTTACATCCGGAAATCATAAATCTGGTGGCGAGGAATTGATGATGAAGACGACAGATGACTTCTCGAATTCCTCAATTATGTACTTAAAAGTGCAAAACGTCACAGGTTCTGATAAGATTCCGTTGAAATAGGAACTAATGAAGTGCCATTGGTGATGATCTTGGGGAATCGACGGAAGTCCTCAAATATTATCGGCCCACATACAGCGATTCGGATTTTTTTCTATAGTAACCAACGCATTTGATATCGGAAATCAGTTCATAAGGTAAATTTTTAAAAAATGTGGAATTATTCTCGTGGCTTGGCGGAGTACTAAATTGAAGTCGGTTAAAACTTTGTTTTTAAAGTAAATTATTACTATGGAGGCCACAAATCAACATTTTATTTATTTAATCTTTATTACACAAAAGAACAACTTATCGTACAAAAGGCGCACGTAATGCCGTAAGCATTCTCTATCAGTCAACCTTTGGGCAAAGCAGACAACCAAAATTAATGCGACCAATCACGTGGCGCCTTTACTGAACTAAAATGGAAAATTGTATGGAATTCGTTGGAATCGAATGTAGCGGAAAGCGACTGCGGCATAGGCGAAAGTGTTAAAAAAAGCGGTCAAGTGCGTGTCGGACCACGTACAACAAGGGTTCCGTGCCTATTAAAAAGGTCGTATCGTTACTGAAATCTTATGGCACTGACGTCCTTTTCTTTAAGGAAGGCGGTTTTTTAGAAATATCTCGAAAACTTTTGAACCGACCTTGTTCAAAACAATTTTCGCTGATAGAATGTAATAAGCCCTATTTGCATGATTTTTTTCATATTCTTAAAATACACGGTTCAAAAATTAACGGGGGGGGGGGGGGGGACACAAATTTAGTGATTTTCGGGGCGATTATCTCCGACTCTATTCACTTAATCAAAATATTTGCTTAGAAACCTTATATTTATTTTAAAAGGCCTATCGATTGATGTGCCACACGTGGGCATGCAATTAATTTTTTTTTATGACTTTCAGTTTTATCCATGGAGCGCAACCCTAAAAATTTGTTTTTTGTAATTTCATTACATAACTATGTAGCGGTTAACAAAATACATCTATCCTCAAAATTTTATTCAAATACACCTTATAGTTTTCGAGTAAATTGCCTGTGACATGCGGACGGACAGACAGACATGACGAATCTATAAGGGTTCCGTTTTTTGCCATTTAGCTACGGAACCCTAAAAAGTGAGTTGCTTACCAATTCGCAGCGTGAACCTGATCTCGGCTTGCAGAACCCTGAGCTTCCAGAGACGAGGTCCGTACCGCATCACCATACCAAGGACGGATTCCTCGATCTATCCAGAAAAAACATGCTTATAAGATTGCTAGATACAACATTTTATTTTCTAAACGAATTGTTTGTGTATTTGTGCCTTAATGGAGACCGTCTCATCCAATTTGAAACCTTTTATGCACTACACAATTTTTTTTTTAACTTATTGTCTACGCACCGTACTACGGAACCACTTGGAGATTTCTTTAAATATTTTGTGTGTGATGTGTACTAGTTGTAAGTACACTATATAAAAAAAATCTAGTCAAAATAGCTCAAGGGCAGATGTTGCTTCCTTTTTCAGCTAGTACAGCTATACTACTACTTTATTGATATTTACAGATTTAGATTTCCTTATTTCATAACGACCGCTTTAGCCTAGTCGGTAGTGACCCTACCTACGAAGCAAGAGGTCCTGGGTTCGAATTCCGGTAAGGGCATTTATTTGTGTGATGAGCACGAATATTTGTTCCTGAGTCATGGATGTTTTCTATGTATTTAAGTATTTATTTATCTATATAAGTATGTGTATCGTCGTCCAGTACCCATAGTACAAGCTTTGCTTAGTTTGGGACTAGGACGATTTGTGTAAGATTGTCCTCTAATATTTATTTATTTATTTTATTTATTTATAAAATAAATTTACATTATAATTATAAGTTAACTTTAAGCTAATTTACACGAACTTATTTAATGATCGTCAACGATAAATATTAATGAAATGTCACAGATACAATTACAACATTATTATTGACATATAATACAAAATGATTAATCATAAAGTCAAAATAAATCATATAAATATTGATATCTCGTAATGATCGTCAAAATAAAAACTAGAAACATTATAAAATTATAAAACAATTTAAATTAAATTAACCATGTCAAATATAATATATGTCCATATACTCACATACAGAATAAACAATATGGATGTTCCAATAAAAAGATTCTCAGTTGACATGCTGCATATTTTTATTTCTAGATCTTTAAGGGTCTCAATACAATTTAACCGTCTCACCTTAGACGGGTCCATGATGACGGTGGGCCCAAAGTTGAGGAATATGTGGTTGCAGTCGGTCCGCTTGGCTAACGGGTGCGAGAACGCCACTTCCAGCTCGTCCATAGCTTCTAGTAGAACCCTGTCCAAATAATAATATCATTAAATACCAGACAAATTACCATCGTCGTCAAATTATCATCTATACGTTTTTAGCATTCAAGGCTTATACAACTCAAGAATATTTAAATTAGCCCAGGCAGTCCACAAAATTTCAGACATACAAAAAAAGATAAATGAATAAATCATGAAATAATAAAATAATAAACAGTTTATGAAGTAGTAGTGTTAATATGGCTGTGTTCTTCTGCAAGGCGGAGGTACTTCCCCAGTTGGGCTGCTCCACATTCGAGCGGGATGACATTTCGCTGTGCCCTACCTCACCAATGTCTTTTTTCATATAATGCTACCACACAGGTCAAAAGCGGTGATAGGTATCTCCGTTTCACTTCAGTTCTCACCTCTCTCCCTCGTTCTGCAGGTACTCGAAACTAGCCTCCTTCGTGATGAGGTCCTGGTGTCTGATGATGGAGCGGATGAAGAAACGGTAGTCTGTCACTTCTTGGCCCTTCTTTACCTTGAACAAATAATTTGATGAGCATTTTTTCCAATGGGAAAAGTGCTGTGTTGTAGAATAGGGGTTTAGATTCAATAGTATTTTTCACAATCGTGTTATAATAGAGAGCTTTTTAGTCGAGTACCGTGTTTAGGCCACGAAGCTTGCTGAGTGGCCTAAGTAAGGTACGAGATTAAAAAGCTTGATTATGACACTATTGTGAACAATACTTTTTCTACGAGTCAACTGAACTAATTAAACAAACTTGGTATCTATTGAAAACGATGTGCAACCAACGACTTTTTCATTTTTGTGCCTTGATGTCTATTTACCTTTTGACTTTCTCATGACGGCGTCCTATTGGTCAAATACATTATAGTTCAGTAAAGGCGCCACGTGATTGGTCAATTTCATTTTAGTTGTGTCAACAGTTATGAAATGTTGAGTTGGGACCTCCATAGTAAAAAGTACGTGATTTAAGTTTGGTGTACGAAGTCTTAATTCAAACATTAAGGTCGACGAGTATAAAAAATGTATTATTACTACAAAAGAGCAACCAAAAAGTTTGGAGTTCGTAAAGTATACGTCTTTTTCGGGGCATTGAATTCATTTTTATTATAAATTACCTACCGAAATTTGGCTGAATCCTTTCCAGCTCTTAAAAGTGACTTAAAAAAACATTCACGTAGAAGGCTTATTACAGGGTTGTGGACTATCTAATTGACAGAAATGCATGGCCCAAACCAGAGTCCACAATAGGTTCATTATTCATATAGCTTATATATAGCGGGCATGTGTTCTTGTAGAACAACGCATTATGATGTTTTTTTTTCTTTGTGTTCATAATCAGTTCGACTTATTTTAAGTACGTTAAGAACTATCATTATGATAAGCTTTTTTTGGCAAAAAATGACTGCTTGTTGAGTTTGTTTTGGCGTTTATTCTTAACGGTGGTCATCTTTTTCCGAAACGCTGGTAGAATATTGACTTGTAAAAGTGCCTGCTTGCAGAATAATATTCATTTATTTCATTTAAGGGGCTACCCGAGGTTTCTATCGATTATTGACAAGTTTTGAATCGTATCTCCTACTTTTGCACTACAGATAGAAGTATAAATCAAACGGTTATCGGTTCTTCAATCTTTTATCTAATGTTGTATGATCTTTTTAAACATTGTCTAAAATAACACTTATTTTGTTGGCGTGAAAGATCTAACACATACGAAATCTACATATTTGGGTTCGTCTGTGACGTCCCTAAAAACTGGCCTAAGGTCTAACTCATTTTAAACCAATTATCACAAAAGTTATGGCCAGAAACCGGTTCTTGGCCTAAAATTGTTCAACTTTGATGCCAAATATCTCGAAAACAATGAACTTTGAAGTAAATATGGGATACTATATTGCTTAAAGCCGTTGTTGTTAACATAATAAGCTACAAAAAACCTAAGAAAACTAGGAGATTCAGATCGAAGGTACGATCCCATACGCCAATTATGGGAGCCCCTTATAGAACGAAGGCAAAAAAATATGCCTAGTCTAACTGCAGAGACCCCAGATTTGCTTTGGCCGTGGAATGTCCCAGAACTGACCTTGGCCTTGCCGAGATACAGGTGCATCTTCTGGTTGCTGGTCGGCAGCGCCTCCAGCTCGTAACTCCTCATCCGGTACAGCTCCAGCTGGAAGGCGGAGGCTGGCTCCAGGTGGCGGTAGATCGTGTCTTCGGTGAAGTCGTTGCGGGCGCGGTACGTGAAGAACTTGGGGAATTGACGCCTGGGAAGACAGTTTAGTTTAATGTTGAAGGGATTTATAGAATGGATGTTAGGGAGGTTTGAATATTGTAAAAATAAAACCCAAACTACAAATTACCTGAATTAGAAAGAGACGGATAGTCTATCTCGCCGCCATATGACGGCATCGCTATCCTAGGAAACCAGAGCTTAACGTTCCCAAGCTGTTTGGACGAGAAAATTATAGCGAGTGGGTTTTCGCGGTTGAGAGTTTTCTGATCTTAGGGGCGATTCTCCGAGCGTTTGAACCGCTCGGCTTTAACGTCATTGTCGTCTCCTGATTATTTCATCAGAGGTTAAACGTACCGCAGAACCTTTAATCAAAAAAGATACAGTACTGGTATTAGCTAACATCTTCATCAAAAGTAGACTCTGATACTCGTACCTTTTAATAGTATCTAAACTCTGTAAAACGCGGTATACTCCGTGCGTGACGTTTTCTTACGTCTGTTGAGAGAAAGACGTGGACAGGTGCCATAGAGAGACATAATAATGACGTCCTATTCTTCTTACGACCTATTGGAATTCACTAGTTTTAATTGTGATATTTTTGGATGAAAATAAACATTTAGGGAGAAATAAAAAAACGCGTATACCTTAAAATTTCATTTTCTATCGAACTAAATCATAAAATGGCCCACTTAAAAAATGAAATGTTGTCAATTGTGGGAGAAACTCAAAAGCTTATTAGATGACTCTGGTTTCACTAGAAGAATTGCGTTGTTTAGGATTTTTAATTTCAATTGAACAATTGTTGGTTGGTTGGGGCTGAGCTAACAGGCTACCAACGGGGTCACAGGTGACGGATAGTGAACGGCCATCAGATATGGTGGTTAGCTGCGAATATAACGAATAAGCAGTCCCCGATCAAGTAGCGACAGGGTTAACAGGGCATAGGGGGTTGGACGGTGGGACGGACTTCTCAATAAAAGCTACAAAGGCTTTATGAACCTTGTGACATGGCGAGTAAACGCCGCCATCTAACAAGCATTCCCTGCTACAGAGCAGCAGCTGCATCAGTATTGGCAGAAGGCCGAGGAAGTGGGTTCCGGTAGAACTTTTGGCCAAATAGCAGTGGTATATCCCAATACACTGGGATGTGGAAGGCGAGTGGGGCAACCACAAGATTAATATTCCATTCTGTAGTAATAAGTGGCGAACACTCCACCGACGCGAGCCCGGCTCTTAAGTTTATAATGACGATGAACAATTGTAAATCGATGACAGTACACGTAGCCGTAGCAGGCCGTAAGCGGACACCGCAGCCTATAGACGCATGCAACTCCAAAGGATTCAGGATTCGCCGTGTTAACAGCTGAAGGAACAAATTCCCTCGCACTCAACACAAGGCATCCTCGGGAGCTCTGGCGACCTTGCTCACCTCCAAGAACACAGCACTACTACAGAGCAAGTGGTAGTGTTATTATGGCTGTGGTATGCAAGGCGGAGGTGCTTCCCCAGTTGGGCTGCTCCACATTCGAGCGGGATGACATTTCGCTGTGCCCTACCTCACCACGCTGTGCCCTACCTCACCACAAATGCCTGGCCGTGAATACCTAGTTTCCTCCATCATCAGGATGTGGATCGGCTCCAGCCCCTGTGTACAATAGGGTAGAGCAGGAAGTTGTACTCACTTGATGAGCGACATGAAGGTGACGCGCCGGATCCTCTTCTGGTGCAGTTCCTGGCGGTGCGCGCGGCAGTAGCCACCGAAGCGGCGCGCTAAGGCCACGTCGTCGCTGTCGCCGTTGTCGCGCACGCCTATCATCAGGATGTGGATCGGCTCCAACACCTGTGTACAATAGGGTAGAGCAGGAAGTTGTACTCACTTGATGAGCGACATGAAGGTGACGCGCCGGATCCTCTTCTGGTGCAGTTCCTGGCGGTGCGCGCGGCAGTAGCCACCGAAGCGGCGCGCTAAGGCCACGTCGTCGCTGTCGCCGTTGTCGCGCACGCCTATCATCAGGATGTGGATCGGCTCCAACACCTGTGTACAATAGGGTAGAGCAGGAAGTTGTACTCACTTGATGAGCGACATGAAGGTGACGCGCCGGATCCTCTTCTGGTGCAGTTCCTGGCGGTGCGCGCGGCAGTAGCCACCGAAGCGGCGCGCTAAGGCCACGTCGTCGCTGTCGCCGTTGTCGCGCACGCCTATCATCAGGATGTGGATCGGCTCCAACACCTGTGTACAATAGGGTAGAGCAGGAAGTTGTACTCACTTGATGAGCGACATGAAGGTGACGCGCCGGATCCTCTTCTGGTGCAGTTCCTGGCGGTGCGCGCGGCAGTAGCCACCGAAGCGGCGCGCTAAGGCCACGTCGTCGCTGTCGCCGTTGTCGCGCACGCCTATCATCAGGATGTGGATCGGCTCCAACACCTGTGTACAATAGGGTAGAGCAGGAAGTTGTACTCACTTGATGAGCGACATGAAGGTGACGCGCCGGATCCTCTTCTGGTGCAGTTCCTGGCGGTGCGCGCGGCAGTAGCCACCGAAGCGGCGCGCTAAGGCCACGTCGTCGCTGTCGCCGTTGTCGCGCACGCCTATCATCAGGATGTGGATCGGCTCCAACACCTGTGTACAATAGGGTAGAGCAGGAAGTTGTACTCACTTGATGAGCGACATGAAGGTGACGCGCCGGATCCTCTTCTGGTGCAGTTCCTGGCGGTGCGCGCGGCAGTAGCCACCGAAGCGGCGCGCTAAGGCCACGTCGTCGCTGTCGCCGTTGTCGCGCACGCCTATCATCAGGATGTGGATCGGCTCCAACACCTGTGGACAGTTATACTGTTAAGTTGGACTAGACCCCGAGCAGCGCAAGTTGCCACCAGGTATTTTTTAAACGGTTTTATTTCGTTCGACTTTGATGAGAAATTTAGGAAAGGATGTAGACTCGAAAATCATTATTAGTCCAAAAGAAAGAGGGCAAAAATATATGCCTAGTGACGAAATTCCCATTCAGATATCTCAAAGAATAGGCATGGTGACTAAAAATTTTTTATGATGTCATTCGAACCAGCTTTTGGAGAGAAACAAATGTCTGTATAGGAGCAACTACAATTAAAGAGCATAAGTGCCCAAAAAATTGAGATAAAGATTGACCTCGCTGACGGCAGCGCAAAACGCTTCATACAGATAGACAGATAGGACGTCACAACTGACATTCGTACTAATCGTTGTATGGAATATCAGTTAAATTGTTGTTTCGGTCGCGAAACTGCTTTTAAGTACATAGTTGTAATACAATTTTGTTTCTATTGGTAGCTTTAAATTTACCCTTAGACAATAAAAAAATGCATATGTTTTCTAAACATATGAATATATGGGTCATTTATGATTTTTATCATATTTTAATGATAATGAATCAGCCTATATCGTCCCACTATTGAGCACAGGCCTCCTCTCATGGATGAGAGGGAACGGGCAGTCGTCCCAAAGCTGGCCCAGTGCGGGTTGGGGACTTCACATACACCTTTGAACTTCTTCGTCGGTGTATGTAGATGACGACGTTTTTCCTTTACCGAAAAGCTAACGGTAAATATCAAATGATATTATATTTTATCATTTATACTGTAGTAAGATAATTGGATGGTTTACTATCCATTTAGCATCACTACGTTATCAATTTGAACATGCGCCATCATGCCTATTCCCGATGCCCGGGGTCCACTACTCGTCTTGTCTCTTGTCTGTCCGTTTGTTCCTTTCGTCGGAACCTTTGACAGTCTGTCAAAAACTCACCGATTCATCCATGTCGTTAGGTTTGTAATCACCCACATTGATGCTCGTGCTGTCGCCGCGGCTTTCGCTGCCATCTTGAAGAGCTTGGAGATCCTGCCACGGAGAAAAGGACTGATCTCATCATATATTTATTATTTTAAATTAAAGGGCAACATTTTAAAATCCTCATGGGCCTAAATACTCGGGGCAAGCTGTGGTAATAAAAAATACCAGTCTGAAAATCAGTGCTGAGACTGGAGCCCATTTTTATAGGGTTTCGTGCCTAACGGGACCCGATTACTAAGACTTCGCTGTCCGTCCGTCTGTATCTCTGTCACCAAGCTGTATCACCAGAACCGTGATAGACAGTTGAAATTTTCACCGATTATGTATATCTGTTGCCGCTATAACAACAAATACTAAAAGCAAAATAAAATAAGTATTATTCGGCTGTATCTCAAGAACCGCGATAGCTAGTTTTCACAAATTACGTATTTCTGTTGCCGCTATAACAGCAAATACTAAAAACAAGATATAATAACGAATCGCACTTGGTCGGTTTTTTGCTATCGATTGTATTTAGTTTGTAAGTTTAAAACAAACATTTCAATCTAAACATCCAAACTTTCGCATTTATAATATTAGTAGGAAGTAAACATTTTCAAGTGGAAGAGAGGCAATCTATTTGCAAACTACATTACAGGTCCTTATCCTTTTGACATTTGGCACTGGTCCCACCGCGAGCTAGTAAGCTATGAGCTATCGGCTATAAACACGAACAAAAGATAAGCACTCCCGTGTAAATAAAAGAAACACGGCGATATTTATAGCTCACCGCTGGGGGAGTAACTATAAATATCGCCGTGTCTCTTTTATTTACACGGGAGTGCTTATCTTTTGTTCGTGTTTATAGCCGATAGCTCATAGCTTACTAGCTCGCGGTGGGACCAGTGCCTTAGAGTCGTGTGTCATTTTGAGCACTTTACCCGCGTAGCTACTTATGCTGATGACTGTGCACTAGTTACCAGCACGTCTTTGCTCGCCTATTGCAAAGAAAGCAAGAAACTCGCGGAATAAAACATAGCCTAGAAAGCCCACTCTATACATAGGAGGTATGTTGCCGACATTCACATCCGTATCCGCGGAAGTTCCGCACAAAGGGGTTTGGGTACTCGTAAAAGTGTTAGTTTATGATAGATCTACTCAAAACAAACATATTTAGTTATGAAATGTAATTTACTAAAATGCATCGGAGCTGAGATATTTGCAATATATATTTTCTCAGATCATATTGAAAAGCTATAAACTAAACTTCAAACTTAAATATCTAGGCTCCGGTATTGTTTAACGCGTTTCATTTTCTATATCTATGCATATTAAGAACGTCCGTGGTCGCTGCAAAAAAAAAAACGTCATTTTTTCTCATACAAGGTTAAAGTCGACCGGGGTAAATGCGTCTATGGGGTAAATGCGTCTTTTAAGGATATCTTCGAAACGCAACGTTTTAGAACTATTACAACCCTCGATGTTCAAAGTATGGTTGCCAAACTTTCAATTCAGACGATTGTAATAGTTCTAAAATGTTCATTTTCGGAGATATCTTTCATAGACGCATTTACCCTAAAGATGCATTTGCCCCGCTTGAGTCAACCGGGGCAAAGGCGTCTATGGGGTAAATGCGTCTTTTGAACATATTTATTACATATTTTATATATTTAGAACTATTGCAACCCTCGATGTTCAAAGTATGGCTACCAAACTTTCAATTTAGATGATTGTAATAGTTCTAAAATGTTCATTTTCGGAGATATCTTCAAAAGACGCATTTACCCCATAGGTGCATTTGCCCCGGTTGACCTATCGATGCGGAGTTTTTGCGGACGCGGATGTAGTGCAATTCACGACAAGAAAGGAGCCTACGCGGCGCTTACAATACGCGTATAAGATATGTTCTCCATTAGTAAAAACATACTTCTTTTCGTTTCTGTGACCAACAGCAAATGCGGTTTTCTCGCTACGGTTGTAATTTAGTCTCACTCAACGTGTTTAATGATCGCGTGATATTATAGAATGGCCGTTGTTTATTTACGTTTTTTTATCCGCGGATGTGTGCCCCCGAATTTCGCCTTCGCATCCGTGGCATCCCTGATACATAGGTTACGGTTATTACGGTATGGACTGCGAGCCGTTTCGCCGTCCGTGATTAAAATGTCACCCTGTATAACTAAGCGTTTTATTTAGAAAGAGACGTATAATATACCCATCCATCCCAAGGGTCTCGTCTCCTCGCTGTACGTGCAAATGTATTCAAGTTATTCAAGACGCATTTAACTGCAATGTCATGTTTACATGTTTGAAATAAATAGTGGAGCAATGAAAAATCACATTTCGACTTTATTCCGATGCCGTTAAGGTCCATTGTCGAAACTTTTCGTTCCGCAACTGTCTCGCTAATAACGGAAACACTTGACAACATTCTTGCGCGTCGGGTTTCCACGCTACCAACAGCGATTATATCTATGAAAACAGGATTACCCTGTATTTGGGTCCGTGTCCATCCATATTTGTATGTGTGTGCTTGTTTATTTGTCCGTCTTTCACGGCAAAACGGAGCGACGAATTGACGTGATTTTTTAAGTGGAGATATTTGAAGGGATGGAGAGTGACATAGGATAGTTTTTATCCCCGAAATCATCCCCTAAAGGGGTGAAATTGGGGGGGTGAAAGTATGTATGGAGCTGCGAAGGAGTCGCGGGCAGAAGCTAGTACATAAATAATAGTACATTACGTAACTAGGGCGGTGAATTCATTAATGCCCCAGATCGCAGGTGTTTGTGGCCCGAACCGAAGGATGCGCTCTGGGGCTTTACGAATTACCGCCCGTGTTGAGTACAAAATTTTACGTCTTCACCTGGCCACAATGCGAGTTTTCCCGTTCGCGCAGCGTGCAGTAAAACTCGCATTATGGCCAGGTGTGACGTAAAGAGTATTTGCATTGTATTGTATTGTGGGTACAGATGCCGTCAAACTTCTTGAACATGCGGGACGAAGTGGGGGGGCAGCTCGCAGGTACAATTCGCCTTTGCGCAGGCAAGGTCAAATGTTCAAGAAGTTTGACGGCATCTGTAAATACACTGATCGACCCAGCCCCGAACTAAGCTAAACTTGTACTATACTACTACACGACAATTCCGCGTCTTCTGAAAGTGTCCTAAGTCTCAAACATATCAACATTCCCCTCAAACGACCAATAAAGTCCTGAGCTCAGATTACAAACAGGTAATACGACGCGAGGTGTCAAATTATTATAGACACGAAGAATCACACGAGCTAAACCGGTTTAAGGCTGTGTTTATGGATACGCGGAGCGGGCCGGAGCACGCGTCGGAACATGCGTACACTTAAACAATGGCGTTGGCTAAGAGTTATTTTTCTCAGTAACGTTTTTAATTACACAGTAGTGGCCGTATTCAAAAACGTTCAACAAACCTACTTTGCCTAAAATGGCATTTAAATTAGTTTGTTTTCTCTGTCACTTGGGGTTTGTGTTCGTAAGAATGAAACACATATTATATATCAGAGGCATTTTAATTCCTATGAATAAGGCGGTGAGAAATATACATTTCAGGGAAAAAACTATGTCAAATGTATTGCACCGAGCCAGAATCGAACCAGCGACCTTCTGGCAGATGCAGCTAGGGCTCTAACCGAATAGCAGTAGTAGTATAACTCCTAGTTATACAAAACAAACGAAGCATATAATTAACAAAAAGAGAAGTTAAGTAGAAAGGCGAACTTATCCCTTTGAAGTATCTCTTTCAGTTAACCTTTGTCTAGTTGACTTTGCTTTGCCGCCACTTGAAATCGTGGGCGAGACTTTATGGAGGCGTGTAGCAACATCTACCTCAAAAGTGCCGGTTAATGTACGGCCCGATAATCCGCGTCCATCTATTTTCTTTCTCTCTTTTTGCACGAGTTTAAAAGAAACAGAGATATGGACGCCGCGCCGATTATTGGGCTGTACATTAACCGGCACCACCTCAAAGACCCACTTTTCCTGGTTCGAAACGGACTCAGAGCAATTATTGTTTTCCCTTTAATATGAAACTAGCTTGTGCCCGCGACTCCGTCCGCGTGGAACTCGTTTATATCGCAGCTCCATACAAACTTTTACCCCCCATTTCACCCTCTTAGGAGATGATTTCGGGGATAAAAACTATCCTATATCTCTCCATCCTTTCAACTATCTCAACATAAAAAATCACGTCAATTCGTCGCTCCGTTACGCCGTGAAAGACGGACAAACAAACAAACAAACACACATACACTTCCCCATTTATAATATA
Organism: Epinotia demarniana; assembly: GCA_945867215.1. Classification (NCBI taxonomy): domain Eukaryota; kingdom Metazoa; phylum Arthropoda; class Insecta; order Lepidoptera; family Tortricidae; genus Epinotia; species Epinotia demarniana. The sequence continues at coordinate 7,356,540 of OX244286.1, forward strand.
AGTACCTATGGATTAATATAATATTTTCCCCTCCAATGTTGATACCCAGGCGTAAGCTTCAAACGCTCCGCCGGTCCAAAACACAGCCTTACCACAGACCATATAAAAACATAACTTGTTGTAACTCATTTGTCAACTAACATTCGTTTCAACAGGACGTGTAAAATGCATTCAAAATACGTGCTAACGTTTTTAATCGCCACATTAGTGGTTCATATGGTGGCGGCTAGCCCTAAAGAAGCGATGGAGCTTCGTCAGAAGTATGTATAACCTATTTTTACCAACTTTTACGTAACTTCATTCACTGGGTGACGTAGGGCGGGTCATTTTTTTTCAATTTTTGACGATATTTAGTAAGTTTCTGTCAAAAATTTATTTTTTTGGTACATGCTTTTATTGCCGACTGTACTTTTCTGTATACCATAATAAACTACTCATTGAGACGATTCTAACAAGCCCAAACTCAACGGGGTTACGTCGGTTAAGTACTGGATTCCCATGGCCACCTTCTGTCTCCATCATCGGATCAGCTCGATGGTACCATAATATTGAATTGTCATCCAAACTATACTTATACCCAAAATTTCAGCTCAGTCAGTCACCGGGTAGTGGGTCAAATTTATCTCGCAAGATTTGTCCCATACTAACATACATAGTAACAGGGCAAGTTAAATAAAAGCTTGTAAAAACTAGTTTTTTTTTTAATCTCGTCCAAATATTTCTTCAATACTATAGAAGCATCCCGTCAACAAACATGCTTTCAATAGGTTACTGAACGCGAAACTGTTTGTAATTGGTTGCACCAAACAGTCTGTAATCGTAAGCGGTGTTCGTTAAAATACTAATGTATGGAAATGTTGACATGTTTCTAAGGAATGACAGGTGCGAGCGCAATTTTTAACGTTGATCGATCTGTAATCGCAAGTTCATGCTATTCGCTCTTAATGACAGTCAGCAACAAATGATCTACTATCTACCAAGAATGTAATGTCTTTGTAACAACATGCATGCAATAATCTTGATTAGTTTGATTACTGATTACAGTGATTAATGATGCAATTCGACCAAAAGTAATTAATACTAATAAGTGACTTTAGTGAACATATAATCGCGCCTAAACTATTTATAAGAGTTTTAATTATATATTTTTTGTTACAAATAAATCAAGCCTTAATTTAACTATGTCCTGGGCTGTAATTCGCTACGTGCTAATGCGGCTCACTCCGCCGGTCACCCGTCACGAAAATAGACCTCTACCTACGCTTAGTTACTACGCAGCGCGGTGTCAAGATATATTTGTGGGTGAGCGTTGAGGTGAGCTTAAAACAAGTTACAGAATAGGGGGGGCTGGACTGGAGAAAGAACATTCGTCTCTTTCTAATTAGACCGCTAAGAAAGAAACGGATAGTGATAGCAGTGCAGTACGTAATATGTACATATTGAAATATGTGCAAAGTGAATGTAGTCTAATTTGAAATTAAAATCAAATTTTTATATGGAAATTTATTTTGGACATGTTTATGAAGTGTACGTAATTCCAAATGGACGTAATTTCCTAACGGAAAAACGACTACGGCTTAGGGGGCACCTTGCAGTGACAGTGGTTATACAGGGTGTACCAAAAATTTGGTGTGAACCGACCAAGAGCAAGAGAAAAAAAATACGCGTTTTTTAACCCCCGACGCAAAGAGAGGGGTGTTATAAGTTTAACGTGTCTGTCTCTGTATCTGTGTGTCTGTGGTATCGTAGCTCCCAAACGGATGGACCGATTTTATTGCGTTTTTTTTATATCATAGATAATTTATTCCGAGTGTTCTTAGCCGTGAGATATTAGACTTTGAAATGAAAATGTCGGGGGTTTTTCAACTCGTAACACGTAATCCTACACATTGTTTAATTAGACATTAAGGCATGATATGTATTTCTCTATACAAGTGAATTGTATTCTTTTGGAGAAATAAATTCTTAAACCATAACTTTTCTAAGTTGTAGTTGTTTACATTTGTATGGAGCTTTGGCCGACTGGAGCGACCAAACAAATGTAAAAAAAATCGCATCAAAAAGAAACTTTTTAGGGTTCCGTACCCAAAGGGTAAAAACGGTACCCTAATACTAAGACTTCGCTGTCCGTCTGTCCGTCTGTTGAAATTTTCACAGATTATGTATTTCTGTTGCCGCTATAACAACAAATAATAAAAACAAAATAAAATAAATATTTAAGGGGGGCTCACATACAATAAACTGTTTTTTTGTACTGTTTTTATAGATAATAGTACGGAACCCATCGTGCGCGAGTCCGACTCGCACTTGGCCGGTTTTTTCTTATCAGAACACGATACCTGTTATGCCCTAGATCGGTTCACACCCCATTTTGGTACACCCTGTATCGTGACCGTAACGTTTTACCCAACAGACGCGGACTAACGAGCAACAACAGATGCGACAACCTCACTAAAAGGATCCCGGGCGATTGTGCCTACGAGTGCGGCACGTACTGCGGCCACCAGGACTGCAACGGCGCGTGCGCGGGCACTTGGTGCTCTTGTGTCAAAAAGTGACGTGAACTATAGGAATATTGACAGTTGATACTAATAATTACACGGTTCAACTCACGTATTAAATGTCATTACGGGCGACATGTTTCGAATTTTATTGCAGTTCATCAGGATGAGTGTTCTCGCGGCGGTGTCGCTTGAATCACTGCCCGCGCCCGTTCCGAACGCCGCGCGGCGCGTGACGCAGGGCGGGGGGAGGGGGCGAACACACTCACCCTGAAGAACTCCCGAGTTCGAAGCATGTCGCCCCGTAGTGACATTTAATACGCGAGTTGAAGCGTGTAATTATTTGTATTATTTCAACATGTCTCACGAAGCTTAAATTCGAATATTGAAATTTAATTAATAAAGATATAGTGAAGGAAACCTGTCAGTTTACCTATTTATGCGAAATCATCCACCAGATCCAATCGTCATTATAAGGCAAATTTATTCAATCGGTCACATGAATAATTTATGAAATATGTTCTTTGCAGAACGATGATTGCCTTGTATTCAAATACGTAGTGCCTATTAGGTCATGTTAATTGTATTTTTCTCAAACATGCAATGAAATATTGACGTTGTGTTCTTCATAATGGGCTTCGAAGTGTCACGTTTCGGGCGCAGCGAGACGAGACCCGTAATGGCATTTCATACAAAATTGGAGGCCTAGGCCTGCAACATGGTCTTTTTTAATTTCCAATTCCACAGGATCATGGCGTTCAGCCATGAAAGTTAAAGTTTCATTTCTTGGAGATTTTTTATTTTATTTCATTGCATGTTTGAGTAAAGCACTATACATACCTCGGCGTAAAAAGGGTTGCCAGCCTCATAACTATCCGACCTCGCTACGATCGGCCGGCAACCTCTTACTTCCCGGCCTCTGTAGTAATGTACTATCGAATTACACTTTCGCTCTGAGGAGCCGAAGGCAGCTTACGCGCTCGTACATTAATTACTTTTGCTCATACTCTAAAAAATATCTACACATGTGTCTTATGTCAGTAACAATTAAATCTCCGTATAGATATTATTGAAAGGTTGTCTGCGTAGATATTGGAGACCTCGACTGTACCTTGTTACATTTGCATTTATGTGATCCTAGTATTTTGTTCATTACTGTCTTATTTATGTGATCCTAGGAACTACCCAGTTCGCTCCTATTAGGGTACGCTATTTTAGAGATTCTTTTATGATTGGATGACTACGAGAAGTACTAACCTCTCTCCTGACGCTGGCAGTACTGGCAAAGTCATGCACAAGGTCCAAAAGCTCATCAGCATATTGAGCGAACTGTTCGAAGGAGTCGAAGGCAGCCAAAGCGCCGGTGCGGTGGTGGCATTTCTTCATGGCAGCTGTGCAGAGCTCAGCCGGGATGCCTTCGGCGTCTTGGGCGGAAGCCAGCTCGATTTCGGATTGGCTTAGGGGGATTCTGTACAAAAAATGAGATAATTTTACTAACAAACCACAGGGTATACGGCGATATTGGCGAACGCTTGACCAAATCCCAAAAATCGAAACACATTCTGCAATCTATTTGCAAAAGGGCACTTTTATAAGTCAATTATAAATCAAAGTAAAAGTTGGTTGGAATGTTTAGCAGACAGAAGGGCATTCTGAAACCTAACTTTTCGAATCTTTCAAAAGATATTGTAAGCAGTGTCGTTTAGGTCCGACCCTGGAACCATATGGACAGTTTATGAATATAGTTTAGTCACCATCCGGCTTTCAAAATTATCACTGCGATGACAGAACAGCGAAAGGAACACAACACTGTGAATACTAGCATATACTACAGTAAAGCTAATTCATAAAAACAATCCAAAGTCTATACAAATGTCGCGTTATTCTAAAAGAAAGAGCCTACTGTGGTTAGTTTCACTACAAAGAGGTCTGTGTAATCCTACAAACGGTCTCATTGCGTGGTATACTCTTGCTTGCCAGAATTTCATTTGCCCGAATTTTATCTGCCATAATATTCAACTGCCATAAAGTTGTTTTCTATAATTTTGTATGCCATACTCATTGTTTACCATATTAATTATATGCTAGAATCTTTGTTTTCCATAATATCAATATCAATAATCTCATTTTCCATAATCATTGTAATCCATAACTATCACATGCCATAATGTCATTTGCCATCCATCTCTACATCCATAATATTCATATGTAATAATGTGGGTACGTATTGCAGTGTCTAAAATGAAAAAAAAAAAAAACCTCGAACCTATCTGCGATCCGGGTCGGTTTTGCCACTAAGTAAAAATAAACTTTTCTCTGAGATTACCCAATGCCAAGATAGTGGTGTATCATGGGCAGTAGGGAACAGGGGCTTAGTGGCAAAACCGACTCGGATCACGGATAGGTTAGAAGACGGAAGCGGGAGCTTTGCTCCCGCTTTCGTCTTCGAGGTTATTTTTTTTATAAAATAGCGGAAAAATTAACAAATTAACAAAGATGAATCCGAATGCATGTTTAGTATGGCGTTTAAATATTCTATTAAATAATATTATTGCAAACAATAATCTGGAAAACAATACGTATGGCATTCGTATCATTATGACATCCAATATTCCGATAAACAAGAGTATGTCAATTAATTATTATGGTAAACGAAACATTCGGGCAAATGAAATTCGGGCAAGCGAAGTTCGGGCAAATGATTATTATAGTATGTGAATGTCGGGCAAACAATAGACAACCCTCATTGCGTATATCGTACCGTCAAAGTTGGTTAGGATACCCTGTCGGACCCAGATACTGCTACACCTAGAACCTTGGTTAATCATCATCATCATATCAGCCGAAAGACGTCCACTGCTGGATATAGGCCTCCCCCAAAGAGTGCCACAATTACCAGTCCTGCGCCACCAGCATCCAGCGGACCGCGACCTTTATCAGGTCATCAGTCCACCTTGGGGCCTACCCACGCTGCGCCTTCTGGTACGTGGTTGCCACCCGAGAACCTTTCCGCCCCAACGGCCATCGGTTCTACGTGCAATGTAATGTAATGCCCCGCCCACTGCCACTTAAGTTTAGCGATTCGGAGGCCTATATCGGTTACCTTGGCTCTGCGCAGCAGCCTCATTTCTGATGCGATCGCGCAGAGAAATTCCCAAAATAGCCCTCCAACATAGATACAAGTGAATGGAAAACCTATATGTTATAAGTTTTGTATATTGATATGTATGTTAGTCTGTAAGGTATTTGTAAATATGGGCCTTGTTGCCTGACTCAAATAAATAAATAAATAAATATATCAAGAGGTCTCCTGAATGATGAAGAGAACATACCTGTTGGGGTGTCCTGTCGGCAGCACGAACTGGAAATGTACCACGCCCAGCTCTCCCGACAAATCCAAGTGTTGGAGGCATTGGATCTCGTATGATGTGTAAGCGCGACGGACGTACACTTCAAGGGAGGCGTTGATTACCTGTGAACAACGATTTGGTTGTTACTAGTATTACATTAACTACAATGGCTCACCGACCCAAAGGAGTCCAGGCCCCTATTTCACAAACTTGACAATTGTCATCTGACAACGACAATTCTCCGTGCATTGCTGGTTCCACAAGTAACCTAGCGACCACCTTAACTTCTAGAACAAGCAATGGATGGTGAATTGTAAGTGTCAGGTGACAATTGTTAAGTTTGTGAAATAGGGGCGAAAAGTTGTCACCACTCGTCCCGATCTATTATATAGATAAGTCATCATGCTCTCTTTTGCTTGGTTTAACAGAGGAGAATACCTTTGGAGTACTGCGTACTCGTGCATACAAAATGAATAAATGTTTTTTCACATCTTAATATTTTCAAATCTTAATGGTTTTTAGGGTTCCGTACCCAAAGGGTAAAAACAGAACCATTACTAAGACTTCGCTGTAACTACAAATACAAAAAACTCGCCCAAGTGCGAGTCGGAGTGGGGCTCCCATACAACAGACATGATTTATTCACTGTTTTCATAGATAATGGTACGGAACCCTTCGTTCGCGAGTCCGACTCGCATTTGGCCGGTTTTTTAGTATGTTATTGACACAATAAAGCTAGTCTAGCTTTATTTCAAAATTTGTAATAAATTCAAACTTATAGGCACCAAAACTCTTTTTTTTTGTGAGAAACCTGTAAATCTAGAATATATTATGCTGAAGCGATCGCCATCAACATCAAAGTGATTTGTTAAGATTTACTTAATGGAAACCGTTTTCTCCCGAAATGAAAATTTCATCAAAAAAGTACCTATTGTCAGTCGCGAGCTGCTAGCTTCTGTTATTCTTCCCTCTTATATATGTTGCAGGGAAATGGTCAAAACAGAGATTTGATCAAATCTCTAAGGGATATGATCAAATCACGCAGGATGTTAAAATGGCCAATCCATTTTATCATTTGCCTAATACAAATCAGTAATTTGATCAAATATCTGAATCTGTTTAGTGAAATGACGAAATCGGACAAAAAAGGCAACTCGTTTTTTCATTTCACTAGACTTGTTTAGTGATTTGATAAAATCCCTGAAACGCGTCAGTGAGTTGACGAAACTAACGCGATAAAGATTTTTCCGCTCTTTTATAAAAAAAACAACCACGAAGACGGTGGCGGGAGCCGAGCTCCCGCCACCATCTTCTAACCTATCCGCCATCCGAGTCTAAGTCCCAGAACCGTTTAAATGACTAATGATTTAGGAGCCAATATCTGCGAGTTAGTTTCGTCAATTCACTGACGCGTTTCAGGGATTTATCAAATCACTAAACAAATCTAGTGAAATTAAAAAACGAGTTGCCTTTTTTGTCCGATTTCGTCATTTCACTAAACAGATTCAGAGATTTGATCAAATTACTGATTTGTATTAGGTAAATGAAAAAATGGATTCGCCATTTTAACATCCTGCGTGATTCGATCATATCCCTTAGGGATTTTTTCAAATCTCTGTTTTGGCCATTTCACTGCGACATATACACATTTAAGTAGTGAAGTTACAGTAGGGTCATTAATCTCGATTAGGTGACTAAAGGTTCTGTTCTTTTTAATCAACGGGCGAAGTGGCGCGCTCAGCTAGTATAATAGTGTTGGCAGTAAACTCCTTTGAAGTTTTTTTGCCGGAAGCGATAATTTTAAAACCTGTCAAACTTGACGCATAAGATTGACAGGTCATTGAAAAGCGCTCTTTAATCGAACCCTGAAATTAACCCTTCGACAGGTCGTCTAATGTATAAGCTGTCACTCAACAAATGCATGACAATGCTAAATGTGAAAACGTGGGTACAATCAGCAACAATTACCATCTTTTTTTAGCAGGATGGTTACAAACAAGCATACGGCCTCATGTTAAGCAGACACGGAGTCATTATCGCGCTGCTGACACCATTGATTTGAGGATTTGTTGCGTTATTTGTAGTAGTGTTGTGTTCCTGGAGGTGAGCAAGGTCGCCAGAGCTCGAGGATGCGTTGTGATGAGAGCGAGGGCATTTGTTCCTTCAGCTGTCAACACGGCGCATCCTCATACATATCAAGGGTCCGCAACGCCCATGTTACTCCTTTGGAGTTGCATGTGCCTATAGGCTGCGGTGTCCGCTTACCATCAAGCGGGCCGTACGCTTGTTTGCCACCGTCGTTGTATAGATTAGATTAGATTGATTTAAAGTTGCACGATTTCCATAAATTATTTATATGGTAATAGTGAGCTGGAATTTCATACGAGACAATTACCGAAATCCTTTTATAGACCAGTTCGTTGAATACCTACCGTTCTTTGTATGTACCTAAAATATTTACCAATAGTTCGTCGCTGATTATGTCACTGAATTACATCAAAATACAATGTGCGTTTCTTCAAGATACCGATGAACAAAATTGGGACTTCGTGAAATAATAAAAACAAATGAAATCAAAATATTAAAATACATAGTTACATACAGGTCGACCTAATAAAAGCGTGTTAAAAAAAACGAACTGCTTGTTACAAATGTAAGATTATAAAATTTGTAACAAGCAGTTCTGTATTTTTCTTATCCTCTCTTGTTCACCTCATATGTCTAAATCCATCAAGCCATTTGGACTGTAGGCGATGAAACAGAATTTGAGACAGTCGGGTAAAAATTAAATAAGGACCGGTTCATTTCGGTGAAAATATTACCAGTCAACCAGGTCAATACATGGTTGACTTCTACCGTATCATTTCGGTATCATATCATACCGGTATACCCAATTTCTTGACTCAACTGTACGTCGGCAAGTGAGTTTATTACAGAGACAGCGACCGTTACCTTCAATTCTTAATGTGTGTCAAAGATTGTGGAATCATTTTACCATGGAAATCATTCGGAATTCAAAATGGGAGCCACGAAGTCGTTTCATAGAAGAGACACCGAACTGGAAATCAGTAAGTATTTCGATTTCATCTCATCGAGTCTCAAATGCAATTCCATTTGGTTATAATCTGGTATATGTATGTGTGTCTGTTGTGTGTCTGGTATGTGTCTAGTAATAATAAGCAGATGTATAGTTTCTAGAGGTGGGCTGACTAAGGATTTTGTCCCCGTGTTGTGTGGCCGACTCGTCGCCGACTTTTCACCGACTATAAATGGCCGGTTAGTCGTCGGCTTTCCCGACTAGTCGGTACATCTCTAATAGTTTCATTGTCTAAAAAGGTAAAGTTTGTGAGATTGTAGCTTTGTTAGTTTGTATTAAATGCGATGAACACCATACAATGAACTTTAAGGTTAGTTGTTAGGTGCTAGTTAGGTTAGTAAAAGGTTAAGTAATCACAAAAGTCCAAAGTTTTAAGTAAGGCAAGCTCTGTCCCTTTTCCACAAAACGCACCTTCATATGAAACGATTGTCATTTACTATGACGCACGAGGATCGTGACGTCACCATCTGCTATCGTTTTCTTTCTCTAACAAGCAACATTAAAACGGTTGTAGCTTCGTAATTTTTTGAGATATTTTTGTCTGCATGCTCTGCGGGGGCGAATTTCGTGTTGTTAATTGTACGAGTTTCAAGATGGTGGTAAATTCGGAACGATCCGATCGCGAGTGTGGCATTCGTAGTGGCGAGGCTGTGCCAGGCTACCCGCATGGCTGGAAGCTCCTAATCCTTCGAGTTTCCCTTCTAATAATGAACGATTGCCAGTTCCACCACACGATGACGTGGAGTTCAAGCCGTTCCGCGAAACGTACAAGATCATCACGTTTGCGATGGTCGTCGGCATGCTGTATCCTACACCGGAGACCGCGCTATGCAGACTGCTCGGCATCGGTAAACTAAAGCGGCAATTACACTTCGTCGTTCGCCGCATGCTGCATGCGGCGACCGCAAAAGTGTAAACACGCTAGTCGGCCTTCGGCGATCGACAGCTGCCAACGCTCAGTAGTAGACAGACTAATGTGAAGACGACGTTTGTTGGCCTAAGTAGTTTAAAATGAATTTGGCGACCGAATTAGGTGAACGACGCAGTGTAATTGCCGCTTTAGGCGATTCTCCCACTACACCGCGTCCCGCCGCGGTGCGCGGAGCGGCAGATTTTACAGTCGTATCCAAGAATCTCTATTTATATCAGGGACCCGCCCGGTATCCCCTTCGAGGGTTTTTTAAAGGGTTTTTCGTAATGCTTAGCTTACCAAAGCCGATGGTCCTCAAAACCTATTTATTTGGCTATTAAAGCGCTCCAATACGGTATCCCCTTCAAAGGGTTTTTGAAAGGGTTTGCTTACCAAAGCCAATGCTCCTCAATACCCATTAATTTGGGTTTAAAAGCACAATGAATGGGTATTCAACACGAGGAAGCGCTTCAAACCTTTAAAAAGCGCTCAAAAAGCCTTTCAAAAGGGTTTTTCTATCATTAGCGGTAGCGCCCCGTAAGGAAAACCCCTTCATACGGCTAAGTTAAAAGAATGAGTTTTCAATCAATAAAGGACAGCAAGTTATTTGGGCTATTAAACGAACTAATCCGTTCAAAGGCTTTTTTCTGGGAAGGGGTGGGCGGGTCCCTGATTTATATAGATAATACGCCTAGTACTTCACACTGCCGACGCGGCAAAAACATCGCGCTGTAGTGGGAGAATCGCCATCTTCATCTTCTATTTCCCAGGTTTACATTGTGCGGAACGCTAAACCTAAGTGGCAGTGGGCCGGGCACATAGCACGTAGAACCGATGGCCGTTGGGGCGGAAAGGTTCTCGAGTGGCGACCGCGCACCGGAAGGCGCGGCGTGGGTAGACAAGGTGGACTGATGACCTGACCCCGTATCATGGTCAGCCTTCTATCGCGATATGTAACAAAATAGGAGGGTCGTCTCGTTCTAATCGAACGGTGTTAGCCAGTGACGGACGGCATCTTGTCACTTATCGTGTGATAAGGCCCGACCATGATACGGGATCAGACTCCGTGAAGGTCCTGGTGAGTGTCGCGGGAGTCCGCTGGATGCGGGTGGCGTCGAACCGGTCACTTTGGCACTATTTGGGGGCGGCCTCCAGCAGTGTTTCAACCCTTGGTTAACAATCTACTATTTAAGGAGTTTATGTTAAACCGAATTATAAAAAAGGAGTGCCAATTGACCGGTCCTGCGCACCCCCTTTTTCCAGCGGTGGGTGTTTAAGAATTTTCCCAGGTCATCAGTCCTTGCCGGTGGTCTGCCGACGTTGCGCGTTCGCCACTCCACCTTTCCGCCCCAACGGCCGTAAAATATAACGCAGTGATTTTTCCCGCAGTTTTTATTCTGGTGTCTACGATACCTTTATGCGTCTCGGCCCTGTTAGACATGTGGAGCAGCTGGTTACGCGGCGACATAATCAATATAGTCAGACATTCTACCGTTATGGGACCGTTTCTAGGGGGGATATTTAAGGTAACACTATAGCACCATCTACACCGGTCAGTTAGCCCTATTACCCAATAGATCACGCCGCCTGTATAGATCGCACAAGCGTTTGTTCACCACATAATTTACTTTAAAAACAAAGTTTTAACCGACTTCAATTTAGTACTCCGCCAAGCCACGTGAACATTTCCTATTTTTTTTACAATTTACCATATGAACTGATTTCCGACAGCAAATGCGTTGATTACTAAAGAAAAAAACCGAATCGCTGTATGTGGGCCGATAATATTTGAGGACTTCCATCGATTCCCCAAGATCATCACCAATGGCACTTCATTAGTTCCTATTTCAGCGGAATCTTATCAGAACCTGTGACGTACTTTTGCACTTTTAAGTACATATAGTACATAAGTCATCTGTGGTCTTCATCATCAATTCCTCGCCACTAATTTTATGATTCCGGATGAAAATACCAAAATCTCTACACGAGTGCCTAATAAAATTGAGGAGTCCCCTCAATTCCTCATGGATCCCATCATCTAACAGAATTTTCAAAAAAACATACACGAACAGAAAAGAAAATTTCGAATCGATTCATCAATGACGGAGTTCTGAGGTAACAAACATTGAAAAAAAAAATACAGCCGAATTTAGAACCTCCTCCTTTTTTTCAAAGTCGGTTAATAATGTAAATTACTCTCATGTGATACTTGTTATTCAGTCTAAGCAAGGCACACGGCTAATTAGCTTATGATTAAGTAGTGACTGCTTCCTGCCTCTATGGGTCGTCGCTCGTACGTAGAAATATGTGTTGCCTTTTTATTATTATAGACTTGTTCAGCAATAAACCTTTTCCGTTACTACAACTCAAGTTACGTTCCACGGTCCCGTTACACTCTACAATACCCGTATAATACCGGTATCGAAGCCGGTCACCAAGTATCTGCCTGTTGGATACCGGGTCTGATACCGGTATTAGCTCGGCAAACGAACGACGTGATCAATATTATCAGAGACTGCACCGCCATGGCATTTCAGGTATTGTTTCAATATTGATAATCGATACCGGTATGCGTCGTGATCAGAGATAAGAATTGCTTGCTTGCTTGCTCTGGTGACCGAGACGTGAGTAATCCGTTTCCTAGTTTCACAGATGTTTAGTTATTAGTGTTGTTACTGTTATGCCGTGTAACTAGTTTTAATAAATAAATACAATAAATATAAAATATCTTAACATTCTGATATTCACGGGAGTTTTCCAGATGATGCTGTTTTACTACAGTCGCGCTGAAGCGTGGAAAATCATCAAGAAGATGGACGCTGACCACGCCCGATGCAACACCATACCGGAATCGCACAAAGAAATCGCCCGTCGACACATACAGAACACACAGTACTACAGGTACCGTGAACGTAACCGGTATTTATGATATCGGTATTTCAGCTGTAACTTAGTTATCGGTAAAAAATAATTTTATATTGAAAACATTCAGATTAAGAGACCGGAATTAACCTCTCTCTTGTACGACAAGTATTTTTTTGCTATAAAGAGGAAAAGTCTGTTAGAGTGTAGCTTTGTCAGATTGTATGTACGGAGTAAGCTTCAGAACCAATTATCCGATTTAAAATATAGATTAGACTTGCTGGATGGTCATAGGCCATATTGAATGCCGTGGCTTCGCCTGCGTTCTTTGGAATACGCGGACAAAGACGCGCGCCCATTAACAAACTTCTATTCCACAGCGAGAAATGCTGGTCCATCACGGTCGCGACCTGCGTACTCACCTTCCCGCTCACCGCCGTCGCCCTAACCTTCTACAACTTCATATTAAAAGAGGATCCAGTCAAGTACATGATCCACGACATAGACAAACCATTCTCACCCCGGGAAGACCGGTTTTCATCCCCATATTTCGAGATAATGTTCTTCTACATGGGGTACTGTTCGCTGTTCTATATAATCAGTTTCACCGGATTCGACGCGTTCTTTGGCATCACGATTAATCATGCGTGTATGAAGATGGAGCTGGCTTGTAAGGGTGTGGAGGATGCGATGTTGGAGCGGGATAGGGAGACCAGGAAGAGGAGGATGGTAGATGTTGTTATGCAGCAGAATGATTTGTTCAGGTGAGATTTTTTGTGATTTTTTTCATGGTTCTTTGAAGTTTCATCGCCCTAACCTGAGGATGCAGCGCAATGTCTCAAGACGAGATTCTTTGACCAGTGTGTGTTGCCAGTGATGACATATGGCACTGAAACGTGGTCGCTTCATAAGAAAGCTCAAAGTCACCCAAAGGGCTATGGAGAGGGCTATGTTGGGAGTTTCTCTGCGTGATCGCATCAGAAATGATACTTTACCGCAGCAGAACCAAGGTAACCGATATAGCCCTCCGGATCGCTAAACTTAAGGCGGGGCACAGAGCACGTAGAACCGATGGCCGTGAGGGGAAACTAGACCTTATTGGGATTTATCAAGGAATAGTAAATAGGATTGCAGCACATAGCTCGCTGCGCCTCTGGACACAGAGGCACAGCGTTAGCTTACACTGTGTTGCATAAATTAAGTACGATACCCACTGACATGACTTTGAAATTCCAGTGGGTCCCCTCACATATAGGGTTAAGAGGCAATGAGGAGGCCGATGGCCTAGCAAAAGACGCATGCACTAAAGGCGCGGATGTGTATATCTTTTCAGACTTTACGGAGAAACTACACAAATATAAAAGAAAAATACATTCTGCCTGGAAAGAACACTTTGATGAACGTTCCAAAGAAAAGGGCGTGTGGTACAAGACCATGCAATCGGAACCTCCTCATATACCTTGGTTTACTAACAGTAATTTAAGTAGACAGTTAATTAAGATAGGTTTAAGATTGCGTTCCGGGCATATCCCTTCAAAAAAATTTGCTTTTTTGATGAAAAAAGAACCATCCCCAAATTGCCATGTTTGCGGTTTTGTTGAAGATGTACAACATATTTTGGTAGAATGTGCACGGAATGAAAGGGATAGACAATCATAACTAACTACACTGAAGGTAAATAAATTAGATATAGGTGCTTTTCAGAGCATCTTAACTGTACCGACCTCAGAAGAAGCTAAAAAGATATTTTTATATGTTATAGATTTTTTCAAACGGTACCAGACTATCCCATAAGTAGACATGTAAGAATACTAGTATAAGGTACAATGGGGCTGGCATAATCATGTTACTGATTAAAGTCCCTAAACAATAAATAGAAAAAAAAAAAGGATTTATCAAAAAATACTCCATATTGGCTTACCGTCAGACAAATAACCTTCATTGAACGAACAATACTCAAAACAATATCACACTCGTCAATACTAACGAAATTAGAAAAGTGGGGGAAAAGAGGGTCACGTGACCTGATCGAAAAACTGTTACAATGTCATTGAGTTTTCACTTCTGCCGGCACTCCCGGAGTGCAACTCGGTCTTTTTTTCAACACCACGATGGTGGCTTCCTGCTGGTACGCGGACACCGTAGCTTATGGACACGGGCAGTGGCAAGTTTGAAGTATTCAGCTATAAGTAAACTATGATTCAACTTACAGTATGGTGGAGCTAATACAAGAAACGTTCAACATTTGGCTCGGTATAATCGTCATTGCAACAATGATGCAGATATGCAATTGCATGTACCAGATTATTGAGGTAAGATAAATTGAACTCTATTGAACTGTGATAAGATTCAAAATGTGATTATTTCCGCATTATTTATGGTAGCAGATTACAATTAATCAAAATCATGGCTACTCATGACATTGGATATGAAAAAACTAAATATTTTTTTGTGAAAAGGCTCGAATATGTTCGTCAATAACGTCCAAAGTTTCATAATTGTCTTCTGTTTTTGAAGTGAAAACTTCTTAAGCGGCGCTGTGCACTTTTTGGGATGGGGAATAGTACATTACGTAACTAGGGCGGTGAATTCGTGAATGCCTCAGATTGCAGGTGTTTGTGGCCCGAACCGAAGGTGAGGGCCATAAATATGCGCTCTGGGGCTTTACGAATTACCGCGCGTGTTGAGTACAAAATTTTACGTCTTCATCTGGCCACAATGCGAGTTTTCCCGTACGCGCACCGTGCAGTAAAACTCGCATTATGGCCAGGTGTGACGTAAAAATTGTTAAGCTCGCCACAGGTGTAGGAGCGTAAGATTTTCGATAGTATGATGCGTAAGGTGAGATTCGAGACAGGCCGACCGTACGACGGACGAGGCTTGGGGGGGGAGGCTTTGGGGGGGTCGCGAGGGGGGTTTTCACTTCTGCCGACACTCCCGGAGTGCAACCCGGTATTTTTTTTTTCCAGGGCTACGGAATCGACCCCAGGTACCTCGTGTTCATTCTAGGCACCGTCGCGCACATCTACCTACCGTGCCGATATGCAGCCAAACTACAAGGCAGCGTAAGTGAAATTGGTTTCGTTTTTTTTAATATTTATTGTGATTTTTGATCAAAAAATACCGACTTTCACATCAAAATTTAACAATGGCACATCAAGACCGAATTAAGATGAACGAACTAATCGTCGAAAATAGAAAAGTGGGTGCGTCTGTCTGTTTTGCCTTTTGATTTATTTTGGTGTAGACCCCAAGAAGGAAATAATATTATTTTTACAATTGCACAAAATTTAACAATGGCACATCAAGACCGAATTAAGATGAACGAACTAATCGTCGAAAATAGAAAAGTGGGTGCGTCTGTCTGTTTTGCCTTTTGATTTATTTTGGTGTAGACCCCAAGAAGGAAATAATATTATTTTTACAATTGCACAAAATTTAACAATGGCACATCAAAACCGAATTAAGACGAACGATTAAAATATTTTTGGGCAAATCAATATTAATTAGGTTGTTAGTTTTGTTTAATGTGGTTTGAAATACTAGGTTTCTAGCTTTCTTTAACATCAACAATCCTATCACTAAAGTGACCGTCTATCGATTAATTCGTTATGTCAACAAACCGCCATATTCAAATTGCCTTTCACTAAGGCGGTTTGTTTACATAGTTAGCAAATTCTATTGACGGCGACTTTACTCTGTTATGGAGCCTAACAGCGACATCTACCGGGAGTAAACTCAAACCGTCTCCGTACACAGGCGCTAGAGGTCGCCACTCGCCTATATTGCTGCGGCTGGGAGGCAGTGAACGACGAGCAAGCGCGCAAGATGGTCACCTTCATGATTGCGCGGGCGCAGGTACTATACTAGAAAGAGTGTATACAAAGTAGGTTGTCTTCATAAAGTGTGTTTGTAAAAGATAACCTACTTTATACTCTTTTTACTATGCAGGTACTATCAACCACACTGCTAACTGCACTATGCACTTTATGTGCATAGTAACAATTGTTTATAAATACAGGATGGTCAGTTAACTGTGTTGGCGTTTTAGCCCAAGCATTTTATTTTCTTTAGTATGGAAAAAAATGGAAATTTGGAAATAATTCATAACAGCAGCTTTTTTGTGTGATATATATCATTTTAGTAATTACGTAGACTCAAAATCCACCAAAATATTTGTCATAAAAAAACGATATTTAACCAATTCCTGAAAAAAGAGGAAAAATATTAATAGATATTTAAATTTTTGTTTTGGTTTATTTACAGGAGCTCTTCAAGAATAATAAATAAATCACACAAAAAACATAATGGATGTGTCATTTATTTTTATATATTTACTTCCCGATGGAAATTTTGTAGGATTCTTGGAAAAGGCATCTTAGAACATTTGAAATTTAAATAAACAAAAAAAAACGTAATTTTCCTGGGGTATTTGTACAACAAGTTTCGTATCACAGACAGACACTGTTTTGAAGTGAAAACTTTTTTAGCGGCTCCTGCACTTTTTAAGATGGGAAAATATTGTTAAACTCGCCACAGGTGTAGGAGCGTAAGAGGTCACGTGACCGTAAGATTTTTGATATTATGATGCTTAAGGTGAGATTCGAGACAGGCTTACCGTAAGACGGACGGGGCTTGGGGCCGGTGGCGGGGGCGAGGGGTCGCGGGGTGACGGGGAGGGGAGGGGTGGTGTTTTTTTTGCAAAATTAAAATTATTAACAACATTACCATCCTCACCACTTAGATGGTTGGCAGTCCTCTACTGTGCGCTTCTCCAGAAGCTACCTGCCTCGCACAGCTAATCTGTGGAATGGATTGTCGCCTGCGGTATTTCCGGACCGATACGACCTTCAAACCTTCAAGAAAAGAGCGTACTCCTATCTTAAAGGCCGGCAACGCACTCACAACACCTCTGGTGTTGCAGGTGCCCATGGGCGGCGGTAATCGCTTACCATCAGGTGATCCGCCTGCTCGTTTGCCTCCTATCACATAAAAAAAAAAAAAAAAAAAAAAAATATTCAAGTTTTTTTTAAGCAATTCGCAAGTTTTTTCTTGTGCCGGCACTCCCGGAGCGCAACCCGGTCTTATTTTTGACACGACTTTTATTTTCAGGTCCCTATGAAGATCACAGCCTTCAACATGTTCGATTTCGACATGGATCTTTTCGTGTCCGTAAGTAAATTAGTACTGTACCCCATGTTTTCTTTAGAAAAAAACCATCTTTGTATTGTTCGCTTTACATTTAATTTGTTTTTGCACTTATACACGTCACACAATATATCAAAGTACAAAGGCGAACTTAACCCTGTAAGAGATCTGTTCCAGCTAACCTTTGAGCAATTGAGGAAGGTAGGTAGAACCAGGTAGGCAAACTTGTACCGTGTATAGTTAAAACGAACACTATCGTCCTCGCCAAAGAATCAAATATATTAAGTAACATTTATCTGGTTTATACCTGGCATGCTGTGTTGTATTTTAACTCGTGTCCAACTTGGAATCTATTGTTAAAGAAGATAGAGTTTATTATTCAGTGAACATTTTACGTGGTACATTTTACCGTCTCGGAGCTTTAAATTTTTCATCTTTTTTCCTTTGATTTAAAATTTGTACTTTACGTGGTGGTAACATTTTTTTGCAAAATAGGCACGCGCTTACCGCAAACAATGGCCATTCATTCGCTCAGTTCAAATCGTACTAACTATCAAAACACACAGAAAAAAAAAACCTAATAGGTTAGGTTTTTGTTCAGGATGTCAGTATCTAATTTTGTATGTTTTTGTTCCAGATACTACAAACATCCTATTCGATGTTCACACTGCTGAGATCTTAATAACATGTATGCGTCAAAAGTTTAATATATCAATATTATATGCACATTGTTAAACGTTTGTTCTCAATATCCATTACGTTGTAATCGTAATATTTATTACGATTACATATCCTACTTCCTCCTAATATTATAAATGCGAAAGTTTTGATGTTTAGATGTTTTGTTACTCAATTACGTTAAAACGGCTGAACTGATTCGGATGAAAATTTGCACGATATAATAACAATAATAAGATTAAATTAGCCTATATGCGTTCCACTGCTAGGCACAAGCCTCCTCTCGTGGATAAGAGAGATACAAATACGAATACAAATATTCTTTATTGTTCACCAGACATAATTAAAATAAAATAGAAAAATAGAGGTAAATTAAACATAAACAATAGTAGACAACAGGCGGTATTATCGCTAAAAAGCGATCTTTTCCAGACAACCTTTGGGTAGTGGAGACGATGCAAGAAAAGATAAGATTTGAGTAGGTGAAAACAGAAAAACAGAATATAAGTACAACTTAACTATAAGAAAGACTAGACACTTACATAAATACATATATATATATATAAACCTACATACACATACAATAACTAAAAGTCACAGAAACAGTATCACTTACTGTGTCCGTACTTCTCGAAGGCAGAAAGGAAGATTGACTCCATCTGGTTGTAGCTCTTAGGCATACAATATATATCCAAGGCCAATATCTCTCTCGCACTCATATGGTCAGTGGTGGTACGGGCGAGCTCTCTCGCACTATCCGTCTCTCTCTTATTGGAAAATTTACAAATAGACGGATAGTGCGAGAGAGCGAGAGAGCTTGCGCGCCGTCTTGGGCTAACCGTGCAGAAAGAGACGTGCTAAGCCAGGCGGAGCGCACTCGTTATTAAAAGCGCGAAGCGAGTATTACTCCAGCGACACATTTAGCTGGGCCTAATTCAAGAGGTTGCCACGATATTACTAAATGTTTGAACATTATTAGCGTCCGTTGAGCGCTCTATCACAGGTGTACGTACTAACGTTCATTGTACTTTGGTACAGGGTTTCTTAAAGTGTGGTCCATGGACCCCTTAGGGGTCCGTAACATGATTGCTAAGGTCCAAGGCCAATTCGTTCACTCTTAACGTAGTAGGTAGGTACGGAGGTATAGAGACATGAAAGATGAGATTTTCTTGACCATTTTCTTCAACAGGGGTAAGCGGTATTTTTGAAACTCTGAATATGGTCGATGCCTAACTTAAGAGCAATGCCTAGCTGAGCAACTTTTCAAAACTCGAATTTTTGACGCAATGTTTCTGTCTCGCTGCTGCGGACGGGAGCTCTAATTCGTGCGATAAGGACAACTGCAGCTCGGACTAAAAATCTCACGCAAAAAACTCAAAAATCGAGGTTTCGCTCTCGACTGTTTCATCCTCCAAAACGCAACCAATCATTATAAAATTTTGGTAACTGCAAGAAGAAGAAATAATCTACGCCGCTATGTTTCGATTTTTTTGATATTTGTTGTCATATTTGTATACTGCGCCTTTTTTGGCAGCCAATTCAATTCAGAAGTTTTGGCGATTTTCAAGGCGCTGTAAGTTTCTTTAAAATAAAAATATCCAAAAAAGCAAAACATAGCGGCATAGATATTGATGATATTGATCTTATTTGAAAAATTCATGGCTCTATGTTCAAAAACCAGAGAGGAAACTGTCGAGAATGTTTGTATGGGAAAATCGCAGGTAAGCATTCCTCTTAAGTTTAAGAACCACTGTTCTAGGACAATCGTTCGACGGGCTAAAATAACTTTAGTTGATAACTTACCGCTTGGTTGGTGTGGTAGAAGAAATCGTGCAGTATGTCGAATATAGACGTCTCAGACAGGATGAGCTTTTGCAAGTTCTCCGGGTGGAAGTCGTGTCCGTACATGTCTACGGCGGAGAGGAAGATGGACTCCATCTGGTTGTGTCGTAGCTCGTAGGCGGGTTGGTGCGCGGCTATCAGGACCTGGGGAACATTTAAATGTGATATGATTTATTTCCTTTGCCTTAAGGTTGACTGGTAGAGAATGTTTTATGGCATAGTTGTTTGTAGTACTAGTTGTGATAATAGATGCAGCCATTTACACCTTATGATTAGTTATCTTTAGTCGGGAAAACAGTGGGGAATTTTGTGTACAATGATCTACTACTAAATGAAATTTACTAATTTAATTGTGGCGTTCTATGCCTAAAGGGTCCTTATGGCCATGTTTCATGAAAATCTGTTCAGCTGTTTTTTGAGATATTGGACCTTAAAATTATGGTTTCGGGTTTTTTCAACTTTCTAAGTTGTAGTTATAGAAATATTAGTTTAGGATCTAGTAGTGGCAGGATCCTTAAGATCAGATGGACAGAAGGGCGTACCAATGAAGAAGTGTTGAAGAAAGGCTAAAGAAAAACGCATCGGCCAGATACTGAGACATGAAGGGTTGAACGTTGTTATCCTGGAAGGCAAAATAGAAGGAACAAGCGGGAGGGGAAAGCACAGAATACCATACATGACACAGGAATGGTGCTGTCACACTTTTTTTTATACAACGACGGTGGCAAACAAGCGTACGGCCCGCCTGATGGTTAACGGACACCGCAGCCTATAGACGCATGCAACTCCGAAGGAGTAAAATGGACGATGCCGACCCTTGATATGTTTGAGGACACAAAATAAACTGTAAACCTAAAAAGAACTGGCTTTCAAAGGGAATAAGAACATCTTGCTACAATAAAAGACTTTTTAAAATATTAGTTACATATACAAAAGACCCAGTTCTCATAAAATACTATAAACTGTACGAAAAGACACTAAAACGAGCCATAATAAAATCAAAAAAGAATCAATATATAAAGGAAATCAGAAAAGCCGAAAATATCTCAAAATCAATGTGGAGAATAATAAGAGAACGTACAAATAAAACATCTAAGCAAACACGACGTAATATCGAACTGGCGATCCACAATAATCTTACGCACGACCCGAAACAAGTAGCAAACGCGTTCAATGTATTTTTTGCATCAATCGGGGCAGCTGGTGGGGGACCGGAGCCGCGCGGGCGGCCGGGTCCTCGCACACTCAACACAATGTACCTGCGCCCGGTCGAGCCGCGTGAAGTAAACACGATCATAAGACAATTAAAAAATAAAAGCAGCTACGGCGTCGACGAACTACCGCCGAGGTTAATTAAGAGTTGTGTCGATGAGCTAACATTACCATACTACTTATTGATTAACCAGTCATTTTCCGATGGTATATTTCCCGAACTTTTAAAAACCTCTGTCATTAAACCGATCCATAAAAAGGGAGCTAAGACCGATCCAAGCAACTACCGACCAATCGCATTATTACCAACTTCCTCAAAGATCTTTGAATTAGCAATGTGCAAACGTTTGAACTCATTTTGCGAAAAATACCTAATATTTAATGACAGCCAGAACGGTTTCCGAAAAAATCGATCTACAGTACTGGCCACCTATAAATATATGCAAAAAGTGTTGAATATTTTAAATGATAAAAAATACGCAATTGGAATCCTACTAGATATGTCAAAAGCCTATGATAGAGTACAATATAAAATACTTTTGGACAAGTTACGCGAAATAGGTATAAGGGATAATGCACATAAATGGTTTGCCTCTTACTTAGAAAACCGTAAACAATACGTTGAAATTCAGCACCTAGATCACAAATCAGGGGAAATACATTTTGTAAAATCGGATGTGCAGGCAGTCAAACAATCAATTCCACAAGGCAGTTGCATTGGATGTTTATTGTTTTTAATTTATATAAACAATCTTCCAAGGACCTTGGACGAATTATGTATTCTTTTTGCTGACGATATTTCAGTTTTAACGTCATGTCAAAATGACAAAGACATAAATAAAACCTTGCACACTATACTGACTAAACTTACAGACTGGATGAAGGACCACAATTTAAATAACTTAAATTTTTTAAAGACCAAAATTATGCAATTTAAGCCTTACCAAAAAAACGCATTAGATATTAATTTTTCCTATAACGGAGTAAACGTTGAATGTGTAGACACATGTACTTTCCTCGGGTTGAACATAGATACATCCATCAACTGGAAATCACACATACAAAAAACTAAAAATAAACTTTCAAAGTTTATATATGCCCTACGAGAATTAAAAAAATATACAAATTTTCAGTGTGCCCTGACAGCTTACTACGCGTATGCCTTTTCATGGCTTAAGTATGGTGTCATTCTTTGGGGCAATAGTACAGACATAAATGACCTATTCATTTTACAAAAAAAATGTGTACGAATATTAGCCAACATAAAAAACATAGATAGCTGTAGACCTTACTTCATCGAGTACCAAATTCTGACATTAACATCCATATATATTTTTGAAATATGTAAGTTTGTGAGGAAATATCCGCAATTTTTCCCAAAACTTGTAGACCAACCGCGGCGGTATCAAACCAGGTTTAAAAACAATTTAGCGCCAGCATCCCGCTCAAACCTTAAATTACATAAGACAAGTCCAACCGTTATGGCAGTAAGTATATTTAATAAAATAAGTGACGATATAAAACAAGAAGAGACTGAAAAACAGTTCAATCGACGGTTAAAGGACTACTTAGTTCATAAGTGTTACTATAGTCTGAAAGATTTTTTTGACGATACAATGTAAACGAACTACCTAATAATTATAATACCTATTGACATATGATACAATTATCGACGTTGCTTCATTATTCATTCAATATATTTTATTTACAAGTTACTCTCTTACGTGTGTGACATAAAATATCAAAATAATCTCGATGTAATTAATGTATTGTATTGGTAACCCGCGCTAACATTTATTTATTATTAATTCAAATAGATTTAAGACTACCTAATATTGCTGTGCCCTATCAGGGTCCATGTGAATCCTAAAACTATGTAAGACCTATCTATAATGTACCATGGATGCAATAAATGATGATTATGATTATGATTATGAGTAGGATTCACCGTGTTGACAGCTGAAGGAACAAATTCCCTCGCTCTCAACACAACGCATCCTCGGGAGCGATGGCGACACACATACCAAGAAGTAAAGACGAGAGCCGAAGATAGACTGAAATGGAGAATGCTGCAACGAATGCCAGGCCCTCTTAATATTGATGATGAGCTATGTATAAATCAGTGTATCAGCTACTCACTTGACGTGCCCTAAGGGCAACGCGGCTGTGCTCCGCTCGGTGCAGTGACGTCAGCTCATTCAAAATGGCCGCCAACTCGTCAGTAAGACCGGGCTCGTTCGACCAGAGGTGGTCGATCAGTAGGGTCACCTGGTGAACAAAATAAATAATTATTATAATACTAACAATAATTCCAAATGCGAGGAGACATTCAACCTTATGTCATAAAGAATTTGACAGGGAGAAATCATATCCAAGACTTTGGCAGGGTAACGCGTTTATCAATTAATTTCACTTTCGTAAGTAATTGAAAGACCGATTTTTGCTCAGACCCCGTATCAAGGTCGGCCTTATCAAGCGATAAGTGACAAGATAGAGCGTCCGTCCCGTTCTATTAAACGGTGTCAGCCAGTCACGGACGCTCTATCTTCTCACTTATCGTGTGGTAAGGCCGTCCATGCTACGTGGTCAGGTATTTTTTCCGGAATAGGCGGATCCACACCGGACGAGCGGCTCGACCGCGCGACACGCCCGGCAGGCTTAGACAGGGTCAGTGCACACGTTAGTATCGACTGTCCTCAAAATATTCGTAAACGAATATACAAGTCAGCGCTGACCTCCCACCGCTGCACTGGCTTCACATCAATTTACATTGGGTTTTTCTCTGGTCAGCGCTGACTTGTCTCGAACTCCAAGTCAGTCACTGACCCTGTCTAAACCTGCCTTAAGGCGTACAACAGTAGCAACTGGTTCAAAGATTTGGTGGCCGAACCGGATTGTTCCGATAGCTCAGTTGGTTAGTAGGGACGGGCCATGAATACCTACGGTCCCCGGCTCGGAGCATTACATTTTTAATTTAATTTGAAAATTTTGCACACTTAAAGTACATGATATAACTTTTATATCATACAGCGTACATACCAAAAGGTTTTTCTTCGGTACTTGGTTGTGCGAGAATATGATGTCGGCGACAGCTTGCATGTCGTCCTTGTGTTTGTCGCGCAACGCCATCACGCACTTGTCGTACGACCCTGCGACACAGATACAAAGGCGTTAACACTTTCGCAACTGGACTAAAAATCTTAGAGCATTAAACCAACCGGAGCGGCCATTGACAGGCGTTCCCCTCTGTCGAAAATATATGACCAGTGGTCATACACATGGACTGACGTTTATCTTTCGTAGCTATTTTCACGTTACGTATACATTTGACGTTCCCCTCCCCCGCAAAAATCGGCAGACTTTTTATGTATAGAAAATGAGACACGGCGGCTCTTGTTGGTTGAATGCTCTAAGCTAAAAATGGAACAATTCACCAGAAACCGACAGAATAGGGATGATGACTAAACATTTTTTATGATGTCATTCGAACCAGTTTTTGGAGAGGAACAAATGTTTTTATGGGAGTAACTACAATTAAAGAACATAAATACCCAAAAAAATGAGACAAAGATTTACCTCGCTGGCGGTAGCGAAAAACGCTCCATACTAATAGACAGCTAATTGTGACGTCACAATATTGTTAGTACAAAGTATCGTAGTATGGAAAATCAGGTAAATTGTTGTTTCGGTCGCGAAATACTGCGTTTAAGTACATAGTTGTCATACAATTTTGTTTCTATAAAAGCGCAAGGATTCTATTGGTAACTTTAAATTTACTCTTGGACAATAAAAAGAAATGCATATTTTTTCTTAACTGTCAAGGTTCATATCTTTTTACGATTTTAATCATATTTTATAATGTATACTTTATTACGATAATTCGATGGTTTACTATACATTTAGCATCACTACGTTATCAATTTGAACGTCACTACTGACATTGGTTAGGACAAAGTAGTTGTATCATCGTATGGAAAATCATATAAATACAAACTAACCAAACACGTGCCTAAACCCCCCCCCCCCCCCCCCCCCCCTCCAACCCCGCATAATGGCAATGGCCGCCATTCTGTGGGGCCATTTTGAGGCGCTACTTAAACTTGTATCGTTTTTTCGTTCGCTGGTTCATACCCATTCATTGCCGTCTTTTTGACCTTACACAGCGTTCGTTTAATTATGATAATTATCGTGATCATTATCATTGACAATTATCCTTTCGACCCCTGGTGAAACGGTCATGTCAGGCAAGTACTTAGACAGGTAGGAAACTTACCCAGCTGGAAGTTGCTTTCCACTTGATAGTATTGTTTGAGCAAATCGTGGACCGCTGCCTTCATTCTGCCTCGAATGCCGTTCCTATATAGAAAACATAATTGAGTAAGTATAATACTACATAGAAAACATTTTAGACGGTAAATAATAGTACATTACTACCGAGGCGGGGTTGCCGGCCGAGTACATATAGACGGCCGAGTGTAGGGAGGTCGGATAGTTAAGAGGCTGGCAACCCCTTTTCACGCCGAGGTATGAAAAGTGCTCTCCTCAAACATGCAATGCAATAAATTAAAATAAAACTCCAATCAAACTTTTTCATGGCTGAACGCCGTGATCCTGTGCCACAAATTGTGGAATGGAAATTAAAAAGACCATCTTGCAGGCCTAGGCCTCCAATTTTGTATGCAATGCCATTACGGATCTCTCGTCTCGCTGCGCCCGAAACGTGACACTTCGAAGCCCATTATGGAGAACACAACGTCAATATTTCATTGCATGTTTGAGAAAAGTATATAGTAGGGTAACATACACTTTTCTTTATGTAAATTATCATCTTGTATTTTTATCTGAATAAACAAGTCCAACTGAAAACGATAATATATATATATATATATATTTTTTTTTTTTTTTTTGGACCTGACTGTTGCTATAATAGGACGGAGCCAATATAGCGGTCGAACTGCGTGGTTGGAGGGTGGCCTGGGGAACATCCAGGGGAAGCCTCCGGCACGAGCACGCGGGGAAGGGTCTTACCTGTATCGCTGTACCAAGAGAACTAGAGCCTGTGTGCTCATGAAGAAGACATCTCGGTCGGCGCGCTTCGGCAGAGACGCGGCGTGGCTGTAACAAAACCGAGTGTTATTCGACATACGTACATTCAAGCCTGTTCTAGGCGTGTAGGTTTATTCTACTGCCCGCCTAGCGGGCTGAGCCGGTCTGAGCAAACATTACGAGTGCCTACCAGGTGGGTTCTTGGGTTGTGTTAAGTTTTCAGTAATTGTGGATTTAGAGAGAATTCCAGTAATTTTAGTGACTACTAATATGAAAAAAATAGTAAAAACTATCCTATATTTTAATCCAGGCTATAATCTTCGTGCCAAATTTCATCGAAATCGCTTAAGCCGTTTAAGCGTGATTGAGTAAGAAACATTCGAACTTTTGCATTTATAATAGCTGTTTTTTTTCTGTGTAACGGATATATCAAACTATATAACTCTTAAAAATCCAACAAAATATCCGACATAAAAAAATACTAAATTAGCTCCTAGGAAAAAGTATTAATAAATGTTTGGAACTAATAGTTTTTTATGATATTTTTATTTTATATTTTAATACTAAGACGGTTGTAGCTTCGTATTTTTTTGAGATACGCGAATGAAATCGATTTTTTTTGGAGTTATAATAACTTTTGAGGCTTCAACCCTATTGTCACTTACTGGTCAATGACGCTAGCGATCTGCTGGCTTGGGAATTGCGCCAGAACGCTGGTGATGTTTCTCTCATATAGCGCCATTAATTTGCGCACTTTCTTTTCTACCGCGACCGGTATACGACCCGATGTGGACGACAGTACCTGTTCACAAATAATAAAAATAATTTCATTCATTCATAGATTCACGCCTTTATTCCCAAAAGGGATAGGAAGAGCGAATGAAACTTAGTTAAATATCATCCTCCTAGCGTTATTCCCGGTAGTTCTCCTAAAAGGAGCCCGGGGTCCGCTTTGACACCTAATCCCAAGATTTGGCATAGGCACTAGTTTTACGAAAGCGACTGCCATCTGACCTTCCAACCCAGAGGGGAATCTGAACGAATTAAAGAAACATGTTATCTATTGAAAATCTAAGCCCTGCTGAAACGAAGTGCACCCAACGGCTTTTTCTTTTTTGGTCGTTGATGTCTTTTACTTTTCTTCTTTACTCGTGACGGCGTCCTATTGGTCAAATTCATAATAGTTCAGTAAAGGCGCCGCGTGATTGGTCGAATTTATTTTAGCCGTCTACACAGTTGTAAAATATTGAGTTGAGACCTCAATAGTAAAAAGCACGTGATTGTAGTTCGGTGTAAGTCTTAACTCAAACATTAAAGCCGACGAGTATAAAATAGTTATTTGTGTCACAAGGGAGCAAAATAGTATATTTACGGCGAGGGCGGTGTATTGAATCCTGAACGTAGCGAGGGATCCTACAATAGAATCCTGAGCGTAGCGAGGTATTCTAACGTAGGATCCTGAGCGTAGTGAGGGATACAAGTGTTTACGCCCGAGACGAAAATAATTTTGCTACCGAGTGACACATACTATTTTTCACACCGACTATGAGGAAATTAAAAAAAAGCTTTTGTTAAAATATATCTAAATTATCTTAATTTTTATTACTAATTTTTAAACATTACGAAATATTTATAAATTATTATACAACTTTGTTAGAGTTAAAACTTGACATATGTTCGTTTTGAATCGACTACGATGAAATTACAATCGATTATTTTATTAACATCTATGTTCAATTGGCACATTGCGTACAAATGCTCCAATGCCAATGTATAAATTGAAAAAGTAGCTTGAACAGAAAAGTAGCGTTTTGGTCCCTCTCGTCGTGGAGCAAAACTTACTTTTCCGAATGAAAGGTGTGAAAAAATATTTAACTCACCTCTTGTAACTCCAGTAGAGGCAGTGACGGGTCACGGAGGCTTTGCATGAACTTCTCGACGATTTCCCGCGAGCGAGGCGTGTTGTATGGCTCGGGGAGGCAGTAACCTGGCGGAAAAAAATATCACATTGAAATTATCAAGTATTGATTTTCTGGGCAAGCAAATTAATATGCATCTGGATATTTCACCGAACTAGTTTCATATCCAATTTTGACGACCGCTTTAGCCTAGTTGGTAGTGACCCTGCCTACGAAGCAAGAGGTCCTGGGTTCGAATCCCGGTAAGGGCAAAAATTTGTGTGATAAGCATGAATATTTGTTTCTGAGTCATGGATGTTTTCTATGTATTTAAGTATTTATATCTATTATATATATCGTCGTTACCATAATTTGTTTACCAAGTTTAATTCGTTTACCATTCGAATCGCTCGCCTCTGCAACGGTCTCCCCGTTAAAATCCGTCAGTCTCCGACCAGATTCGCGTTGAAAAGATCTTTACGCAAGTTGTTTGCTACCAGAGTCGTAAATTCTTAGTGTTTCTGTTCTCTATTTTCGTCTGTATGTATATGTTGCAGGGAAATGGTCAAAACAGAGATTTGATCAAATCTCTAAGGGATGATCAAATCACGCAGGATGTTAAAATGGCCAATCCATTTTATAATGTACCTAATACAAATCAGTAATTTGATCAAATCTCTGAATCTGTTTAGTGAAATGACGAAATCGGACAAAAAAGGCAACTCGTTTTTTCATTTCACTAGACTTGTTTAGTGATTTGATAAAATCCCTGAAACGCGTCAGTGAGTTGACGAAACTAACGCGATAAAGATTTTTCCGCTCTTTTATAAAAAAATAACCACGAAGACGGTGGCGGAAGCAGAGCTCCCGCCACCATCTTCTAACCTATCCGCCATCCGAGTCTAAGTCCCAGAACCGTTTAAATGACTAATGAATTAGGAGCCAATATCTGCGAGTTAGTTTCATCAATTCACTGACGCGTTTCAGGGATTTATCAAATCACTAAACAAATCTAGTGAAATGAAAAAACGAGTTGCCTTGTTTGTCCGATTTCGTCATTTCACTAAACAGATTCAGAGATTTGATCAAATGACTGATTTGTATTAGGTATATGATAAAATGGATTCGCCATTTTAACATCCTGCGTAATTTGATCATATCCCTTAGGGATTTGTTCAAATCTCTGTTTTGGCCATTTCACTGCGACATATATATATTATAGGTATTTATATGTATTTGAATGTATATTATTAATTTGTCTATTGTCGTTATTTATTATGTATGCATATCCACTGTGTGTTTATATCTGTAGTTGCACCGCCCACAATTTGTCTACTTTGCCCAAAGGTTGACTGTTAGAGAATGCTTACGGCATTAAGTCCGCCTTTTGTACGATAAGTTGTTCTTTTGTGCAATAAATATTAAATAAATAAATAATAATTAAGCGGCAATTACACTTCGTCGGTCGCCGCATGCTGCATGCGGCGAACGCAAAAGTGTAAAGAACACGTTAGTCGGCCGCATTCGGTGATCGACAGCTGCCAACGCTTAGTAGGCGGACAGACTAATGTGAAGACGACGTTTGTTGGCCTAAGTGTTTAAATTGAATTCGGCGACCGCATTAGGTGAACGACGAAGTGTAATTGCCGCATTATATTTTTTGACAAAAAAAACGGCCAAGTGCGCGAATTTCGTGCAATGAACGGTTCTTTAACAAAATACAAACATCAAATTTCGTTGAAACTATAATACAAGCACTGTTTTATATTACTTGATCCCATAGTTCGAAAGTTAGCGGACACGGGCACAATTTTACTTTTTTTTTTTCAAAGGTTGGTAGACAATGCTTACGGCATTAAGTCCGCCTTTTGTACGATAAGTTGTTCTTTTGTGCAATAAAGATTAAATAAGTAAATAAATACGTTTACATGATTTTTAAGACGCTGGGCGATTATCTCCGAATCATCAACGTCACCATAATCATCTTTCAGCCGAAAGATGTTACCACGGTTATATCATGTCTACTCTGAGATATGGTATAATAATGTGGGGAAACTCTGTCGACGCCGACCGTGCTTTTGTCGCCCAAAAAAAGTGCATCAGAACCCTTTGTGGAGTAAACAAAAGGGAATCTTGCAAGCCTTTATACATAAAACTTCATTTGTTGACCCTTCCTTGCCTTTATATATACGAGATAGCGGTTTTCGTAAAACTCCATACGGAATTATTCACGTTTGTTACTGATAAGGAAACAACTAGGCAACATAGACGATATAGGTTAGCATTACCAAGTAGCAACAAACTGGTACTCAGAAAGAAAAGTGCTAACAACATGTGTGTTAAAATCTTCAACAAAATACCAGCTGAACTTAAAACATTACCACATAATATATTTAAAACAAAGTTGAGATTATTATTAGTTGACAATTGTTTTTATAGTATAAATGACTTTTTGACATACAAATTCTAAAAAAGACGTCCATTGCTGGACATAGGCCTCCCCCAAAGAGTGCCACAAAGACCGTCTTCGTGGCACCGCAGACAGCACACAAATAAGGTCGAGTTTTCCCTCTGGGTTGGAAGGTCAGGTGGCAGTCACTTTTGCCAAACTAGTGCCTTTGCCAAATCCGGGAATAACGCTAGGAAGATGGAATCAAAATAAGGCTGAGAATCTTTACGTTTAAATAGTTATGTTGGATCTTAAATAGGTATTTCTGGGTCATTGGCAGATTTAGGTACGCGTCTTTTAAGGGCTATAAAGCCTAATTTTTGGTTGAACTCTGAATCTGTATAAACGGCTCCGCCTCTCCTATTATTATATGCGATGAAAACATATTTTTCACACCTTTCATTCGGAAAAGTAAGTTTTGCTCCACGACGAGAGGGACCAAAACGCTACTTTTCTGTTCAAGCTTATTTTTTAATTTATACATTGGCATTGGAACATTTGTACGCAATGTGCCAATTGAACACAGATGTTAATAAAATAATCGATTGTAATTTCATCGTAGTCGATTCAAAACGAACATATTTCAAGTTTTAACTATAACAACGTTGCATAAAAATTTATAAATATTTCGTAATATTTAAAAATTAGTAATAAAACTTAAGATAATTTAGATATATTTTAACAATAGCTTTTTTTAAATTTCCTCATAGTCGGTGTGAAAAATAGTATGTGTCACTCGGTAGCAAAATTATTTTCGTCTCGGGCGTAAACACTGTATCCCTCACTACGCTCAGGATCCTACGTTAGAATCCCTCGCTACGCTCAGGATTCTATTGTAGGATCCCTCGCTACGTTCAGGATTCAATACACCGCCCTCGCCGTAAATACACTATTTTGCTCCCTTGTGACACAAATAACTATTATATAAACATAAGCCCGTAACTATTGCCCAATGAAAATACGATTTTTGTTTTACTGCCTGACAATAACCCGTCTATACTAGAAATAAGTAGTCAAATCTCGTACTCACCAGCAAGAATGTTCTCCAGTATAGCCCTGTACTTAATGTGCTGCTGGTTGAGTTTCTCGGAGAGATTCGGGTTGTCCTCGTGGTTGAATTGGCCTTTGTAGTGCTGGGCGGTGGTCACGAGACTTGGGTCGTCCAGTTCTGAAATATAAGAATGATTAAAAAGTGAACAGGCAAGACGACTCATGTTTAAATTGATAACGTAGTGATGCTAAATGGATACTAAACCATCAAATTATCGTATTAAAGTATACATTATAAAATATAATTAAAATCGTAAAAAGATATGAACCTTGAAACTTAAGATTTTTTTTTTATTGTCCAAGAGTCAATTTAAAGTTACCAATGGAATCCTTACGCTTTTATAGAAACAACTATGTACTTAAACGCAGTATTTCGCGACCGAAACAACAATTTACTTGATTTTCCATACAACGATACTTTGTACTAACAATACTGTGACGTCACAATTAACTGTCTATTAGTATGGAGCGTTTTTCGCCAGCGAGGTAAATCTTTGTCTCATTTTTTTGGGTATTTATGTTCTTTAATTGTAGTTACTCCCATACAAACATTTGTTCCTCTCCAAAAACTGGTTCGAATGACATCATAAAAAAATCTTAGTTGTCATCCCTATTATCGTTAAGGCGCCGTAGGTTCAGCGAAGTTAAGCGAACAGAGTTTTTGAAACAATATAATGCGTCTGTTTATAGTAATATGGTTTTAAAAAAATACGAATAGTCATCTTGAGGCTTTTCTACAAGGAGATCAGTGAATCAAACATGAATA
This sequence comes from Epinotia demarniana, assembly GCA_945867215.1. Lineage (NCBI taxonomy): Eukaryota > Metazoa > Arthropoda > Insecta > Lepidoptera > Tortricidae > Epinotia > Epinotia demarniana. Next base: position 7,389,349 of record OX244286.1, read on the forward strand.
AGCAATTTTCGCTCGATAGAAAAAAATCACGAACATAGATCTAAAAGGGTCCGAAATACACTTAGAATATTCGTAACAAATTATGCACAAAATTAAAATGGCTTCTAAAAACCGGCAATATAATGTTTGAGAGAAATCATCTAATCTAAAAATCTAAGGACACACACTCTACAACACCCTCCCTCCACCTTAGAGCAGATGTGGTTAGAACTACAAATCCGTGGTGTGGGACGACTTGCGATAGGAACCGCTTATAGGCCCGAGTCTGTATCGGTCGAAAAGGCCATCGACGCGCTCAAGGACTGTCTTGATATGTTGGCATCACATAAAACCGTTTTTCTACTCACCGATTTTAACAGTAATTTTAACACACCAAAAAATTCAAACACAATAAAATTAAATACTTTTTTAACTCAACGTTGCTTAGAACAATTAGTACAGGAGCCCACCCGGGTCACGAAAGATAACTCTTCCTTATTGGATTTAGTTATTACAGACAGCCCTGCCACCTGTAAAAAAATATGTGTACATCGGCGATGATTCTTGCCGAACTGGCAATTGTGAAACCAAAAGAAACCCCGCAGTATGTTTACAAACGGCTCCTGGGACAGATCGATGTGGAAAAATTTAATATAGACCTCCGACTAACACCGTGGGAGGAGATAAAAAAAATTGCGGATGTCAACAGTAAAGTGAAAACATTTAACCAATGGCTCTGTAACATATTTGATATACACGCTCCGATACGTAAGCTAAGAACTGATTGTAAGTCACACCCGTGGATCACCGATACTATTAAAACTATGATGAGTTTACGGGACGAAGCTATGAAAAAAGCGCACAAAACGAAAAATGATTCAAATCGTAACTATTACAAAAGTCTGCGGAACTACACAACAGCAGCCCTTGAACGAGAAAAAAATTCTTACTTCACTTTCTACGTCAATAAAAACAAATCCAATCCAAAACAAATGTGGAAGCACCTCAAAAGCTCTTCTTGCTTAGGTAATACAGACAACCTCGCAGTGCCACCGCATCTTAGTGACCCAGATAAAATAAATAGTTATTTCTTGACGATTCCAGGGAACCCCGATACTGTTCGTGAAGTTCAAGATTTCTTTGAAAACGAAACCCCCTACGACCGGTCGTTTAGCATAAAACCATACACGGAAAGCCAAATTAGTAAAATCATTATGTCGATACAAACGAATGCGAGTGGAAATGATGATATCACAATAGACATGATCCGGCTTACATTAGATGTAACTCTTCCAGTAATTGTGGATATTATTAACACATCGATTATGCAAGACACCTTCCCGGAGGCATGGAAACTGGCTAAAGTTAAACCTATACCTAAGTCCAGTAAGACCGAGAGTTACAAAGAATTAAGACCAATTAGCATTCTACCGGTGCTTTCCAAAGTATTGGAAAGGGTTGTTAATGAACAGCTTGCAAGGTTCCTGGAAGATAACAATTTACTGCCAATCACACAGTCTGGGTTCCGAGGAAAGCACGGCACCGCAACTGCTCTAGCTGAAGTCGCAGACGAAATAATTACGTCATCAGACAAGGGCATGGGAACCGTTCTCGTGCTGTTGGATTTTTCCCGGGCTTTCGACTGCCTTAATCCTACGTTATTACTGGCTAAAATGGCGTATTATGGTATTTCCAAACGGACGTGTAAATGGTTTCAATCGTTTCTCACAGGTCGAAGACAATATGTGGAAATACCAGCGGATCAGGGCGTATTAGCAAAATCAAAAATATGTAACATCAGTCGGGGAACGCCGCAAGGATCAATCCTAAGTCCTTTAATTTTCATTTTATACACAGCAGACCTGATAAAACAATTAAAATACTGTAAGGTGCATTTATACGCTGACGACACCCAAATACATTATTCTTTCTTTCCACATAACCTGGGCGAGGCCCTAATTAAAATAAATGAAGACTTAGATAGAATAACTAATTGGTCTTCGGATAATAATTTGGTACTAAACCCGGCTAAATCGCAGTTTGTCGTAATGGGAAACAAGTGGCAACGCTTAAAAATCGTAGAAAAAGATCCCAAAGTCTATGTCGGAAAGGAACCTATCTTGCAAGTAGAAAACGCAAAAAATCTCGGAATGATCATGGACGGAGAGTTGCGTTATGTGGAATATATTGAGACTAAGATAAGGAATTGTTTTTACAGGCTTAAAGTTCTATATAATATTCGGAAATATCTCACGGAAAAAGTTCGCGAAATCCTCGTTGAATCGCTAGTGCTATCGCAACTAAACTATGGGGACATAGTTTACGGACCACGACTTTTGGCGAAAACAAAAAGGTATATCCAACGCGTGCAAAATGCCTGCGCACGTTTTTGTTATGAGGTACCCAAACGTGCTCATATTACACCGTTCCTTAATGAAAGGAAGATCTTAAATATGGAAAACAGGAGACAACTACATCTGGCGTATACAGTAAGAAAAGTGATTGAATATCAGAAGCCTTATTACTTGTATGAAAAATTAAAATGGGTCGAAAATACACGGGTTAGAACGCTACGAAAAAGTACAAAACTAGTTATCCCAAAGCATAAAACCAAATTTTTCAGAGGGGGTTTTAAATACGCATCTGCCAAGATTTGGAATGACTTGCCGCCGCCATTGCGAGAGCCCATGTCATTACCTATATTCAAGAAGTCACTCAGAACACACCTACTAAACAATCAAACTCAACTTTAACCCCCGCCATACGCTAACAAGACAACACAGCAATATAATATTAATATATAATAATCACACACACACACACACACACACACACACACATTCACACACATACACACACACACGCACACACCTGTCACAAAAATCATGTTGTCATAAATTTACCATTTTATTTTATTTTATTTTCTACTTTATTAACTTTAAAAAAAAAAAACTTTATTATTAAATCTTCATACTGTCTTACCGTACTTACTGTCATACATACAGACTCTTAACTACTTATGTTATACTAAACAAGAACTGTACGCGATATACGCTGCGACCGGCCCTCTTCCCAGGGACCGGTCTGAAAACCAGCGCTGGGTATTAACTTAACCCAGCATCAGAGGCGGCTCGCCCTAAGGAGCGCTGGTGCAGTGAACTCCCATAAATAATTATAACTAAATTATACTCATTAATCTCATTATTAATATTACTATTTAAAATCCACTTAAAATACGACTGTACCAATACCAATAAAATAATTACCTTTACACATTACAAGATCATAGGTAGGCGCTATACCCATCATCCTACCGTATCATTTCATCGGTAACGCGCCAAGCGGAGCGCTCACCATTGCGCTCCTAAGAAAAAAGACTCAGTACATTTCTTAATACGAAATCCAATAAGAGTGAAAGAGATAGTTCGCCACAGTCCTGCGCGTGAAACAGAAGATTTTCTATGAAAAATAAGCCAAATTCGGAGCGCCGCTCACGCCACGTTGCCGGTTAATTTTGCCGCGCGACAGCGAAAGTGATTGCGCGCGACGTTGCGACTCCTATATAAACAAACACTGGTCAACTTAAATGCATGCGCGCGAATGCAAATTCGGGTATTTTAAAATTATTTATCATTTAATACGTGTTGAAATAGCCTGTACTTATCAGTTACTACTTGTGAGTGTTAAAATGGATAATTATAATGTGGTGTTCATTAAAAAGTGTGCAAAAACGTTACAAATCCGGCTTGAATTGAAGGCTAAGGGACAAGGGACCTTGACCTTAGGCAAACATGAACGACGAGAACCAAAACATTTACGCGTGTGTTTAAATCCGAACAATATGTGAAAACACCGTAGTTGTGTGGTTGTGATGAGAGTAACAAACTATTTTACGGGGTATTCGCAGGGCACTAGATTCCACGTAAGTACCGAAAGTCTATACGCGAGTTCAATGACCGCGTTGACAAAAACAGGCATATTTTACGAAGGTTAACAGATTGTGTAGTATTATGTGGTGCATTTCAAATTGCTTTAAGGGTGCACGGATGAGTCTTCGGAATCCTGGAATCTGCTAACGTCATATATTTTCATTGTTTTATTTCAAGTGAACACCCATACAATTTAGTCACGAGCCGCCTCTGCCCAGCATATGCTGAGATTGGGACCCATTGCCCAACTTAACCAATTTCAAATGTATGATAAGTATTCCTCCTTCTTTATGTTTAATTAGTTTTTAGTTTTAAGCTCTATGTAATGTCTAGGTTAAGTTTGTGGCAATAAAGATATTTATTATTATTTATTTATTTATTATTATCAGTGATTACTTTTTTAATTATTTAAACTGCCAAAAAAATAAAATTAAAAAACATGATATCCGCGCTTCCGAGCACGCACTTCCATCTCGCTCACGCTTATGCTAGGTGAGAGAGTAACAAGCCATATTGAGCTTGAGTTGGCTTTGTAGCAGCTGCAGATACGCGGCTCATCCCGTATATAAACTTCCATACAGGGTGAGTCACGTTTCTCTGCACCTGACTGTATACAGTGCTGAACTGAATGACTCACCAAGTGTGCCGATCAGCGACCCCATCTCCAAGACGGCTCCAGGTCTGAGACTCCAGGTGACCTTGCCGGACTCGGGGGCGGAGAGTGTCATCACCATTTTCATCACCTGATGACGAATACATCAGTCAGTTCACAGTCATATCTTTCCGCAATACAGTTGAATCGAGTGAAAATATCGAAAGATTAAATCCAACAATTAGCTTCGTCAATTATTAATAACCCAAATTCAATTATAAGCACAACTAATACTACAACCACCGCGACCGGCGTCTCGGTCAGTGACTCACCTCGATCTCGGCGTAGGGCTGTCCCTTGTCCACGTGTCCCCCGTCCTCTATGAGACAGTTGATGAGCTTCCCCGCGGACGGGGCCCTCAGCTGGTGTCATAGACAACCACCGGGACCGGCGTCTCGGTCAGTGACTCACCTCGATCTCGGCGTAGGGCTGTCCCTTGTCCACGTGTCCCCCGTCCTCTATGAGACAGTTGATGAGCTTCCCCGCGGACGGGGCCCTCAGCTGGTGTCATAGACAACCACCGGGACCGGCGTCTCGGTCAGTGACTCACCTCGATCTCGGCGTAGGGCTGTCCCTTGTCCACGTGTCCCCCGTCCTCTATGAGACAGTTGATGAGCTTCCCCGCGGACGGGGCCCTCAGCTGGTGTCATAGACAACCACCGGGACCGGCGTCTCGGTCAGTGACTCACCTCGATCTCGGCGTAGGGCTGTCCCTTGTCCACGTGTCCCCCGTCCTCTATGAGACAGTTGATGAGCTTCCCCGCGGACGGGGCCCTCAGCTGGTGTCATAGACAACCACCGGGACCGGCGTCTCGGTCAGTGACTCACCTCGATCTCGGCGTAGGGCTGTCCCTTGTCCACGTGTCCCCCGTCCTCTATGAGACAGTTGATGAGCTTCCCCGCGGACGGGGCCCTCAGCTGGTGTCATAGACAACCACCGGGACCGGCGTCTCGGTCAGTGACTCACCTCGATCTCGGCGTAGGGCTGTCCCTTGTCCACGTGTCCCCCGTCCTCTATGAGACAGTTGATGAGCTTCCCCGCGGACGGGGCCCTCAGCTGGTGTCATAGACAACCACCGGGACCGGCGTCTCGGTCAGTGACTCACCTCGATCTCGGCGTAGGGCTGTCCCTTGTCCACGTGTCCCCCGTCCTCTATGAGACAGTTGATGAGCTTCCCCGCGGACGGGGCCCTCAGCTGGTGTCATAGACAACCACCGGGACCGGCGTCTCGGTCAGTGACTCACCTCGATCTCGGCGTAGGGCTGTCCCTTGTCCACGTGTCCCCCGTCCTCTATGAGACAGTTGATGAGCTTCCCCGCGGACGGGGCCCTCAGCTGGTGTCATAGACAACCACCGGGACCGGCGTCTCGGTCAGTGACTCACCTCGATCTCGGCGTAGGGCTGTCCCTTGTCCACGTGTCCCCCGTCCTCTATGAGACAGTTGATGAGCTTCCCCGCGGACGGGGCCCTCAGCTGGTGTCATAGACAACCACCGGGACCGGCGTCTCGGTCAGTGACTCACCTCGATCTCGGCGTAGGGCTGTCCCTTGTCCACGTGTCCCCCGTCCTCTATGAGACAGTTGATGAGCTTCCCCGCGGACGGGGCCCTCAGCTGGTGTCATAGACAACCACCGGGACCGGCGTCTCGGTCAGTGACTCACCTCGATCTCGGCGTAGGGCTGTCCCTTGTCCACGTGTCCCCCGTCCTCTATGAGACAGTTGATGAGCTTCCCCGCGGACGGGGCCCTCAGCTGGTGTCATAGACAACCACCGGGACCGGCGTCTCGGTCAGTGACTCACCTCGATCTCGGCGTAGGGCTGTCCCTTGTCCACGTGTCCCCCGTCCTCTATGAGACAGTTGATGAGCTTCCCCGCGGACGGGGCCCTGAGCTTGGACGGGTCCTTCTCCTTCTCGAACACCACCGTCTGGTTGCCGATGACGATGCGGTACTTGTCCACCTCGTCCTTGAGGTAGGTCGTGTAGGAGGCGCCGTCGACGGAGAGGAGAGTGCCTTGAAATAGCGTTATGTTAATTTTACCAGCACAAAGAACCTTAAATGTTTCAAATTCCCTTCGGTCTTTTCCCGGTCTTTTAGGTCTACGAACCACAATTGATTACCCCGTATCCCGAGTAGCTTCCCCACAAGATTCAACCTTGGTATTTCCGTTTCCTTTCGGTCTTTTCACGGTCTACTCTGTCTTCCAATCGTGTCTTACAATATATTAATCGTAGCAACATTCCTAACACAATACACCCGTGGTCTTTGCGTTAACCTTCGGTCTTTTCACGGTGTACTCTGTCTTCCAACCGTGCCTTACAATATATTATTATTAGAAACATTCCTAAAAAAATACACGTGTGGTCTTTCCGTTTCCCTTCGGTCTTTTCACGGTCTACTCTGGGTAGTCAATGTGACCTATTAGACTAGCATCCTGACTACATTCTCAACAAGATACACCCATGGTCTTTCCGTTGCCTTTCGGTCTTTCGAAGGTCTACTCGGCCTACTCACTGTCACCTTTTAGAATAGCATCCTGACTACAATTCCATCTAAATGCACCCTCGGTCTTTTCAGTTTGACTCGGTCTTTCTACGGTCTACTCATCATATAATTAATTTTATGTATTGTAGAAGCACCCCCTATACAAAGAACCCACAATTATTCAAGTTCCTCCCGGTCTTCTCCCAGTCTACTCGATCTCCGAACCACAATTTATCAACTACACATCCAGGTTACATTCCCAACAAGATCCACCCAGGTCTTTCCGTTTCCCTTCGGACTTCTCCCGGTCTACTCACCCCCATCGGTCAGTTTGTGGACCTCCAGCTCCTTGAAGCTCCCGTTCATGGCCAGGAAGTAGGTCGTGGGTCCAGACTTGCACGCTTGCAGCCGATACTTGCTCCCGCTGTTGATCAGCTCCACTTCCACGTTGTTTGAAAGCTGGCTGGAGCCTTGAATTTGGCCCCTGAGCAGAAAGTTGGATATGAATAGGTTAGCTCAATAAAATACCTAGAAATTCACTTGACAGTTAGGGATGATGAATCATAGTCAAATCAGTAACTTTCATAAAACTTTGTAATTGCTCTGTCTGTAATTAATTTGTAGAGACAAGGTTTTTTTTATTGAGTTCTATGTCTGTTGGTACTCTATGTGTACCCCGTATAAATTTGTTTATGCGAATGTTTGTTTTCTAAATAAACTAAAAAAATAATAAAGGAACAGAACATGTTATGTTAGCAGTCTTTACTACTAATAACTGCTCGAATGTGCAAATTAGGACTCTGATTGTACATCATCAGCCTATGTCCAGCAAAGGACGGAAAGACGTCCACTGGTGGACATAGGCCCCCAAAGAGTGCCACAATGACCGGTCCTACGCCTGCAACCAGCGGACTCCAGCGACCATTGCCAGGTCATCAGTCAGGTCAGTATTTTGTTACTATACTATCATAAAGGGTGACGAATTGTGGGAACAGGACACGTCTGTTGCGCTCTCTGTTGCACTTACCTGCCACGATTGGTGGGATAGAGAGCCAGTCCAACTTGTGGGGGTTACCCACGCTACACCTCCCGGACTCTCTCCTGACTGTACCTTAGTTGAGTAAACATTTATGAAGGGACACTTACTTCTCCAGTCCACTCTTAAAGTCCTGGAAGTGTGTGGTGATGATGCTGTCCGCTATGAGGATGGAGCCGCAGATCACACCCAACATGATGTCAGGCTTCTCTGATTGTACCTGGTTGAGCAAAAATCATGTTTAAAAAGAGGCTTGACGTTATTTTTTTGTATCTAAGCAAAGACCTAGATATGTTGCCCCAAGTACTATAAACAGGGAAACCCCTACCCCGAAAGTGTACTTTCCCGGAAAATATACCTTCTACGAAAGTGCACATTCTGGGAAAGTGCACCTATTGACAAAGTGTACATATCGGGAAGTGCACTTTTAGAGACGGTGTACGTTCCGGGAAAATGATCATTCAAAAACAAATGATTTCATAAGATTTTTCAAAAAACCCAACTGCTTTTTGAAAATTTTATAGTTTATGTCACTCCCACGATTAAGAGGAATCCAACGACACCTCATATGTCGAAATCGGTCAAACGGTTTAGGCGGCAGGGCGTGCCAAAGAATATGCCACATACATACATACATACGCTCGAAAAACATAACCCTCCTCTCCTTCGGGCAGTCGGGTAAAAATGCACCTTTACAGAAAGTGCACATTTCGGGAAAGTGTTTTACGAGCCTAACCCGAACAGTAGTGGTGTTATTGTGGCGGCGGTACCTTCTGCAAACTCTTCAAATATTCTCGAAGGTTTCTCAGGAAGCAAATAGTTTCCAGAAAAATTCCCGCGAACACTTCAACCTTGAAATGATCTCCATCCTGAGATTTTCCTAAAGGAACACATGATACTTCAAAAAAAGACATCAGTACTATAACATACCCTCTCAGCGATAAGTGCGTCCAACCAGCTGGTGTCTATGTCGTTATTCTGGAAAGAAGGCGTCTCGAGCAGCGTTATGAGGTATTCCACGGTCGTTCGGAAGTCACCGCGGATGCTTAGCTCCTTTAGAGCGATTACTAGGTTCCTGGAGACAAACACGGTAAAATTAAAAGGTACGAGTATGACCTTAACCTTTCGCGCTTTGCACACATTAAACAATAACTTTTCGCGTCTAACGCAAGTAATACAATACCATATCTTCGTTAACAACTTGCTGGTACATTGTCAAATAGTTAGTAGCAGCCAAGGTAGCCAAATATTTCGGTACAGTTCTTTATTACTGTATGAATAAGGGTGTTACGGAATATGGCTGCTAACTATATGACGCCGACTGTACGTCAGTCATCTCAGACCACAACCATTGTGGACTGAAATTAACCGGCACACATAAGTTAATAAGAAAAATATCGCGATATTGAATAGTAATATGATGTTTTGTCTACTCTCAGTCTGACAGCAGTCTGCTCATTATACTCAGGATTTATTAACGGTCTTTTCTGTCTACCAACATCCTCGCGGGCAATTCGCAGTGTTTTCGATCTACTGACAATGTTCGGGCCCGTGTGAAAGGCCCTAAAACTACTCATATGGCAACACCGGCGGATTGTAAAAAAAGTAAATGTCACTTGCATATAGCTCTCTTGTTTTACGTCGTTTTGCAAGACACACTTCTTTCTTCCCGGTTGTTAATACGAAAATAAGTGGTAAATTCAGATGCTAGTCCGGTGTTCAGATACCTTATTTGTGCACTCGAGCACCAGTAGTGAAATTTTTGTAAGATAGTGACTCCGCGCGGAAGAAGTTCCTCGTGTTGGGATTGGGGCTTCGGCTCCCCGAGGACTCCGGCAGCCAGGGTCTTGACTTTGGCTCGACCTCTTGACCTTACTGACGGTAACTGACTGCATTGTAGCGAAAACTCTCATCCATGCCTGTGCCCAGCAGTGGGACGTATAAAGGCTGATGTATTATATTATTATTATGTGGTTATTTATAGGTCCCACGAATCGTGAGGCATCAAAGGACCCCCTCAGGGCGCTTTAAAAAGACAATGTTCTCAGTCTACCCATCGTCTAATCGCGGTCTACTCGCGGTCATTTCGGTCTACTAGTGGTCTTTCGGTCTTTTCACAGTCAGTCTCTCGATACTCACTCCCTAGCTTGCTCCCTGGTCTCGCCCCACGAGAAGCAGTGCCCGAACTGCGAGTCGGCGAACTCGTGTAACCCTCCCGACGCCGCCACGCTAAAGTAGCCCCACACGTTCTTCGACGACCGGAAGTTCAGCTCTTGCACCGTACCGGAAGACGGCTTGAAACCTGACCAACATATGTATACGTTAATAATGTTCTACTCTTCAAAAACGCTATTGTCCACTAGAAACCCCAGGAAAACAAGTTTCTGGCAAAAATTACAAGCTTTTATTGCCGACTGTACTCTTCTGTATACCACCATGCGCGGCGCTTCGCCGGACGCGGTAGCGTCCGGCGAAGCGCCATAACCGAACATTATAATTTTTTCCTATTTCTTTAAAAAAATATTCCCCTGGGTGATCGGGGTCAGGTGATTATTTATTTATTTATTTGACACACCAACAAAATACAAGGCTTATACATTTACACGGAGGGATGTAGAGAAGAACCAACTCCTGCCTGTATCTCAATAACAGGTGTGCAACAGTTTGCAAATTGAGCAAGAAGGGCAGTAATATTATTCTAACAGATTAAATGTAGTACTGTGACACAAATTACACTAAAATCTATAATAAGATTGCATAGTAAAATTTGAATAAACAATAAACAGCAAGCAACATAGGTACTATGGGTGTAGTATTTTACATTTCCATACAAATACAAATACAAATACAAATTATTTATTCTGCAAATAGGCCACAAGGGCACTTTTACATGTCAAACGGTAGTTTACAATAAAAATAATAATCTTACAATAAAAGATTATAATCTAACACAATAATAATTTAAAAATTTGCACATTAACGACTGACATAACAACACACTAAATGTCACAAAGTAAATGAAAACAAAACAAAATACGACCATTACATTCGATTAGAATAAGGTCTGTGCATTAACAGAAAGTTAATGATATTAATTCAGTATTCCAGAGATGTATAAGGTCTCTGAGCGTCCAAATACAATCAATAATTATTCAATGTTCGTAGAGATGTATACGGTCTCTAAGCGTCAAAACAAAACAATAAAAAAAGGAATATTAATGTAATATTGTCAGTGATGTACATGGTCAATAACAATAAAACGTGTCAAGATCGGAATGATGTCTCTCGTCAATACGATAATAATAAAATAACACTAAGTAGTATTTAAGAAGTTGGGTACTATGCCCTTGCAAGCATGAACAGTCCGGACTCCACAAACAGCTCCCGATCACGAGTATGACGCATATCTCATACGCATATCCATAAGGTGACACTCTCGAAATAGTCATCCAGCTCTTATATCTTCTGATACCAGTTATATCGCGTCTGAAGTCTATTCATAACGGAAAATTTCCCCAAGTTAGACGTAGCGAATTTAGGCGAGAATGTAGTGATGCGCGAGGACCTGACATGGGTGTTCGGGACAACAAAATTCAAGCTCCCAAGCAAGTGCCCCTCATGGATGCCTCCCTTTATAAGTTTGTGTAGCAGAGCAAGATCCAAGTAGTCCCTTCTCACCTGGAGGCTACACATTTTAAAATGCTTCAAGTCTACGTTCATAGTTGCTACACCTTACCTTCGTCAGGATTCTCGGAGGTGATCCTGGCGGCGATTACGTGCCCCCAGGGCGAGGGTCGCTGGTGGGGCTCGTCCAGCTCGATGGCGGACAGGCCCCAGGGACCCTCGCCGTATAGCAGCCGGATATCCTTGATGTGGTACAGGGGGAGACCCATGGCGATCTAGGGGAAATGGTCATTGAAATCATCAATCGTCAATTACAAATCTCCCTCTTTATATCACTCACAGCCAAAAACATTGTCTCACGAATAGGGACGATGACTAATTTTTTTTGAAGTGAAAACTTCTTTAGCGGGGCGGTTCACTTTTTTGGAATGGGAAAAATTGTTAAACTCGCCACAGGTGTAGGAGAGTAGGAGCGTAGGAGGTAACGTGACCGTAGGATTTAGTGTTGCCAATTGCCGGAATACAAAAGGCAGGAGTTGCGCTTCAAAACGCGGATTTTAAATGAAAATGCGGATTTGCGGGATACGTTTTCTTTGCAAAATTTAAATTACTCCAGGTTTCACTTCTGCCGGCGCTCCCGGAGTGCAACCAGGTTTTTTTTATGATGTAATTCGAACCAATTTTTGGAGAAGAACAAATGTTATTGCAATTAACTGCAACTACAATTAAAAAACAAAAATACCCAAAAATGTAAGATAAAGATTGACGTCGCTGACGCCAGCGCAGAACGCTTCATACTGATTGACAGACAGGTATGACGTCACAACTGACATTTGTTAGTACAAAGTCGCTGTAGCGTTGTAAAATCCGGTAAATTGTGGTTTCGGTCGCGAAATACTGCGTTTAAGTACATAGTTGCCATACAATTTTGGTTCTATAAAAGCGTTCTATTGGTAGCTTTAAATTTACTCTAGGAGAATAAAAAAAAACATATTATTTCTAAACTTTCAAGGTTCATATTTTTTATGACTCTAATTATATTTTATAATTTATACTTTATTTCAATAATTTGATGGTTTACTATGCATTTAGAAACACTACGTTATCAATTTAAACATGAGGCATCATGCCAATTACAACTTAAAAGTAGAGGTAAACAACAGGAGCTCTTATTCACAAAGCGATCTCTTCCAGACCACCTTTTACTGCTTGTTACTGTCATCTTCTACCTCCCACTGTTTCCATCTCTAACATAACTCCACGATGCCATCGGAAAAGCCAGTCCAGTCTCCTGCTGACTCCTGTCTTCCATCAAGTCCCCTGCCATCTCCAGTCTCCCACTCCCCACTGACCTGCAGCTGCGCCGCGGGCAGGTTCACGTCGGCCACCATCTCCGTGCAGGGGTGCTCCACCTGCAGCCGAGGGTTCAGCTCCAGGAAGTAGTACTGGCCGGTGCCCGGCTCGTAAAGGTACTCCACGGTGCCGGCGGACACGTAGCCCACCATTTTGGCTAGGCGGACCGCGGCCTGAGAAAAAACAAGAATTTTATAAATTATTGAAGAGCAGCCAAAATTCGATATTATTATATCTGTCGTTCAAGTACCATAAAACATAATGCGTTAGAGACGGAGAAATCCGAACTTCGTAATTCGATTTTCGTGGTATAGCCGCTAGTCTATAGGAACGTCAATCGTAATTAATACAGTTTGTAATTATGTAACTGTCTTATATGGTTGCAAGACCTGGTGGTAAGCACCTTCGCCTATGGACGCTTGCTGCTACAATAGAATTAAAAGCGCGTGGCTGACCCTTTGCTTTGAGGTTTCGTCTCAAATGTTGTAGGTCTTCTGAAAATCACGAACATATCAAGATGGTATTTCCGAACAATGATCAAGAATAGTAGGATTGTGTCTGAAGGAAGCAAAATTATATATTTACGGCGAGGGCGGTATATTCAAACCTGAGTGCAACGAAAGATTCTAAAATAGAAGTAACGTGAGTGGTGTTTACGCAAAAAACGAAAATAATTCTAATATCGAGTGGCACATACTGCTTCTCACACATTCTGAGTACCTACTCCTAGTGTACCTAGTGAAAGAGTGAAAAGCACAGATATAGATATACACTAGATGACTTAAACATCTCAATCAGTATGAAAACCAACCGTGTCTCTTTTTTTCTACCTACTGTGACAAGAGCGAATTAGTGATGTGAATTCTCCGTTGTCCGCGCAAGATCGATTTTGCAATAAGGCGTTTTCTTGATGTATGTGTATGTCGTTTCTGTATATGTATTGATGTAAGTGTATTTCTCATAGTTAAGTTGTTTATAATCTGTTTTTCCGTTTTCACCTACTCAAATCATTTCTTTTCTTGCATCGTCTCCACCACCCAAAGGTTGTCTGGAAGAGATCGCTTTTTAGCGATAAGACCGCCTGTTGTCTACAATTGTGTATGTTTCTTTTACCACTATTTTTCTATAGTCTACTATGTCTGGTGAGCAATAAAGAATATTTGAATTGTGTTGTATTTTCTTAATATTCACGGACAACCGGCTAACACAACAGACGCGCGCGTAATGTCAGTCGGACGGCCAACTCGGAGACCGAGCTCGGACACGCGAAGTAGATGCATTTGCGTGATCTAGTGTATATCTATATCTGTGGTGAAGACTATTTTATGTTACCTTCTCCATCTCAATGAAGACATCAGGCCTCGCAATGGCTGCGGGGGCCTCCTCTATAATCTTCTGGTGCCGACGTTGGATGGAGCAGTCGCGACCGAATAGGGAGATGGCGTTTCCTGTTAAATTTCCATTAGTACATTAATTTGACATTACTTAACACGTTCGCAACCACTAGTATGTGCGTGCTTGGTTACTGAACATTCTGGCTTCTAGTTTTATCCACAACGAAGTCATTGGGTGGCCTAAACTGCCTCGAGAACAAAAAAAAATTCAAAAAACCCATCTACTATTTTAAAATTGTATAGCCTATGTCACTTCCACTATTAAGAAGAATCCAACGACACCTCATATGTCGAAATCCGTCGTTTAGGCTGCAGGGCGTGCCAAAGAATATGCCGCATCGAATATGAATGTCTAAATATATTGTACCAAAAATGTTTAACAAAATTAATATCCTAAGAGAAACTCCCAAAGTAAGTAAAACTGTGTTAAAATGAAAGTTAAAGGGCTTCCTCCTTGATAACGAGTCACCGTCGACTAGCTAGCTAAAATAAAACTTCAAGGATAAGTACTCACGTATGAGCATGCCTAGTTTTAAGTTAAGTTTGTTAAGATAAATGCATGCAATAAACTTTATTTAATGTACACAGAAACAGGTTAAAAACATGTCATATAAGAGGCAAACTTATCCCTATAGGGGAAATGTACTACAGTGTACGAGATTTGGGACTGGTCTTTGGACAGTTCCAATATGATGTAAAGAGTGATGTGGCTAGAGTAAATCGATTGTCATAATATCCGATTACGATTGATGATAGCTAATAAAAGGAATCGATTGATTACTGCGTAATAATTATTTTTACGAAATCAAATAGAGAGCCTATACACTGTCGTCTGCTAACACAAGTGTCCTGTAAGTAAAGAGAGAGACTGATAGTGCGCGAAAAAATTGAGAGAGCTCGCGCGCCGTGCAGAAATAAATGCCATATTTTCAAAGGCAACATTTTGCACAATCAAATATGTCGGTTTCGATCGATGTGATTTTATTTCGTATTATCGTAACAGTGATTAAATAATACATTGTTATTTTCCTATTCACAATTATTTGATTCATATCGATTTATTTCTAAATTGACAGACTCCAAACTATTAAAGCAGTATATCACTAAATTTAAAAATAAAAAGTCGTAGGACGTAATGGTTTGCATACCGAGTTTTCAATGCTAATTTCTATACAAATAAGCCGTAAAAAAATAAGTCAATAATTTTATAAGTGCTAAAAAGAGCGTGCATGGAGATTGAACTTTGTTTTGTAACTCGGAAGCGATTGAAACTTTTTTTATTATTTCGATGAGCAGTGCCAATTTACGTTATATGGGTGTCGCGATGTGTCAAAAGACCAGTTCCAAATCTCGAACACTGTAAATAAGAATTTAAATGTAAGTCACATTAAAAATTGTTAGATTTAAGTAAATAGGTTGCTATAGTATAAAACATGAGCGGTTCTCGCCATCAAACGTCACAGTTTGGCGAGTTTTTATGTAAGGTATAAAATGTAATTTCCTTTGTTTCCGAATAAAAAAAAAAAAACATACATACATACATACAAACGCTCGAAAAACATAACCCTGCTCTCCTTCGGGCAGTCGGGTAAAAAGATGGTACGGCCGTCCCCCAGATGAAGAAATCTTGTCACATTTTACTATTATTCGTCTTATCGCGGCTAAGATAAAGTTGGACTACAACTTTTTACATGCATGCTTAAAAATTGTGTGACTTGGCTTCTACTCCAATGAAATAGTTGATGAGCCATTATTTTTGACAGATTTTGTCCGGGTCTGTCTCTCTATGTATAAAGAACTGATCCCTCACCGTATTGATCTGCGATCAACTGAACTTCTAAATGGCGGGCGGACTTGGCGAGCTTCATCACGAATATGGGGGAGCCGGGGACCTCGGCTTGTACCTGTGAATAATAATAAATATTATAATAAATCAGCCTATATACGTCCCACTGCTGGGCACAGGCCTCCTGTCATGGATCGGAGGGAACGGGCAGTAGTCCTGTGAATAATCAATTTATATTAATAATTCGTCTACTCGACTGGTTTTACAAAGAGCAGGGGGAATTTCTGGAACATTTGGCGCCCACACAAAAGATCAACCACACTTTGGGAATGGCTACCTAGAACTAAAGGAATAGAATATTACTCCAAAAGAAAGAAGGCAAAAAAATATGCCTAGTAACGAAATTCCCATTCGGATATCCCAAAGAATTAGGAAGCTACCACCGTTTTAATATTGCTTGTTACAGAGAGAAAACGCAAACAGTGTGTGACGCCATTTTGCGTGAGGCTGCCGGGGGGCCGAGGCGACGGGGCGCGGCACGTTGCCGTCTGTGACGTCACAATATTCAAGCGTCATCGTTTCGTATGAAGTTGCGTTATGCGAAAAAGGGACCCCTTCTTAAAACTTTGGACACTAATAACATCGTGATTATTTAACCTCTTGCGTTGATTTTTCCTCAATTTGACTACATTTTTGATTATTTTATTTAGTCACTACACCCCAATTCAAAGTACTTCCTCTGAGAACCCACAAGCGCGTTGCCGACCGTTTACGGATTGAGGATTCGTTGTGTTGATAACTGGAGACAAAAGCGGGTCCCTCGATCTCAACACAAAAAAGTGGATTAACGCTCTGGAGATTAATTTATGATTTTGTATCTGTATTTTGACTTGCCATACGAATAAATAAACACAACACATTCTCGGGTGCTCCGGCGACCTTACTCACCACCAGGAACTCAACACCAGCCTGCTAGGTCGTCACACAGCCTCTCTCACTCTCTCTCAAGCTTTCATCTCTGTCCTTACTTGTCGGAACATCCCAGGGAACTCATCACCATTCTCCACCTTCCTGCTGCCCTTGCCACCACCGCCCTCTGAAGCCTTGATCATCACGGGGAAGCTGATCTTGTGGGCTGAAGTCAGACACCGCTATCATCACACAGCCTCTCTCATTCTCTCTCAAGCTTGCATCTCTGTCCTTACCTGTCGGAACATCCCAGGGAAGTCATCACCATTCTCCACCTTCCTGCTGCCCTTGCCACCACCGCCCTCTGAAGCCTTGATCATCACGGGGAAGCTGATCTTGTGGGCTGAAGTCAGACCCTGCTATGTCGTGAAACAGCCTCTCTCACTCTCTCTTAACCCTGCATCTGTCGTTACCTGTCGGAACATCCCAGGGAAGTCATCTCCATTCTCCACCTTCCTGATGCCCTTGCCACCACCTCCTTCTGAAGCCTTGATCATCACGGGGAAGCCGATCTTGTGGGCCGCAGCCAGACCCTGTTCAGGGGTAGTGACACAACCTCGGGCGAAGAGCTCGGAGGATATCTTTATCTTTTTGCTGTTGAACTCCGCTTTTAAACCTGGAAAAAAAAAGATTTATTTAGAAGCTAATGTTTAACTCTAGGTGCTTATGTAACTATGTTTGTTCTAATGGAATCTTGGGACTCAATTTTGAAACAGATATCTTCATCCATTTGAGCAGAAATGTTTGATTTAAGTATAGTTTGGAAGGCACTTCAATATTATGGTACCATCGAGCTGATCTGATGATGGAGACAGAAGGTGCCCATGGGAATTCAGGACTTATCAGAAGTAACCCCTTTGAATTTGGGATCGTTAGAATCGTCTCAATGAGTAGTTGATGGCGGTATACAGAAAAGTACAGTTGGCAGTAAAAGCTTGTACCAAAAATGATTTTCTGATAGTCTTATTATTACAGTAAAACTTAGGATGTGAATGCACCAGAGATCTGAGATGATGCGATTAATTTGACAGCTCGCATCCTTTTCAATTAGGTGACAAGTAGGTATGCAAAAACACAGCATCGCAATTTTCTGGTGGATTTCTCTGATGCTCGGTTTTTTCAATGTCCGTAAAAATCTGTTTGTATGGGCAGTTTGGCAGTTCTTTATGAAATGACCGCTGCGCGCGCCATATTTAACGATTAACGGTCAGTACAGTGTGCTCGACACAAACCGCTCTTAACTATTAGGGGGTTTTCCGGAACTTACATACTTGTTTCGGAAATTTCGACGCATCCACCACAACAACCCACCGATATCTGGGCTGACCAACCGGACGTCTTCCTATAGAGTATAGGCCTACCCTCGTATGCTCTTTTAGCTGCACGATCCTCTCCCATTCGCTCTAGGTGACCGAGCCACCACGCAGTGTCATTGTCCGCCGTTGTCTGGGTTCAGGTACAACTGCACCTCGGAGGTGTGCTGAACTCAGCCCGGCAAGAGGGTAGAACTCACCGCTCCCGCTCCAAGGCAGCGTGGGTATGTTCGCCGTCTGCGCGACTATAGAGGGCGCTATCTTGTCGCCGAGGGCCCACATGGCCTTCTCCGGGGGCCCGAAGTGTCATTGTCCGCCGTTGTCTGGTGTCTTCAGGTACAACTGCACCTCGGAGGTGTGCTGAACTCAGCCCGGCAAGAGGGTAGTACTCACCGCTCCCGCTCCAAGGCAGCGTGGGTATGTTCGCCGTCTGCGCGACTATAGAGGACGCTATCTTGTCGCCGAGGGCCCACATGGCCTTCTCCGGGGGCCCGAAGTGTCATTGTCCGCCGTTGTCTGGTGTCTTCAGGTACAACTGCACCTCGGAGGTGTGCTGAACTCAGCCCGGCAAGAGGGTAGAACTCACCGCTCCCGCTCCAAGGCAGCGTGGGTATGTTCGCCGTCTGCGCGACTATAGAGGGCGCTATCTTGTCGCCGAGGGCCCACATGGCCTTCTCCGGGGGCCCGAAGTGTCATTGTCCGCCGTTATCTGGTGTCTTCAGGTACAACTGCACCTCGGAGGTGTGCTGAACTCAGCCCGGCAAGAGGGTAGTACTCACCGCTCCCGCTCCAAGGCAGCGTGGGTATGTTCGCCGTCTGCGCGACTATAGAGGACGCTATCTTGTCGCCGAGGGCCCACATGGCCTTCTCCGGGGGCCCGAAGTGTCATTGTCCGCCGTTGTCTGGTGTCTTCAGGTACAACTGCACCTCGGAGGTGTGCTGAACTCAGCCCGGCAAGAGGGTAGTACTCACCGCTCCCGCTCCAAGGCAGCGTGGGTATGTTCGCCGTCTGCGCGACTATAGAGGACGCGATCTTGTCGCCGAGGGCCCACATGGCCTTCTCCGGGGGCCCGAAGTGTCATTGTCCGCCGTTGTCTGTTGTCTTCAGGTACAACTGCACCTCGGAGGTGTGCTGAACTCAGCCCGGCAAGAGGGTAGTACTCACCGCTCCCGCTCCAAGGCAGCGTGGGTATGTTCGCCGTCTGCGCGACTATAGAGGACGCTATCTTGTCGCCGAGGGCCCACATGGCCTTCTCCGGGGGCCCGAAGTGTCATTGTCCGCCGTTGTCTGGTGTCTTCAGGTACAACTGCACCTCGGAGGTGTGCTGAACTCAGCCCGGCAAGAGGGTAGTACTCACCGCTCCCGCTCCAAGGCAGCGTGGGTATGTTCGCCGTCTGCGCGACTATAGAGGACGCGATCTTGTCGCCGAGGGCCCACATGGCCTTCTCCGGGGGCCCGAAGTGTCATTGTCCGCCGTTGTCTGGTGTCTTCAGGTACAACTGCACCTCGGAGGTGTGCTGAACTCAGCCCGGCAAGAGGGTAGTACTCACCGCTCCCGCTCCAAGGCAGCGTGGGTATGTTCGCCGTCTGCGCGACTATAGAGGACGCGATCTTGTCGCCGAGGGCCCACATGGCCTTCTCCGGGGGCCCGAAGTGTCATTGTCCGCCGTTGTCTGGTGTCTTCAGGTACAACTGCACCTCGGAGGTGTGCTGAACTCAGCCCGGCAAGAGGGTAGTACTCACCGCTCCCGCTCCAAGGCAGCGTGGGTATGTTCGCCGTCTGCGCGACTATAGAGGACGCGATCTTGTCGCCGAGGGCCCACATGGCCTTCTCCGGGGGCCCGATGAAGACCACGCCTGCGCGGTGCAGCAACTCCGGTAGCTTAGGGTTCTCGGAGGCGTGGCCCCAGCCCGCCCATACGGCCTGAGAAATATACGTTTTTGTAAAACACAAAGTTTGAAGAAATAAACAGTAAGTTTGACTAGTTTTGATTTTAGAAAAGAACCGGCCAAGTGTGGACTCGCGCACGAAAGGTTCCGTATTATCTATAAAAACGGCAAAACAATCACGTTTGTTGTATGGGAACCCCCATTAATATTTATTTTGATCTGTTTTTTAGTATATTACATCATCTGTGAAAACTTCAACTGTCTAACTATCACGTTCCATGAGATACAGCATGGTGACAGACGGACAGACTGACAGACGGGCAGACAGCGGAGTCTTAGTAATAGGGTCCCATTTTCTACTCTTTAGGTACGGAACCCTAATAAACACCCTTTAAAGCACGCGATAATTTCCAATGCACCTCCTAAAGTCTTTAGAGTGTATTTTCCTTTAACCGTCTCTATCACCAGATCAGGAGTTGTGGGGTCGGTTGTGCCAGCGGGGTTAGTTGTGCCAGTAACTGCACTTGAGTCTTTAGAGTGTATTTTGCTTTAACCGTCTCTATCACCAGCTCAGGCGTTGTGGGGTCGGTTGTGCCAGCGGGGTTAGTTGTGCCAGTAACTGCACTTGAGTCTTTAGAGTGAATTTTGCTTTAACCGTCTTTATCACCAGATCAGGCGTTGTGGGGTCGGTTGTGCCAGCGGGGTTAGTTGTGCCAGTAACTGCACTTGAGTCTTTAGAGTGTATTTTGATTTAACCGTTTCTATCACCAGCTCAGGCGTTGTGGGGTCGGTTGTGCCAGCGGGGTTAGTTGTCACAGTAACTGCATTTGAGTCTAGTGTATCTTGCTTTAACCCTCTTTATCACCAGTTCAGGCGCTGTGGGGTCAGTTGTGCCAGCGGGGTTAGTTGTGACAGTAACTGCACTTTAGTCTTTCGGGTGTATTTTGCTTTACTTTATCACCAGCTCAGGCGTTTTGGGGTCAGTTGCGACAGGGGGGCGAGTTGTAACAGTACCTGCACTTGAGTTCTGATGGCGATATCGACGATGAGCTCTACATTGGCGTAGTTATTGTTGTTGCTGCCGCCGGGCACGGGCACGTAGTGGTCAGCCATCTTTATATATTCCGCGTTGGCCTTCAAGTCTTCCGGTGTCACCTGTGGTAAGGAAAGTTTTATAAATTTTTGGTGAGGTAGGTAGGAAATGTCATCCCACTCGAATTTGGAGCAGCCCAACTGGGGAAGCACCTCCGCCTTGCAGAAGACCACAGCCGTAATAACAATGCTACTTGCTCTGTGGTAGTGTTGTATTGTATTCCTGGAGGTGAGCAAGGTCGCCAGAGCTCGCGAGGATGCGTTGTGTTGAGAGCCAGGGCATTTGTTCCTTCAGCTGTCAACACGGCGAATCCTCAAACATATCAAGGGTCGGCAACGCTCCTGTTACTCTTTTGGAGTTGCATGCGTCTATAGGCTGCGGTGTCCGCTTACCATCAGGCGGGCCGTACGCTTGTTTGCCACCGTCGTTGTGTAAAAAAAAAAACTTAATTTTATATAGCGTTTTTGCTGGTTGTACCCCATAGGGGCCCTAGTTTTACGAAAGCGACTGCCTTCAGTGCCATCTGGTCTTCCAAGGGAAACCTAGACCTTTTTAGAATGAGACCGGTTTTCACACGTTTTCTTTCACCATTATATAATAATTCAATGATAAAAAAAACGTCGAAATCAGCAGCAAAGTTGCTCAAAATTATTTACACACGACTGCAATGTCAAGGGGATTAGGACTGTTTAGAGCGTGTTAATTTGCGTAAAATAGAGGGAGGGGGGCATTGGATGACGATAGTCATTTTATTAGGCCATTTCAAGGAATAACAGGATGATATTCGTAATTTATGAACGACCCCATACTCACCATAACAACGAAGCGCACAGCGCGTTCGTTCTTGAACATCTCGTACGACCATCTTCGGATTGAGCGCATGCATTTCACAGCTCCGATGCCGTTGTTCGCTATGAGGACCTGTAGGCATAACAAAAAAACACATTAAACTTCGTCTCCAAAGGGCCTCTACGTGTTGGATCTATATCCCCACGCACGCCTTCCGAATGACCGGGGTTTGCCCCGTGAATTTCAATCGGAGTTCTTCGAATTCTATATTGCACCAGAACATAAGAGAAACATGACACAAGAGTACATTCAATAAATAAAGGTAATAACAGGCGGTCTGTCGCTTTAGAGATCTCTTCCAGACAACCTTTGGGTAGCAGGAAATTTTCAAGAAGAGTTGTAAGCAGGTTGCAGGAATAAATCAAGAAAAGCCTCAAGAACTGCCATAGAACTTGACAAAATCACCTGTATCGGTCAAGGACCCGCCCCCCACCCCTTCCCAGAAAAAAGCCTTTGAACGGGTTAGTCGTTCGTTTGATAACCCCAAATCACTTGCTGCCGTTTATTGATTGAAAACTCATTCATTTAACTTAGCCGTATGAAGGGGTTTCCCTTACGGGGCGCTACCGCTACTGATCATTTCGAAAGGCTTTTTTAAAGGGTTGAAGCGCTCACCCGTATTTATTTAATCATATGGCATACATTATTTTGGCCTTAAAAGTTTGTCACTCTTTAGTACACCCAGGGGACACGTGCAGGGTTGTGGTAGGTAGCTCCTGCGGACGCGAGTAACAGTTGAACCCGTATTGAAAGCGCTTTAAATGCCAAATGAATGGGTATTGAGGAGCATCGGCTTTGGTAAGCAAACCCTTTTGAAGGGGATACCGTATTGGAGCGCTTTAATAGCCAAATGAATGGGTTTTGAGGAGCATCGGCTTTGGTAAGCAAGGCATTACAAAAAACCCTTTCAAAATCACTCTAAGGGGATACCGGGTGTGTTTTTCAGTGTTTTTATCGCGTTTTCTAGCGCCTGTATAAGTTGCCGTGAGTCAACGCTCTAAAAGTCTGGGCGTATATGGAACATCCATGACTCCAGAGTCATTGATTGTTGGTCCAGACCAACAAGAACAAATATTCGTGCCCACAACTTCCTGCCTTCACTGAGGAAGACTTTTGGCCGAAGGGAGTCAAGTTCCGACGTTTTCGCGGTCGGTCACCTGACACCACGAAATTGCGCAACACGTAGCAGTAATCGTAGTTATTAAATAAGTTTATATTGATACGTCAGTCTTTAAGGTATTTGTAATATGGGCCCTGTTGCCTGACTTAAATAAATAAATATTAAATAACACACCATCATTGGCCACAGCAGAACCAAGGTAACCGATATAGCCCTCCGAACCACTAAACTTAAGTGGCAGTGGGCAGGGCACATAGCACGTAGAACCGATGGCCGTTGGGGCGGAAAGGTTCTCGAGTGGCGACCGCGTACCGGAAGGCGCGGCGTAGGTAGGCCCCCACAAGGTGGACTGATGACCTGGTAAAGGTTGCGGGAGTCCACTGGATGCGGGTGGCGCAGGACCGGTCATTTTGGCACTCTTTGGGGGAGCCCTACGTCCAGCAGTGGACGTCTATCGGCTGATATGATGATGATGATGATGATGATTGGCCACAGCATCTATGACAGATGATTGTTGCAGCGCTTAGGAGCCTATGGATTGCCGCATCTACGCCGGTGGCTGTATAGTCCTATAGCAGCGCGGCATTTCTTGCCACATCGAATGCAGACGAATTGTGAATCTGTAGGAGGTGATACAGCAAAGTCTTTTCTGATCTTCGTCGTGCATTGTTGTCCCGACTTTAATATCGTGCCGCCATTCAGGTCTCATGTTGGCGCGCTTTTCCCAGCCTTTTGACAAATAACACAAAGTTACCGGGATTCTAACCCGGGACGGCTTTGTAAGCGCTAGTGTTGTAACACCTTGCTCTGCACATACCTGCAGGTACTAGCTTCCGACCGCGACTTTGTCTGCGTGGACGCGCGATTAAAACTATCCTATATTTTAATCCAGGCTATAACTATATCCGTGTAAAATTTAATCCAAATCGCTTGAGGCGTTTAAGCGTGGTTGAGTAACAAACATCTAATCATCCAAACATCCGAATTATAACGTTTATAACATTACCATTAGTAACCAGCCGCAGTCCTGAGCCGCTAGGCTATCGTAGCTTAGGAGTAAGGTCGGTGGTTTTACATTATATAGGCGGCAACTATTAAAGTGTAAAAACTTTGTAACATCCCTGCAGTTGCCCATCATTTGCACAACTAAGACCTAATTAACCAAATTTATGTTCAAATATGTTGTAATTAAGCAATGTTATCTGTAAAACGTTTGTATGGAAAGCAACATCAATATGGAAAGCATTAAGTATCAAAGCATCATTTTTAAAGACGTGCCTAAGTAATTAATTGTCATCATTAGTACAATCTTAGGTCAAGATGCAAGGTTTCTGCGCAAATCACTTGCACGTATTATTATGCATGCAACAGATGAATAACAACACATGAACTCACGCCTGTATTGCCAAAAGGAGTAGGCAGAGAAAAGAGGCAGAGAGGAGAGAAATCGTAAGACAGCCTAGTCTATCGGCTAAAACACACCTCAACCCGATTCCGTAGTCGACTTTTACGACATACGAGGAAACAGTGGGTGTTATTCTAACCCAACACTAAACAAGGTTAAAGTTTACTTCAGTGAAATTAATAGCCGTATTTCTGAGCTTGCTTCAAAATACCATCCAGCCATTTAGACAAATATTTTACGATTCAGTCCACAATGAGGCGCCCTACTTAAGCCCGAAACGCACAGAGAGCGGTGGCGGAGCGGCGCGGTGCGGCGCGGAGGCGGTACCGGTTGTAATGTTCGAGCTAATATGAAACGGTCCGCACAGAGCGGCGCGGGGCGGCGCGGTTTTTACCCATACACGGACTAAACACAAAAGTATACAACCAAGCTACTGGGAGTTATACTGCCGGTTCATTAAATCTAATCTAGCCGAGATGATTCTAGAAAGTGGGACCTGGGCTGGTCAACTTTTCATAAAAATAAATAAATATTAGGGGACAATCTTGCATAAATCGACCTAGTGCCAAACTAAGAAGCAACAGCTTAAGAGCAGCAAACAAAGCTTAAGAAGTACTATGGGTACTAGACGACGACAATCATATTTAAATATATAGATAAATACATACTTAAATACATAGAAAACATCCATGAATCAGGAACACAAATGTTCATGCTCATCACACAAGTAAAAGCCCTTACCGGGATTCGAACCCAGGACTCTTGCTTTGTAGGCAGGGTCACTACCAACTAGGCTGAAGCAGTCGTCAAAATATACAAAATTTTACGGTGTACCTTATTAATGGCACGTGTGCCCTGGAATCGCTTGACAAATTCCTCCGGAGTAGCAACAGTGAAGTCTTTCTCCTGGAACCGTTGGCTGTGGATGACCGTTCCCTGGGACATAGAGGGCCTGCGGAGAGACACTGGTGTTGAGAGTTGTTTCATATATTTACGATACGAGCGGGCATCTGAGACCTAATGTAATTGTGTCATGCGAGTGCATTTTAAAACTATAATATTAGAATACTGCCTGCCCGTAGTAGAAATTGGATGAATGGTTCCGGAGATAACATTTCTTATTTATAATCTTTACTTACAATATTTTAAAGAGGAAAAGTTTGTGAGACCATAGTTTTGTATGTTTATAAGTTTGTATGTAGTGAGAAAAGTGGTCTAAAGCAATAATATACTGGTTCACTGGAGACAGAAAGAGGAAGCGTGGCAGGCCAACAAGAAGATGGGAGGATGAGATTAAGAGTGCAGCAGGAGGTTGCTGGAGTACAACAGGGAGAAGTGGAAAGAGTTGGGGGAGGTCTTTGCCTACAAAAGGCATACAGATACAAATTAATAATAATAATATATATGTTAAGACTTACAAAATACTGTCTGAAATAAAGGCTATGATTGAGCGGTAAAACAATAGCTGGAAATGTTTGGCACAGATTCATAGTTGTTCTCATGTGAAGTGATGCATATTTCTAACTTTGACACTACGACATCATTGACAAGCATCATCTTCAGTCGTTCCGTCAATGCTGAGGATCATGACACCATTCTTGTTGACCAGACTTCTCCAAAGGCTTCTATCACTCTAGGGGGGATGGTCTGCCTCTGGTCCTCAACTTTTCCCATCATTATAATCCTCTCCACGCTATCCGAATGTCGTGCTAGGTGTCCAAAGTCCTCCTATCCTATCCTTGTGGATATAAAGTCCAAAAAAATTTATCCAAATACAGAAAACTTTAAAGAGATTTTTACGGAGGGAAACACATTATTACAGACATAAACTAATAAAAACATATCCCTTACTTTCTAATTATGGAAAATGCCATTTCAGAGGAATAAAGAAGGTACTAAAATCAAAATGACTATCAAAAATAAAATATTTGTACTATTAAATATACAGCATTAACTTAAAAATTACCACTTGACTTGGCACACTCCTTTACAAAAGGCAAAATTGTAAATTGTCAGATGTGTATTAAATTTATCAATTCCAATATAAGAAGCATGAAATACATTACACTATAAGTACCTAGTTAAAAAACTTATTATAAACATCCTAACATTGCCGGGAACATATTTTCCATGACACTTATGACAATTCGCTTGCCAATTAATTAATTATAGAGGATATATATTAATTATTAGAAGGTAAATTTCAATAACATTAGGAATACATCAGTCAAAAACCGATTACTATTAATTTTTGAATACTTAAGTGAATAGGTAACTAAAAATAAATATCTTGAATGCACATATTCCACATAAAACTATATATATAAATTAAAAAATATATGAATACCTACATCAACAAAAACTTCAAGATATAGCATCTAATCAATGCAAACAGGTGACTTTCTTATTATCTTTTTAAATCAGCTATCAACAATTAGATAATTTTATGAAATAGATACTGTTTTATGTGCTGACACACAAGTAAAAACCAAATATGGTATAGTTTCATGCATCAGGGATTTAATTAATTTAATATTTCGTTAAAAAATGCGAGCTATGCGAGTGAAATTTAAGTGAAATCACCATGGCATACTTATTCGTACCATTGCCATTTAAGCTAAATAATTTCAGGGCGGATTTAAAACTATAATGAAGACCAAAGAATCACGATAAAGCCAGGAAATATCGAATATACACAAATCAATTAAGATATAAAAAACTTTTCGCTATTGCAATTTCTAACCTGTACGGGCCGTCTGAATACAATCCATTCATTGATCGATACATTTCTCACAAGAAACACAATAATAAAAACACTAATAAACTAGATCGCGCGTTTTAAAAACGTATTTAAATTTTTTAAAACATAAATATCCAACATCTCGACGCCGCACGATTAAGATTTGTTTTCCCTGTTTGACGTTTAGTTCGCCAATTGCACTTCCTGACGGATCATACGATCGTGCGCTCCCACTCACTCCAATTGATTAACGCGAGTTAGAGAGGGAGAATAGATAAGACAACTGAGTTGCCGTTAGCAAAAGGTTGCAATAATTTCATAATTTGTTTTACGCTAGAGAAGTGAAAAGGTCATATCGATAAAACGAATGTAAACAAACAACATACAGATAAAATGATAAATTCTAATTATTATCTAAAGCCTCGATTCCGTTATCATTTCATTCCCGTGTATTATGAACTTAGAACAAGCAATTAACACGACCCTTGAAGATATATTAAGATATAATAGATTAATTCCATTCCCTGCGTTACCTTTATTATATTCTTGTACATTTCATGGCAGTGTTACTGAAAATACTAAATCATATCTTATTTATTACATTAACGACGTGTAATTTAGACTGTTGTGCATAAATTTAGTATTTGCTACGACATTAAATTTAATTATTGTCATGTACAGGTTTCCACTCAACTCGGGATTAATCGGATTAATTTGAATTCCTGACCCCAGCGAGTATGACGTCACGTACCTATACCGCTATACGTATAGGTACATGACGTCATAGTTACCTTCAGGACGTCTGTTGGAATTTATTACGCGTTATTATTTCCTTTGTAATTAAATATCCAGTTGAACTAAATACTTTCAATAAGGAAATGAAATTCCGTTGGTACGACAGGTCAGATAAGAGAACGAAATATAACAGGTTTAATAATTAAAGTATGAGGACAGTAAGATGTATAAATCGCTAGCCAGTCCCATAAGTCATCATTGACATTATATGTTTTATATTATAATTTTCAACTTGTCTTTGCCTTTGCTGGGCTGTGAAGTGGTTATGATGTAATAGGTAAGTATGTAGGTTTGTGTGCGAGCCGGCAAACCAGTTGGTAACACGTGGGTTTTATCTGCAACGTTTGAAAGAATATAAAACAAAACATAAATATATCTAGATAATTATAGCACTGACTCGTATATATAATAACACTTTCGATGCTTGTGGATGTTATGCATACCGATTCACCGATGTACCCCGGTCCCCGACGCAATACATAGGTATGCCGGCCAAATTGAAAAGTTCGCACGTCTTATAAACAAAGTAAGGTCCCATACAAAGACGCATAAAGAATACAATGTCCACATAAATGTAAATAGGTATCTGTTTCTGTATATTGTGTTAGTTTTCCCATCTTACTAAATCATCTTGATTTACTTTAAATTGCTTAGAAGCTGCTGCTGAGATCTGAACCTATGTATTACATTTTTTATATTTATTATGCAGTAAGTAGGTACATAATAAAGTTATTACCCCAACTTAGATATGCGTTAACTAGGGATGTAAATGTCCTTATAATAAAATAAATACTTTTTGTTTATTACAGCATCCGGTAGACATCGCACACTCGGAGTCCTGTCCGAAAACAATCCGCGCCCGAGAAACAAGAAAATCGCTTGCGTATGGGGGGCTGCGCCCCGGGTTTTTGACAGTTTCCAGTGTCACTGATGTCATTCTTTGTTGTGTTTTCTAATTTGTTTATAATCAGTTAAGTGTGATTAATATTTAGTGCATTGTGTATTTATATTTTACGTCCTTGCCTACGCTCTTCTCAGCGGCTAAACAATAATGTAAAGGACTGTACATGCTCTACTTTGTTGCGGTATTTTTATACTACATTTTTATATTTGCAACTGTAAGTTTTTCTTGTTTAGTTTTAATCATACTCTTCAACATAATAGGATCCACTTCAAACCAAGTAAATATGGCTCCTCCCCTGTCTCTGCCTCTGGATAGCTCCGTGCAATGCCCCTATTGCCCCCAGATTCGTTATTTTAAAAAGAGGGGACTGAACATCCATATAAGTCGTGTTCATGCTAACCATACGCAGCCACCTGCTCCAACACCTTTAAACACCACACAAACAACCCAAATATGGCAAGATCATATTCCTCTAGCTCGAGCAGCGCTCCTTGGGACTTCGGACATTTCTTCCCAAACGCAACATGCGAACGTTAGTCTAAACGACTTACCAACTTTAAAGTCTAGCATTCGAGTTTTGACCCATATTCCCAAGGGTGCCAGATGTTTAGCTGCCGGTAAGCTATGCACGGTTATTGAGGATTGTTTGCTTTCGAACAGTGTTGAAAATTGGTTTACTTTACTCTCTTTCTCTTTTTCAGCCTTGAGGGTACCAGATAAGACTGAAAAGAAATCGTTGACGACTAAAGTTAAAAATAATATGAATGACTCTAATTTGTACTTCGCTATTTTACAGTCCCCAATAAAACAAACTTCGATATATCGTTCCATCGAAGCCAAAGTACACGACGGAGACTTAAGAGGAGCGGTTCGTTTGCTCCTTTCCGACGCTACTCTCGCTCCTGTGAATGAAACTACACTACATGCTTTGAAAGACAAACACCCCAGCCCATCGAGGTCAATAATCTTACCACCTGAACCGAGTTTAACAAGCCCTTTCCTTTCTGTTACAACTTCGGACGTAGCCAACGCAATTGCGTCTTTCTACAATGGGTCTGCATCCGGTCTAGATGGTCTGCGACCGCAGCATCTCAAAGAGTTGACTTCACCCTCCGCAGGAAATAATGGTCCCCGATTGTTAGAATCACTCACAAAATTATGCAATTTTTTACTGAGAGGTATGCTAAACTTGGAGGTGAGACCGTTCCTATATGGTGCTTCGTTATGTGCTTTATCTAAAAAAGATGGTGGTATTAGACCAATTGCGGTGGGCAGCTTTTTTCGTCGTCTTACGGCTAAGCTCTGTTGCCAATCTGTTAG
Source organism: Epinotia demarniana (assembly GCA_945867215.1). NCBI lineage: Eukaryota > Metazoa > Arthropoda > Insecta > Lepidoptera > Tortricidae > Epinotia > Epinotia demarniana. The sequence continues at coordinate 7,419,985 of OX244286.1, forward strand.
AGAAGCTATGTCTGACTATCTGCAACCAATTCAAATGGGCTTCGGTACCAGACTTGGTTGTGAGGCGGCAATACATGCCACCCGGTCTTTTGCTTTACATCGCAGATCATCCAATACCATAATCGTTAAAATCGATATCAAAAACGCTTTCAATAGCCTAGAAAGGGACACTATTCTCAACGAAACCTTAGAGCAAACTCCTTCTCTTTACCCTTTCATTTACCAATGTTACGCCTCCTCAAGTAATCTTTTCTTCTCAGGCAGTTTAATACAGTCGCAAGTTGGTGCCCAGCAGGGCGACCCATTAGGGCCCTTGATGTTTTGTCTCGGCATCCAAAAGATTATTTCTGGATTAAAGGCGCCCCTTAACGTGTGGTATCTGGATGATGGCACTATAGGAGGAAGTCCAGAAGTGGTCTTAAACGACTTGAAAACATTGATACCTGCCTTGAAGAAAATTGGTCTTGAAATAAACCCGTCTAAGTGCGAGTTTTATACTTGCAGTTTTTTAGACACCAACTCTCTCGCAGAAATAGAGTCACTTTTACCTGGCATTAGACAAATACACGAACATTCTTTCAATTTACTGGGTGCTCCAATTTTCACCGAGGGTGTTAGTTCGGCCCTTCAAGCCAAAAGACAAGCACTTTCGGCGGCACAGGAACATTTGACACAATTGTCGGGACATGTTTCCCTTATCTTGCTGCGAAACTGCTTTGCTCTGCCTCGCATGGTGTATATGTTACGGACGTCTCCAACTTGGCTTTATGACACGGATTTGAAATCGTTCGATGACACTATTAAATCTTGTTTAGAGTCAATACTCAATGTGAGTTTAGACGACAAACAATGGTGTCAGGCGGCTCTGCCAGTTCGTTACGGTGGCTTGGGCGTGCGTCGGGTCCAGGACATAGGTCTGGTAGCCTTTTTAGCGTCGGCACATGGTTCGTCGGATCTTGTTGCTCGAATATTATCATTTGATGGCAGCAGCATTCGAGTTCCATTCGTAACCGAGGCCCTGGCTAAGTGGGCGACACTATGTCCGTCCAATGATCATCCGGATAGCTTAACGGTCCAAAGAGGATGGGACGATATTCTATGTCAGCAAACGTTTTCTCATTTGTTGAGTGATGCCTCGGGGACTGACCTAGCACGTCTCAAGGCTCTCACAAAGCCCGAATCCGGTGCGTGGCTGCATGCCTTGCCTTCCCCTCAACTCGGCACTTTGCTCGACAACGACTCCCTGAGGATAGCAGTTGCTTTAAGGCTGGGGAGCAAGGTATGCGAAGCGCACCGATGCGTTTGTGGGACAATGGTGGAGGAGAATGGCCACCACGGGCTAAGCTGCAAAAGATGTGCGGGTCGGTTCCCTAGACACCATTCTATCAATGAGATCGTGCGTCGGGCTATGGTGTCCGCCAACGTACCGTGCATCCTGGAGCCCCCGGGTCTGTCTCGGACTGACGGAAAAAGACCAGACGGGTTGACGTTGGTTCCCTGGCAGAGAGGGCGGTGCCTCCTATGGGATGCAACTTGTGTTAGCACTTTTGCAGCGTCCCATCTAAAGCACACAATTAAGTCAGCTGGTTCGGCGGCCGAAAATGCCGCCAAGCTCAAACACGCAAAGTACTCTGCCTTGGAACCGACTTATGATTTCGTTCCGGTTGCTGTGGAGACAGCTGGGCCCTGGGGCAGTGAGGCTCTCGGGCTGTGCAAGGAGTTAGGCAGACGATTAAGGGACAGGGGCCTTGACCCCCGCTCTGGGTCATGGCTCGTCCAACAGGTCTCCATTGCTGTTCAGCGAGGCAATGCCGCTAGCATTTTGGGGACCTTTGGTTCGGGCTTGACGCAGAGCGGGATGTACTCGTAGTATTACTTTTATTTATTTTTACGTATTTTAATTTTATCATTCTTTACACTTTTGTTAATGTTGACGTTGATTAAAAAGTAATGTATTCTTATGTATCAGTAATATAATACATTTCGGTACCAAAAAAAGTGAAGACATGCCACCGACAGCACAAAAAGCAAAGCAAAAGATAAGCAGAAAAATCTTCAGAACTATAAAAATTGCAACATTGTGTCTGAGAAAACAAAGTGGTATACATCAATTTGCATAGTTTTCCCATAAAGATGATCTGTCAGAAAAGTTATCGTTATCACTTTATAAATGGTGTTAACGATGTTTTAATGAAAATAGCTGCAGAAATAACAAATACTCACAAAAATTTCGCTACGTACCTAATAAAGTGTTAGACAACATAGTTATTTTGTCTAATGCCAGCTAGTTAAAATTAACTACAGCATTACGATATATTTACGTTCGGGTCTCTTTCGTAATAAGATTTTAATTAGCGATCGTCGTTTATCCAATCGTAGTATAAGATATAAATCAATGGAATTTGCTTACTATGTAAACAAACCGTCATATTGAAATTGACATTAAATGTCAATTTCGATACATTGTTTGTTTACATAGTTAGCCAATTCCATTGATTTAGATCTTAGCTAAATTACTCTTACAGTCCAAACAAATTATACTATTCGTATACAAAAGACTATAAAACATTGTTGGACACTATTGAATGGTAAAAAACATCGTATCCTGACGCCGACTCTGTAGTAAATTGTCATAAATTATATTTTGAATTTTCAGACCAAGTTCACTAGCTAATTACTAGTCTTGTGACTAACTACAGAAACTATACTTGATTTAATCACTTACCGTAATTACTGTACCTTATGTGCATTTATTCCAACACACAACACAACACGTCTATCACGAGACGGCGCGCGAGCTCACTCGGTTTTTCTCGCACTATCCGTCTCTCTCCTATTAGAACACTAAGAGCAAGAGGTATAGTGCGAGAAAAATCGAGGGTATGTCGCGGCCGTCTCATGATAGACGTGCAGATAGCGCCGCGTAACTAATACTAATTTATTAGAAAAGGTCATTGTATCGAGTTGGTGCGTCGCGCATCTAAATACAAACAATAGCAAGTTTAGATCTGGATACAAGTCCTGTCTGGTTCAGATTTTATCAAGGATGGTTCTCTTTGATTTATTTGTCTTAAATATTTAATGGTACCATACTTTCAAAAACGATGACACGATACATCAGCCTTTTAAAGACCAAAAACAATAAAAAAAACCTGTTATATTCAAAATTAAGAAAAAATCTATATTATAAAATAACACATTTTTACAAGTTATTGAATCCTCCTTTTAAGTTATAAACTTGTGTTAGGAGGTTTTTGCCCTTTCATACAAAGTTTAGTAAAAGTAAGTTAAAAAAACTAAAATTACTTAATGACTTAATCATAGAGCATAAGCAGTAAATCTGACTTTATGAAAATCCAATAATAACGTTAACGTAACGTTTTATAACTTAAATGTTATTATGGTAAATTAAATTATTAACAACTAACGTCCTTTATTATTAATTTACCCATCAATCACATCCGCATCCATATCCTGATCAGACCTGTACACGATAAAATCCATAAGAGGACACTTAAATTGACTCTTCAATTATCACCCAAGTCTATAAGGCGTGATGATTGAGAATTTAAACAACAGTTAAACATAAGCGACATAGGTTAACCAAAAAGTGTACGTTATTTTGCGATAGTCAATACTATCAGATTATTTTTATATACAGTTTATAGGTTTGTTACATAACATAAATTTTACAATTCTATTTCTATATCCACGGTGCGTATACCGTGGATATGGTTGGCTAAAATAGCCAACCGTGTAAAACTTTGTGTGCTTTGGTATTTTCTGGTCAACTAAATCGAACTTTGATTCAATATCCAAGCAATTACACTGTACTGCTTACTGGGCCAGCAACTAGCAAATTAATTGTATCGGATCGGATCTAAATACTTACTGTAGAGTCTGGGCAGGAGGCCTGAGCAGACCTTTACTGGTGCTCTGTTGTGTTTCCTCTCGTTTCTCAGCTTCTGGCTCCGCGTCTAGTGTCATCTGGAACTTTTGTAAGTTGGGCAGAACATCGGTTGCCTCGTCGACCTCCCATGATGGCTGCTCCTCATTATCACCGATGACAAAACGCTTAGAAGTCCTTCGTTTCATCATGATGAAACTGTATGCGGATCGCGCGACGTGAGTAAATGCGGAAAAATAACTCATACAATCACTTCACTTGTTCATGTTTATAACTTTAAAAAAAACTAGATAATTGAAGAATAAAAATCTCTGTAGCACTTTATAATATATCTACTGTTGAACTTTTCACAATGCGTTCTAATATGGTCAGGATTTTGGTTAATGATAGTAATCAGCCACAGCCATTAAATATTACAAGAGCAAATTCTTAATGTATGTATGTAATCATCACTAAAACACGCTTATTTAAACGCTAAATACGGCTAACTCGGTAAATATAATGATCTGATTCATAGAACCGATTAACAGGTAAAAGTTATCACTTGATGTAAAAATAAAATGTCTGCTATAGCTACGACGGTACAACAATAAGTTTTGAATTGAACTTGACTTTATTGTTCGTGCATACTTGAAAAAAATAGAGGTACAAGCAAACTAAACAGCGTTGGAGATGTGACTAAAATGTTTACATGATATCAGACTGATATGCGTCATTTTTATTACTATAACGTCGATAACATGTTGAGTATTAACGACAATCTTATCGTCTAACGATATTTTGATACTCATTTAATTACCTTCTACCTTTAAACCGTTATTGGCTGTTACGTATGCAGTTAAAGTATATGTTAACAACTCATATACAAAAATAGGCGATATACTGAACTTAGGTAAATAACTTTTATAGCAAGTAGCTTATTAAATAAAACACACAATAAATAACGAGTGACAATCTAATAAAAATCGACTTTACCCCAAACTAAGAAAAACTTGTACAATTAATGGGTAGGTACTAGATAACGTTATGCACACAGAAAACATTCAAGACTCAATACTATATATTCGTGCACATCATACAAATAAGTACCATTTCACCGGGATTTGAACCCGGGACCGAAAACTTTGTAGGCAAGATCACTATCAACAGTATCAACTAAGCCAAGTTGATTAAAAGATTTTGAAAATGTGACGTTGCTGTCTGGTTGTAAGCCTAATCGGTCACAACACATCTCAACCTGATCCCATAGCCGACTTTTGCGACACCGATGGGAGTGTTTTCCACAGTGTTTTCATTATTCCCATAAAAGGCTTCGATTTAGGAATCTCACGTTTGACAGTGGCCGTGACATTTGTAATGTAATTATACACGTACGTAACACGCGTTTTGGACTTTGAACTATGTTTAGCTAAGAAAATATAAGTGTTTGCATGTAAAATACGGAAGATGAGTCTCATTGCGTGGGTACACACATAGAGCAATAACAGTATTGATCAATGCAAAGCAATGTAAATTTATTTAGGCTATCTATTTCTTAGTTTGCGCAAATTCCATGCAAAAAATTCATTAGGCTACAATGCGTCCCACTGCTGGGCTTCTGTTAATGGATCGTAGCCAATCTTGGATTCGAACTCACGACCTCCGTTATGCCCGACTCACTCGGCTACCATAGAAAGTATTCTGTCATGCAGTATATATGGACGTATTTCGTTTTGAAAAAAAATTGAATGGTGCGAAATTCTCCGCGATATAAAAACATGAACCGAAAACTTGCTACGAGTAGAGCACCTACCTACGCCTAGTAAGTTTCTGTGTTCCTGGCGATGCTGTTTGGTCGGAAAATTGCATTCAATAAGGTTGGAGACCACGTATAATTATAATTTTCCTTTGACATATTTTTGTACAAAAAATATTCAAAAACATTTGTCCGTGACAACAATTCGAACTAATACAAACACATATATGACAATACCATAAAAGACGGCCTGGGCCATGAAAATCGCGTGTTTTCCACTAATTACAACCGTGAAATTGATGTAAATTTTGTATTATGCCTCCGGTGTATTATGTTACTAATAAATTATATTATGCGATAAAGAAAAACGACAAGTCGAGAGTGAAAAGCCAGGTGAAGTCAATTTTCAATTGGTCCACTATAGATGACTATGCCATTTATTACATCAAGTTTTGAAAATTATATCGGCAAGATGATGGCCATCAGCAGCGATGCAATTGCGTAAAATAAACCACGTTACATTAAGTTCAATAAAAAAATATGGCTCTAGAATCTTGAACCGAGTTTTTTACGTAACAAACCGGTTGCGAAGGACGCTGTCGAACGTCATTGCGAGTAGTTGTTAGGTCGAAACAACAGTTTTCCTTCTGAGAATAATAATATATATCCAAGAAACAAATAAAGGAAAATATTGTCACGTTGTATAAGCAATTAAACGAGGCGGTTGTCCGCCCTCCGCCCTAGATACAGTCAGATGGAGAGATACAGAGACAAGAGCTTAACTCTTAAAATTAAGATGTTTTAAGCTGACAACCAAATATTGAAGACGTGGCCTCGAATTTCAAAAGAAATCAACCATTTAACACTATGATTATTTCCAAAAAAAACATTGCTTAATTTTCGGTAGAGAATAATAATAGTCGTAGGAAGCGGTACTACCATTCCAAATTCCAAACCACAAAGTATATTCATTACATCGTATCGTTGCTTATTAGTCTATTTATATTTATTTTATTATCGTTGCTTATAGTCATTATATCGATATTTTTTCCTAGTGATGTTCATCACCGTTTGGATTGGCACTTAGTTGTTATTCATTGCCTTCATTGGTGCTGGTCTAAGTAAACTGTGTCACGTTAAGGTCGATGCAAATTACTGATTCTAAACCACTTAGCAACACTATCAATAAGACAGCAAAATTATGATCGTGTTTATTCTGAATATTATCAAGCTAGCTCAACTACTCTGGGCGGGAGGTAAAAAAGAAATATACATATCTTTATTTTAAGGACATAAGAGCTTGTATAGGTCATTTCGAGGTCACTCGTATACCTATGGTTCGTTTGCTGCTGACTGTATATAAGATCTATGTATATGCAATTTTTTATACTTTTGAAGAGCCAGAATTTTTACACATAATATAAATATTAAACTATCAACTTAAAAACTACTTGACTTAAACGGAACAAATAGTAAATTAAACCAGTTTAACTACTACACAGTAAGCAACATTTTAATAATTATGTAATAAATATAAGAATCCTAGAAACCGTCGGTCTTAAATAAAGGCAAATGCAATGTGCTAAGAGGACTACTTGCCTTTCAAGACTTTGTTTTATCACTTTTTCTCCAACACAGCGAGCATAAAATTAAATTACATTAGTAACCACAGCTATGTTTTTTTTACCTTTCAAACTAAATAGAATAAATAAAAAAATATTTGAATTACATTAATCAGAAACATATTATTGAAATGTCTTAAAAAATCGAGTTTTGATAAATTTGACTTAAAATTTGAGTTATAGTAATGGAGCGATTTGTTCTAAACCCCTGAATATGAGCACGACCTTTTTTGCATAATTATATAGTTGACTTATAATTTATAAAGCGTTTACTGTGACGTCTCTTAACCATGAACGCACAATGAGAGGAGAAAGTAAAAAAACTTCACGGGAATGTAGATACTGAGCAGCTACTACCTCGTCGTGGATTAACTTGCGCGTAGGTCACTTTTTGATAAAATTAAGAGATAGGCAATCGTATCAAGTGTACCTATATACGTTAATTATCACATTTCCAAGAATTTTGTCGGATTTTTGTAAAGTAATTATTAATTTTAGATCTAACTGTTCAGTTTTTAATACATATAATGAGCTTTTAATATACGTTATTAATAACTTATTATAATCAAAATGGGATGTTAAACGTTAAGACATGTGTCGCTCTTCAATTATGATCATAATTTCATAATAAGCCTAACTAAACTCGAACTAAAGTGACTTGGACACTATATTTCACGAGGGGATTCATCATCCTTATTCTTTCATATTCATATTCATCGTTATTCTCGTGTAGTGCCCCTAAAGGAGCCCGGGGTCCGCTTTGACAGCTAATCACCAGGACGAAGAGGTTATATACCCATATTACCTGCTTATGCAATAAATATTATTATAATTTTAATGTGCAATATAGTGGTGACTTGTGGCACACCAATCTCTATAATAATTGACTGGTTTAAATTTAAACTACTTTCGCGAACTGGTAACGTCCATTTGATGTTATATCTTATCATATCTTGTCACTATCACACACAATAATATAACCAAATACAAGTCGATCCTTATCTAACATTTGATTACCGGCATTGTAATCAATCTAACTCGAAAACGTATCGACGATTGTACATCACTATTTTGATATTGAAAAAGTAAACAAATAAAATCCGGGCCAAATTCGAACATACGCACTCACAATGTTTATCGACACAAATACTTTTAATTCAACACATTGCGAAGTAACAGGACTCACGCTGTTAACTAAAAATTAACCAGTTTTTAATATTTTTCGGCTGTACGAGTACGAGAAGATCTAGATAGTTCCCGCGGACGTGTTTTGAGCGCGAAGGTTAGCTACTTACTGATTTTACCGCCATTTCTGGCACCTGACCTGACAACAGAACTAGTCTTTAGGTAGTTAAGGTAGGTACTTCAAAATAAAAAGTCCTGAGCGACTATGAATCTCATACAAACATACGACATATTTACTTTGGCGGTATATATGACGTCAGCGTTTATCGAAAGAGGCAGCAATAATTTGCCGATTATAGATTTTTGATACGTTGCTTCAAAGTTGATTATCAAATGATTCCCACGTAGATATAAATATTGTTTACTTAGCTGAATTGTCTGCAAACAGGTTGTAAATTACCGAATTAAATGTTTACCATTTACAAACACTAACAATTTAATAAATTAAATCTTGTAGAGCAGAATATTCGTGATATTTTGATGTTAAGATGTAGGTACACTAAGTACATCAGTTAAATGATTACATGGCTAACTATATCACAAATCCCTACTCGAGGTAACGTTAACGCCCGATGAATTCAAAATTCAAATATCAACAATTTTTAAGATAGTGAATTCACTAAATAATAGGCGCTCAAATTGTTTACTAAAACAAAAGAACATGAACACCATTTACACAGATAAAAGGCTCAAAATAACTAACAAAATAAGATAATAAACGAGGTATCTAAAACTAGAAAGAAATAGAAAGGTTCATTCCGATCTGCGACATGTTCCATCCCCGATCCCCAAAATACTCGCGGCCTCGCGGCAAAGCTCAGCTGCCCGCTGCTACTCGATGTTTATAAGGTGGGCGATGAGTTTAGGTAGAAGTTGCCGACTCGATGGACAATCGTCTCTTATTCGAATCTCTTCTGTTTAGACTTCTGGGGCTTCAGGTTGAGGGTCGAGGCTCTCCTCTCTGAGCTTCTGTGTCCAGACCCGGACGCAAATCCAAGTCGTCATATTCGTTAATTGAGTTCGCGGGTGGCGCAGAACCGGTCACTTTGGCACTCTTCAGGAGAGGCCTATGCCCCATTGGACGTCTTTTGGGATATGATGGAATGGAATGAAGATAACGCTGTTATAACGCGGCGTCACATCAACTGGTTAAATAACGTAGTGTCCAAGACTTACTTGAGTTTACTCCGCTTCTCCGCCAAAGCGAGCTGCTGCGCGATCGTCAGCTTCGGCTTGAGGTTCGGAGGTGGGGCGTTTGGGAAGAAGTCGCCGGCCTCGTTAGCTGGTCCGTCGTCCTCCTCCTCTCCCACTGTGAACTCCGGCTTGCCCTGGAAAACAAACAGATAGAGTTAACATCAGGGGCGTCTCACCCTCATGCGTATCACCCGGGCGCAAGGTCTTAGGGGGCGCCGAGCGCCACTCACAGGGAGCCACTCGCCTCGACTCGGGCCGGCGCTAGGGGGGGAAGGGGGTGCTAGAGGGCGCTACGGCAAGGATTGCACCCGGGCGCGACATGGCCTAGAGACGCCTCTGAACACATAAACAGCCAAAGATATCTGGGCTGTTATTCGCTTATGCGGCTCACAGCGCCTGTCACCCGTCACGAAACTAGACCTCTACCTACGCTTGGTTACTACGCATCGCGGTGTCAAGATATATTTGTGGTTGAGCGTTGAGGTGAGCTTATAACAAGTTCCAGAATAAGGGGGCTGAGGTCCACAGTTCAAGTTTCAGTGGCTTTTGAAAATCCTCAACGATTCTGGGCAAGGGGAATACAAAACAAGGCCAACGATGTGTGGCTTGGCCAGAGGCGTCTCTAGCCCATGTAGCGCCCGTGTGCAAATCAATCAATCAATTATTTATTCTGCAAATAGGCCACAAGGGCACTTTTACCACAAACATTACTCTAGCGTCCCCTAGTATCGCTGCGCCCTGTGCAACGCACACCCTGCACCATAGGTAAAGACGCCTCTGTAGGTATACGTAACCGCAAGTTTGGCAAGTCTGTAGTGCAGATTCTTTTTCTAGATCGGGTCTTGAGACCCATCGGTCCAATGCAATCGTTTTGGCACAATAGCCACGTGCCACCAAATGTGCTAAAGGCCAAGATCAGTAATAAATACTTTGCTGGAATAGCGACTCTATTGTTAAAGTTGTCTATTGTTTTAAATACAAAATGGTCAATACTGCTAACATCTTTTGATATACATATTTCACTGGATATAACCACATTTTTTATCATTTCATGGGCATAATAAACTTTTGATATAACAACAAAATAGATAATTTCATATTTAAGTATAAATGTTATTAGATGAAAGATTTCCCAAATATAATGAGAATAAAATGAGTATACGTTTTAGTGGTGGTCTGTTGTGAGATATATAAAAATTACGAGCGCCTAAGTGAATAAATTAGCAATTACTCAGCGCACCAAAAAAGAATATTGTTCATATATTTGCAAACAAATTGGAATAATATACCGAATGCAGCTTGCAGCAAATGCTTCTCTAATTTGCAATAAAAAAATGATGAAAAGTTTGGAAGTCTGTTACTAAATACTATTTATCCAACTCAAAGCAGTTTTGAGCACCTCTATTTTATAATTTATATCAATACTCTGATGCCTTCCAATTCTTCCAAATCCTCTAATCAAACCCCCGTTGCCTATCACGAATATGTCTCTCGTCAGAGGGGCTACCGCGAAACGAAAACGAACTTCGTTCGAATATCTCCCTCTCTGTCACACTTGCTCGTTCGTGCGACAAAGATGGAGATACACTTCGCGGTAGCCCCTCAGATTTTTTTAAATGCACGGCCATGTCATCGAAGATGAATGCAATGCGAAGAAAAACGGCTGTGATTCAAATTGAGGCAAAATCAGACACTGTGCAGAGGTCTTATGAAGTCGCAGATTAGCTATCACGTAAGGTCAGTTGCGCTGGTTAGCGACCACCTAATTTAGTGTGCTGGTTTACGACCAACTTAGACGAGTTGAGGAACTGAGGTGATGTGTTGCTGACGCCGTCGCGAAATATATCAATATTTTACTGAATTAGACCCAGCACGGCTATCACAAGACGGTCGAACGAGCTGTGTCGCGGTGAGATAGATTATCCTTCGCTTTCTAGTTAGATTGCCGAGAAAGAGACGGATAGTCTATGTCGCCGCGACACAGCTCGCGGGCTCCCTGCACGGCCATCACGCGACGGACCGCGAGCTCTCTCGATTTTTCTCGCACTGACTGTCTCTCTCTTATTAGAACACTTAGAACAAGAGGTATAGTGCGAGAGTATGTCGCGGCCGTCCCATGATAGACTCTCGGAAGGATAGTTTCTCGTTTTCTTAGTGGATTGCTATTAGGCAGTACCAGGCAGTACGCTATAAAGGCGACCAGGAGGACCTCTACACTAACTTAACAACTGACGCGATCGACTGGCTGTGCGGTGCGACCTGAGGGCCTACCGCGAAGTGAAAACGAACTTCGTTCGAATATCTCCGTCTCTGTCGCTCGAACTAGCAAGTGCGACAGAGACGGAGATACACAAATAAAGTTCGTTTTCATTTCCCGGTAGCCCCTCTGGATGTCGATTTATAATCGTACATTAAAGCCTACAACGTATAAGCTCGTAGCTAAATGGTAGTTTAGTTTAGGATCTGCAGAATTGTTATCTTTAATTGAATAAACCTTGTTCTTCAGGGGGTCGATAACTGGGGCCTAGACACTTAGAGCATACATAACGCTCTAAGGCTAACGTCAATAGAAAACTAATAAAATGTATGGGAATGACCAGATGTCAACGAAAAGTTTTTCGCAATATACTTACTTTACTCTTTGGTATTCGTCGGCATCTGTCATTCCCATACATTTTATTATTTTCTATTGGCGTTAGCGCTTGTCGATTGTAACCTTGTCTACGGCCCCGTACGCTTACCATGAGTTTGACAATGACGGCTTACGCTAACGAGTATCGAGTTTTCTATCTGTGCATCCCGCTCGTACTGTCAAAGTGCAATAGAGATGCACAGATAGAAAACTCGATACTCGTTAGCGTAAGCCGTCATTGTCAAACTCATGGTAAGCGTACCGGTCGCATAACCGATAGATAAATGACCGTACTGACATTAAGAGTCTGCGGATCTTAAAGGAAGATTCCCATTTATTTTTTCATATTCATTGATGTAAATGGAACATTTCTTACATTCTGTTCCGGTAATTCTTCGGAGTCAATTTTTTCAAAATTATCGCTTCCACTCGACGAGCACCTGGCTTGTTCTTGGTCTCCCATCTTCTGACCTGCAATTTAAAAAAAACATAGGAGTGTTCTTTGTCGGTGGAGCAATCGCCAGCCGCACCTGCAGTTCTCTGCCATTTCCTTTTCCTTTACTTCCTGATATGATATGACACGACAGGTTTGTTCGAAATAGTTTATTTCTGCCTTCCCCTGCCTCCCGTTCGTTAAATGGTGGGTACACACTGAGCAAAGGAACGACCAACGAACGCGAAGCATTTATGTGACAGCTATTTGTTAGAGAGAGATACATAGCCGTTCGTTGGCTTGGTGTGTACCCACCAAAAGAGAGAGGTCAGGTTAGGTTAGGTTAGGTTTTTTTTTAAAGTACAAAAACCGGCTAAGTGCGAGTCGGACTCGCGCATGAAGGGTTCCGTACCATTATCTATAAAAACGGCAAAAAATCACGTTTGGTGTATGGGAGCCCCCTTAAATATTTATTTTGTTCAGTTTTTTAGTATTTGTTGTTATAGCGGCGACAGAAAATGTGGAAATTTCAACTGTCTAACTATCACGGTTCATGAGATACAGCCTGTAGCACAAGATCAATCAAGAGAATTAGATTTGATTTGATTTGATTTGATATGTAGATTATAGAGAAAAGTTTAATTTTATTTACTCTCCCCTCACCTCCGGGGCGAGCTTTACCCCCCCGCGCCCATGAAAGTGTCCCGGAGCGCGGTATTTTCTATTTTAAAAGTACACGATACATAAAAAGTGTGTAGGAACGAAAAAATCCTTAATAAATTTACATACAAAAGCGATATTATCTCTTATAGTTTTAACGCAATCTACCACCAAATACAAAAGTTTTTAATAATTTATCTTTCTTTGTTGCTGTTAGTTGAGTTTTCTCAAAAACATAGAGGAATACGGAACCCTAAGAAATACTTAATGTAGTTCTTACAGATCCGCATTGACCCAAAATTTGACCTGTATTCAAAAAAATGTTTATAGAACAGAGTAATATAGTTCAATCACATAATATGGATAAAGAAAAGGAATTAAATCCACTTCCAATACAAACCATTATTACAAATGCCGAACTTATAAAATATTTCAAAAATTCAATACAAGCCAACTTAACCTACAAAGTAAAGCCATTCAAAAAGCAACCCTAATCCAACCCCACAGAGTTGAAACACGACCAAAGTCGGATCGTGTAATGCAATTCCCCGCATTTCATCACGGAGGTATTCCGCGAGAATTCTCTAATGGGAAATAGATAGGGCGGGCGCAAATCGCTATGCAATTATACCGGTTTCCTATCCACAGCTTGTTTTTACCTCGAGATACGTAACAACTGTTTTTATTTTATTACACTTGTTGTTTCATCACACATTGTTATTCCATGCCTGTATACAAAAGGACAATGACCTAAATTGTTCCCACGGGAGTTATGAGTTTTCTTAACTCTCTAGGGAGTAGAAAAACTAAGCAAAGCTTGTACTATGGGTAGGTACTAAATGACAATATAAATGTACAAATACAAATAGTTTATTTAACAGAAACAGATTAGCATACAAAAAAAAACATATCCATCAGACTCCAAACTAGGCTGAGCCTGTATCAGGGACATCTGCGAGAGCGATTAACAATTATTTATTAACTTAAAATTAAAATTCCAGGCAAGTTAAAATTACATTATTCAAGAAACAGGTTAAAAGACAAAACATAGGTATGAAATATAGTTAAACGCAAAATTTAGATAATTCGGTGAATTTGAAGTAAAAATTAATATTAACAAAGGATACCAAATAGGCTGACTTAACCAATTATAATAATATGAAAGTTTAATTTAATTGTTCGTATTTTATGCGTGTGTATGTGTGTGTGTGAGTGTGTGTGTATGCGTGTGAACTAATTGTGTTTGTAGTGTGTAGTGTTTGCGTTGCAATGGAGTCATATTTAATTGTGCATGTATTCATTTTACGGTATACTTAAAGTATACCTACTTAAATCCATAACTAAATATTATAAATGGGAAAGTGTATGTGTGTTTGTTTGTTTGTCCTTCTTTCACGGCAAAGCGGAGCGACAAATTTACGTGATTTTTTAAGTGGAGATACCTAGTTGAAAAGATGGAGAGCGACATACATAGAATAGTTTTTATCCCGGAACCATCCCCTAAGGGGGTTAAAGTTTGTATGAAGCTGCGATATAAACGAGTCCCACGCGGATGGAGTCGTGGGAAGAAGCTATATTTATATAAACACTTTAATACATAGAAAACATCCCTGACCCAGGAACAAATATTCGTGCTCATCAGTCATCACACAAATAGATGCCCTTACCGGGATTCGAATCCAGCACCTCTTGCTTCGTACTAACTAGGCTCAAGCGGTCGTCAAAATGTATGATAAGATAAGATAAGATACATTTATTGTCGAATCTGTGTACATTGTGATAACATGTTATAAAATAATGAGCCGAAAGACGTCCAGTGCTGGACATAGTGGGCCGATATAGCCCTCCGAATCGCTAAACTTAAGTGGCAGAGGGTGAGGGGCACATTTCACCTAGAACCGATGGCCGTTGGAGCGGAAAGTTTCGCGAGTAGCGACCACGTAACGTACCGCAAGGCGGAGCGTGGGTTCCAATATCACTAATTTTATTCCTTATAAAGTGATGCCACACGCTGTTTTCCTGGTTCAGCTTTTGCAGATTATTTAGGCCTATCTGAATCACACTCGCGCGGCCTGGCAGCGGCGGTCAATAGTAAAATTGACATTAGCCGTCAAATAGAATATATAAAGCTTTGAAAAATATTTGGCAATGGCAAAAACAGATTGGTATTTTATTACATCGTCTCCTTCATCGATTTTGCTGAGTTAAGTTGAACTATAGCATAATACTAATAAGGTTGTTATTAGATATATTAGCACGCAGGGGGAGAGAGGGAGGAGGAAGGGTTTAATTTTTTTGCAAAATTAAAATTATTCAAGTTTTCACTTCTGCCGACACGCCCGGAGTGCAACCCGTACGCTTACCGTGAGTTTGACAATGACGGCTTACGCTAACGAGTATCGAGTGTACTATCTGTGCATCCCGCTCGTACTGTCAAAGTGCAATAGAGATGCACAGATAGAAAACTCGATACTCGTTAGCGTAAGCAGTCATTGTCTAACTCATGGTAAGCGTACTGGTCTTTTTTATTGCTAAGTATATATTATGTAATATAATTTATTCATTGTGACGTGTGAAAGACTAATAGAAATAATAATTAAAAAAAATTGTTAAATCATACATCGATTAAAAAATGGATTTTATTTCAAGTTTTTAATAGATTCAAGAATTAGTCTTATTTGATTGGTCTATGCAAAGTAGCGTCTGGGGGAAAATTGTAGTTTACAATTGAATTGTGTCAGTAGCACAAATACGAGATTAATATTATAATCTCTACATTATCATAAAAACATTCCATCGTCATTTCATTGGGCTGAATGCACTAACCTTAGCGCCGAAGAATAATTTATTTTAAAAACAAAGTTTTAACCGACTTCAATTTAGTACTTCGCTAAGCCACGAGAACATTTCCACATTTTACAATTTACCACATGAACTGATTTCCGAGAGCAAATGCGTATACTATAGAAACAAGTGTATTCAAAAGATTTTTAAAAAACCCCTACTGTTTTTTTTTATTGTATAGCCTATGTAACTCCCACGATTAAGAGGAACCCAACGACACCTCATATGTCGAAATCCGTCAAACGGTTTAGGCTGCAGGGCGTTCCAAAGAATATGCCATATACATACATACATACATGCGCTCAAAAAACATAACCCTCCTCTACTTCGGGCAGTCGGGCAAAAAACCGAATCGCTGTATGCGGGCCGATAATATTTGAGGACTTTCGTCGATTCCCCAAGATCATCACCAATGGCACTTCATTAGTTCCTATTTCAACGGAATCTTATCAGAACCTCTGTGACGTACTTTTGCACTTTTAAGTACATAATTGAGGAATTTGATGAGTCACCTGTGGTCTTCATCATCAATTCCTCGCCACAAAATTTATGATTTCCGGATGTAAATAAGTACACGAGTTATAATAGAAAATACCAAAATTACTACACGCGTGCCTAATAAAATTGAGGAGTTCCCTCAATTCCTCATGGATCCCATCATCTAACTGAATTTTTTTAAAAATGGGACCCACCTTATAAGAACCTGTGACGTACTTTTGCACTTTTAAGTACGTAATTGAGGACTGTTCCTCATGGATCCCATCACCTAACTGATTTTTTTAAAAAATGGGACCCACCTGGAAGCATATACATACATAGGCATATAAACAAAAAAAAATTTGGAATCGGCTCATCAATGACGGAGTTCTGAGGTAACAAACATTGAAAAAAAAATACAACCGAATTGAGAACCTTTTTTTTGAAGTCGGTAAAAACACCATCTTTCGCGGCCACTAGTGCGAGGAAAGACCGCAACTTATCGGCAAACTTCTCTCGACCGCGTGTACCGGTTATCTCAAGTCAAACGTCAATTGGCGGGTCATCCGACGTAACATATTCGTGTGAAGGTGACATAGGACGCAATATCTGGCCAAGGAAGAGAAATAGAGGGCGAATGAGATGCTTTTGTTTGGTACACGCTTGCGGTACGTGAACTGTTTCGATTTCTTTATGACGGAGAATTAAATGTGAACATTTGGGGTGACGGAAACCCAGAACCATCATATTTGGCTATACTTCTGCATTGTTACAAAAGTCATGTGAAGTACAGGGAACAGGAAATTTTGGTTCTCGGTTTCAGTCAGCCGAAACATGTTCGCATTTACTTTCTCCATCAAGGAGAGCTTCCATCTTCTCTCTGACTTTTCTCTATTTAGTTACAACCTTTTGGTGGTAAATGTTTCATCCCACTGTTGAACATAATATTTTTGAAATCATACTGGGTGACGGTAAGTTAGAGAAGAAGTTGTGAAATTAAAAAAGTTAGGTACCTATGGTCATTGGAATTTAGTTGCGATGGTTTTAAAAATAAAATAAAACTGTTTTACAGAAACACGAACCCAATCAAATCTATAAAACAGTTGAAGTCTTTTTGTTATTGAAATTGATAGTTTAAAATTCCTTCCTTGATGTATTTAAATTCGTTATGATGAGACAATATATATTACACAACTAACTCACAACTGAGGATCGCGACCACATATCATATGTCTCCAAAGGTTGTATGGGGCGAGTAAGCACCAAAATAATAATTTTACCTCAGTTTCCAGTAGAGAATATTTAATGGTAATTCGCCTTCGGTATCTATTTACTACTCTACCTTTCCTTATTGTGGGGCCCATTTTAGGATAAAGGAAGCCCGGATTGCTTGACAAAGAACTCCCGCTTCACAAACAGAAAGGCGTAAACGCCTTTACGTTTCTTGCATTAAAGGTCATTAAATAAGTACAGTTACTATACATTCAGGCCACACACTTCCGTATCACACAAAAGACTGAAAATAAGATGTTATCTGCGTAGTCTGCAGGCCATACGAGCGACAACGCCGTGGCGCGAGGCATCGCCAAAATTAGCTGGATTTTATAAAAGCCAAAAGGGTGGATTGCTGGGCAAGCCTATGTTAGGGCTATTTATGTATTTATCGATCGTTGGTAATCGGTAACGAATTCCCGAGTACCTCTTAGTGGGAATGCCTTAGGAAATAGATTTTGAATATTTAAATATAACTTCTTTTCCCTGTGTAAAAAACTGTGTATTTCTTTTTCTGTTTCCCCGATAAAGAAAAAAATGCTTCGTTTGGCGAGCTGCGACGCCGTGACCAGGTAACAGTTTCGAATTCGTAAAATAAACAAGAATGAGCCTCTCTGCTTGGGACGAATGAAATAATATGAATAATAGATTACATGTTTCATTGGTGCATAACGCCAATAACTAGGAATCAGGTCACCGACCCTAATTGGGAAAAAGGGTTCTTTTAACAATTATTTCTTTAGTTCTCAAATTAATAATAGTAGTGGTTTTGTGAGCTGTAGAACTCGAAAGTCTGTTTATTCCGCATTTTTATTTTTATTTCCGAAATCTGAGTTGTCAAAAAAACTGTTTGTGTGTACAGACGACAGTTGAGCATATATTTCTATCTTCAGTGTATAAATACCAACGCTTCTGTCGCCACTAGATGACAATTTTACAAAAAATCCCTCCGTGTTGAAATGGCTCAGTTAACAGAAGTTCTGGAAGAGTGTCGTCTATCACTCAGTTGAGTCAGTGGTGTTGCTTATGTTAAGAAGAGGTTCTAATTTCTAATAATTATTTGAATATTGTATCGAACTGTCATTCAATCCTTTACTGTCAATTATATTTCAATGCAAAACACACGGTTGTATATAATTTAACATGGTAGCAGAGCGTGGTTTCTTCGGTCATGTTTGTGGCGAGAGTACCTAAGCAAGGCATGACTGTCAATGCTTTGGTAGTTAGCCAATTTTGTATTATATTCTAACACGGTTGCCGGTAACGCCTTTGCCGCTGGTGGTCTGGGTTAATTACGTTGCCGTCGCTTATGTCTAGCGTACCTGGTGTGCTCCGCAGGGAAATCTTATATTTCTACGTCTGCCAGTCTGTACTTCCTTCTAAGCGCCCAATCTCAAATCTCACATTAGAATCAATTTTTATGTAACTTCTTGACATCTATTAAATTCGCACTTATTAAATAGGTCTTTGTGACCTATTCACGCACGTTAAAATATCGTTTTTACGCTCTGCTATCTGCTACCAAACGAAGCCGTTATACAAGCCTAGGCTGCTCTATTGGACTAAGCTGATGAGCATAGCCCAGATTTTTCACGGCTAAACAAAACACTATCGTAATCTTAGCCAGTGGTAGAAACATTATTTTATCGATATCGATAATTGTGCAGTAGAAGAAAATACGTCACCAAATAAAATAGATATTTAATAAAAAATATACGTGAAGTTTGTATGAAATTATATATTAGAAACAGATGCAATTTCTTCTTCGTAATCCATGTCAGAACACACAGCAGCACATGGTATTTTATTTGTGTAATAGTGATAGGAATAGATAATCGTTAGTTTTTTAACATTCTCTGGGAGTAAACAGTTTCGTTTATCATTATAAAGCCATTTATGTATACTAAATGTACGTTCTACTTCACTTGACGTCAAGGGAGCAAAATAAAATTCACTTCAATTTTTTTATTAAAAAATATAAAAATGTTGTTTTGGACACTGTCAATTGTCAATAATGTAAAAGTATATCGGCATGTTATTTTTATAAGTACCTAATAATACTCGATATCGATAAAATAATATTTCTATCACTGGCAAGATTACGATAGTGTTTTGTTTTGCCGTGAAAAATCCGGGCTCTGCTGATGAGCCTCAAGTGAAGAAGGGAGGAAATGTTAAAAAGAGATTGTAATACTGATTTGAATATTGTCATTTACTGTCAATTATATTTCAATGCAAAACACACGGTTGTGTATACTTTAACACCTTATTCTTAACCGACTTCGAAAGAACAAGGTTCTCAATTAGGTTGTATTTTTTCCATGAAAGCAGCATGTGGTGAGGTGAAAAGGATATTAAAGTTTTTGATAATAAACATATATACACGTGTTTTCAAGGAGAAATCATTTCTGGGCAAAGTTCACGTCATGGTTATCACGCTTATTATGTTTCTGGCAACAAGTTTTTATCATACTTCGGGCTTATAGACTTTTTCCTGTAGGTAGCCCGTTGCCGTGGTTACGTCTCCTGAGTAATTGATTAAAACTGCGTTTTTAGGTAGTTTCGATTTCGCCATGTCCGTCCCTCTGTCCCTCCGTCTTCGGCTTGGCTCAGTAACCCTTACAACTGTAATTCGACCCGTACAACGTTGTGTTACACAACAGTGTTATATATATATATATATATATATATATATATATTTATGTGATAGGAGGCAAACGAGCAGACGGATCACCTGATGGTAAGCGATTACCGCCGCCCATGGACACCTGCAACACCAGAGGTGTTGTGAGTGCGTTGCCGGACTTTAAGATGGGAGTACGCTCTTTTCTTGAAGGTTTGAAGGTCGTATCGGTCCGGAAATACCGCAGGCGACAATCCATTCCACAGATTAGCTGTGCGAGGCGGGGAGTTATATATAAACCGGTTGGATAAACTGTTTAAAAATATTTCCTTAAAACCATTTTCAACACAGTGAGTCGTTTGCGGGATATTGGGCTTTAATAGTTTGAGTCATGTGTCGGCCCCCCGGCTAAATGGCTACTACTGGGGGTGTGAATAAATGAAGTTGGCATGATTAGTTACCGAGTAATAGTCGACCAACTCAAGGCGCCGTAGGTTCATGGTCTTCTCTCCCTCTCACTCAGCATAAGCGTGAGCGAGATGGAAGTGCGTGCTCGGAAATCATGTTTTCTAATTTTAATTTTTTGGCCGTTTAAATGAATTAAAAAGTAAACACTGATTTCCCTCAAACATGATATTGCCGATTTTTAGAAGCCATTTTAATATTTTTAGCTTATGTTCGTAATTTGTAACAAATATTTTAAGTGTATTTTAGACCTATGTTCGTGATTTTTTTCTATCGAGTGAAAAATGCTTAATCATGTTTCTAAACACTGACACTCCCTGCAGAAAAGCCTCAAGATTACTATTCGTATTTTTTTTTAAACCATATTATTATAAACAGACGCATTATATTGTTTCAAAAACACTGTTCGCTTAACTTCGCTGAACCTACGGCGCCTTAATATGATGTGTAAGTACTTGGAAAGGCAAATTTTCGTACACACCGCACGTTGATGCAACGCAGACAAACAGGCAATTACGGAACCCTACACTACGCGTGGCCCGTCACGCATGTTTTTGGGATAGTGATACACCTTTTCATGGGTCATCTCCCATCTTTAAGCATGTCATGATTCATATTAAGGTGATTTAAATATACGAAACTCAGCACAGTTTTTCTGGCCTATATGGGACAAAATAACAACAGAATAGGTAAAGGCCGAAACGCACTGACAGCGGTGGCGGAGCGGCGCGGTGCGGCGCGGAGGCGGTACGGGTTGTAATGTTCGAGCTAATATGAAACGATCCGCACAGAGCGGCGCGGCGCGGCGCGGTTTTCTGTGCGGACCCTTCCGTATTAGTTCGAACATTACAACCGGTACCGCCTCCGCACCGCGCCGCGCCGCCCTGCCACCGCTCTCTGTGCGTTTGCAGCTTATATACATAGCTTATACCCACCCCGATGCCAATCGGTCGATTGAGTATGATTGAGTTAAGTTTTCAACCCGTGACAATACATTTTAATCTTAGGTTATGTTTATAATTAACGCAATTAATTTTTTAAAGCAATCGGTCACTGATATAGGTAGCAGGTATCGGTGCAAAGGCGATTAATTTAATTGGCGACCGAATGAATATGTATAATATAATACAAGTAAACTGATTCGGATTCCATGAAAGTAAGGCTCTAATAATCTGTAAGTGAAGAAAATACAACCACAATGATCCTATTAAGCAAAAACTGGACTTTTTTAACTAAAAGGATATACCTATGCGCGTTTCTGATCCTTTATTGATTTGAGAACATGGAGGATATAATTAAAAACGCGTCACATCTTCGTTTGACGGCGGCGCCAATCCAGATGACCTAAAAGTGCAAGTTGATTGCCTCTAGATATCTTGTTGCTTATAGCATACAGGTACCTATAACCGACTAGCATTTGCCAGCGACTTTATCCGCAAGGTATCCCGTATCTATTTAATTCCACAAATATACAAGACAGTGAGTATCCTTTGTTTAATCCAGGCTTTTCAGGGTAGATCTTCATAAAATTGTTTGTTTGTGCGGACTTCAAATGCCATTGGTAAAAATTATAAAAAGCTTTCAACGGAAAAGGAAGCCTTGTCTGTGCTTAGTCAGGTGTTTAAACTGTTTACTTCACATCGTTTTCACAACCGTTATTCAGAAAAGAGACATTGTTACCCAAAAATGAGGCACCTAAGCTCAGACCAAGAAAAAAAGACAGACGGAGCGTTACGAACAGTCAAGTGAAGCCAAACCACATACAAACAAAACCAAGCTGCTTCAAGTTTAGCACATGCTCACCCACATATATCCAAACAAAATTGCACAAAAATCTTCAGCACGTGTCGCAGCTGTCAAGATCATTTATTTCGAGTTTTGTGAGATTTAATTTGTTTAGCGTGTGCTAAACTTATGGGGCTTGGTTGAAAACCGGTTGGCTTCACTATACTGTTCGTAACGCTCCGTCTGTATATTTTCTTGGTCTGAGGCACCTAAGTTGGAATTTTCTTCCCTCCTCCTGCTATTCAGAAAATAGTAATTTATCATCCTGATCGGATGATCCTTTAGGGTCTTTAGGATTCCTAGCGTTATTCCCGGTTGAGACCCTAAAGGAGCCCGGGGTTCGCTTTGACACCTGATCCCACGATTTGGCAAAGATAGGCACTAGTTTTACGAAAGCGACTGGCATCTGACCTTCCATCCCAGAGGGAAAACTAGACCTTATTGGGATTAGGCCGGTTTCCTCACGATGTTTTCCTTCACCGAAAAGCTAACGGTTTATAATTCCGTACATAAGTTCCGAAAAAACTCATTGGTACAGTCACCAGCAATAAGATCTGCCACAACATAGCACGCATAAATATCTGACACGACTCTATGTCTAATGCCATAAGGACGTGTCAGATATTTTTGCCGGCTTTGTTTCGGCAGATATTGATGCCGGTGACTGTACGAGTCGGGATTCGAACCCATGACCGCCGCTTGATAGGTTTGATTGCTAGGCTACCCGTAGCATCAGAAAAGAGACACTGTTGATCTCAAATCAGGGCATTTCAGTTTTCTTCAAAGAAGTAATTATTTCCATCTTCCTCGAATCTTATTCTATTAGGTACTTTAGAACGGTACAATTTCGCTTCACTCTGGATTAAATAGGTATACCTTTCTCGCCGTTAATATATAATTATGCTGCAATTGTCGATTTTGCGACTATTTTTAAATCTGGCTACACATAGTTTGTACTTCTGGAAAATAATTATTTAGGTACCCATTTTCTAATATTTTCAATCGGTTTTTTGCGAAAACATAAGACCGAGTTATCGTTTAAGGGGGATAAGTTCGGTTTAAGTAGTCAATTGTTTGTTTGGGTAACAATCGTTAATAGTAGATACATTGTGATACAAGTGAGGATGTAATTATCAAAGCTCACCCGTTTCATACGACGTTCTCAACACATTTGCGAGGAAAAAATCCTTTTTATAAAATGAAAATGTTAAGTACAGGCTCCTCAATTATTTGCAAAAGAAATAAAAAAAAGCTGTATACATTCTGTACAACCCGGTTAATATAAGAATATCGTAATGTTATAAAACACGTGTTTATTAATACCCAGGGTTATGAGCTTAAAAGCAACACAATAAGAGGTAAAATTACGAGCAAAGTTGTTGAAAAAATATATAAATATTCTAGTAGTACCTCATCACGAGGAATGCTGTTCTTTGAACAACGGGTTTTAAAGTGTAAGAAGTGAGAATGTAAGAAGTAATTGAAACAATCGTTCAGTTCAAGTAAAGCATGCGCACGCACGTTTGTATACACCGAAAAGTCAATTAAATCAGTTGACATGGACGTAAATGTATGTAAATCGTTGAAACACTTACTAGTGATGCTTAATTTATTCACGATTCAATGCTAATAATGTTCTTTTGGAGTCACATGACAATATATCTAATTTGGTATTATTAAAAAATGTTAGCTTAAATTATTAAAAAAACTGTGAAATCAGAATAGTATACTCACTCTCAATACGATCTGATGTTTTCTTCAAAATGTGACTTATAAAATAACCAAAAAGAACGATACCTATGAAGAACGCAATCGTTAACATTAAAAATCCGAGCCGCACATCACAACACTATCACACGATCAAAGAAAAATAATTAAAAAACGAAGCGTTCCCGCCAACAATTGACATGCGACTGTTCCCGCGCGCCAATCGGGCAACATACATTCAAATTTAGAATAGGAATTCAATTCAACAAGCGCTGAAGAACCTTACAAAGTCAAGTAGCAGTTGACATTGAATATTGAAGTAGTAATTACGTATCTTTACAATTTATCCCGTTAATAATACTCGGCGCTTACATGCTCGATTCACGGGTTAATCAATAAAATACTACGAGCAATCACGCGGCGCAGATAAAACCGTATGTCAAAGCTACAGTATAGGAAATGCTTTGAAGCGCTGTGTTCGCTGAATGTACTGGATTTATTATCGTATGATCCCATTGAACTTGATAGGCATGTACGATAAGCAACGGCGTCACACCACACCACATATAAGAATATAGCACAGCTGTTTCACATGTATACACACACACACACACACACACACACATATTTCAAAAAGCGCAAATAAAAAATAGGAACTGTTTAAATTATATTTGTTTGTTTTAACCTTACTAGTATTTATATCTATTAAATATTACTTAGTCCGTTTTAACCCTACCAAGACACAGGTTTGCGCGTTTACTGCGAAAAAGTTAAAGTTTGTCGTGTCACCTCGTTTTGAGAGCACTCCCCTGACTGCCGCAGCCAGTATCGGAATCCTTGGCGTCGACATTTCGAGTGAAGTCAGTGAAGTCCAGTTCCGCGGGCATTTAGATGGTAAGGCCAAATTAGCCTCAAAAAAGCTCAGTGTGCTCAACAGATCGAGACAGTATTTCACACCGGCCCACTGCCTGCAGCTTTATAAGTCGCAGGTCCGCCCACACTTGGAATACTGTTCTCATCTATGGGCAGGGGCACCCCAATACCAGCTTCTCCCTCTGGATCGCATCCAACGACGAGCAACTCGAATTGTCGACTGCCAGCATATTTCGGATCAGCTTGACTCCTTGGCGCTGCGTAGAGATGTGGCCTCCCTCTGCATTTTCTATCGCATGTATAACGGGGAGTGCTCCGACGAATTGTTCGGATTAATCCCTACCGCTTCTTTTCGCCATCGTCCAACGCGACAACATTACCATCCTCACCACTTAGATGGTTTCTAGATAAGATAAGATAGATGGTTGGCAGTCCTCAACTGTGCGCTTCTCCAGAAACTTCCTGCCTCGCACAGCTAATATATGGAATGGATTGTCGCGTGCGGTATTTCCGGACCGATACGACCTTTAAACCTTCAAGAAAAGAGCGTACTCCCATCTTAAAGGCCGGCAACGCACTCACAACATCTCTGGCGTTGCAGGTGTCCATGGGCGGCGGTAATCGCTTACCATCAGGTGATCCGTCTGCTCGTTTGCCTCCTATCACATTAAAAAAATACATATAACAATACAAAAAAAATACTTTTTAAATCAAGGTACCTACATTACAGATCTGCTGCCTATATCGATTGCGATATAAATAAATCATCTATTTGATCGCAAATGATAACCGGCCGGGGTGAAGATTTAAGATTAGAATCATAACTTAAATTTAATATTCAGTAAGTAATGCTGCAAAACGTATTTTTTGCAAACGTGGTTTTTGCTGCAAACTGAAATATCCGTAGTTTTTTTTATAGATTTAAAAACTGTGTTTGCATTTGTTTTATTTATTTTGTGTTATGCCTACTTCGAACCCTTCTAAAAACGTAAAACCTGAATGTTTTACACAAAGATCACGTTTTTTTAACAATAGTAACTGAAACTTTACGATTAGAATCATGACTCGGGCTGTTATCAGTTTACGATCAAACGGATGATTCATTTACATTAGAATTAATATGAAGTATACCTATACAGAATCTTAGAATAATAACGTTAATCGTCTTCAATTGAGTGTATTCCAGAATTCCTGAATTAACTCGTGAATCGTGAACCAGACCATTAATTTAGGTTTAATAAAGTATTGGTTTATAGTTAAAGATAATATTTTATACCTTAGATTTTAATTTTAGGTATTACGCATGGAGAAAAAAACCGGTACAATAATTCAGCGTTTAAATTGCACGTCCCTTATTACGTAAGCACTCGGATTTCGTACCTACTCCAATTGATGAGAAGAATTTTTGTAAGATGATTTCTTCGAAAAAAAAAATCCTATGTGGTCCATGTGTTGGTACTACATACGTTTTGTTTATGTAAAATATGTTTCTGTCAAAAATACAACTTAGAAAAGTTGAAAAACCCCCGACAGTTTCATTTCAAAATCTCAAAACCGGCTGAACAAATTTTCATGAAACATGGCTAAGAACAGTCGGGATAAAATTATCTATGACACAAAAAACCGCATTCAATTCGGTCCATCCGTCAAGGAGCTACGCTACAACAGACAGATACACAGATAAGTAGGTACACCTATGTGTACCTACTGTTCAGACACGTTAAACTTATAACACCCCTCTTTTCACGTCGGGGGTTAAAAACGGTTGTAGCTTCGTAATTTTAAGAGATGTCTGAATGGGTAAAAAGTCACTAGTCATGTTTTTTTGCCTTCTTTCCTTTGGAGGAAGAGTTCTTATAATGACATTTTCACTTCTCATGCTCAAAAAGTGCGTCATATTAGGCTTAGCAAGCGGGGCTAAAGTAGTACATTTAGCCCCTAGGGAAAATATGTATACATATTTATGATTTATAAAACATTTTAATTTGACCAAATGAAAACAGTTCAACGTGTTATCCAACAATCACAACTCTTTAAAAAAACATTAGTATTCTTACCATGAGTTTGACAATGACGGCTTACGCTAACGAGTATCGAGTTTTCTATCTGTGCATCTCTATTGCACTTTGACAGCAAAGAGAATATAATCACTACGTTTTAAGAGACGGGACTCTCATACTAGGAGTGTAATCGAAAATTGAATGCAGTTTGCATGGCAAATCAATACCAACATGACCAAGCGAAGCGTCTTTTCTTTGACAGACGTCAAACTGACATTTCAAGAGTGCCAACCCAACAATTAATACACAATAGTGGCGCGTCTATAAAAGTAGTTTTATCGATATCGATAAACCCACTATTATCGATATCGACAAACCCGCTTTTATCGATAAAATTGCGGGCGTATTTTAATAATTGCAGTTCATGTTACTTGTACCTATTATTTCTTAAATAGGTACTTTCACATTAGGTTTAAATAGAGTCCATATTTACGAGTCCAACGAAATCTTGTTAGGTAAATGCTAAACCAATTAAATAAATACTACGTTGGCTTTAAATATGAACCCGAACGTAAATAAAACACTTTTACTTTTTTCCAAACTCTTGTAATTGTGTTTTTTTTATTTTGTGGCAGATTTCTTCAACCGTATCTTTTTTTATTGAAAGCTCTGGAAATGATTCCCACATACATATTTTAAAACGTGCAATCTTTCAATAGGAACATATATCAGGTCTTTGTTCCCCACAGCCTTGACCCACTGCCTGCATCTAAAAAAATAGTTATATTTCATTAATCATTAAGTAAAAATAACAAATCAATGGTGAAATGAATCACGGTCAAGAGTCCTTATAAGTAGATAAATAAAAGGATTATTATACTGCAAAAATTAGGTGATATTTTTGAGTCTCACAATTATTGGAAATATAAGAAAATTATTAACTACTTCAGGGAAACCTCCATTTATCGATAGATATAGTACATCACTAGTACTCAATAAAAATGTTAATAAACCATCATAATTTTGTTTGTAGCCAATTGTAATGATGTTAAACTAAATAAATGACTAGTTTTCTACTTACCGGTCTTCGTCCAATGGAAATTTCGCCATAAATGGCCTCTAAGTGCTTTTTTCGCGGCTTGCTTTAAGTCCACACACTTTACATCTTATAAACCGTCTTTTCGGTGGCATTTTTTTTTGTTGATATTTTAACAAACAACACGAACACTATTTGTAACACATATCACACAAAATAACATTAAAATAGCCATAAATTTAATCCGTTGCGCAATGACAGACACAATTTACACAGGAGGCAATATGGCGGTATAAACCACAGAGTACTTGTAACGGAAACGACACGCAAATGACAGCTCCGCCATTATTTATTCAGCAAACTCCATACAAAAGTTTTTTTTGTACTGAGTTGCGCAAGGCTGTTTGACAGTACGAGCGGGATGCACAGATAGTATACTCGTTAGCGTAAGCCGTCATTGTCAAACTCATGGTAAGCGTACAGAATACAGGTAGGTAGACATTAAAATCGACTAATCAATTCAATTCAAACATTAGGTGTTTTTTATTCCCTACTTCACAATAATTAAAAAAATAAACGCTTCAGACTGACTATAGCCTAGCCGCGTCCAAACGTTCAAGCGTGGTTGACTGCATACATGACATAAGCTATGAAGATTGAGCGGGATAGACTGCTGTCTATCTCGTCTTATCGTATGCCCCGCGTACTTAGAGCATACAATATTGTCCGCCGCGCTCGGCCGTTTAGACGCCGATATTAGGCGTAAAGCACACAGAGACGGCATACGGCGAGGGCGAGGCGCAGGCGCGGTGCAGGCATGATGCGGCTTCAAACCATTGTACACCTTAATGCAATGGATGCTATGACCAGTACGCAGCTATGATATCTTATAGCTGCGTACTGGTCATAGCATCCACCAAACAGAATCGCGCGCCTTTAGTTGCTCACAGGTTATTTCTTATCTGTGGGTGGAGCGAGATGGGGATATGGAAGAAGCAGAACTACCGTCTGGCCACCCCTTAATACTGACACGATAAATAATGAGCCTTTAAAGGTCCATTCAATACTGCTTCCATACTGATTATTGCTACAAATACTGATAAACCAAAACCATCAGTATTTAATAACCGTGCAATCGCTCCCAATGATGCAAATTGTCACAAAAGCTGACAGAGACGCAGCGTCAATAGGAGTCAATAGTTGAATTTGTGTAACCCAGTGTAACCACAACACATGTGATGATTAGATATTGTTTAGTTTGTATCTTGTAACTGTTCCTTAAATAAATAAAATTATATAAATGAAATGATACAGCAATACAACCTTTTATGGTGGGTACACACCAAGCCAACGAACGGCTATGTCACATAAATGCTTCGCGTTCGTTGGTCGTTCGTTTGCTCAATGTGTACTGTCATGAATTTGATTGTCATTAATGTCAGTTTTAGCGAAATAAAACCTAGGACTCAGGTTTAATCTTTTATTAATATCATCACAATTTATTTCGCTAATCCCTATATAATATGTATCGCGTGTTATAAACATCAATAATATGGAAAAATATCTAAGACCCGAAAGATTCGAAGCGGATCCAATGGATAGTCAAAATCCATCTAAATGGCTCCATTGGAAGAAGACATTTGAAAATTTTCTTGCTGAATGTAAAGCAGATAAAGCCGAAGTAAAATACAAATTACTTATAAACCTAATAGCACCGAATGTCTACGAGTACATCGCTCAATCAAACGATTACAACAGTGCCATGTCTACGCTAGAAAATTTATTCGTAAAACCGAAAAGCGAGATTTTCGCACGCCATAATTTGGCCTCCAGGCGCCAACAAAACGGTGAAACAGTTGATCAATACCTTCAAGCACTGAAACTTCTATCAAAAGACTGCAACTTTAAAGCCGTTAGCGCTGATCAATATCAAAAAGATTTCATCAGGGATTCCTTTATTACTGGCTTAGCGTCGTCCACAATTCGACAAAGGCTGCTTGAAAATATGACCCTTACACTAGATGAAGCACACAACCAAGCCCGCGCTTTAGAATCAGCCCAAATACAATCAGAAAGCTTCAACCCGCAACAAACCGCTGCTGTCATGCAACCCACATCAGTTGGTGCACAACAGTGCGGGAAACAGGGCCATTTTGCAAAAGTATGCAGAGGCAGTGCTTCGCAAAATGCAGCTATCATGATTAGCGAAGATGGAGAGTCAGATAACGTATCTTCGTGTTTAACACTAGCAGCCAGTGGGATTAAGAAATGCACTACGTATGTTGACGTAAACGGAATAAGTCTTCAAGCCCTGATCGATACGGGAAGTACAGCCAGCTTCATAGATGAAGAAGTCATTATCCAATACGGCCTGGCTACTAAGCCTTGGAATCAAAGCGTGTCCATGGCGTCCTCTTCGCATAAATCAAATATTACCCAAGTCTATTCGGCGACCTTAACCATAAACAAGCAAATAGTTTCAGGAATACTACTTCGAGTTATGAAGAATCTTTGCTGTAATGTCATACTGGGCCACGATGTACTGCAACAGTACTCATCTGTTGAAGTTGGGTTCGGTGGACATATGCCGTCCTTAAAACTATTCGCCTTAGAAGAAGCCAATATCGACCCTGTAGATTTGTTTGCAAATATGTCACCAGAATGTCATCCAATCGCAGTGAAGTCTCGCAGATTTGCACTCCAGGATCAAAAGTTTATAGAAGAGGAGGTCAAGAAACTCCTAGCCGACGGAATCATAGAGGAAAGCAATTCACCATGGCGAGCTCAAGTACTCTTAACGGCTGGTGCACACCACAAGAAACGGATGTGCATTGACTACTCACAAACTGTAAACAGATTCACACATCTAGATGCATACCCCTTACCCAACATCGAAGAAGTTGTAGCAAAGGTATCCAACTTCAATGTGTTCAGTAAGATCGATCTAAAATCAGCCTATCACCAAATCCCCATCATTCCTGAAAATAAGCCCTTCACCGCCTTCGAAGCAGCCGGCAATTTATAACATTTCTGCCGTATCCCGTTTGGCGTTACTAACGGCGTTGCGTGCTTCCAAAGGGCTATAGATTCAATCATTCGGAAATCGAATATTGATGGAATATATCCTTATCTAGATGATATAACCATATGCGGAAAAGACAAGAGATCACGACGAAAAACTCAAGAAATTTATGGAAATCGCAGATACGTATCACTTGACCATAAATAAAGAGAAAAGTCAATTCGAACTGACAGATATAAGTATTCTTGGGTACAATATAAACAATGGAATAGTAAAACCCGATCCAGAACGGCTACGCCCACTACTCGATTTGGCGTTACCTCAAGACTCGGCATCGTTGAAGCGAGCTATCGGTCTTTTCTCACACTACTCTAAATGGGTGCCAGATTTTTCAAGTAAGTTGCACCCGCTAACACAAATTGAGAGCTACCCTATGGATGCCATGCAAACCGCAGCATTTGAAGATATAAAACGCATTATATGTAAATCATCATTATCAGCTGTAGATCCGGACGAACCTTTTACCGTCGAAACAGACGCCTCGGACTATTCAATTGCTGCCTCATTGACACAAAACGGCCGACCCGTGGCATTCTTTTCCAAATCTCTAAATGATAGTGAAAGGAACTACCCTATCATAGAAAAAGAAGCCTATGCCATTATAGAGAGCCTAAAGAAATGGAGACACTATTTAATCGGACGATCGTTTTACCTGATAACTGATCAAAAATCAGTAGCTTTCATGTTACAAGGGCATGCTAGCAAAATTAAAAATGACAAAATTCAAAGATGGAGAATAGAACTTTCGAGTTACACCTACGACATCAAATACCGTCCTGGAAGTCAAAACGATGTGGCTGATGCCTTGTCAAGGCAAGTATGCTGTGCATCAGCCGAAGATCGCCTAAAAGAATTACATCAGTCGCTTTGTCATCCAGGAGTGGTTAGACTAACACACTGGATCAGATCCAAGAATTTACCATTTAGTTGCGATGATGTAAAGAGAGTTGTCTCAACATGCCCAACATGCTCAGAAATCAAACCTAAATTCAGTAATTCAGTCGGCATCCTGGTAAAAGCTACTGCCCCTTTTGAGAGATTATCTATGGACTTCAAGGGGCCAGTACCATCAGCAACACGAAACAAGTATATATTGACCATTATAGATGAATACTCTAGATTTCCGTTTGCCTACGCTTGTGCGGATATGAGTACGGAAACAGTTACTAAGCATCTTAGTGAACTATTTTCCATGTTTGGATACCCAGCAACCATTCACACGGATCAAGGAACTTCTTTTATGTCTACTGAAATGAAAGATTTTTACATTCCAAAGGTGTATCGACAAGTCGATCCTCACCATACAACCCAAAAGGGAATGGTCAAGTCGAGCGCCTTAATGGTACTCTATGGCAAACAATTCGTCTCGCTTTGAAGACTAAGACCCTGCCCATCACCATGTGGGAGAACGTGATGACACAGGCTTTACACAGCGTACGTTCATTGCTTTGTACGACAACCAACCAGACACCGCACGAAAGGATGTTTCACCACCCTCGACGATCATCTTGGGGGCAGTCTATGCCATCATGGCTACAACCGGGGAAGATTCTGTTGAGAAAATATGTACGTACCAGTAAATATGATCCGTTAGTAGAAGAGGTGGACCTGCTGGAAGCAAATCCTCAATATAGCTCCGTCAGGCTATCGAATGGGAAGGAACTGACTGTATCCAATCGTCACCTTGCTCCCAGGGGTACCTTCCCATTACTAGATGCTAATGCAAATGGAGACTCTGGATCGAATGAGTTAAACCAAGAGAACGCACTACTGGACCCTGACACTTCACCTTCAGACCCATCCTCTCCCTCGATCGCGCTGCCCCCGCCTCCTCCCTCAAATCCGGAGGCACCAGCAGGCCTAACTCCATCCCCTCTGGTCACAGACGAACCACGCCGTTCTGGAAGAGACAGGAGGCCACCTTCCTATCTCATCGACTACGTTCAGCTCTAAGGAGGGAAGAATGTCATGAATTTGATTGTCATTAATGTCAGTTTTAGCGAAATAAAACCTAGGACTCAGGTTTAATCTTTTATTAATATCATCACCTCCATTATTCTAACTATAACTGCGTCTTGTCGTCAAAACTGTGTTTCAAATTGCACAAATTGTGCTATAATTATATATATTTTACTATAGCCAAAATCAAACACAGAAACTAACCTTGAAAATGTATGTGAGAAAATTTAGGAATAAATGAATTTTCAACCATGATACCACGTAAACCACATTGTTTAAAATGAGTTATCAAGACAACACGAAGAGGTAACATCACAAAGTTGAACAGCACGTCTATTGGTGGGTACACACTGAGCAAACGAACAACCAACGAACGCGAAGCATTTATGTGACAGCTATTTGTTAGAGTGAGATACATAGCCGTTCGTTGGCTTGGTGTGTACCCACCATATCATAGGACGGCAGCGAGATACTTTGGATTTTTCTCGCACTGTACCTCTTGTTCTAAGTGTTCTAATAAGAAAGTGGCGGATAGTGCGATAAAAATCGAGAGAGCTCGCGCGCCGTCGCGTGATAGCCGTGCTGAGAGAGAATTTAATAGAAAATAAATCTCGGGCTCATCTTTTACTGGCCGTAGTCTTGGAAATGATCGTAAGGCCATTACACACCTAACAATTACACAACAACTTGCTAAAGTTGAAATAAGATAGTAAAGTCTTATCTTTTAGTATAATTATAGCAAGTTGGTGCGACAAATTGCATCGTGTGCTCGACTTGGCAAAAATGCAAGCATCTGAGTTTCAAATATTAAAAAAATCTCACAAACATTATGCCGCGTTTATACCACAGATTAATACTTAGTTACTCCGTAAGTTTATACGCTTGCGATGGCTTGGCGCGTGAGCAGGACGCAGCTATGTAAACGAATGAGATCGAATTATAGCCCTCTCCCTCTAACGAATAGCAGCGTCTCGCTCACGCGCCAAGCCATCGCAAGCGTATAAACGCGGCATTAGGTTGTCTGCGCTGTTCGCTGTACTCTTTACTTTATTATCTATGGTAGTTAAGAAAAAGAATTTGTTCGTAACGTAAAGTACGAAGGGAAGTATTCCGAGTGAAAGATCTATAAAATAAATCCTTAATTTTAATTTAGTTAAGTGTTATTACCTAGTGCAATTTACATGGATAGTATTTCTATTAGTCAGTAATTTGTGTGATCAATATGATAATTGAAAACCCGGACGCCTTTAAATCATGGCTGACATCCATATTGGAGCCTCTGTAAGTACATTTGCGTTCAAACGCAGCCATTTTAATTTACCATGGTATTGTTTTTTTGCGAAAATAGCAATAATTTGAGACTTACATGAATAAATATTGGACTGTGCTGATTTCCACCTAATATAAT
Source organism: Epinotia demarniana (assembly GCA_945867215.1). Taxonomy (NCBI): domain Eukaryota; kingdom Metazoa; phylum Arthropoda; class Insecta; order Lepidoptera; family Tortricidae; genus Epinotia; species Epinotia demarniana. Next base: position 7,454,884 of record OX244286.1, read on the forward strand.
CTTCTTATTTCACTTTCTCCACCGAAAAGGTGTCACGTTACAGAATTTCGTAATAGTTTTTTTTGGTACTGCGCCTCGTACTACTCTGAAAGTTGACAGCTTTCACATTGATTTTTGTACGTATTTTTCCATGAAATTGAATCTTAGTCAAATCCAAATTACGTTATTCCTATGCTATTGCGCTGCAATTTATGACACGTTTTCCTGTTTATTTGAGATCATTGACAATACAATAATTTTCTAAATTGGCCCTATTGTATGTTTTAACATAACCTTCAAATTTCGTTGTGATAAGACATGAACCAAGAATGCCCTAATAAAATGAGTGTGGGATTGCTGCATTCATTATTATTATCTTGAGCTTACTCTACTATAGTCGTGTACATTATCTTAGGTTATGAAAAGAACATGAAACAACAATATCCAAATATTTTCTTACCTTTATAAACATCATACTTAAATAGTTGTAAATCTTTTTTTAGATCCTTACCACACATGTAATCTAATTTTGCTGTGCATTTATATTTTTGTATTTGTACCACTAGCTTGGGCTCTCCCAGTGAGTTCTAATTTAAGTTGAGTACTTTGAAAGCAAAGTTTATGCACACCTATCTAATCTATCTTACTGTATAGGGGTAGTATGCATACTTACCTGTATTCTATGACACCAGGTGGAGAGGGTGTTGCTATTTATTTATCTAAACTTCATGAAAACAGAAATATATGAATGGCGAGCATAATGCTGAATGGCTTTCTCGTCCATCCAACCACTCGGTTAAATAAAAATTGTATGTCATACAAAAAAACATGTGAAGAAAACAATAAAATGGGTTTTATCACTATTTATAGACACACAGTCAAATATTAAAAAAAACAAGATACCTACATCCAAATAGATATACTACTATATGTATTCAATATATACGGTCACTATGAGAATAGATACACAATAACCCAAAACCACAGGGCACATATTATGTTGATAATTATATTAATCCCTTTTTGTTTTCGAAGCCTATACTTGAAACCATAATTAGCAGTGATCGGCATGACCGTACAACACGGTGTCAATGACCTCAATCATTATGTTAATATGGATATTCCCCGGGATTCCCGCATTCGATTCAGTAAAGGAAGACAATTTCTCATTTCAATTAAGTATATAACGGGGACAAGATGATTTTTACCATAAAATAAATCAACATGTCAAATAACTTTAAAATTTAAATCACCATGCCCAAACTTAATGAACAGAAGATCATAAGTAAAAGTAAACTTATTTGTTGTTAGAAAATGGTTGCATTTCTTATCAGTAAATTAGAGAAGGATGACATCAATTGTGTCAATATTACTATTAGCTGTCTTTCGCATCAGTTAAAACTATGTGTTTGGTAATAAACGCAATAAATAAAAATAAAATAAAAAAGCCTTTTGTTTCTGGTTTGACATGATTTTGGATATTGAAAGAAAATTAACTTAAATTTGCACTGACTTAAATACACTAAATATAACTAGCTAAGTTTATATTATGCACCATAACTCTATTTTGAGGTAAAGGCCTCTTCCAGAGCCTACCATTTTTTCCAATCTTGGGCCCTCCAGACCCAGTTGGGCCCTGCCACGTCTGTTATGTCATCAGACGTGGCGGGGCCCCATAAAAACTAACAATAGAAAATCTGAAAGTAACCTTCAACATGTCAGGTAGTCGGGAGAAGGGTAAAGGCTTGGCCAAACACAGGGCGTGGCGCAGCGCGACATCCGCTCCGCGTGATGCCGGCGCGATGGCTGTTTAAACAGGGCGCGCGTGGATCGCGCCGGCCTCGCGCTCTCAACACTCCCTCATGGCGCGCGCGAATGCGGCGCGATGCGGGCGTGACTCGCGCCCGGATACAGCATGCGCGTGCGGAGGGTCGCTCGATCATTCCTTTCGAAGCCATAGATCAGAGTCATATATAACTTTATGATCTCTTACGAGATTTATATATTGCTATGCTCGCACTAGGCACCGCGCGCTGCCTAACGTCCGACTGATGTGACCCAGCGCGGCGCAGCGTGCCGCCGCGTCCGCGCCGGGTGGACGCAAGGGGCAGCGCGGCGCGGGGCGCGACAGAAGCGGGGCGCGATGCCGGCGGGACACAGTCTGTTTGACGTCGGTAACCTGCTAGCATGTGTTTAATGCCGCCGCGGTCGCGCCGCGCGACCGCGGTGCTGCGTCGCGCCCTGTGTTTGGCCAAGCCTTAAGGGTGCTTACAGGGCAATGTCGCCTAAACAAGCATATGCAAACGATAGGACTGTGTGACACAAGGCTGTGCAGACTCTGCCTGGATGCGGAGGAGACGCCTACACACATCCTAACCGAGTTCCCCTGCCTCATGCGCAGTCGTAACTCCTTTCTGGGAAAACACATCATGTGCCCGGAGGAGATCAAATTTCTTGAGTTCAATAGTATCCTGCAATTCTTCGAGTTTGCAGGACTTGACCAAGAATTGTAGTATGTGGCGATCAGAATAGATCAGCAATGGTCGCAGTGACATAAGGGCTCTCACGGTCCGGAAGCCACTACAAGAAATAATAATAATAATAGGGCTAATATTTGTACGATGAGTATGAATATTTGTTTCTGAGTCTTGGATGTGTTCTATGCATTTTAATATTCGCATCTAAAGAATATCTTGTGGCCTATACTACTCATAACACAAGTCTTATTGAGCTTTTAATATGGGGCTATGCTCAGCGAATTAAAAACACCATAGAATGCGCGCTCCTTACAAATGCCAAACACGTGCCCAAAATCCGTGCGATGTTGGAACTAAACGGCTGCCTGGCATCGTTTTTTCACCCCGCCCCCAACCCCGCATAATGGCAATGGCACCCATTTTGTGCGGCCATTATACGGCGCTACTTGGACTTGGTTTTTTCGTTCGCTGGCTGTGCTGTAATATTTATAATTGATTGCTAATGTATTGTAATGTTTGAAGACTGCTGATTCTCGAGATCTTATTCTTCAAGTTCAGTTGAATTGGCTAAATTGTAGTAGTTCATTCAAAACGCAACTACTGTCCAAGGCAAAAGATTCCAATTTCGATATCAGTTTTATAAAAAAAACTGCCACATTAAATAATCAATAACCAAATAACGGGCTGGCTGAGCGCACGAATCGGCATTGCCGTCATCCGCGGTACACGACACCGCTTTAAACCCGTAGCCAGCCCGCACCCGCGGCCCGCGTAGCGGTGCTGCTCTCCCCCCCCGCATTTAGACTGATACATACATACATACATACAAATATACATACAAACATACATTCACCCCCTTTATTCCCAAAAGGGGTAGGCAGAGTACGTGAAACGTATGTTCCAGCGCCACTTAGCATAAATGTGGGCATAAAAGATCGACTAAATGTGATATTGCAGTGATAGGTTGCTAGCCCATCGCCCACAACACACTTCAACCCAGGTCCCTTAGTCTACTTTTACGACACCCACGGGAAGAAAGGGGGTGGTGAAACCACACGGGTACGACACCACACGGGTAACCGACTAGACCTTTTTTTTAAAGATTTTCATGTAACATGTATAACAAATTAAACGTGAATCGATAACCAACCGTACTTTGAAGTTTTTATAAAATCATTGCCAAAAATGGAAGTAAATTGGATGGCTCCACAACCACTATCTTTCTGATAAGATAAACTGTTACCATAATAAGTCCAGTGATATTGTAATGCCTATTACAGTGACTTGTGTAGTTCATTGATAATCACTTGCAACAGTTATATCGGTGCCCTGAAAACTAACGCCTTTAGCATGTATTGCTGGTGGCATATGCTGAGGCTGAGGCATCCATATTGGTGAATTCCAATTGTAAGAAACACATGGGGTCTGGGTTCGAATCCCGGTAAGGGCAAATATTTGTGTGATGAGCATGAATATTTGTTTCTGAGTCTTGGATGTTTTCTATGTATTTAAGTATTTATATCTATTATATATATTGGCGTCTAGTACCCATAACACAAGCCTTATTGAGATTACTATGGGGCTAGCTCGATTTGTGTAAGATTGCCCCTTAATGTTTATGTATTATTATTATTATTATTTATATAACATCACACCAAATAAATTTATTTATTTATTTCTTTCTATGTATGTATGTATCTCTGACAGAGCTGAAATGAAAAGACATGAGTATGACTTAGTAATCTATGCTTGTATTCACCATACCACCACAGCGTTTCAGTTACTTGATGAATGAGAATGAGTTATCAATTGAGTCGATTATTCTTTTTGACGTCATCGTCCCTTATGATCCACGTTAATCACCTGACCCCGATCACCCAGAGAAACCTAGCGGCAATTATTTTATATTTAACTAGAAAAAATATATAATGTTCGGTTATGGTGCTTCGCCGGACGCTGCCGCGTCACGCTCGCTTCGCTCGCTAGGCTCACGCGCTGTAGGGTCGCAGTTCACCTAACCACCTAACCGTTCTTTTTCCCTGGGGGATCAGGCTAGGGGATTCTAGTCACAGATATAGATATACACTAGATAACTTAAACACCTCGATCTGCATGAAACCTTGTCACTTTTTTCTACCTACTATGACGTCACACGGTCGAATTAGTGATGTAAATTCCCCGTTGTCTGCGCAAAATCGATTATAATATGCAATAAGGCATTTTCTTTATATTCACGAACAACCGGCTACAACAACTACGCGCGCGGAATCTCAGTCGGAGTGCCAACTCGGAGACCGAATTCGGACACGCGAAGTACATGCATTTGCGTGATCTATGTATATCTATATCTGTGACCCTAGTGGACAACAGCTATGATTGATGGGTGTTTGATTGATTTCCCTCGTTCCAGATGCGACGCCGACCCCGCCGCGCTGGCCAAGTACGTTTACGCGCTGGTGAAGAAGGACAAGGCGCTGGAGGAGTTGCGGGACGGCATGCTGGACCAGCTCGACGTGTTCCTCCAACAAGGTTGGTCGCAGCTCCAGAAATTACGCCATTAAAGGCCGAAACGCACTGACAGCGATGGCGGAGCGGAGCGGCGCGGCGCGGAGGCGGTACCGGTTGTAATCTTCGAGCTTATTAAAGGATCCGCACAGAGCGGCGCGGCGCGGCGCGGTATTCTGTGCGAACCCTTTCCTATTAGCTCGAACATTACAACCGGTACCGCCTCCGCGCCGCGCCGCGCCGCTCCGCCACCGCTGTCAGTGCGTTTCGGCCTTAGAGTCCGCAGTAAGCTCGACTCTCCATACAAACGTAGGTACGCTCTCATATTAAAATACGTTTTGGATTGTAACGAAACTTTGCATGTACAATGGCATGAGGTATATCCGGGTCTTTAATTAGTTTATGTAGCTTCAGATACTAAAGTAAAAAAAAAACAGCGATTTTATGTTTCACATACGAAACTTGTTTTCGCTGTATATCGTTTGTTTTATAATCTGGAACCGTATAAAGTAATGAGACATGACAGACATAAATATATACTTCATGTCATTATATATGCAAAGTTTCGTCACAATCCAACACGTAGTTTTAAAATGAGAATGGAACTTTGTGTGTATGGGAAGCTGAAATTCGACCGAGCTTACTGTTCCAAGAGTGAACGGACTGAAAGATTCGTCGCCCCTAGCGGAACCACGGTAGCTCAGTTGGATAAGAGCGCTGAACCGGTTCCAGAGGTCCCGCTCGTGGCGACTAGATAAAGGGTGAGTTGCACCAAACCGACTGTAATCGTAAGCGGTGTTCGTTATAATCTGAATGTATGGAACGTTTGACAAGTTTCTATGGACTGACAGCTATCAGCGCCATATTTAACGTTGATCGGTCTGTAATCGTAAGTCGGTGCAACCCGCCCTAAAGTGCATTCATCCTTACTTGTCTTATTTGGTGAACAACATTCTAACCTCAAAATGTATCTTTTTAGACTATAGAGTAGATATATTTTATCGTAAAAAAAGCGTTGCTAGACAAAAAAAACGAGAAGTGATGTCTGAATAGTCGTCTCGGCATGATCTAATACTCACAAAATTGCTATTCTATCCTAAAAAGATGCATTTTGAGGTTAGAATGTTGTTTACCAAATAAGACAAGTAAGGATGAATGCACTTTAAAGGACCATGGGCAACTTTGTATGGAGCCTGGTCCTCAATCCAACGAAGCTGAAACTTAGGTCATTAAATAGGTCTTTAAACCTACTTCAATTCATTCTATGGGCATGAAGGTGAATTCCATTGCAGAACTGAGATATTCATATTTAAGTTTAAGTGAGTAGGATCTATGAGAAAACGGGTTCTCTTAGTAAATACATATTCAGAATTATTAGGGTAAGGTTAGTGTGTAAAATAAACATGTTTTTTGTAGCCTAATATTTGTTTTATTAATAAAATGTGAATATATGCCACGCTCGATGTGCCTTCATCATTAGTACCTACATTTTGTCATAACTACCCTGAATACTAAATATGAATATTCTCCGAATGCGTTTTTTTCATAGCTCGTACTACTGACTGCGGCTAAAATACGAATATCTTCGTTCTGCAATGGAATTCGGCTTTGTGCCTATAGAATGAAATAAAGTAGATTTAAAGACCTATTTCATGACATAACTCTTAGTGCTGTTGGTTTCAGGGCCATGGTCCTTTTCCACTTTGATCGAAATCAAAACACAAGTTTATGCATAATTCTCGTTCATGTTCCAGAAACGAAGCCGTTCGTTGACATGCTGTTCAAAGCGCTCGAGAACAACGAGTATGTTAAGCTAATGGAGAGGAAGATGCCCTCTCCGCCGCCGGAACAGCTGGAGATGGAGAAGGAGCCTGAATTGGAGAATCAAGGTGAGCTGGGGCCAGTCATCGGACAGCCTATACACGATTGTCCTCAAACATATCAAGGGTCGGCAACGCCTATGTTACTCCTTTGGACTTGCATGCGTCTATAGGCTGCGGTGTCCGCTTACCATCAGGCGGGCCGTACGCTTGTTCGCCACCGTCGTTGTATAAAAAAAGCGGTGTTTTTGAAGTGAAAACTTCTGTTAAACTCGCAACGTGCCCGTAAGATGTCACGTGACCGTAAGATTCGTAAGATTGAAAATTCGTAAGACGGACACGTGACCTGTAAAACTGTTACAATGTCCTTGAGTTTTCACTTTTGCCGGCACTCCAGGAGTAAAAAGTAAACATCCAGCCGAGTGACCGCAGTGACCGCTAGCCGCCATCTTATGTAGATGAATGACCGGGTGAATGAACTTCGCATCGCGCGCCATACAGGATTTTTCAAACTAAATTACTTTTTATTAGTAAAAACTTTACTAATAAAAATAAAAGACACTCGAATGATTGACGTTTTGTATACTTTAAGTGGGCTTCGGCTCTAAGACTTAAAAAAACACGTATACTGATGTAAAATGATATAGATTAAAGATCAAGGGTTCTAGTTAATGTTAAAGATGAACATGTTTAGAGTCAATAAACTGTAAATGATAAAAAAACAACTCCGTAAAATAATTGTCAGAGGAAAATGAAAAGTGACACACACAGGTTTCATGTGGTGCGACTCTGCCACTGTCAGGGCTTCCGTTCCCTGTCATGCATAATGCATTTTCTGAGTTAAACTAAAAAAAAACGAATAAATAATATAATAAATCAGCCTATATACGTCCCACTGCTGGGCACAGGCTTCCTCTCATGGATGAGAGAGAACGGGCAGTAGTCCCCACGCTGGCCCAGTGCGGGTTGGGGACTTCACATACACCTTTGAATTTCTACGTGGATGTATGCAGGTTTCCTCACGACGTTTTTCCTTCACCGAAAAGCTAACGGTAAATATCAAATGATATTCCGTACATAAGTTCCGAAAAACTCATTGGTACGAGCGGGGATTCGAACCCACGACCGCCGTTTGACAGCCGCATGCCTGTACCGCTTGAAGAAAAAAACTATCACAGAAAAAATGGATGATTAGAGATTAATAGTATCAGATGTATTTGTTCCAGCACCTCCGCCGCCTGGGGCGGAGTCCCCGAGTTTAGGGGTCCCGCGCGCTCGCGAGGGGCCCGCGGGCGCGCGACACCGCGTCGTGGTGTGCCGCGCCAGCAGGCCGCCCCCGCCCCCGCCCCCGCCCCCGCCCCCGCCCCCGCCCCCGCCCCGGGAACACACGCTCGTCAAGGTGACAGAACGTCGAACACTAGTGTTGCATACTAATATCATAAGTATCCCTACTAGCTTCGGCCAGCTCCTTACAAATTTTCACTCCCTTAGGGGATGATCTCCGGGACTCGAAACTATCTCTATACCAAATTACATCTAAATCGGTTCAGTGGTTTAGGCACCGTGGTTCCACCGCCGGCGAGAGAGATATGAACTATCGACTTTATTCTAGCCCAGGAAACGAACAAAAGATAATCGCTTCCGTGTAAAAGTGAGACATATATTTATAGTTCATCGCTGGCTGTTCACACCGCGACGAAATATAAATATATATATCTCCCTTTTATTTACAAGGGAGAGCTTACCTTTTGTTGGTTTCTTGGGCGAGAAAGTTGCCGGCTGTGGGACCAGTGCCGGGGGTGCATTAGAAATTATCGCGTGCTTTGAAACGCTGTTCTAACTAGATCTCCCTTTTATTTACACGGGAGAGCTTACCTTTTGTTGGTTTCTTGGGCGAGAAAGTTGCCGGCTGTGGGACCAGTGCCTTAAGGGGGTGCATTAGAAATTATCGCGTGCTTTGAAACGCTGTTCTAACTAGATCTCCCTTTTATTTACACGGGAGAGCTTACCTTTTGTTGGTTTCTTGGGCGAGAAAGTTGCCGGCTGTGGGACCAGTGCCTTAAGGGGGTGCATTAGAAATTATCGCGTGCTTTGAAACGCTGTTCTAACTAGATTAAGAAACAGTAAGGTCTGATTTTCAGATACATAATTCTTGGCTATATATTATTCATCTGATTTTTATCGATACATGATTGCATAAAATTACCTCCATAGAAAAAAACCCATGTATTTTCCTTTTTCTACTCAGCCTACTCAAACGATACGTTATTTTGCGACACAATCAAGTTAATACTATAGTATTTTATCTCATCGAAAATCTCACTTTATGAAATTTTAATAAAACCACTATATAAGTTAGGTATTTATCGGAATTTGTCCAAAACAGCGATTCCCGAGGGTGTTACATCTCTCTTTCTCGTGGGCGGAAGCCATCAGCGTGTCTCTGTCTAGGGGGCGTGTACGACTCATATCAAGGCATCCCCTTAAGAGCCGGGCTCTTGTCGGTGGAGTAATCGCCACTCTGTTCTCTCAGCCACTGATTTGAGCTCTTGATGCGACATTATATTAACTTTCTCTTTATCTCGGTCCATAAACGCGCACGTCTTGGTCTTCCCCTGCCTCTCCTTCCTTCTATCTTTCCTTCAATTATAGTTTTTTCAAAACAGCAAATAACTTGATTTTCTATACACAGATTAGTACAAATAAAAAACCGGCCAAGTGCGAATCGGACTCGTGCACGAAGGGGTTCCGTACCATTATCTATAAAACAGTAAAAATAAAGTTTGTTGTATGGGAGCCCCCCTTAAATATTAATTTTATTTTGTTTTTAGTATTCGAGAAATACATTATCTGTGAAAATTTCAACTGTCTAGCTATCACGGTTCTTGAGTCTACAGCCTGGTGACAGACAGACAGACGGACAGCAAAGTCTTAGCAATAGTATTACTCTAAAAACTGGTTTGAATGGCATCGAAAAAACCTATATAATCTATTGTGTCATTTACAGGTGCTACCGTTGACGGAACTATTGGAAGAACCAGTTGACCAACCACCCAGAAGGCGGGACCGGAGGGAAATTGTAAGTTTGTTACCTATACAGGGTGATTTCGGGGTCGTGATCCCAACCATTTTTTTCTGACTCAGTAAATGATTGCGATGCTACCTGTATTTATTTTAATTGAAACAAAGATGATTCGTTATTTACGTATTTTTATTTAAAAATTATTATTGACTCAAAATGCGTGGTCACCCTACTTTTAATATTACACCTTTTTAGAAAACAAACTTTCTGATAGAAGTCCATGCACTTGACATAAGTTTTCTTGGGAAATAGTAGGGTGACCATGATCTCGAATTATCGCAGTTTTTTTTGCTGACTAAAATAAGTCGCTGGTGTACTGTTAGTCCTAACCTATCGTGATCCTTAGGAGAAAGTAAGTTAAATGCTTCTTTCTTGCTCCACTACCCCGTAATCACCCTGTATATACGTTTCCCACCGAACGGGTCGGGCCGGCGCGGAATCTATTACATGCAAGTCGACACAGCAGATACTGTTAGATTGATAGATAGATAATAACTTTATTCAGCCACAACAAACAAGTATAGTAGTATATATTTAGAAATCACATATCAAACATTTTTATAGCCGAAGGCATTCAGAAAAGTAAACTTAGTCAAGGGTTGTCTGTTGTGTAGAATAGGTGCTGACTCGGCGTTACTGCTGCGGGAGTCCGCAGCGCTGATCTTCCGCCAAAACCTTTAAAACTAAATCTAATTGATCCAACGACTAGTGCAGCGCGAATCAATTCCATCGATCATCAGTGTATTATTATTGCTAATAGCTAATTCATATTTAAATATTAACAAGTGTCATTCTCCTAGCGTTATTCCCGGTTGTGCCCCTTAAGGAGCCCGGGGTCCGCTTTGACACCTAATCCCAAGGTTTGGCATAGGCACTAGTTTTACGAAAGCGACTGCCATCTGACCTTCCAACCCAGAGGGAAAACTAGACCTTAATGGGACTAGACCGGTTTCCTCACGACGTTTTCCTTCACCGAAAAGCTAACGGTAAATATTCCGTACATAAGTTCCGAAAAACTCATTGGTACGAGCTGCGATTCGAACCCACGACCGCCGCTTGACAGCCGCATGCCTGAACCACTAGGCTACCGTAGCTCTGTTAAATATTAACAAGTGTAAGTAAAATAAATAAGTGTTTTGTGTTAAAGTGTCAAGTAACATGTAGATGTAAGTGTTCGAATGTAGCAATTATTGGTAATATTAGTTGTGGGTAGTTGCAAACTAATACGGTATCTTTTATAAAAGGTGAGTTTATGTACAGTATATAAACGGAGTAAATTTTTATAGCAAAATTTAGGGTGTCTATTGTTTCCCATAAAATTTAAGATCCGATTTTTTTCAGTCCATAACGTTTTCCACCATAATTTTTTCTAGTCATATTGTCGAAAGTCATAAAATTTAACAATATACATTGGAGTTCCGATTTTTGCAGGTCATCATTATTGTTAGTCATAAAATTGGTTAGCCATAACGTTCAATGTCCCGGTGGTATGCAATTACATAATGTTACAGGCAATAATCTAGTTTGTAATAATTATTGTAAGGTATTTTATCGCAAGTCATAATGATTGGTAGTCATCTGATTAGTTAGTCATATCATTCAATTTCACGGTGGTGTCACTCTTCATAATGTTAAAGCCCATAAACACACTCCTAGAAAAATAATAAAATACATGTTTTTTTTACTACCGAACGTAACTGAACGCGTTCTTCCAGACTGCTTTATAATTATAACATACCCATTAATTATAATTAATGTGGGTACTTTGGCAAAAATAAAGAGTGATGCGATTGAAAGATATTTATGCCGCTCACTGTTTTGTTTAGTGGTCAGAATACGTTAAAATAAGTATGTTTTGTTTTGAAACTTTTTCTCTAAAATCAAAAATGGCGGAAAATTTGACCCGAAAGTTAGGAAAAATATGTACTTGTCAACATTTCGATGAATGTTGTGTCATTATTGGTTCTGGCGCTTCGCCGGCCGCTGCCGCGGCACGCTCGCTTCGCTCGCTCGGCTCGCGCGCTTAGGGTCACGGTACAACTAACACTCCTCCTCGCTTCGCTCGTCGTCGTACCTACACCGACCTGCCTTAGAAGTCCAATATCTTGGCCATTTTTAATTTCAGAGAAAAGGTTTCTAATAAAACATGCTTATTTAAACGTATTCTTTACGAAACAGTCATAAACCCTTCGCGCAGTAGTACTTAGTACCCCTTTCAAATTTATGTCTAGAAATGTTTCTGAGTAATTATCTATATGACTTTGGATGTTATAGATTTGGTCTCTTAGACGTAATTCACTTTAGGCATTAAAACGATATGAATAGCAATCATTAGTACGTTGAAATATATGCCTTAGAATATTTATGAATAATTGTCGATAGACCTTTGATCGTTATGGACATCAATTTCTGACTTTTGTGATTATAATACTTAATATAATGGGTCATTAATGTTAGAACTACAAAACGTTATACTTAACAAAGATTATGACTACCGATGTTTATGTGTATAAATTATATGGATATCAATTTCTGACTATCGAAATTCGGAACAATAAGTTTATGGGAAACAAAGGGACCCCCAAAATTTATATACAAAATTGTACGCGTCTCCCTGGCCAGGAAGCGGGACATTCCGTGCGGTAATTGTACCTTTATGTCCAGGTATGACTTAAAAAAAAAGATTGAAATTAGGCAATATTTTATTTAAATGAAGTAAGCACCTGTTAAAACGAGATCTGAGACATTGTTTGTGTGACGCCCCTTGGTGAGTGTGAGTAATTATTTTATTTATTACGCCCACACATCAATTAACAGTCGTGCATTTAGTATCATAAGAAGCTTAGTATCTAGATCTGGACTATATTTCCAAACAGTGTGTGCACAGAAAGGCTCATAACTTAAACACAAAATATTAACTAGATTGAATTACGTATCAGTATTGGCAAACTTACAGGGATGGGCAATTTGCATAATATTTTTTCATTTATGTACATACCTCTGTATGTATATATTAATCTATATTCACGCCTTTATTCCCTAAAGGGGTAGGCACAGTGCCACTTAGCTAGCAGCATAAATGAGGGTATAAAAGATCGATATAAAAGGATATCGCAGTGATAGGGTGCTAGCCCATCGCCTACAACATACTTCAATCCAAGGATTGTAAACAACTTTTACGTCACACGTGGCCATAATGCGAGTTTTACTGCACGCTGCGCGTACGGGGAAACTCGAATTGTGGCCAGGTGAAGACGTAAAATTTTGTACTCAACACGGGCGGTAATTCGTAAAGCCCCAGAGCGCATATTTATGGCCCTCACCTTCGGTTCGGGCCACAAACACCTGCGATCTGGGGCATTCACGAATTCACCGCCCTAGTTACGTAATGTACTATTACGACACGCATGGGAAGAAAGGGGGTGCTTACTCACGGGGAATGATCATAGTAATGTAATAATGATGGTTATTCGTTGTTCCAGTTGCGCGAGGACCGGCGCAGGCGCCGCTCGCGCTCGTGGGAGCGCCGTGCGCGCGCGCGCCGCCACCCGCGCGAGCCCCGCGAGCCCGAGCGGGACGAGCGCCGGTCAGTATATACACACACAGACACACACACATCTAACCTGCTTGTCACACTTCATCATCATTTTCAACCCGTAGTTGACAAAATTTCATTTTTTTAAGTGGGCCATTTTATGATTTAGTTGGATTGAAAATGAAATTTTTGAGCTATACGTGTTTTTTTATTTCTCCCTAAATGTTTATTTTCATCCAAAAATATCACGATTAAAACTAGTGAATTCCAATAGGTCGTAAGTAAAATATGACGTCATTATTACGTCTCTATGGCACCTGTCCACATCTTTCACTCAACAGACGTAAGAACGACGTCACGCAGGTTTTAGTGATTTTCTAGGAAACGAGTAAGAATAAAAATGCCAAATCTTGGGATTAGGTGTCAAAGCGGACCCTGGGCTCCTTTAGGGGCACAACCGGGAATAACGCTAGGAGAATGAATGAATGATGAGTAAGAATAAAAATGGGAAAACCAGTTCTTTACGTTCAGATAAGATAATTAGCGAAATGGTTTTCGATTTAGGCATCATTACATATTTTGAAATGTTGTCAATTGCCCACTACTGAGCAAAGGCCTCTTCAAGTACGCCACTCCATATCCTGAGCAAATCTTATCCAGAAGTGACCCGCTATCTTCCTAATATCGTCCACCCAACGACCTGGTCGCTAGTTATCACACTTACTTTATAAACACTCAATCGCATTAAAACTTTCGCTACGAAGAATCGCTACGCCCGTAGCCGATCATATGATTTTCCTAGTGTGTAGCGGGAAGCGACTACGGGGTAGGCGCCCCGCTAGGTGAGTTCTTGGTTGCGTAAGTGTTAAGGTGGTTCGACGACAATAAAAAATGTCTTTTGACATTCGCAGGCTAACGGATTGATATTCAAAAAAATACGCGATGATGCTCCATACAAATGTAAAAAAAAGGCGTCAAAAAAATTATTTTAGTTTTTTCTGTATACAGGGTGTGGCCTGAAACAGGGACAAAAAATTGGGTGAAAAATGTAATTGAAAATTACAAAGTTTTTTTTTCCTTTTTTTTTCTTTAAAGCAAGTTCACGTGTATTTGTTTACCCTTCTGGGGTGACAGTTAGTTTTTTTATTTTAAAAACACTAAAAAGATAAAAAAAATGTTAAAAAGTCACAAAACTATCTTTTAAAAACAAAAATTCAAAAACTATTATGACTCAGTACATGATGTTACCTCAAAATCTGCATTGACTGCTGTGCTATGATCTCGTGGTGCCAAGATACATTACCCAAGTAATGACCTAAAACCTCCCAAGTAATGACCTCCAAAGGTCATAACATAAGGTCAACATTACTCCGTATTTTTTTTTTAAAAGAAATTGGACATAAGGGTTTACTTCAGATGCTCTAAGGAAGCGTCCTTTTAAATATTTGCCCCTGTTACAGGCCACACACTGAAGTTAGTACCAGCCAAAGTAGCCATTATTCTTACAGCAATAAAGACGTGTACCGAAGTATTTTCCTACCTTGGCTGCTAACTACAACGTGTTTTTTTAACCGTCTTAGAGCCGAACCCCACTGAAAGTATCCAAAAGGTACTATCCACTAGTGAAAAAAAAACAAAAAAATTAGTTAAGTTTTTAGTAATAAAAGGTAATTAAGTTTGAAAAATTCTCTATGTCGCACGGAGCGAAGTTCATTCACCCGGTTCGAGTTCGTACCTATCTACATAAGATGGCGGCTAGCGGACACTGCGGTCACTCAGCTAGATGATTAAAATTAATATTAATACAAAAAAAAAACAATACTTTATGCATTTATAAAAAAAATAATAAAAAAAAACTAGAAAAAAACATTTTTTTAAGTTCTTTGTAATGTATATGTTAACTGGGCTTCGGCTCTAAGACGGTTAAAAAAACACCGTGTATATGATGCTGAAGGCATCGCTACAAATCTTAATATCCTCGGTTCACCTGGCCTATTGCTACATTGAAAAATGTTGTGACCCTGGTATGTACGGTTAATTTTAATTCAGAATAGTCACCGATGCACCCTTGACCAAATTTTATATAGATAGATAGCTTAGGTATCTGCGGATGTCCGAATGGCAAACTGACTTGCCAGACTGACCCAAAACCGGTCGTCAAATTTGACTTTCCACAAGCGTATTTAGGCGCCGTAGGTTTATGGTCTTCTCTCCCTCTCACTGAGCATAAGCGTGAGCGAGATGGAAGTGCGTGCTCGGAAGCGCGGATTTTAATTTTAATTTTTTGGCCTTTATTTAAATAAAGTAATCACCGAGTTCTATCAAACACGATATTGGCGATTTTTAGACGCATAGTTTTTACGAATATTTCAAGTGTATTTTAGATCTATGTTCGTGATTTTTTTTCTATCGTGCGTAAATTGCTTAATCATTTTTCGAATCACTGATCTCGCTGCAGAAAAGCCTCAAGATTACTATTCGTATTTTTTTGAAAACATCCATACTAATATTATAAATATTGCGAAAGTGTATGTGTGCGTGTTTGTTTGTCCGTCTTTCACGGCAAAACGGAGCGACGAATTGGCGTGATTTTTTAAGTGGAGATGGTTGAAGGGATGGAGAGTGACATAGGATAGTTTTTATCCCCTAAATCATTCCCTAAGGGGGTGAAAGGGGGGGTAAAATGTTGTATGGAGCTGCGATATAAAAAAGTTCCACGCGGACGGAGTCGCGGGCAGAAGCTAGTATTATTATAAACAGACGCATTATATTGTTTCAAAAACTCTGTTCGCTTAATTTCGCTGAACCTACGGCTCCTTAAAGTAGAAACCTTTCGTTCAACATTGAATTTGTTGACAGACGACTACCCTCACGATCGCCTTCGCCGCGCGGTCGCTTCAGAAATCGCAGTCCACCGTCGGCGGTGATGGACCGACCCAACTCTCGCTCCAGGTACGAGCGGTCGCGTAGCTCCCATACTCATACTCATACTCGTAATATTTATTGCATATCACATTGTATCTTAACCTATACTTGCATAGAATTGTGTACAACATGACACCCTGAAGGGCACAGCAAACAGATTATTCAAGAGATCGAGTTTTTTGTACAAGATGATATTAGTTATTTACGATACAAGTGCCGAAAATAGGGAATTCGCAACGAGTGGTGATAAATTAAAACACGACCAAAGTGAGCGTTCTAAATCCGCACTGGTGCGGAAAAGAGCACTTTTCATGCATATGTCGAAACTTGAAAGAGCCATATGTACAGTAAAACGTTGTACGATACACGTGCAAATACGTGATTCCTATTGTCGGCACTTGTATCGTAAATAACTATTTTATTGTCTAATAGGTACTTTAGGTATTAATTGCAATCATTGGGAGTGAAAATAGTACATTACGTAACTAGGGCGGTGAATTCGTGAATGCACCAGATCGCAGGTGTTTGTGGCCGGAACCGAAGGTGAGGGTCATAACTATGCGCTCTGGGGCTTTACGAATTACCGCCCGTGTTGAGTACAAAATTTTACGTCCTCACCTGGCCACAATGCGAGTTTTCCCGTACGCGCAGCGTGCAGTAAAACTCGCATTATGGCCAGGTGTGACGTAAAATGAGTTTAAAAGGCTTTTTTAATGAGTTGGTCTTTTAGTTTTTTAAGGAATTCATTGTCGGACTTGGTGTTTTTTATTTAGTTACTAATTTTATTGAATATATTTATTGCCATTAAGTCCTTTAAGGCCTAGCCACACCGCGTGCGTGAGCAGCAACAAAGAGGCGATTTTTTCTAATGCCGGTTCTTAACGATCAATTGAATTGCACAAAATTACGAATTTTGCAGTGTTTTTGACCGTTTAGGATTAGTATTGAATGCAATGATTGAACAAAAGTTTGAGCAAGTTCAATTTTCACCCAACTGCCCGAAGGGAGGGTTATGTTTTTCGAGCGTATTGTATGTATGTATGTGGCTTATTCTTTGGCACGCCCTGCAGCCTAAACCGTTTGACGGACTTCGACATGAGGTGTCGTTGGATTCCTCTTAATCGTGGAAGTGACATAGGCAATAAAATTATAAAAAAGCTATTGGGTTTTTTGAAAAAACTTTTGAATTCACTTGTTATCTCACCATCTTCTTTATTGTACCGGAACAGTATTGCACAATATTTTTAGTCTATGATTAGCCGCCACGTTCGCATCAAAGTTATTGGGCAATTTTTGCCTGATAATATTGATCGTTTGATGGCATGGGGTAGTTGAATTATATTGCGCCATAAAAATATTGTGCAAAGTTATTGTAGGTCTAGGGCCGGCCTGGCACAATCGGACAACGCAGTGGTGCACGCGCAGCGCACGCAACTGGTGTGCCCAGGCTTTAATGCTGATTTCCAGAGGTCGGAATTTTCGTGGCACTTTTGAGCTGTCATAGGGACTTCTCGATTATCGACTACCGATATTCATAATTATATCGATAAATTATAGAACACAATATATATATATATATATTTTTTTTTGTTCTCCAGTTTTTCAGCAATCGACTTCATAGTCATAATCTGATGTGTTCTTTATCGAGACAGGAAGTTGGTTGATACTCCAGTGAACATCATCCCATGAGTTAGTTTCGATGGTCCAGGTTCAATATTTGCCATCTCTTGAGTCGGTTGACAGTCTCCGAGCTATCCAGGAGTTGTTGTGCTAGGTCATTAATATGCAATTGCAGTCTGTTCTTGTATCTTATGCTTGCGTTGTTAAGTGTCTGTTTAACAGTTTCCATCTCAAGGTGTTCATGTATTTCGCTGTTTCTGGTAAACCAAGCTGCTTGCGATATGGTTCTCAATGCTATGTTTTGAAATCTTTGTAGAATTTCTATATTTGAGTTGCTAGCTGAACCCCACAGTTCAATACCATATGCCCATATGGGCTTTATAGTTACTTTATATACTAAGAGCTTATTATGCAGTGAGAGTGGAGATTTACGTCCGATAAGCCATGACAAGTTCTTAAGCCTCATGTTTGCCTCAGTTCGTTTAGCTTTTATATGGTTGCTCCATGTTAATCGTCTGTCCAGAACACAATATATGAAACAAGATTAAAAGTAGAGGTAAACAACAGACAGTCTTAACGCTAAACAGCGATCTCTTTTAGATAACTTTTGAGTGGCTGAAATTGTTAAATAGAGATTTGCAATGAAAACAATGAAATTTTAAAAGTTAACAATTTTAAATTGAATCAGTTTAGTTCAATGTTTTAACATTTATTAATTTCATGTTCAAAGTCTCGCGCAAAAGCGTTTCGTTTTTAGTTTCTCTATAAAAGAAATAGATAGTCATAATTTCGCCCAATAGCGATAAGACTGCATGTTGTTTACCCATCAATCGTAATCATATTTTACATATATTGTATTCTGTATTTATCGATATACATATGTATAATCGGAAGTCGATAAACGAGAAGTCCCTATGACAGCTCAAAATTGCCACGAAAATTCCGACCTCTGCTGATTTCAAACGAGAGCAGATCAGTGTACAGTATAGTACTGCTACTGTTTTAACGCACATAACAGTACTGTCTTCTATCTATTGTCTACTGTTCTGTGCGTTCAAAAAATAGCAGTACTGTGCTGTCCACTGTTCTGCCTCACTGTTCTTTCCCCGTGTGAAATCGGCATAGCATTGGAATGATCGAGAGTGGTATGGCACTGCGGAATGTGCGGTCGAGGACGAAGGTTTAACACAATGTCAACTCTATTTGAATGACCTTAAAGTCCAAAAGTGCTAAACATCCAATTTGCTCGACTCTACTTCTTTACAGAAGACCGCATCCTTAATAACACCACTGCTTTCTCTGTACTAATGTGGCGTTGTGTCCTTTCTCTCACCTTAGGTTGATTGAGAGAGATAGGTTGCAGAAGAATGTTATCTCGCTCTTATTTCGAGCCCAACTGAAGAAGTACTTCCAAATAACGCCTCTTGCTCTCTAGGTATGTTGTGTTCTTGGTCACAACCAAGTACTCGCCAGTTTTTAGCTGTCAACACTGATTTCTCACAAAACTACCCTTCAATTCTCACGCTTGAATTATATGGGATTAAAATAATCTATTTCATCAACAGATCCAGATCGCCAGTGCCGGTTAGAGAGAGAGAGCACGAGCGCGAGCGAGACAGGCTGCGCCCCCGCGAGATGGAGCGAGAGAGAATGTCGCGCGACAGAGAACACAGGGATCGAACCAGATCTAGAGAGAGAGAACGGTGAGACTATTAGTTGTTACAAGCTTTTATTTAGTTACACCTGTCCCGTTGTCTGTCTGTCTGTAATCAAATCTTGCTAGTTAAATTTGATCCACTTCCCGGTTTCCGATTGAGCTGAAATTTTGCATGCATGTATAAATCGGATGACAATGCAATATTATCATGACATAGAGCTGATCTCATGATGGAGCTGGAAGGTGGCCATAGGAACTCCGTAATTAAACGACGCAACCCTATCGAGTTTGGGCTCGTTAGGGTTGCGTCGTGACCTTTTTGACAGAAACTTGTTTTATTCATTTTCTTCTGCTTATTTAAGAGCTAAGCTCTTGTCGGTGTAGCCCAAAGTATGTACGGTACAGGCCAAAGGCCCACCATCTACTCCGACCCCAGACAACCTCTTTGACATCTCGATACGATTTAACATACTTAACTTGTTTTATTACAAGCTTTTTAACTTGCCCTATTCGTTTGTTAGTTATTCTATGGGATATTCCATATTATAGTTATATATTCCATTCATATTCCATGTTAGGCCATGGGATTTCAGTACTTAAACGAGGTAAACCCATGAGTTGGGGCTCGTTAGAATTGTCTCAATATTTTTTTTTATCGTATGGCATACATTTTTTGGCCTTTTTTTAAAACTTTGTCACTCTTTAGTACCACCCAGGGGTCACGTGCGGGGTTGTGGTAGGTAGCTCCTGCGGACGCGAGTAACAGTTGTCCCCCCTTTGTCAAGTGAGTGGGCAACTCGACTGTTAGGAGTTCTTAAGCCGCCCGATGTCCTCTAACTCGGCTTAACAACTACTGTCATAGACAGAAACCGGGATCAACTGCTGAGCGTGCCTTTCAAAGCATGGAAGCGCTCGTTTGTAGTAACCATTCAAACAGGCGGTCACCCATCCGAAGACTGACCGCTGCCATCTTTGCTTAACCTGCGTTACTGTTTCCGACTCGCAGGCCCCGCCAGACTAAGCGCTGGTTGTTTTAATCCTCTACTCATTTGTGTAAGATTTTCCCCTAATTGACAACATTTCAAAATATGTAATGATGCTTAAATCGAAAAGCATTTCGGTAATTATCTTATCTGAACGTAATAAAGTGGTTTTCCCATTTTTATTCTTACTCGTTTCCGAGAAAATCACTGAAACCTGTAAAACGCGGTATCTCCCGTGCGTGACGTCATTCTTACGTCTGTTGAGTGAAAGATGTGGACAGGTGCCATAGAAAGACATAATAATGACGTCATATTTTACTTACGACCTATTGGAATTCACTACTTTTAATTGTGATATTATTTAAAAAAATAAAAAAACACGTATACCTTAAAATGTCATTTTCTATCGAACTAAATCATAAAATGGCCCACTTCAAAAAAAGAAATGTTGTCAATTGTTCCTCATTTATGAATTGTCCCCCAGGTCCCGGTCGCACTCGATGTCCCCCGCCCGCGCCCGCGAGCCGGACCACTATAAGCGTCGGTGTCGCGACTTTGATGGTAAGTACATCTACTTTGGTACAAGTCGCATGCTATATCTGACTGGACGACGCTGAAGATTGGAATGTTACTGAAGGCTTTAGAGCGTGTAGCGTTTGTATAGGGAAATACAAAGTATTTATTTGCTAAACATTGGTTATACAGATGTTATAATATGCAGTTTGGTATCACTGTCTTACCCGAAGGTTTAACAAAGTATGGAACGACACAATTTTCATAATACATAAAATAACACAATTAGTGCGAATTTGACAATCGTCTTGTCAATTGAATAATATGCCCTTTCCACTAGAAAGGCAAACAGTTTCTTTTTGAACAGCATCAGATCCAAAGGATGTCACTAAAATTACGCAACATTTGAATTAAAAAGAAAACACAGGTTATTATAATTTTATTTTAATATTGAATCATGGTGACGTGATCTCCACGACTTTTTTTGGAACTTACGCGCACTTTCTTCGATTTTTTTTAAAGCCATAATACATAGTAACAGTGAATTTGTTTGCCATTGCAGGCGTTAGTAAGTAAATACCAAACGTAATTCAAAATTGAACCGTCTCGCCTAGAGTAGTAATGTTTTCTTACAGAATATTTCTGTTCAATTCTTAAAAATGTCGGACATTTAACGAAGACGCATGACACATTTAGCGAAATTAGACATTAAGGGCGGGTTGCACCGACTTACGATTACAGACCGATCAACGTTAAATATGGCGCTGAGAGCTGTCAGTTCATAGAAACTTGTCAAACGTTCCATACATTCAGATTTTAACGAACACCGCTTTCGATTACAGACGGTTTGGTGCAACCCACCCTAAGAGAAAATATCCTTTCAGTTCACCAACTCAGCTGAGTCGCTAGCCGGCACATGAAATTAGGTGGTCGCTAACCGGCACATGAAATTAGGTGGTCGCTAACCGGCACATGAAATTAGGTGGTCGCTAACCGGCACATGAAATTAGGTGGTCGCTAACCGGCACATGAAATTAGGTGGTCGCTAACCGGCACATGAAATTAGGTGGCTGCTAACCGGCACATGAAATTAGAATAGAAATATATTCGGATAACACATTATTACACATACATTCACATAATGCCCCTCAACCCTTTTCCAGGCAGACGCGTTATATCCACCACATACGCACTGTCTAACATATATCTTCATGTCAATGGATAAGACTGACATATTGTCATTTTTCAACCACCGACCTGAAAAAGGGTTAAGAACTAACAAACAGGGATGTCCTACCGAAAAGGTCAAGGAAGGAAGATTAGGTGGTCGCTAACCGGCGAAATGATGTTATAAAATAATGTTTGTTTGCAGAGAAAGGCTATTGCATGCGGGGCGACCTGTGCCAGTGGGACCACGGCGCCGACCCTGTAGTTCTAGAAGATGCTGCGCTCACCTCCGTGCTTGCTATGCCGCCTGTCCCGGGTGAGTCATCTTCTGCGGTAGAACTCTTTTGCCATAGCCCAGTCATACTGTTTTTCACACCTGTCATTCCAAAAAGTAACGAGAGGGATCAAAATGCTACTTTTCTGTTCAAGCTGCTTATTAGGCTGCCGTCCCCCAACGGGTCAAAAGGGAACCCTATTACTAAGACCTCGCTGTCCGTCCGTCTGTCACCAGGCTGAATCTCATGAACCGTGATAGTTAGACAGTTGAAATTTTCACAGATGATGTATTTCTGTTGCCGCTATAACTACAAATACTGAAAAACCGGCCAAGTGCGAGTCTGAGTGCGCTCCCATACAACAGACATGATTTTTTCGCTGTTTTTATAGATAATGGTACGGAACCCTTCGTGCGCGAGTCCGACTCGCACTTTTCCGGTTTTTTACAGATCTAAGTAAAATAATCGATTGTAATTTCATCGTAATAGATTAAAAACGAACATACATATTTCAAGTTTTAACTCTATTTTTATAAAAACTTAGAAAGTGGGTTAAAACTTAGAGTTGCATTTGTTTGGTTTCGTTTGTTTTATATATAAGGCAGAATTATAGCAATTGTGTACTTACTGGCCGCGAAGTAAATAACGTGCGAACAGGAAGACGCTTGTTGCGTTCTCTATTGGTTTCACCTGTCGTCGGAAAGTTAGTGTACACAGTGTTCAGTTCCTATGTCTTATTGCGTTGCTGGCAGCCTGTCATTAATTTTACTATAGCTGTAACGTGTTAGGTTAGGTTGGAACACATACTTAGTATTTTTTAGCATAAAAAAGGTGAGTTTAGCTGTAAAGAAAAAAAAAGGCCTAGAAATACAAAAAACGGCGAAAAAAGTGTATATCATGAGATACAATGGTTGAAAGTCATATACAGAATTAGATCCTTCAGGAAACTAGCACTTTGTGTCTTCGGCCTATAGCATTCAAGTCTAACAATACGATTGTGTGATCGGACGCGTTATTCAATGAACATTTCACGTGGCGGTAACATTTTTTGAAAAATTGGCACGCGCCGGCCGCAAACAAAGGCTATTGGGCTGAGTACAATGGCCATTCTTGAGGTCAGTTTAAATAATGTACACTATACTGAGTGTCTGTCTGTCTGCCCCCCCCCCCGCAGAGTACAACCCGCTGACGCCGGACATCTGGTGCGGCGCCGGCTACCCGCCCTACCCGCCGCCGCCCGCGCTGGCGCTCCCGCCCCGAGAACTCATCCCCATACCCAGGTTCGAATACAACTGCTCTGTAGGCTGCTCTACTCTATCATGTGCTTGCTTATTATAACTAGTATTTTACTATATAGCTTATTTATTTATTTAAACTTTATTGCACAAAACCAAAATAATGTACAAATGGTGGACTTAACACATTGGACACCGCGTACCCGACTCTCGGGCACTCGTAAACTTTACTCAGATGCCGGCATACCCGAGAGTCGAGCACGAGCTATAAACCCTCACGCGACGCCAATTCTGTCGGTTTCTGGGGTATTATTCGGAATTTTGCCTGGTTGCGAAAGTGTTAATGCCAAATGGCATTTCTCTACCAGTCAACCATAAAGCCAAACAGAGACACTTAAAATTGGTGCAGAGTAAATGATCAATATTTAGAGCTTAATACAGGCTTATAAGTACATTACGTACCTAGGGCGGTGAATTCGTGAATGCCCCAGATCGCAGGTGTTTGTATGTGGTCTGGGGCTTTACGAATTACCGCCCGTGGTGCGTACACAATTTTACGTCTTCTCCTGGATGTGACGTGAGAGTTGCCGCTGCGCCCGTGGGCGGTAAATCTTACTTATCGCCCAGAGTGACGTAAATTAATATGTAGTTATGGTATTTTATTGACTCAAGGGCTTGATAATGCTGCAAATAAAACATCAATTATTGTTTTTAATAATTTTATGGTAATTCACGGCCGTGCGGGAATGGATTTCGGGCTGATATTCCCACACAAATGCGAGTATAAGATTTCATTACTTGGATTTTAACCTTTTATTTATGTTTTTTATTTTCGCTTGATGCACTGTAAAATGTCGTATGATACACGTGAATACAGGTAATTCCCAACTCGTGTCGATCAAAAACACTTAGTGCGGGTTGCATCGACTTACGATTACAGACCGATCGTTAAATATGGCGCTGACAGCTGTCAGTCCATAGAAACTTGTCAAACGTTCCATACATTCAGATTTTAACGAACACCGCTTACGATTACAGACGCTTTGGAGCAACCCACCCTTACTGACGCTCGTGTTTTTGGTCATCGCCACTCGTTGGGAATTACCTATTTTCCGCACTTGTATCATAAATGAGCATTTCTCAAAAAAAAACCACTATTATTAATTGTACTCCTAGGAGTTTTATGTTAACTATTTCCACTCAGAATCAGGAGCTCTTTCGACCATGGTAGGACAAAAAACTGTCCCGAATATATATTTTTCCTATTGCTTTACCATTTACCTTGTACTTTGTATGGTGGTAACACAATAGGAAAGTTCACAAATGTATGGACATTTTGAGTAGAAATAACACGAAAGTTGCAGAAGATCTCCGAAAAAATGTAGTGCCATTATTTTTGAGAAACACTCAAATAACTATTTTAAGAAAATCTGTCTCGTTGTTGCCCGACAAACTAGACATGACAGCGACAAGCTTAATTATATGGCTTAGATATGAATCAAGGTTGCGGGAGTCCGCTGGATGCGGGTGGCGCAGCACCGGTCACTGGCACTCTTTGGTTGAGGCCTATGTCGACCGTCGACCAGCAGTGGTCGTGTTTCGGCTGATGTGATGATGTGGTGATGATGAGATGTGTATTGTGTTGGCAGAGTGCACGGCGTGCCGCCCGGGCCGCCCCCGGGAGCCCCGCGGCCGCCGGCGCTCAACAAGAAGAACTTCGACTACAACCGCCTCGGAGGGAGAAGTGAGTAACTGACATTACTATTACCAGAGCCCGGAATTTTCACGGCAAAACAAAACACTATCGTAATCTAGCCAGTGGTAGAAACAGTTTTATCGATATCGATAATTTTGTAGTAGAAGTAAAAACGTCACCAATAAAATAAATTTTAATTAAAAAATTACGTGAAGTTTGTATAGACTAATTCAGGGTGATTCTCTATCCACGTTTTGATCCGATCTTGCACATTACACATATTTATTTTTATTAGTAACTGTAATATGAAGGTATTATACTTATAGCGAACACGTCGGTTTCAAAGCGTTATAAGAAATAAATAATATTTAGACGCAATTTATGTTTTATACGTAATGAAATGACATTTAATTCTTATGGGGTAATAATAATAAGTGTCTATTATTGACTGAATTGTCTATTATTTTCAATGAGGTGGTATAGTCATTATCGCGACTTTTTAGTTGGCTCAAATACCTTATGGCGTTTTCGGAAGAAATGATATGAAGAATGTATGCCGCCAGCTCTCTCGCACGTGGTATTATTATTACCATAGCTTGTCCTGAGTATTATAGGTTCATGACCACAAATGTACAGCGCGTCTGCGCGGGTAAACTCTTCAACGCCCATCGGCCGAAATATTGCGCGCGACGCCGGCGGCTCCGGCGCCCGCCATCTTGTCTGGCGACATGAGCGGGACAGCACGACAGCACCTGCCATTGCATATTGTACCTTACGTATAGTACGAAAAGGTCTTCATTGAAATGGTTATACGTTCCATTTCATTCGGTACTTGTCAGAACTCGTTGACGTGGACGAAGATTGCCGATGTAAGTGTAACTTATATTTGTGGTACTACTGTACCCTACTACTACTCTCAACTCGGGTCTCAAATAGAAACGTTTTTAAAAACGTCCCTTCCATCACTTTCAAAAGTACGCGTTTTGTATAGAAAAATGGTCATAGGACCATTAAAAAAAAACTCGAGAAACCTCTAGGCAGGCTACAAACGGGCGCAATTTGTCACAGCAACTTGCAATGGTTGGAAAGAGACACTACTAATCAGTCTAACTATAGCAAGTTGTTGTGACAAATTGCAAGTTCTAGAAACGTACGAGCACTTGACTGTTTGGAGTGATTTGTCAGTCAAAACATATAGTTAAAAGGTAAAAAAGTATACAGTAAAGTAATTTCATACACTTTCTGCCAGCTGCGTTCTACAGTAACGAGGAACTTCACGTACTAATTTTGATACAATACGGCGAAAATTTCCAAGCATATTGGAGAAAAATAATGTATTGTTTGAGAAAGCTGAGTAAAAAATGGAAAATAAGAACCCAACTTATGGATTTAATTAAATCGAGTCATAGTTTAGGCAATCGTGTATCGATTAAATCAGATCAACGATCATATAAACATAACTTTTCCTTCCAGTGCCGCCTCGGCCGCAGAACTCGGGCGCCAACTGCTCGCTCGAGGTGAAGAAGGTCCCCCGCGGCCTCAATGACATCACACACCTGAACAACCACTTTGGAAAGTTCGGCAAAATCGTCAACATTCAGGTGAGTCTGTCATAAATAATTCCCGTATGCCGTTTTAAAACCTTCGCGCCTACACGGATCAACAGTTCCTGTGACGTCACTCATGTGTGTCACTCGCCATACTTGTTTGTCCGTGGTTAGGCCCTAGATGTCATAGAGTTGCCTAAGTTTTGACTTTTGACAGGATTGACGTCACCAGATGTTGACTGTTGGATTAAATCACGTTCCGTTTCACATTACTTCAAATCGTAATTATTGTTTGAAATTAGTATAAAGTTATTATTTTGTTTTTTTTCAAAATTTGGGTCACTACTGGTAAATATTATAGCTGCGTCTTCCCTATCGACTAGAAGAATAACTACAACTTAGAAAAGTTGAAAAACCCCCGTCATTTCCATTTCAAAGTCCAATATCTCAAAAAGAGCTGAACAGATTTTGATGAAACATGGCTCAGAACACTCGGGATAAAATTATCTATGACAGAAAAAAAACCGCATACATATCGGTCCAACCGTTTTGGACTTACGATACCACAGACATTGGGAATTTTTAAAGCCCATAACAAATGTAAAAAATAGTGTCCATCTTCCAGGTCTGCTTCGAGGGAGACCAGGAGGGTGCTCTCATCACGTTCTCCAACCACACGGAGGCCAACGTGGCCTACAAGAGCACGGAGGCCGTCCTCAACAACAGGTTCATCAAGGTGTTCTGGCACAATCCGGAGGTTAGTGCGGCTTGTGTGTGTGTGTCCGTCCGATACTATGTGTGCCAAAAGTCAACGTCCAAGTGAAAATAGGTAAAAAAAAATAATATTTATTCTGCAAATAGGCCACAAGGGCACTTTTACATGTCAAAAGGTAATTTACAACAAAAATAATAATCCTACTAATACAATAATAATAATCTTACACAATAGTAATTTAAAATTTGCAGAGCAGGACCGATATAAACGGTTAACAAGCTAAATGTCACGAAGTTAATGAAAACAAAACAAATTTGCAAAAATATGATCATGACATTCGATATAAGGTCTGTGCATTAACAAGAAGTTAATGATATTAACATTCGATATAAGGACTGTGCATTAACAAGAAGTTAATGATATTAATTAAGTATTTCAGAGATGTATAAGGTTTCTGAGCGTGCTGAGGTGACAGGCCAAGTCATAAGTCATAACAGTTATCAACAAATAAACCAAACGCTTGACGTTGACTTTTGGGACACACTGTATGTCCTCATCAGTTCCATTTTGTTTTTACAAGCTGTATATATACGTGTTTTTTTAACCGTCTTAAGCCGAAACCCACTTAAAGTATCCAAAACGTACTAATCATTCGAGAAAAAAAAAATGATTGAGTTTTTAGTAATAAAAGGTAATTTTTTGAAAAATCCTGTATGGCGCGCGGTGCGAAGTTCAATCACCCGGTTGAGTTCGTACCTATCTACAAAAGATGGCGGCTAGCGGTCATTGCGGTCACTCGGCTGGATGATTAAAATTAATATAAATACAAAAAAACAATATTAATGCATTTGACGACCGCTTTAGCCTAGTTGCTAGTGACCCTGCCTACGAAGCAAGAGGTCCTGGGTTTGAATCCTGGTAAGGGCGTTTCCTTTGTGTGCTGTGCACGAATATTTGTTCCCGAGTCATGGATGTTTTCTATGTATTTAAGTATTTATTTATCTAAATAAGTCTGTTTATCGTCGTCTAGTACCCATAGTACAAGCTTTGCTTAGTTTGGGAGTAGATCGATTTGCGTAAGATTGTCCCGCTAATATTTATTTATTTAAAACATAAAAAAACAAACCTTTTCTAAGTTCTTTGTAATGTATGCATTAAGTTAACTGGGCGTCAGCTCTAAGACGTTCGGGCCACAAACACCTGCGATCTGGGCCATTCACGAATTCACCGCCCTAGGTACAGTCACCAGCAATAAGATCTGCCACAACATAAATATCTGACACGACTCTATGTCTAATGCCATAAGGACGTGTCAGATATTTTTGAATTTTTGAAAAAGCTACTGTAGCCCAGTGGTTCAGGCATGCGGATGTCAAACGGCGGTCGTGGGTTCGAATCCCGGCTCGTACCAATGAGTTTTTCGGAACTTATGTACGGAATATGATTTCATATTTACCGTTAGCTTTTCGGTGAAGGAAAAACATCGTGAGGAAACCTGCATACAGTTTGCGAAGAAATTCAAAGGTGTATGTGAAGTCCCCTATCCGCACTGGGCCAGCGTGGGGACTACTGCCCGTTCCCTCTCATACATGAGAGGAGGCCTGTGCCCAGCAGTGGGACGTATATGGCTGATGATGATGATGAGATATTTTTGCCGGCTTTGTTTTGGCAGATATTGCTGCCGGTGACTGTACAGTCGAGGGCATAAATATGTATACATTTTTGGACTTTATTCCAATAATGGAATAAGGTGAAAAAATGTTTACATATCGGTGCCCTTGACTGTACGTAATGTAGTGTGTTAAGAATGATTATATCTGAAAAAAAAGGCTCATATATATTACTTAAAGCGTGTCTCAAAAAGTAACAGAAACTCGATCAAATATGTACTGTGTGTTCAGAACAAACAAGAGAACACCGCGCCCGCCGGACAACAGAAGCCGACCAACAACAACCAGCAACCGACATCGCACAACAAGGTGCTCATTAACCGGGAGAACATCAAGGCGACCGCCGACAACAAGCAACTGGCTTTGGCCGCTGAAAAGGTACGTTTCATGTCAACCCTGTCACCGCTTAGAACGGGTTCCCACTTGTCGGGTCTCTTTTCACACTAGTCGGTTGTCGGCCACTATTGAAGCTGGTGCCAATGGGAAACCGTCCCGACATCCGTGAGATGTGAATAGCGTCATACTTAACACTTTCGCAACTAGGCAAAATTCCGAACAATACCCCAGAAACCGACAGAACTCGCTAGTCGTGAGGGTTTATAGCTCGTGCTCGACTCTCGGGTATGCCGGCATCTGAGTAAAGTTTACGAGTGCCCGAGAGTCGGGTACGCGGTGTCCAATGTGTTAAAGGCGAGCGAGACCCGACAGTCCAGTAGGTCCATAGTCGGCAGTCGGGGAACCCCATAGTCACAGGCCAGCAAAGACCCGCAGCTAAAGCCCCTCAGGCTGCTGCAAGCGAACCATGTCAAAAAAAAAAGAGATTTGACACCAATTTTTCTCGGACGTAGAGCTCGCAAAACGCCCGACATTTTTTGCACACACAAAATCGGTGTCTGGGTGGCGCAGGACCGGTCACTGTGGCACTCTTTGGGGAGGCCTATGTCCAGCAGTGGACGTTTTTCGGCTGATACGATGATGACGACTATTGTTCACAGGCGAAAGAAGCGATGACGAACGGTGGCTCGGAAAAAAAGAAGGAAGTGCCACCCAAACCCATAGAGAAGAGTAAACAGGTGATGGAGATGCACAAGCGGGCGCAGGCGCTGCTGGAGACGCAGCTGCAGCAGCAAGTGTTGCTGATCCAGCGGCTCGAGGGCGGTGAGTGGGCTTGGCGGCCGAGCGGCTGTGAGGCCGGCTATTGTACCGGCGTGTTCCATCCATTTCGGATCCGGGCGCTTAGTGCCTTATTCCAAATTTATCGCGTGCTTCGAAACGCCGTTCTGACTAGATTAATAAACAATAAGGGCTGATTTTCACATATACGATTCTTGACAGTATTTTTAAAGATCTTAGCCTACATAGGGACAGACAGCGGGAAGCGACCTTGTTTTATACATTGAAATGTTGTTAACACTGTAAGAGTCGATACAATTCCGGTTAGAAATAAAACTCAAAACATTTCCGTAACGAAATTCTTCATTGTAAAAACTTACGGCACTTACGTCATTTTGATTGTGGAGGGTAATTTGGGAAAACATTTGCTCAGAACCAAATCAATCGGCAGTATAGTGAAAACGCAGCTTTAGAGTTTCGTTTTTTCCTATTTTGGCTACGGAACCTTCAAAAAACGCAGAGTTTATATGTCCTACCCAAAAAGATAACCCATTTTCGTCTCGAACGCCTGTGACCTCGTGGCCCAGTGGTCTAACCACTCGCTTATTTAGGAACGCCGGCCACGTGGGTTCAAATCCCATCTATGACATGTATTGTTATTTATCTTCTAAAATAAGGAAAATAAGGAAATTAGATTTTCAAATGCAATAATTAGAAAAACAAACAAAAAAAAAACAAAGAAAAAAAGTGAGAAAAAAAAGTAAAAAAAAAGTTTGGAAAATCGCACGCTCCTTAGATCCGTTCCGCTCTCAATGCGCGACGCTTGAGTCATAAGTGTGCTAGATCAGAATACCCCCATACTAAGACTGACATGTGTGCTGTCTCCGTAGACGCGCACTGGTCTTGGAATGGGGAACATTTGTTTATTAGGGTCAGTTCGGGTAAGTGCGCCACAGGGGAAAGTGCGCCTCATTCATCAATCAGTCGTTTAAATCAATACCAGAACTTACCCCGGTGGTGCACTTTCCCCTGTGGCGCATTTACCCGAACTGACCATATCTACATCTACACTAATATTATAAAGAGGAAAGATTTTATTGTTTGTTTGTTTGTATTGGATAGGCTCCGAAACTACTGGACCGAATTGAAATATTTTACCATTAGAAGCCGACATTATCCCTGATGAACATAGGCTACTTTTTACCGCGGGAAAATGCTAATCCGTGCGAAGCCGGGCCGGGCAGCTAGTATAGAATATAAAACCCAGCAGCTTTTTACAAACTATACCTATAGTTACTATTATCTTGCTCTGTTGACATGTACATAGAGTAAGTAACCCCCTTATTCATAAAACCTACCAGACTTGTAATATGTTCCATTCCTTTCTGCATGTAAAGTATATAAAAAAAAATACTTGGTTGATCAACTCCAAAACTACACAGGATAAACCTGTCGTGTTTTAGGGGGTAGACGCTAAATAAAATAACCAATATTGTTGTATATTCTCGAAAAAGGATTAAAAATTTAGTTTAATGCAGAAAAAAGCAACGCAAGAGGTTAAATAACCACAAAGTTTTATGTGTCCAAAGTTTTAAGAATCGCGCCTTCATATGAAACGATTGTCATTTACTATGACATGACTATGACACTCGCAGATCGTAGCGTCACGATAGGCGAGCGTTTTCTCTCTAACAAGCAATATTAAAACGGTTGTAGCTTCGTAATTCTTTGAGATCACTGAATGGGATTTTCGTCACTAGCCATATTTTTTTGCCTTGTTCCTTTTGGAGTTTCCCGTGTCTAAATTAAAATACTTTAGACTCCCAATTTAAAAGAAACATTAAAGTTGTAATATCCAATTGTGTCGATTGAAAAAAAGCTTGATAGAGTACTGTATCACACATCACATCATCAGCCTATATACGTCCCACTGCTGGGCACAGGCCTCCTCTCATGTATGAGAGGGAACAGGCAGTAGTCCCCACGCTGGCCCAGTGCGGATTGGGGACTTCACATACACCTTTGAATTTCTTCGCAGATGTATGCAGGTTTCCTCACGATGTTTTTCCTTCACCGAAAAGCTAACGGTAAATATGAAATCAAATTCCGTACATAAGTTCCGAAAAACTCATTGGTACGAGCCGGGATTCGAACCCACGACCGCCGTTTGACAGCCGCATGCCTGTACCACTGGGCTACCGTAGTACTGTGAAGAGTTAGGAGTTCTCGGTAGGTAAATAACAAGTCAAGACTCTGGTAATAACTGATGTTTATTCAGAGAAAATGTATGGCTTATATACTAGTGCATTTCCTTGGGTTCCTATGAGTGGAAACTACTGTCAAGGTTAATAGTACAAAGTCCAAGGCACGTGCAGGTCGGGTCGGTATCACATCGGTATGCCGAGGTCGGGGTGTTATGTTACAGTTTGGTTATGATTAAGTACTGATGGAAAATAGGTATAAACTTTCCATCAGGTGCCCTCACTACAACTGTATAAATACTTACAAATAACCCTTTTTTCCCCAGGTAACGTGACTGGTCCGCAGAAGGCGGCTCTGATGGAGGCCATCAATTCTGCCCAAGAGGGCATCGAGAAACTACGGAAAGAGCTGGTCGCGTACAACCGGACCCTGAGACAGATGCAGGTACGTGCCAACTGAATTCCGCTCCGTTTTATCAATTTTTAATTTGCCAACTTTTCAATTTTCCACTATGATCGTAATTTGGATTTTCGTTAGCCGACGTTTCTGCTTAAGGCGCCGTAGGTTCATGGTCTTCTCTCCCTCTCATTGACCATAAGCGTGAGCGATATGGAAATGCGTGCTCAGAAGCGCGGATATGTTTTTTTAATTTTAATTTTCTGGCCGTTCAAATAAATAAAAAAATAATCACTAATTTCTCTCATTAGGAGCCATTTTAATATTTTTAGCTTTTGTGCATAATTTGTTACTAATGTTCTAAGTGTATTTTAGACCCTTTTAGACAAATGTTCGTGATTTTTTCTATAGATTGCTTAATCATGTTTCGAATCACTGATCTCCCTGTAGATAAGCATCAGGATTACTATTCGTATTTTTTTGAAACCATATTATTATAAACAGACGCATTATATTGTTTCAAAAACTCTGTTCGGTTAATGTCGCTGAACCTACGGCGCCTTAATAAACATTTACTGTAAAATTGTGGCGTTCCATGCCTGAAGGGTCCTTATGAAAAACGGCCATAAGGACCCTTTGGGCATGGAACGCCACAATTGTGTAAATGTTGATTGTTCCGTATATGGAAGTCGGTTGTAAAATGTCAAAGTGTAAACAAGTGTTGGGGTGTGACAGGACGAGACGGTGGCTCGGATGTCGAGGCTTCAACTAGCTCAGGTATCGGCCGGAATTGTACGCATGGGTTTTGCGATGCACTTCACATATACACGAACATGTATCTGAACGTATAAAAAACTATAAGGTCAACCGGGGCAATGCGTCTATGGGGTAAATGCGTCTTTTGACGATATCTTCGAAACGCAACATTTTAGAACTATTACAACCCTTGATGTTCAAAGTATGGTTACCAAACTTTCTATTCAAGCGATTGTAATAGTTCTAAAATGTTCATTTTCGGAGATATCTTCAAAAGACGCATTTACCCTATAGATGCATTTGCCCTGGTTGACCTTACAGCACGTCTATCATGGGCTGGGCGAGACATACTCTCGATTTTTCTCGCTCTTGTTCTAAGTGTTCAAATAAGAAAGGGACGGATAGTGCGAGAAATATCGAGAGTATAACGCGGCCGTCTCATGATAGCCGTGCAGGTTTGTTCAGAATTCAAGCATTCGATTCTTCTAATAATCGTTGATACTAAGTTACGCATAGCTTTTTTATCGGTAGTTAAAATAAACTAATTAAAAAAAATGTCACAAATATTACATTTTGGATTCATATTTGTATGGAGTCTGTTCTATTCGTGTTATTGATGTTTTTTTTTACATAAAATGCAGTTGCCTTACGATAAATAAATACTATTTGTATGGAAGAAACGCGCGAAAATAAATAAATTCCGGAACCATTTCTTGTAAAAAATCGTTTGTAAGTATCAACATTTTGGTCGCAGAAAAAACAGAAAGATAGGTATGGAATTCTGAAAAAGTTCATGTATTTTGTGTTTTACTTCTATAAAATATATACCATACCACCTGCGATTTAGCCTATCTGAAAAATAAAAACAATAAAACATTCACACTCTTTCTGTCACCAAGTTTTAGAAAGAGACGGCCCCTTTAGCTTATAATATGGTAAACGTGATTCTTTATGTGATCCAAATCAGAGGGAACATACATTCGTCATAGTTAAAAGTAAATTATCTGATAACTATGAATTTTGTGAATGAATTTAAGTTTTTCCGAGTTCCGCTTCTTCTTCGTATTATACTTGTTTGTTTTGTGTTTTTTTATTTGCATGGTTGTCTTTGTAATCTATGTTATACTTACTCTATCTAAGATAACTATAACTGATTTAAAACTGTACTGAAGTTATTGTTTATTAAGTAACAAAGGTGTAAAAAAAGGAAAAACATAATATACCTTAAAGTAAAATACTAAACACTAAATTAGGAACTAAGATGAATATAATTATAAATAAATAAATCGTACTTATTTAGGATGGGTCGTGTGGAACACTTTGCGAGATTTAACGATGGTATAACCCGTCATGATGTGGTTGCTAAGTTAGCCTAGTGGTTCAGGCATGCGGCTGTCAAGCGGCGGTCGTGGGTTGGAATCCCGGCTCGTACCAATGAGGTTTTCGGAACTTATGTACGGGAAATTTACCGTTAGCTTTTCGGTGCAGGAAAACATCGTGAGGAAACTGGTCTAATTTTCCCTCTGGGTTGGAAGGAAAAGGCTGTCGCTCTCGTATTTAAAACTAGTGCCTATGCCAAAATCTTGGGTTTAGGCGCCAAAGCGAATCCCGGGCTCCTTTAGGGCACAACCGGGAATAACGGTAGGAGGATTTCAGATTTCAGATTTCAGATTATTTATTGATAAATGTACATCTCATTTACAAGTCAGAATATAATCATATTAAAAAAAGATTTGGCCTGTGTTAGGGTCAATGATCTTTTTGGAGAAACTTATTTACATTGTAGCACGCAAGGTCAGTAAGCAATGCCTTTAGTTTCTTTGTAAATAAGGCATCACTCTCAGCTGTTTTAATGTGTTCGGGCACACAGTTATATATATGGATCCCGGCAACGCTGAGTGCCGCGCGAGCCTTAGCCAAGCGCCGGCGCGGGGGCTCCAGCAGGTGCCGCCTGCGCGTAGGCCTTCGGGTGGGTTGACCGTAGGTTTTATAGTTATGTAGGTTGCATCGTATGTGTGAACAAGCAGTTAATATGTATACACTTGGTAACGTTAGGATGTTATGGTGTCTAAATATGTCTCTCGCGGGATGGTCTACTGGTTTACGGTCGATGATTCGCAAGGCTCGCTTTTGAATTCTGAAGACTCTGTCACGGTTGGCAGACATTGCCCACAGATCTACCCCTTGAATTAGAATTGAGTGAAAGTAACCGAAGTAAGCTTTCCTCAAGTTACTGGGAGACAAAGTAGGTGCGAGTCGAGACAGTGCATAGCACGCGGCGGACAACTTGTCGCATACATAGTCAATGTGTGATGACCATGTCAACCCTGAGTCAATTACGAAACCTAGGTACCTAGTTGCTTCTACCTGAGGTACAATGGTGTTGTTGGTGGTTATGTTTAGTGGGCTATGTTTTATTTTTAGACTAAAATGTATAATGTTCGTCTTTTCTACATTTAGTACAATGCCATTTGCAGAGAACCACTCAGACATATGCAACGTGACAAGGTGTAGCTTAGATTTCAAGGTTGCCACATCATCAGCACTGACTATGATGCACGTATCATCGGCGAAGATCACATACTCCGGCTCGTTACAGGCAGTCGTAATATCATTTACTAAAATCAGAAACAGGTTATTTCCCATAACAGATCCCTGGGGCACGGCGCAGTCACCAATCGGTTCCAGATCCGACCCCGTATTGAGGACATAGGTGCGCTGTTTTCGATTTCCCAGGAACGACGCAATGGCTTTGTGGAAACTGCCTGTAAAGCCGTAGCATGAGAGCTTGGCGAGAAGGAGCGAATGATCAATCATCTCGAAGGCGCGCGACAGGTCGCAGAACACCGCTGCGACCTGTCGCGCGCCCTCCAGGTCACCACCTCGCGCGCCGCGTCCGTGCTCGACCGGCCCGGCTGGTACGCATACTGCTGGCGATTTAGGAGGTTATTTGATACGATATGTTTCATTATTCTATCACTAATCAAGCGTTCAAAGATCTTAGATATTATAGGTATAAGTGATATAGGCCTATAATGTTTCGGCAAGTGCATTTCACCTTTCCCTTTATAAATAGGCTGAACTTTAATTTCTTTCAAAATATCAGGATAAATGCCTGCGTGCATGCAATTGTTAAGTAGCAAAAGGAGCAGAGAAACAACGGTCGGAGGCAAGCTATCTATTGTATGCGTTGACATGTCGTTGATATCTTTCGACTGCTTTCTTTTTATCCGTTTGCATGCGATGATTATTTCATTAAGAGTAAACGGCACAAAGTGATACGGAGGAGGGTTAACAGGTAAATATAGCGATAGATATGCGAGCGCAGTGCTAGCGCATGGCAACGCATTGTTGACATTCGTATCAATGTAGTACCGGTTTAGCTGCGCGGCGGCGTGCGCGGCGCGCGAGGTAGGGGAGTCGCCAGCTGATTTACTCACAAGTATGTCCATTGCGTTGCATTTTTTATTTTTGCACGTCTCAGCTGAGATAACACGCCATACGGTTTTAGACATATTATCACTGCTGCTCGATATGATGATGATGTAGCTGTCATATACATACATACATTCACGCCTTTATTCACAAAAGGGGTGAGCAGAGCACATGAAACGTATGTTCCGACCACTTTTAGCATAAATGTGGGTATAAAAGATCGACAAAATGTGATATCGCAGTGATAGGTTGCTAGCCCATCGCCCACAACACACTTTAGCCCTGTTCCCTTAGTCAACTCTTACGACACCCACGGGAAGAAAGGGGGTGGTAAAATTCTAACCTGACACCACACGGGTTGTCAGAGCGTGCTACATTATCTGATTATCACATTCTGACAAGGTTACATCATTGTTACACACACCCAAAGTGCTCTAAACCCATTCAAAATAAATTGTACAAGCCCAATGAAATGAACCAAGAAATTAAAACACCTAAAAAAATCCTGTAAAAATCACCTCCTAGCAAATGTATTTCCACACATAAATACTTAAAAATATACATTTAAAAGTCATTGCACCACGCATGTGTACTCAATACGGCCAGTTTTTTGATAGATGCCATAACTCATTAATCATTCCATCAATAGATCATCGGTAGACCAGTATCATCGTCAGAATTCATTACCATTTGTGTTGTTATTGTAAATAATTTGTATTGGACACCTTTTATCATCATATTCATTACAGCAAATTAATATAAAAAAATAGCAAAAACAATGACATTGACATTGCACAGGTATTAGATGCTACACAAATTAAATATTCCAAATAAAAAATATTTTTTCACATAAAAAAAACTATTTCAATTTGTATAACCAATAACGTTAATTCCGAACTATTGTTACTTTATTATCAAGGCATAAGTGAAACTAAAGATTCATTAAACTCGACTGCCTAGCCTATTCCTCACGTAAAAGGAATCTAATGTACGATTCTCACCGAACGGGCCGGGCCGGTGCGCATTCTATTACATGCAAAGGAATTTGAACCGTATAAACAGTAATTACATTCCATATTTGAATGCATCGTGCATCCACTGCGGCGGCTACCGACGCGGTCGGTGGGGATTGTAATCAAATATGAATTGCATCTGCTGTATAGACGGTTCAAATTCCTTTGCATGTAATAGAATGCGCTCCGGCCCGGCCCGTTCGGTGAGAATCGTGCATAACGACACCTCATGAGGCTGTTTCAGCTGCCGAGTGCGTCAAAGCAATTAAATAGATATATAAATACATACAATAACTTAAACCTCTCGCTGTTGCAGTCGGGTAGATCGTCTAGTGGTATCTGAATATTGGTTTCGTCATTTCATTTGTTAATTTCATCAGTTCCATCTAATTATACGGATGTTGGTAAATAGTCATGCATTGGTAGAGTTGTTTGTGTAAATATTGTGCATTAACTAATATAGCGTCATTGTAAATATACAAAACGAAAATACGTAAGTAAACATGTTCGTTTATAAAACTGTTGGAGATTCAATTTTTTTTTCAATAATTATCAGTGAAAGAGTTAAAATTTGTTTGTTGTTCACTAAACCTTTTTTGTCGAACACATATTATTGAGAGTGATTTAAATGTGTAAACTTTTAAATTAATGTTTATTTATTTCTAAAGTTTATAGTGTCTAATACAATACATCTAAATAAAAGTAATTTTAAATCCACTGTATTTGTTTTAATACTTTTGCAGTTGTTTTCGTTCATTTAAGTTTTTACATCATACAGAAAACAGAAAGTAATTAAAGTCCACCAAAACAAAAAATAAATAAATCGACGAACAGACAGACTAAATCCAAAAAACGTAATAAACCCGTTGTATGTTGAGTTACCACGCAATATTTTGGTCTCGTTTGATTATCAAACCGCGATTGAACTAAGATGGGAGATTAATACTGCCATATAAATACGTCAAAGTTTATATGAACTGTCCGCTATTTCGGCGGTGATAAAATGTCACCATATTGTAAGTACTGACTTGATTTATTGTTACCAGGCGAACGCCAAGAAGCCAAAGACAAGAGAGGAGGCACAGAAAGAGATACTAGACGCGGAGTTGGACATGTTCACTAAACAGCAGGTGAGCTTACTTTGATCTTTTTTTTTACTATTTTATACAACGATGGTGGCAAACAAGCGTACGGCCTGATGGTAAGCGGACAGCGCAGCCTATAGACGCAAGGAGTAACATGGGCGATGCCGGCACTTGACATGTTTGAGGATTCACCGTGTTGACAGCTGAATGAACAAATGCCCTCGCTCTCGACACAACGCATCCTCGGGAGCTCTGGCGGCCTTGCTCACCTCCAGGAACACAACACTACTACAGAGCAAGTAGCAATGTTATTATGGCAGTGGTCTTCTGCAAGGCGGAGGTGCTTCCCCAGTTGGGCTGCTCCACATTCGAGCGGGATGACATTTCGCTGTGCCCTACCTCACCATAGATCAATCATCATCATCTTCAGCCAGTAATCGCCCGCAGCTGAGCATAGAACTTCCCTAGGGCGGGTTGCACCAAACCGTCTGTAATAGTAAGCGGTGTT
Organism: Epinotia demarniana; assembly: GCA_945867215.1. Classification (NCBI taxonomy): domain Eukaryota; kingdom Metazoa; phylum Arthropoda; class Insecta; order Lepidoptera; family Tortricidae; genus Epinotia; species Epinotia demarniana. The sequence goes on from OX244286.1 coordinate 7,494,793, forward strand.
AATCTGAGTGTATGGAAAGTTTGACAAGTTTGTATGGAAAGACAGCTGCCGGTCCCATATTTGATCGGTCTGTAATCGTTAGTGCAACCCTTCCTTGAATGGACTAGCGTTATCCAATGGTCTCGGGCGACGAGGTGCATTAAGGCGGTGCATTGGGAATTATCGCGTGCTTTGAAACGCCGTTCTGACTAGATTAAGAAACAATAAGGTCTGATTTTCAGATATATGATTCTTACCTACATGATTGTTTATCTGATTTGATCGATACATGATTGCCTAAAATTTCCTTGATAAAAGAAAATCCAAAGTTGGGTCCGTATTTTCCTTTTTTTTTACTCAGCCTACTCAAACGATACATTATTTTACGACACACTCAAGTTAATACTACGAGTATAGTATTTTTTCTCATCTAAAATCACACTTTATGAAATTTTAATAAAACTTCACTAAGTTAGGTATTTATTGAAATTCGTCCAAAATAGCGATTCCCGAAGAGTGTTATATCTCTTTCGTCAGCGGAAGGCATAAACGTATCTCTGTCTAGGGGGCGGGTACGACTCAAATCAAGCCATCCCCTTAACTGTTGTCTTGGTTAAGACTGTTCTGGGTGTTCAAGCAGTAGCATTATGTTGATTTAAGCCGTTAACAATGTCTTATCTTTCAGGAGGGACAGGACGTGACGGACATTCAGAAGAGGATCGCGGAGATGCGGCGACAGATGGCGCTGCAGTTCCCCACGCACATCGCCGCCTTGCGTCGGCACTCTAGGTAACACACACACACACACACGCACACACGCATACACGCACACACGCACACAAACAGAACAGAACCAGAGACATTACAGTAGTACCACAAACATGAGTTATATCGGCAATTTTCGTCCACGCCGACGAGCGCTGACAAGTACCGAATGAAATAAATAAATAATAAATATTTGGGGACAATCTTACACAAATTGATCTAGTCCCAAACTAAGCAAAGCTTGTACTATGGGTACTAGACGACGATATACATACTTAAATAGATAAATAAATACTTAAATACATAGAAAACATCCATGACTCAGGAACAAATATTCATGCTCATCACACAAATAAATTCCCTTACCGGGATTCGAAGCCGGAGGTCCCGGGTTAGGCAGGGTCACTACCAACTAGGCTACAGAGGTCGTCAATAGAACTTATGCCCATTTCAATGTACTACAATATTCTGTTATTATTTTCCAAGCTATCGCATTGTGAAGAGAAAACTCAGGTGAGAAATCTGGTCTTATAATTTGAACGGTTAAATTTATATACACTAAGTCGGCGTTTCTTGTAAGAGACACGTTTATGTCGCCGGCGCACGAGAATACTAAACATACTTTGAGTAAGCCATTTTTGACCCATACCGATAAATAATGGACAGATTCCTAAACTGTTGACAATGTTTCGGTCAAGTTGTTTTACAGTTAAAGTAACAGGTGACTATGCCGGTGAAGCCACATGTAATGGTGGCTATATTAATAACGTGTTATTTTTTATATGTGCTTTAGTAATTTTGAAGTTATATGACGATTTTTTTCTTGTCCTACTTTCGCTTTAACTGATTTTTTTGCACTTTCAGTTGGCACAGGTAAGTAGCAAAAACACGACAAAGCATTTTGTATCTAAGTCTATAAGCCTATGAAAGTTCTGATTATTTTGGAGTTGCAAGCGTCCATAGGCTACGGCGTCTTACCATCAGGCCGTATGCTTGTTTGCCACCGCCGTAATATAAAGACCAATGATGTAACTCGAGGGGACGTCACATGCGTTGCCGACCCTTTAAGAATATACAACGTGCTCCTGAGGAACCCGCATAACTTTACCATTACCAGCGTATTCCTGATCATGTTTAGAAATTAAAATGTCGTATGTTTGCTGAACTCAGCTTAGTATTCGAGTTTTGAATAATTTTATATTTACACTTCATAGTAATTAGCATTTAATCAGTAGTAACAACTACGCATTGAATCGAAAGAGGTTGTTCCAAAACGTGATTGCCGAGAATCGCCTAGTGTGTGGCAAGCCCTAAATCATAAAGAGTTCCGATTGCACTCATGTAAATCCTGCTTTGCTTTATTTAATGGAAAGAGATAACAATAATAAACGTTGCCAGCTCATCCTAAGGCATTGTTTTACTGGTGAAGCAAAAATAATTTATTTACTATGTACGAAAACTTAAAAAAAGTTTAAATTCATATTTCGACCTGGGTTCATATAACATTTTTTATTCGTTATGATCACCAGGTATACGCTGGTAAAGTAATGCGGGTTCCTCAGGAGCACGTTGTATACACTCTTCTCGAAGAACCCCACTATAGTCCCTCGGGAAACCTCGGCAGGGAGCTCACTCCATAACTGGAGCGTTCGAGAGAGTAAATTTTCTAGGTTCTCTACTCCCGCGATCTTTACCAGGACGTAGGCAGTAGAGGTGTAATTTAATACAACGAGTCTTAGATATAGAAAGAACAATTATTTAGGTAAACCATGGGTTTATACAGGGTGACATTTTAATCAGTGTCCAAATTCAAGTATAAGGTTCTTCAGCAAAATTATAAATACGTTTTTTTTTGTTTCAAATCATTCAGTACAGAATTTTTTTTAGTAATTGCTGTTTAAATTTATCCCAAAAAAACGTTACTGCGCGGGCACCTCAGCGGGTAGTAAGGTTTGCGCACGGCGCGCCTCCCCTCCCCCGGCCCCGCCCCGCTCCGCGCGGTACTGAATGCCCAGTAACCACGCAGTACAGATAATTCTTTTGGGATAGACAAATTATAATTTTAAAAATACCTACCAGTTTATTTTCAAAAATGGAATCTATTAGTGATACCAAATGCCTACAAAAAATTAGGACACCGATTAAAATGTCACCCTGTATACAGTCTCTGTGACGCTGTGTGATTCACACTGTGCGAGTGAACGCTTACATAGGGTTTACGACCTAGGTTCTTGTCGCTAATGGGTACAGTTTAACCATGATGTGGTTACTCGTGAGTAAACCATCTGCGACTCTGCACTCAACACCAGGCTGGCCCATTGCGGCACTCTGTGGCAGATCCACGTCCAGCGGTGGGCTTTCGGGTTATGTGGTGATGATGGTGTTGTCCGTTGTCCGCAGGGGCGGCCGCTTCAACACGGCGTCTCGCTTCATCCGCGCGCCGCACGTGTTCGTGAGCCACAACCAGAGCCACAACCAGAGCCACAACCAGAGCCACAACCAGAGCCACAACCAGAGCGTGGACCACCGGCCGCGCGCGCTGCTCGTCTCGGGCTTCGAGGCCGACGAGGCCGAGGCCCTCGACCAGCATTTCGCGGTCAGTTACACTGCCACAAGTTAATAAACAGGAAAATACACTAATGTACGATTCCCACCGAACGGGCCGGGCCGGGTCGCCTGGCGCCGCGTCGCAACGGGTGCGCGATGCGCGAGCACCCGGCGGCAGCCGACCGCGTTTTAATAGAGTGCAGCAGGCACAAGCCGGACGGAGCCGGTCACATGTGACGACAGCCGACCACAGCCGTCCACGTCCGCGAGGAGCCGACGGGCCGCAAGTACATTCAAATATGAAATTTAACGTATATGAAAGATTCAAATTCCTTTGGCAACTTGTAAAAAACGCGCAGGCGCGCTCCGGCCCGGCCCGGTCGGTCAGAATCGTACATTAGGGTCTTGTCAACCATACCAAGGCACTGACAAACTTATTGGAGGAGCTGATTTGAGTGTTGGGCTTCGAGGGCGACGAGGCCGAGGCCCTGGAGCAACATTTCGCGGTGAGTTACTCTACCACAAGTTAATAAACAGGAAAATACATTTAGGGTCTTGTCAACCAGCACTGACAAACTTATTGGAGGAGCTGATTTGAGTCTTGGGCTTCGAGGGCGACGAGGCCGAAGCCCTGGAGCAGCATTTTGCGGTGAGTAGGAATAGTACATTGTTGCCGTGGCCGGGAAGGAGGCAATTGCGGGCTGAGTATTTGTTTAAACGGACGAGCTTGCGGGCCCGTTTAACTATAACACGAAGCCTGCAATTGCCATTCCGGCTGAGGCTAATATACATAGTACTTTTCCCAAAAATGAAGGAATAAAAAATATAAAATTTATATAAACTTTAAATATCGTTGCACAACGTGGAAATATTTACGATTTTCTGCCGTTTTTTTTAAACAGTATCGCAAATGTATTTTACCACCAAAAAAACGCAAACTATTTGAGACACATACAAAAACGTCGTGTTTGCAATAGAAAAATACGAGTTGAATTGGCTGAATACGAGCTGTGCGGTCTTTAATATTCAAGTTTCAACTTTTTTTTTAAATGTGGTACTTGACAAATAAAGGAATTTATATGTAACATTCCAGGCGGCTTGCAATGTTTTTTATTTTTTAATGTGGATCTGACCTTAAACTGTACACATTACCTTCCAATATGAAGCGATATGTTCACTTTGGGGCCCATTTTTGAAATACACTTACGGTATTGTCAACCATACCAACCATATGGTGAGTAAGGTTCCCAGAGCTCCTTCCTTAAAGGCCGGCAACGCACTCACAACACCTCTGGTGTTGCAGGTGTCCATGGGCGGCGGTAATCGCTTACCATCAGGTGATCCGTCTGCTCGTTTGCCTCTAAGGTATATAAAAAAATAAACAAGGCACTGAAACTTATTGGAGGAGCTGACTTGAGTCTCGGGCTTCGAGGGCGACAAATCCGAGGGATTTGGCGGTGAGATTGTGCTCCTTAGAAATTTGGATGGAGTGGCTCGCTGCGGCCATGCAACTGCAATAGGAGTAGACAGCGGAATACATCTCACTCCATGGACCTATGATACTCAGGACACTCATATTCAGAGCAGCCCGATTGAGGAAGTATAATTACTCCTTACAGGAGCCCGCAGACAAGTTAGGAGCCTTTCCGTCCCACGTGGCATCACGTATAGCCTGTCCAGAGTATCATAGGTCCATGTCTCACTCATATTCAGAGCAGCCCGATTGAGGAAGTATATTACTCCTTCCGGGAGCCCGCAGTCAAGTTAGGAGCCTTTCCGTCCCACGTGGCATCACGTAAAGCCTATCCTGAGTATCATAGGTCCATGTCTCACTCATATTCAGAGCAGCCCGATTGAGGAAGTATATAACTCCTTCCGGGAGCCCGCAGTCAAGTTAGGAGTCTTTCCGTCCCACGTGGCATCACGTATAGCCTGTCCAGAGTATCATAGGTCCATGTCTCACTCATATTCAGAGCAGCCCGATTGAGGAAGTGTATTACTCCTTACAGGAGCCCGCAGTCAAATTGCGGTCTGTATGCGCGTTGCGTTGTGTTGGTAAGGTGGCCAGAGCGTCCGAGACGCTTGAACAAAGGACTTGCTGTCTCTTGCGGCCAACTGCCTTCAGCTACAATCAGTCCGTCGACCACTGTTGCTCTTGCACAGTGAGGCAAACCGAAGAGGGCACTGCGAAATGTCATCAGCCTCATATTTAAGTCGGGGCTACTTCTACGTTACAGAAAATCGCAGCCATAAGAAAACTTGCTATGTAGTTTTTCTTTGTTTTCGTGTTGTGTTGGTGTGCCGCCCGCGATTCTGTGTTGGGAGAGATACCTGCTGTCTCTTGCTGCTAACAGCCTTGTTATACAGTAGCACGTGGCGGTAACACTACAGCTGAAACACAAGGAAACGGGTTGTGATCTACTTAGTCATAGGCACCATGAGATATCAAATGACTCCCTAAAGGGATCGTCCCCGTTTTGTTTTCTCCCCGTTTGTTTGTAGCCGATTGTAAAGTTAAAATTAAACAAGGTTTTTCACGAGTGAAATTCAATCTTAAATCAATGTTATAAAGACTGATAAATATTTTATGCCGCGGTTTTGCTTGCGATTGTTTTATACGGCCAAAGCCGCGCAGGCATCAAACGCATGCGTCTAAGGCACTGTACATTTAGCCGACTGTTAGTTTATATGTAAATCGTTGCTCACGTGAAGTATTGTTTCAGCAATTCGGTGAGATAGTCTCTAAGGAGTTGAACCCGACGGTGCCCGAGCTGGTGGTGGTGTACAAGGCGAGAGCACACGCGGAACTGGCCTCGCAGCAAGGGAAACACTATAATGATCGCACGCTCACCGTAAGTAACATTACAGTATAATATATCCTACCGACTTCGCCAGTCTTAAGTACATTGCTACAACGTCATGCACCATAAATCACAGACCACACTCACAAAATACTACTACGAAATATGGGTGAGGACCAAATTCTTAGCCAGTAGATAGCCTAGTTAATTGTTTGTAATTAAAAAAATCCGCTGTGACACAAATACAGTTTCATTAAATTGTGACATTTTATCTGCATGTACTAACAATAGGTTAAGTTCACAATATACACTAAACCATATGGACATGCGTCTGAAATAGATTACTCAATTCAAATTCAACAAACATTAACCATAGAATTGTATGGCTAATTTTTGTGTCACAATGGAAGCGAATAACTACTAACGATTAACTAGGCAAACTACTGGCCAAGAATTTGGGCCTCACCCCATATCTCTCACTGCCCCACGCTATACGTCGAACTACAGAATATGGCATTAGTATGCTACTGACAGCGCCAGACAACAACCCATTGCTAACCCGTTTTTCGTTTTAAATTTAACAGACTACAATCACAAAATAACAAAGCAATGCTCACTGCACCCACACTATACTTATATTATAAATAAATAAAATAAAAATAAAAATCATTTATTTCAGAAAACTTGTTCCATAATTTTGTTAGTAACAATTGCCTTAAAACTATGTTAGACACACAAACTAAATAAATAAAAATTCAAAAATTCAATAATAATAATAGAAGTAACAGGGCTCCTCCCGCGCCTCATCTATCCCTATCGACGTGCAGGTCTATGAAACGCGCGAGGATGCCCGAGTCTAGCCTATCGGCGACCATCTGCATGATACTGTTGCTGCTCCCCCGCACACGACGTATAATGGACGCCGACTTGTTGCGTATCATGGCATACAAGTCATCCACGGCTGCGTCGGCGAACATTCCCGACGCGCTGCAGTAGCGGGGGAGCCGCAACAGGGCCCTGAGGACATTATTGTATTGCACTCTCAGTGCATTGTACGCTCGTTGCGTAAAACTGACCCATAGACTGCTCGTGTAGAAACTTTGGCAGTAGGCTCTAAAAAGAGATAATTTTACAGGCACACTACAACGAGCAAATCTATGAGCCAGCATGTTGCCTCTCACGGACAGTGACCTGCGCTCACGTTCGATGTCCTTATCATCCCTAAGCTCCTCGGTCAACACATGTCCCAAATATTTGAACTGTGACACCCGCTTTATTGGTAGATCGTTTAAAAGAAGTGGTGGTACGTAATCTGGCAGTTTATTTTTACCTTTGAAAATCATGAACTCACTCTTTTTAACATTGTACCTCAAGCCATGTGTCTCAGCATATCCACTACATACATTTATCAATTTTTGGAGCCCATAAAATGACGGACTGAGCAGCACCATATCGTCCGCGTAACTTATGTTATTTACGCTAACATTATCCATACGACATCCAACATGCATGCTACTCAGTTCGCCTAGCAGCTGATTGACATATAAGTTGAACAAACGTGGTGATGATAACCCCCCTGTCTCACACCACATTTAAGTGAGTACTCATCAGAATAAACATTTGCCCATCTCACTTTATTTTTTTGATTACTATACCAATATGAAAAAATATTCACAACCTCGGGTGATGCACCCGTCTCCCTTAGCTTATCCCAAAGCAAATCATAGGACACTAAGTCAAAGGCTTTGGATAAGTCTAAGAAACACGCGTAAACCGGCGTTTTTCTCTTGACGTAGTAATCAACAGTGCACTTAAGGGTTAAAATCGCACTTTCAGTGGATAGACCCTCCTGGAAACCAAATTGTGCGTCACAAAGTTTTATATGTTGGCTAATATGCATGTCCAGTATTCTATCTAATACTTTTGCGACCACTGTAGCAAGCGAGATGGGACGGTAATTCGCCTTATCAGAAATGTCCCCTGTCGAGTTTTTCACAAGTGGAATCACAACTGTTTTTATAAGGTCACACGGTAAGTAACAATGGCGAATACAAAAAGTATATAACATAGCGAGGAGTCTATTTAAATGCGGACCAGCGTACTGGAGATGTTCTAAGCTCAGCCCATCATGTCCTGGCGACTTACCTTTTTTCATACATTTAATGACCTCGGACACCATGGTATTTGTTATCACAAAAGTCGGGCTTGTTGTGCTGTCCACTGCATCCGGACCTGCACGAGGCTGTAATGGCGAGTCTACCTTGAAACACTGACCAAACCTGCTTGCAATACTCACGGGGTCACATATACCATCCACACTCGCAGGCAGAGACACTTTTCCATTCAACTTTTTTGTATTTTTCCAAAACTTGTTAAACTGCTTAGACTTATGCTGCGAGGCGAGAATATCCATGCTTATTTGCTCTTGGTTGACTTGACAGAACTTAAGTCTAGACTTAAAAATCTTTCTACTAAGGCACATAGCTTCATACACAGGCCCACGCTGCGGCCTCCCATATAAAACATAGGTACTGAAATCCAGCCGCGCCCGTCCATGTGCCTCAGCCACATGCTTATTCCAACCTCGCAAACATCTGTTCCCGTTGACATTTTGAGCACGTTTTTTAGTGCATGACTCAACTGCCGCCCCACTCAGGACATTGATAATAGTTTTGTAATAATTATCTATAACAATCCTATGATCAACATCCCTACAATGTTTATCAGCACACAATTGCAACTCGGCCGGAAAATCTATCAGTTTTAATGTATTATTACATATATTGGTATATTTTTCTGCCTCTTCAGCACTTCTCATGCCCCAAATAATACCATTATTACAGTTTCCAGTGCTTACTTGCAACTTACACACAATATGTCCCAAATCACACTCCATCCGCATAGGAAAATGGTCTGACCAGTAAATATCATACAGAACTTCAATATTTTGTATAGTTTGCCATGCTGATTTACTAACTATACAGTGATCAAGCCATCTTTGACACCCATGGGCCTCACTAATATATGTATAAGTATCAGAAGTAATACCTAATTTTACAATATCTGCACAAACCCAATCATTTTCACTACAAAAATTAATAATTTCCTCTCCAAATGGAGCCTCAGGATGTGCATTTAGATCCCCTAATATGTAAACAGTTTCAATACACTGTCCTGTGCCAAAGCATACAATTCGCCCAAACATTGAGTAAACAAAGGTAAATTATCCTGTTGGTCCGTAGGCATATACACACACATTATCAAGATCTCACTCCGCCCTGATGTTACCGCTCTTATCGCACAGATTCGGTCACTACAGCACTTAATCACGGACACATTAGGGAGAACACTTTTTCGCCACAGTATGCCAACCCCGCCATGAGGACGGCCACGATGCATACCCGACGTTAGGTCTATTGCAGATTTACCTGTGTAGTTGAAATCCTTGTCAATGCCACCAAGAAATGCCAGGTCGTGGGGCATCAGCCAAGTCTCTTGCAACGCAACAATGTCAGCCGTTTCACACAATGCCTGTACACAACCAACGCTCCTCTTAATGTTTTTACAGTTGTAACTAATAAATATGTTTTTCTTATTCTTCATTTTAGGCATATTCATGAGTCCTTGTTTTTATTTAACTGCATACCGAGCGAGGGCTCCGTCTCCTTTTCCTCGCTCGCCTCTTTCTTCTGCCTCCCTTTAAAATGTATGAAACGGCTAACGTATACACCCGCCGGCCACAACGAGCCATCTAAAAAGAGGTTCAGCTTGTCCTGCGCCACAAACATCTTGTAAGACTGCCAGTCCTTTGGCTTACGCGATTTTATGTTGTACATAAACACCCTTTCATTGGTCTTCTGATAGATATATTCTATTACGTCTTTTAACACAACTTCTTTATGAACGTTTGACACAAACAATGGAACCCGGACGGACGCCGCTTTAAACTTCATGTTCCCTACAGGTTCAACTTTCCCTTCACAAACAATGGACCTATTCTTTAGCCTCTTTCTTTGTTTTTTCTTGAAATTTTCGTCCACTTTAGGGGTTTTCCACTCTTTTTCACTGGCCACCATTTGCGCAAATGATGCTGTTTTCGGTGCTAGTGTCAACGTCAACTTATCTTCGGTTATACAAACTGCCCGATTTAAAATTGCTTCACAGTCATGCGTTCTCGGACTGTGAACCTTAAGCCCACTTCGTACGGTCGCATTTTGTTTGCTTGATGGCGTGGACACCGTCGAGATTGGTTTCGTTACCACTTCATTCGGCGATGAGTGCGAGTGGGATAGCTTCCCCTCTGTGCCCGCGTGCGACAGGGAGGGAGAGTCATGTATGTTCGGCTCCTCTGCTTGCTGTAGTTGCTGTATCACATCCTTCGGCGATGAGTGCGAGTGGGATAGCTTCTCCTCCGAGTTGACGTGCGACAGAGAGGGCGAAACTTGAGTGTTCGGCTCTGCATGCGTCATTGCATTCAGCTGAGACGATGATGAGTCATTTTCGTTATTACAAAAATTAACGGACATTATTGATTTATCACTTTGGTTTAAAAAACCCCTCGGGCCACTGTCTAGCATATTACACGCACCTCTTCTGGTATTCACATTAATTTGGCTATTTATGAAGGACGCATATCTATCATTATGATACTTAACTTCCAACTCTTCCACCCTTTTATTAGTTGCATACAAGCTCTTTATTTCCTGTATTTCCGCTTTCAATCTCACTATGTCCTTTAATAATGTCGAAACATCGACATGGTCGAAAGTTACCGGAGGCAACCTGTTTAGTTCTCTGGCAACAAAAATCGGGAGTAATTCTGGATCAGTTTCCTGGAACACACAGATTATATCCTCAAGATCTCTTTGCACTTTTCCTTCTTTTCTTCTTGTCACTTTCTTCTTTTTACTTTTCATGGAATCGAACAGCATAGATTTTGCTGTTACCACTTCCTCTTGTTTATAAGCAGATGCGCATATGCGAATCATACTTTCCAAATCCATGACGTCGACTTTATTTTGGACAAACGCTAACAGCTCGTTTATCACGATGTTGCAGCTTGCACATTTCACAGTATTCGAAAACGACATTTCGATAACACGCTTGTGCGATATGCGCGCGCGCCCGATCGAGACCGCGTTCGCGCGCAGACTGATTGGGATAATTTGAATTGGCCAAATTGCATAGTAGTCTAAGGTAAATGCTCCATGAGCAATGGGACAGGTTAGGTTCAAGGGATCCTAGAGGGCTCTGCCTCTACTTCGCTACGCCCGTAGATAATAGTATCCTACCGACTGCGCCAGTCGAAAATATGCAAATCTGTCGCTACCCTCAGATCACGTGGGTGCCCAACCCGAAGACGTTCGCGCGCGCGCCCGAGCCCGCGCCCGCGCCGCGACCCGACGCGCAGCCCGACACAGACAACGGACACGAGGTAACAAACAGCCTTCCCTATACAACACCTCTTTCACCGTAAGCCCACTCACAATACACCTACGTCTCATGACAACATGATGAAATGCATGGCAGCAGCCCACTTCGGGGACAAGGATCTCTAGGCCAAGATGGGACTATCGGATAGTTTAGACTGTAGAATGTGTGGCGAGGAGGATGAGACTATGGAACACTTATTGTGTGAATGTCACGCCCTTGCCAGACAAAGAATGAATTACTTTGGTGACGGCTATCCGCAAACAAAGGAATTCAAGGTGCTCCCGCTGAGTTGCATCATCCTTTTCGTGGAAATGATGGAGCGAGCTTGGGAGTAGGCATGAAGGAGAGGGCAAATGCACAAAAAATCCCATTAAAGGGCCCTCATCTAGATTAAGATGGCAGCACGTCGAGACAGTTGTGCTGAGCATGAAAAAAATATTGCCCGATAGTTTGAAAAGCCTTCACTTCCGGTCGACAACTTTGGTACTGTCTGCCAAGCACTTCCCGCCATTTCAGGACTGACAGACTTCTTACGATCCTGCCTATGTAGCCGGAGGTCCCGGGTTCGAATCCCGATAAGGCACTTGTCCCACCGCCGGCGAGTAGTGAGTACTCTCATTTTAATTTCCACGCGCGAGTAAAAAATACTATGAGAGTACTCGCCGGCGGTGGGGCAAGTGCCTAAGGGCGTTTATTTCTGTGATGAACACGAATATTGTTCTTGAATCATGGATGTTTTCTATGTATGTAAGTATTTATTTATCTCTATAAGTATGTATATTCGTCGTCTAGTACCCATAGTACAAGCTTTGCTTAGTTTGGGACTTGGTGGTTTGTGTCAGATTGTCCCCACTTATTTATTTATAAAGGATTTGTCTCAATAAATTCTTGAGCTATTTCCACGAGACAGAGATACTGACTTGTAACTGTTCCAGCAATCGGTGCCATCGACGGTGGACGCGCTGCTGCGGTTCGACGACGAAGAGGAGGACGAGGGCGACCGCTCCTGGCGACGTTGACGCTGGCCGCCCGGCCGCCGCGGCCTGTAGCCTGTAGCCCTAGCCTTAGTCTTAGTCTTACCTTAGCTGGAACCATCTGTCCTCAAACCTAGGTGTCGTTAATGGATAAGGGCGAAGTTTTTATCGTCTATTTGACATATAGCCTACTGAAGGCCTAGCATTAGTCTTACCTTAGCGGGAACCATCTGTCCTCAAATCAAGGGGTCGTTATCGGATCGTAAGGGCGATGCTTCTATCGTCTATTTGACCTATAAACCTACTGAAGGCCTTTTACCTTAGCCGGAACCATCTGTCCTCAAATCATCAGATACCGCTAATTTAATTTTATTTATTTAAGATACTGCAGTCGTGTACATGCAACTCAAATCTAACCTGCCTAGTGTTTTGCGATCGTAACAGGTTTCCAACGAGGAAGAAGTATTCTTTTTACGTAACTAGTTTCGTGCGAAGAGTGAAAAATCTTCGATCGTAACTGGTTACGAACTTGCGAAGTACGCGGCCGAAGGGCTCGTATTAAAAGTCTTAACGTACCCGGAACCATCTGTCCTCAAATCAAGGGGTCGTTAATGGATCATAAGGGCGATGTTTCTATCGTCTATTTGACCTATAGCCTACTGAAGGCCTCTTATCTTAGCCGAAACCCTCTGTCCTCAAATCAAGGGGTCGTTAATGGATCATAAGGGCGATGTTTCTATCGTCTATTTGACCTATAGTCTACTGAAGGCCTCTTACCTTAGCCGAAACCGTCTGTCCTCAAATCAAGGGGTCGTTAATGGATCATAAGGGCGATGTTTCTATCGTCTATTCGACCTATAGCCTACTGAAGGCCTCTAACCTTAGCCGGAACCATCTGTCCTCAAACCAAGGATCTTAGGATGCTGTGTTGAATGTGGACCTGCAATTGTCGTGAACAGAACGAATCCTCAAATCCCCTTCGGCCGCCAACGAAACCAACGCTACGTAACCAGTTACGTGTGATTGGTTCTCCTTGCTGCGAAACAAGTTACTTTCGGGCATGGTCAGATACCGCTAATTTAATTTTATTTATTTAATATACTGCAGTCGTGTACATGCAACTCAAATCTAACCTGCCTAGTGTTTTACGATCGTAACAGGTTTCCAACGAGGAAGAAGTATTCTTTGTACGTAACTAGTTTCGTACAAAGAGTGAAAAATCTTCGATCGTAACTGGTTACAAACTTGCGACGTACGCGGCCGAAGGGCTCGTATTAAAAGTCTTAACGTACCTGGAACCATCTGTCCTCAAATGAAGGAGTCGTTAATGGATCATAAGGGCGATGTTTCTATCGTCTATTTGACCTATAGTCTACTGAAGGCCTCTTAACTTAGCCGAAACCGTCTGTCCTCAAATAAAGGGGTCGTTAATGGATCATAAGGGCGATGTTTCTATCGTCTATTTGACCTATAGTCTACTGAAGGCCTCTTAACTTAGCCGGAACCGTCTGTCCTCAAATAAAGGGGTCGTTAATGGATCATAAGGGCGATGTTTCTATCGTCTATTTGACCTATAGTCTACTGAAGGCCTCTTACCTTAGCCGAAACCGTCTGTCCTCAAATCAAGGGGTCGTTAATGGATCATAAGGGCGATGTTTCTATCGTGTATTTGACCTATAGTCTACTGAAGGCCTCTTAACTTAGCCGAAACCGTCTGTCCTCAAATCAAGGGGTCGTTAATGGATAATAAGGGCGAAGTTTCTATCGGAAGGATGTCTCGCGTCTGTGTCGAGATTGGCACCTGGATTTGTGTCTAGCTAGCCTTGTAGTTAAATAAACCACCGCCATCTTGAAGTCCTGACCAAGGATGCCAAAGAACTCCCGAGGCTTTGGGACCATGTGTCACAAGGCGACTTTGCTCCATACAAATGTAAAAAAATCGGGTCAAAAATATTTTAGTTTTTTACACTATGAAGAGTCTAAAGGCGGGTTGCACCGACTTACGATTACAGACCGATCAACGTTAAATATGGCGCTGACAGCTGTCAGTCCATAGAAACTTGTCAAACTTTCCATACGTTCAGATTTTAAGGAACACCGCTACGATTACAGACGCTTTGGTGCAACGCGCCCTTAAAGACTTACCCCCTTCATAAAACTGGACATGCCTCTGCTAAATAAAATGTGCTTTGTCCCTTTCTTAAGAACACAAATGTCAAAGTGACAGATAAGGAGAAACGATTTTTAACGCCATTTTAGTTCACAGGCTTGTAGGACGTTAATGAATACTGCCGGGTTAGTCTTAACCTAGACTCGACTTTCTTCATATATAACAAACAATATAATATATAACTATGCCCGCGCGGCTCCGCCTGCAAAGAACGCAGAACAACGGGATAAAATCTAGCCTATGTCCAACTAGATTTTATTGAAATCGTAGAGTTAGGTCCGGCGAATACAAACAAACTTACAAAACTACACCTCACAAAACTACACAATCACAAACTTTACCTTTAATATTAGTATAAATTACACTCCTGCGGCGACAAAATAATGCCTTACACCACAGGTATTTGACGTCCGAGCCAAAAGCGAGGGCTATAAACATGCGATCTGAGGTGTTACCGAATGTGGTACAATATTTCACACCAGCCAAAATTCCTGGGCATTGGCAATTATGCCTAGAGGGGGGAGATAATTATGACAACACTACTGACACACTTGGACCTCAGACTAGGACCTAGGACACAACCGGGCTAACACTAAGACGAGGATTAGGTCTACAAACAAGTACAACGTGAAGCCTGTAATAGCGAATAAATAAACGCTAGAAAGTCGGCAACGCGCACGTGACACCCGATGATTTTGTGTCGAGAATGACGGACCTTTCGTTCGTCTCTAGCAACAACGAATCCTCAAATCAGTAAAGGGAAGGCAACACGCTTGTGATTCTTCAAGCGTCTATAAGCTACGGTGTCTACTTACCAGTAGGTGTCGTAGTATGGAAAAGTCCCCTGCAGTTGCAAGCGTCCATACCATCAGGCGGATCGTGCGCTTGTGTGCCATCGACGTGTTATACATACATCCATAGATTCACGACTTTATTCCCAAAAGAGGTAGGCAGAGCACGTGACACTTAAGTTCCAGTGGCACTTAGCATAAATGTGGATATAAAAGAACGTCAAAATATGATGTCGCAGTGATAGGTAGCCCATCGCCCGCAACACACTTCAACCCTGCTCCCTTAGTCGACTCTTACGACACCCACGGGAAGAGAGGGCGACGTGGTATTGCATTGGCAAGCTTCTACAATGCAAAATTAGTTAATTTATTAAATCGAATATCCTTCTACAGGCCTCACGTTGTATAATCACGAAATTGACACAATGGACACTCGCGTACATGTAACTATAAGAATATCCTTTTAAAAGTACAAATTTAATAAACGAATATCGCTTTATTCACAGTAGCTTAAATAGTCTGATTGCCTTATAAAAGTACCATTCTAGGGTAAGTTCGAATTAGTTCTTTTACGCCCAGCCCGGCCATAGAGATGCCATCTTCTTGGCCAGGAGGGATATAGAATTTTGTATTCACCACGGGCGGTAGCAAAGAAAGTCTCGGTTGGCAAATTTTATCACCCTTGCCTTTGGCTCGGGCGTCAAATACCTGCGATCTGAGATATTCCTTGTTTTACCGCCCTAGGTAAGTATGTACTATTAGATAACCGAAATAAATTAATCCGATTTTTCCTCCCTTGACCTACAAACGTAGATTTATACCTTGTTCATTTATGTTGTTTCTCAGCCTTGGAATACTTTGAGAGCATCAATTATAATCTTGACATGTCATGACTTGGCGGTCTCGTTGACTATAGTCAACGCATAACCGGAGGTCGCACGTCCTAATAAATTTTAAGGAACTGATAATGAATTAGAAAAAACCCAAAGAAAAATCGTAATGAAAATGCAAGTTTGGTGAACATTCTACCGAAATTTTGATTTTGCATACTAATTTTTGACGACCTCTGTAGCCTAGTTGGTAGTGACCCTGCCTATGAAGCCGGAGGGCCCGGGTTCGAATCCCGGTAAGGGCATTTATTTGTGTGGTGAGCATGAATATTCGTTCCTGAGTCACTGATGTTTTCTATGTATTTAAGTATTTATTTATCCATATAAGTATGTATATCGTCGTCTAGTACCCATAGTACAAGCTTTGCTTAGTTTGGGACTAGGTCGATTTGTGTAAGATTGTCCCCAAATATTTATTTATTTATAATAAAATTAGTTTCAAGTTTTGATGACAACTTAAGCCAATACCGGTATTTTTATATGAATGGTTCGCGGACAGTGACGTAAGAAGCGAGCGGTTCAAAGGATAAGAGATTGCAAGGCCACATGGCAAGGTTATATCACAGTTTACTCTCAAAGTAACTCCGACCATGACATAATGAGCATATTCTCCCTGATAACATAAAAAATTACCCGCAGAAATGATTTCAATTCGACATAGGGCCGATTTTTCAATTCCTAGATAAAACTATCTGTCAGATAAATGTTAGCTCTGTCCTTTTCTTTCATATGACTTTAAAAATAGATGGTGATAATTTTAACTGACGGATAACTTTATCTAGAGATTGATAAAGCGGCCCTTATTTCAAATACCGAAGGTAACAGGTAATGTTACTGTCACTGTCAAAATAGATAAGCTGCTCAACAAATTTTCGAAAAGATCGAAAAAGATCGGTTGTCCTTAACCTTTTCACCGCCAAAGATTCACGTCATCGGAAAATCGTGCCATTCGTGCCCCTGACACCAGAGCCATAAACACCAAACATTATAAAAGAGTTCTAGAAGTGGTTTTTAGACGGTCGTCAAGGCGAGTCACTTCGTCGGCTGGCGGTGAAAAGGTTAAAGATTAGACAGGGGCAGGAGATCAGCATTGGCAGGGGCGGCTCACTCCGTGATTTGGTCTCGCCGCTACAAGTACAAGCCCCAGGGGTTATGTTAGCGATGCTACGGCACGCACGCGTTCTGACTCAGTGCGTTACATGCGATAGAAAGGGATGGTCACGTTTAGGCTCAGGATAGGCAGGGGATTTTTTAACAACAATCTTCTGTCATTTTTTTTTTATAGTATAGAATAGCCGATTTTTCGCGTTTTCGGTAGTCACAAAAGCAAATTGTTCAGCACGACACGTCGCCGACTCAAATTTAGTCCCTAAAATTTTGTCAGTGATTAAATACAACCGTCGCCTCAAATTTTATACCTACCCTCGTTGTATATTCCTTGTAAATATGTACGCTGTAGGCGATTAGTCATTTTGCTGTATTTCGTTAAATATAAAAAAAGATTAGGGTCGCATTTTGCGTTTTTTAAATCGCTATTTATCGAGGCTTGTGTTGAATTTTTTTTCAAACGTACAATAGGCAAGAGTTTTTTTTTATTTTAAAAGAGTTTTGGTAACGCGCGCTGACATGTCTTTACATCGGGTTCTGTCAATTTGACAGACTAATGTCAGCTCATGTCTAGTGACATTTAGAATAACACAAATGTTACATTTGTACTATTATTTTTAATAATTGTTAATTTGTCTTAACTTGGTAGTACGTAATTTTGGTTTAGAAATTATTATAATCTGGGCGTAGTTAAACAATGTAAAGTTAAAAATTTTGACATTTTCTGACAGAACTGTCATTTATGTTAACTACATGTTGATATGTATCCAGACTCCAAAATTGTATATATTTTGTTGTATCCCTTTTTAATGGATTTTTTATAACAATATACAAGGAAAGGTTATTTAAAATGAATTACTTATAAAGTTTTCGACTCAATACAACCACAGTTAAATTATAACCAAATCAGTTTTTATTTCAGTGTCTCGCTTACACATTGTATGTATGAGAGGGACCTCAACACCTTTCCATGTGTATTGTTTTGGCTTATAATTTAGCATAACTATACATAACCATGTATCTGACTTAAGTTGTACATTGTATGAAATATATTAAAAAAAAACTGTAAGCCGGAAAAAAAACTACGGCAAAAAATATATTTTTCAAGTCAGTGCTGGGCGGTTGCTATATTGTAACACAAGAAAAAATTAACTTGTGGTCTCACGTTGTTTTTGTAAAAAAGATGGCTTTATCAAAAAGCGACCGCCACAATAAAATTATTCGGGTTTCAGGCAGACGTCAATCAATCAATTCTTTTTCAGCTCTAGGACGGGAAGAAACTGCATCGCGCCTTCGTGTTTGAAATAGAGTACAACTAGCTCAGTTTATGATGGGCGGCAGGTTTGGAACACTTGTGTACGATTCTATTACATGCAAAGGAATTTGAACCGTATAAACGGTAATTACATTTCATATTTGAATGCGTCGTGCATCCACTGCGGCGGCTACCGACGCGGTCGGTGGGGATTGTAATCGAATGGGTTCCCTTTATCTGGCATAATATCGATTGTCCGAAATACACTCCGCATAACAGTTATCGCAGAAACATTTTTAGCCGAATGATACTTTAGCATAATAACTATCATGTCGCATAACACTCATTTGGCAGAATTTTGAATTACAGAATAGTAATATGGCCGAATTTACTTCGCTGAATTTTACGTAGCAGAACGTATATTCCGCCGAATTTCTTGAAGCATACAACTAATATCGCTTTATTTTCGCTATCAACTTTATTTTTGCATAATTTTATGTGCCAGAATATACGTTTCGCCGAAGCCGTACAAATATTGAACCGTGCTGCTCTAGGTGACAACTAGCGCGGAAAGCGTTCTAAGGCGTCGGTGTTGGTACGACGAGCGAAGCGACGACCCTAAAACGCACGAGCCAAGCGAGAAATTGTACAATACCTATTACTACGGAATTTCACGAATCACGTAGACAGTAGGGAACAGGGACTTAGTGGCAAAACCGACTCGGATCGCGGATAGGTTAGAAGACGAAAGCGGGAGCTTTGCTCCCGCTTCCGTCTTCGAGGTTATTTTTTTTATAAAAGTGCAGAAAACTATGACTATTATTCTTAAAAACATTATGCCATTGTACGATTCTGCCAAAGAACGTTGTGCCAAATTACAGTATGCCAGCTAAATATTATGCGATACAAATTTCGGTGACACGATTATTCGATCATAGGACTATTATTACGATCGTCATTATGCAAATGTGCTATTCTGCCAAAGGAAGTTATGCGAAATGACTGTATGCAACGAAATTTATGCGAAAAGTAGTTCTGCGAAATGATGACTCTGCCAAGGGCTGTTATGCAAAATAAAATTATGACAATCAATTTTATGCAACATATTAGTAACCCTAATCGAATATGAACTGTATCTGCTATGTAGACGGTTCAAATTCCTTTGCATGTAATAGAATGCGCGCCGGATCGAACCGTGCGGTGAGAATCGTACATTAGGGAGATTTAAGGGCAGTTACAGACGGATTGCACTTCGACTGCACTATGACGTATATTGCAGTCAGTCAGAACTGGACGTTTCGTTCCGACGAAGTTGTTACAGTTTCGATACAGTTATTTTAACTGCAAAAGAACTGCATTTTAACTGCACGCTTGCGGTCCAAAAGCAGGGTGTTTGTAACGGCCCTAACAGAAAGATCTTGACATAACCTGAAAGCCACTGTAGGCGAGCGGTAATGCATGTGACTTTCAGGGTGCCTTTCCACCAGAAATTTCCTATGCCATGCTTGCTATGTTTGCATACATTTGAAACGTAGCTCCAGTTACAGCTAAGTTTCAAATATATGAAACCATAGCATAGCATATCTCTGGGAGGTCGTTGGTTCGTTACCCCAGCTCATTAAAAAGAAAAAAAATGATACAAGGAACAAAACCGAAATATTATTTGATATTTACTTAAGCGTTGCTTTTCGGTGAATGAAAACATCGCGAGGAAACTTGTCTAATCGCAAACAAGATGTAGTTTTTCCTCTTTATTTTATTTTGATATAATCTGGTTTTTCTGCTCAAATCGAAAGCACTTTCGAACTAATAGAAGAAAAAAACTGTCCAAAATGTTACATATAATTTTCGGTTTTCCGTCCCGTTACCACCGGAACGGAATGGAATAAAATATCTTGGGACAGTTTTTTTCTCCTATTAGGTTCGAAAGTGCTTTCGATTCAGAGTAGAACAAACCCGATTATATCAGTTAAAAAAAGCGGCCAAGTGCGTGTCGGACAACGCACAACAAGGGTTCCGTGCCTGTTAAAAAGGTCATGTCAGATCCACCATACCCCTGGGGGTAGGGTGGACTGAACCATACCACCGTTAATAGTGCTGGGATTTGATGGAAAAATAGAAAAAGAAATAGGTACATACCTAACAGGTAAAAATTTTAATTTCACCTTTTCACCGCCAAAGACGGCGAATGACGTCAACGTAAAATCGTGACATCGACGCCAAAGACGGCATTTGCCGACATTTTTTTTATTCATGAAAACCTACTCTGAAACTGCCCAATTTCATGTTGGCCTTATTTCTTTACCCATAATTTTTTTACCCTTGTGGCGTGAGGTGGCACGGCAAATTGCTTTACCATCGGGCGGTGAAAAGGTTAAACTGAATAAAACGAAAGCCGTTCTGGCCATTATTTACCTCAGGCACTACTGCTTGGCACTAGGTACCAGTAGTGTCATGGGTAAAAAAGAATTTCCTGTGACACTACAGTGGCCTTAGAAGTTTTCCCTTGGCACGCGGGGTATTATCTGATAACGAAAGTTACAAATTTTAAATTAAAGGATAAATTGAAAAATGTAATGCTCCGAGCCAGATTCGAACCGGCGACCACAAATGATATATAATTTATCTAAATCGGACCACAACTGTAGATCTGATGGAGTGTAGTACAAAAATCGGCTTCGCGTAATATTTATAAAGGCCTGACTTGGCTCTGCGAAATATCTCACAACTTTTTAGAGTGTGGAAGAGTTTCGAGAATTGAGCTATTTTTTACATGGAATATTTTTATGGAATACCTATACCTACATACATGTCACACAACACACAATAGTTCAAACTACAAATGCGAGGGTAATAGAGATAACCCTTTAAGATCTATTCCAGCAAACTTTGAGCAACGTCTAGCGTATCACTATGGTTCATTTAATTAACTGTTTCATTAACACATCATTTATTTCGATCATAGTGGATAATTGAAAAATTATTCGCCACGAGCGGGATAAAACGGGGCGAATAATTTTTCGATTTTCCAATATGATCGAAATTTGGAATTTCGTCAGCGGACGTTCCTGCTTCATAAACATTTAATGTCACATCATTTATGTTAGTAAATTAGTTTTGTGGGTTAAGGGGCTGTATTGAAAAATATCGAGTTGTTGGACAAGCCATTCTGACCATTCTAGGAGACAATGAGGCCTGATTTTCAGATATATGATTCTTGATTATATGTTTGTTCTTCCAACTAGATCGATTCGCGATTGCTTGAAATTTCCTCGATAGAAAAAAAATCCAAAGTTGCGTCCTAGTTTTTAGATTTTTAACCAGTGTGAGTAAACAACATGAAATCAAGCGGCGAAACTTAGTTGAAATGATGATCTATTACTCGTCTTGAATCTCATTTTATAAAATATACTCCCTTCATAATAATATTTATAATAATCCCATCATTACTGATTTCGCGTTTTTGAAAGCAAACGCCCCTTTCTGAGGATGTTGTTTCCTTGTCTGTCAAACGTTAGTGGCATAAGTTTGTTTCTTACGCGCGGAGTCCATTCGGCTGTCAGCCGTGATCGAAGCAAGATCTACGTCACTTAGCGCCGCAAAATTACTTACGAATTATAATTATACACCAGTATATTTAGGCATACGGCGCCATTCAACACGAAACGTGCCTGAGGTCTTTTTGTAATGGGCGTGAGCGGTCCTAGAAATGCACTCACACATGCGCATTAAATGTATAATGTGTACTAAGCAGTTAGAATTTTCGACATGATGGGAAGCGTTCTTGTAGTCCTGTGGGTGATGCATGCATGTCGGTAACAATATATGCCCTGCTGTATCGGGTTCAAATCTCGTGGTTGAAAAGAGTTTTTATATTTTTGAATTGAGTTTTTCGTATATTTTTTAAACCAAATATGTAAAAATTGCAGAGAACTTTTATCCTATAACCTATTTTCCACCTATTATGTTTATTCAAAAATATTGTAAATGTTTTTTGAAAAAAGTAAAAAGAGTAGGTACTTACGTCAAGGTCAAAGATATGTATGCAAGTATTGTGAAAAAAAGAAGTAATCATAAAAAGTTCATAAGATATATACTCATCCAAATACTAATAAATATGCAAACTTCAATGGCCACATAAAGATGTATATGTACATGTTCAAAAACTTGTATACAATCAAAATTACATAATTAGTATCCTGCAAATTATGGAAAATATTGTAGTCATATTTATGTCATTCATTATAGTTTCAGTAACTGCTACGAAAATATGTATACAAAATATAAATCTGCGAAGATCAACTTTATGGTCTTGTCGCACGAAACAAATTTGAATATAATGTTTTGACAATTCACGAAAACAGTGCAGACTTGTCATTGCATATGTTTGTCTCATTTTTAGGGTTCCCTATGGAGCTATAAAGGAACCCTTATGGTGCGACTCCGTCCGTCTGTCTGTCTGTCACAAAGTGAAATATCTCACGAACTACTCAAGCTATCAACTTGAAATTTGGAATGGTTATAAATGAGAGTTTTTCGCGTGCATGGAAAATGAAAAATTTACATTTAATTTTTCTAAAAAACTTACGAATATTAGGAGGGGGCAAAAAAAAATATTCAACTATAGGGTCAAGTGGGGTATCATTCGAAAGGGCTTGAGTTGCACTTTTTGAAGCAGTTTTTCTTTTTTTTTTCTATACTCGGAAAATTTTGATCTATGAAGGAAAATGTAAAAAAAAATACCATCCCCCCCCCCCTTATCTCCGAAGTTATTCAAGCGAAAAATGTGAAATAATTACTTGCGATTAAGATAAACTTATATATTACGGAAAAGTTTTTTTTTTCCTGTATCTAGCATATTTTTTGTTTTATTTTCAAAAATCATTTCCTACTTAGACTTGCAATTTAATCAACTTTATAAGTTTTTTTTTGTTTTGAAATTCCTGTAAAACTATAAATAGAAATACTCTCAATCAAATAAAACAATAATAATCGAGATCAGTTCACGTGATAAACAATAATCGCTAAAAGACCAACATACATACTAAGCCGATTGCCCTTGCACGTTAGAACCAAATGGGGCCGATAGATGGCGCTGACCCCATTCGCGCTGTTAAGATTTTTCTAGAATTAATGGGGTTGAGATTGGGATCCGTATATTTATTTTCAATAGCAGGTCAAAAAAAGATCGCGATTCAATTATCTTGGTGTAAAAGTTACTCGTTGTTTCAAATTGAATTCTATTGTGTTGGGTTAAAATAAGTAATTTAACAAATATATTGGGACTTTTACTTTACCTTGAGTTAATAGTGAGTTTGCACGGAACCCTCGGTGCGCGAGTCAGACTCGCACTTGACCGGTTTTTTAACCTGTCACGACTTTGGCATTACGCGTTTAACAGATTATGCAATTATAAAGCTGCCAACTTAAACTAGGTGTCTAATGCGTTTCAAGATTTCGTCTAAGCAACCGTCAGTTACCATAGCCCTGTGGTTCAGTAGTAGCATTAAGTGCCGAGTCATATGTTGTCCTGAGTTCTAATCCTGCAGTTAGATGTTTTATTGCATTTTTATTTTATATTTTTTACAGACCATGTTGTTATGTTACAATAGCTACCTACTTATAAAATAAAAAATGCATAAGGTTTAACCTTTTAAATACTCCCGAGGCTGTGAATGCGCTTCCTATGTTTTCGTAATTTGAAACCAAAACTGATGTTGTTAAACTTCATTACGAAAGATTTTTTACTCAAAGTAAAAAGTAAATGTAAAAAGAAAAAAAAAACTTTAAATGCATTTCAGTCCCGGTAGATTTGAACCCACTATCACAAGATTGGTAGTCAATAATTTATTCTCTACACCATTGAGTCATATGACTACGATAACGAAATTAAGGTAATATAAGCCAGTTAGCTTAGATTAGATTAGATTAGATTATTTTATTTCATTCTGAAAATTTACATGTCATTTCATAAAATTAAAATAGCATGGATTCACAAAAAGATCGTCAGAGTGTATAACAATAAATAACAATAGTCAATAAAAAATCCAATAAATAAAATTTTAAATTAAAACAAACATGTTAATGTCAATGTCAAAAAATATTAATAATAGCTAGGCCTTCCATCCTAGATTTAAATTGTCAGTAGTAATAATAATAATAATAATAATGCAATATGCTTAATATAATAATGTCATCTTAAACCTAAAATACACATGTTGTCATTTTTAAATACAATTTCAATCAAGTTTTTGTTCGTTGTATTCCTTTACGGAATACAGCGGTTTTGATAATAAAAATTCCTTTAGTCGGCGTTCAAATATGTGGTTTGAATTGAAGTCTCATTTTTAATAGTGGCGGGTAGGCGCTCGTACATCGACGGGCCTATTACGCGCGGGCTCCTGTCGAGCAGCGCGAGTCGCCGCGACACAGGCATTAATCGCCCCGTCTGACGGGTGATTCTGCCAGGCATATTCATTCGCTTAAACAAGTGAATGTTTCGACGCGTGAACACAATTACTTCAAATACGTATAGTCATCATCTTGTACTGTTTAAAGAGTTCTCTACACGAGTACCTCGAATTCACCCCTGCCAATATACGTAGGGCTCGTTTTTGTAATTTAAACACCTTATCAGAGTTTGTTGAGTTCCCGTATAAAACAATGCCATACGACATAAGTGAAAAGAAATATGCGTAATATATCTGAAGAAGTGCATCACTCGAGACAATTGGCTTCAGTTTGCGCAGCGCAAATACAGCACTGCCCAATCTTTCACACAAATTGTCTACGTGTTCTTTCCACTTCAGCCTGGCATCAATGGTAAATCCGAGGAACTTGCAAGAGTCACAGCGGGGTATCGAACCCTGTACCAGTGGGATGTGTGCAGTGTTTTCGGTTTTGAACAGCATAACGTTGGACTTTGAAACGTTGAGTATGAGGCCATTTGCCGAAAACCACTCGTGGAGTCTCTTGCACGTGTTAGTTACTATTTGCTCGAGTTGTGAGTACGTGTGGGCGGTTACTACTACGGTAGTGTCATCGGCAAACAGCACCATAGTACCTTCGGCTACAGAGGAAGGGAGGTCATTGACAAATATCAGAAACAGTGTATTTCCAAGCGAAGATCCCTGTGGAATTCCGTGCCTGAGTACACCCGCCTCTGATTTCAAGCTTTTGCCCTCCATTTTGACCTCGACCGTCTGCTGCCTATCTTTTAGGAACGATGTAAGTAATTTTTGAGTGTTTTCCTGTATTCCATAATGCCCTATCTTTTTCAATAACAACTCGTGATTAATTACATCGAACGCTTTTGATAAGTCGCAGAATACCCCTGCAGCCTTATGTTTCAAATCCAACGCCGTTGTTACGCAATCGTATACCTGATAAGCAGCTGTTGTGGTACATCTATTTTTTCTATATGCAAATTGTCTGTCCGTCAGTAAGTTATTTGTCTCAAAATGGTGCATTAAGGAGTTTGACACGATGGATTCAATGATCTTAGAGATATTTGGCACAATAGTGATTGGTCTGTAATTGTCAACAGAACTTTTTTCACCCTTGCCCTTATATACTGGACACACTCGAGTGCTTTTCAGTACGTCGGGATACACACCGCAAGTGAACATGATGTTTATGAGTTCCACGAGTAATCCAGCGACGACCGGCCATACACACTCGAGTATGTTCAGTGATATGTCGTAAATATCTAGGGTCCCGCGTGTCTTTGTCATTGACCTCAACGTGCGATTTAGGTCTGTGAGTGTAACTGTGGGCAGAACATGTTGAGGTATGTCAGTGTTGTGTAAGTGGCGTGTTAGGTACTGTACTGATTCCGATTCATTTATATTTAATGTATGTGTTGAAGCTACTGTGAGAAAGTGTTGGTTTAAGTGTTCCGGCACTTTGTGAGGGGATATGTCCTTTCCACTTTCATCTTTAAGTGAGATGGTATGGATCGATGCTTTTTTGGAGACTTCGTCGTTGACTACGCGCCACATCTCTTTAGAAGGATTTTTGCTGTTGACAATCCGTTTTGAATTGTACTCTCGGCGGGCAGTCAATGATTCCAATTTAATACGATCTGCGTGATGGCTAATGCATTGAGTGAGATTTTCAAGTTCTGGATATTGGCGTTTCATCACAGTTAAATCGTTATAGTCCATAATTAGCTTCGAGAGGTTCTCTGTTAGCCATGGTACTGTTGTCTTATTCTTTACTAGTATATTTTTGGTCGGGAAATGAATGTCAATATAATACCTTAAAACATTAAATAACTTATCAAATTTTTCGTCAATAGAAATCATGTCATCAAATATAAAATTCCAATTATAATTTTCTATGTCAATGTAAAATGCAAATAATGATTGATCGGTGTATAGTCTTTTTGGATGTAAGTGTTTGGCTTGATTTTTTGTGTCGGTTCCTCGGCAGAAAAAGTGAATACTTGCGCGTTGTGGTCACTGATGGGGGTGTCCAGCGGCGCAGCCGCGACGCCCCGCCACCCGCGCGCCACCAGCCCGCAGTCGATGCTGCTCGCGCAGTGCGCTGTCACACGAGTCGGAAACTCAACACAGTTTCTACACATGTAGCTTTGAAGAATTTCGTTATCAAGATAACCATAAATATTTCTGAACGCTTTTATTTAACTTGCAATGTATGTTTCTCAGTATGTTCGTTTAGGTCAAATCTTGCAAGCTAAATTAGAATTGCTTTTTATTTTAATGCTCAATTTGAACAATATTAAATTTTATACCTTTTATAACGAAACAAATTATTTAATTAAATATTTTGTTTATCCTTTCGGGGGCTACAGACGAAGATGGTTTATTCAATCAATCAATCAATCAAATCGTTTATTTGCTAGAATACAGGTAGGTACAAGTGAGGTCTTATATTCTAAATTGATCCATGTATTCAGCCTGCGCGCAGGCATGCAAACATTTTAAAGTGCACGCACGTTACAAACAAATAAAATTAAAATAAACTCTAAACTCAAATTAAATTTCCATTATTCTTAAAAAATATTAAATTCAGTAATATAGCACCATGTCAAAAAGTATAAATAAGTACAAAACAACCAGGCATGTCAAACTTATAACAAAAGACTAACTTACGGAAGGCGGGTTTAAGTAGCTTTTTACGCTATAAAAGCACTTGTCCAGGAGCCAGGTGGACAGCCTGCGTTTAACTTTATTTCATCTGGTAAGTTGTTAAACAGTTCTATACACATGTTGAACACATTTTTGCTGTATATCGCCTTGCGAGCCGGAGGTTTATACAACTGGTTCATGACTTTCTGTCTGGTTTGCCTGTCTCTTATTTCACCACGTGTTTCTCCATTATATTATTTCTCTCTGTATCATATCGTTTAATAATAAATTTTAGAATTCGTGTTGATGAATGTACGCCATCTATCTTATTTTTGTATAGATTTCCTGTGCATCGTGCATGCGTAGTACCTCGTTCTTTACTTTCACGCCAGGTGACGCGACGTGAGCGGAACCCGTGTTTGTGTGTGTGACATGTATAAATTACGAGACTTTTAATGCGGGGTGCAGGGCGCGGGCGGGTGTTAGGGCGTGGCTTAAAATACCTAATGTTGTCGCTTGGCAGGGCCTTAAGTGTTAGTGAGTATATAAATCATATTTGAATGTGAAGTTATTAGTATCATATGTACTTGGTATGTAGAGTCAAATTCTCCAATATCTACCTACACAGACAACCTTTTAAAAATATCTATACATATACTTTTTTGTTACCGACATGTGTAGATATTTTTGAAAGGTTGGTTGTTATTTTATTTTCTCGGGTCCAAAAAACTTACACAAATGACTTTCCAAACTGACATTCATAAAATACTTAAATAATCTTAGTAATCTATTTTTCTTGATTTAGGCAACCAGGGGCTACCCGAGGTTTCCATCGATTTTAGTCAAGTTTTGAATCGTATCTCCTTCTTTTGCACTACAGATAGAAGTATGAATCAAACGGTTATCGGTTCTTCAATCTTTTATCTCCATTTTGGTCTACCGGATTTTGAAACAAATGAATACTTAATGTTGTATGATTTTTTTAAAGATTGTCTAAAAAAACACTAATTTCGTATCTCTATTGACGTGGAAGATCTGACATATACGAAATCTACATATTTGGGTTCGTCTGTGACGTCTCTAAAAACTGGTCTAGGGTTTTCATTATAAACCAATTAACACAAAAGTTATGGCCAGAAAACGGGTTTTTAGACCTAAAATGGTTCAACTTTGATGCCAAATATCTCGAAAACGATGAACTTTGAAGTAAATATGGGATACTATATTGCTTAAAGCCGTTGTTGTTAATATAGTAAGCTAAAAAAAACATAAAAAAACTAAGGGATTCAGATCGAAGGTCATTGGCGTATGGGAGCCCCTTAAAACTAGAATCTTGACAGTAGGGTAGGGATTTTAAATTATGATATTTTGAACTGAGGTAAAAGTATGAAATTCACGAGTAAAATTACGTGCAAAAAATATAAACAATTGGTTATAAGTTGCGTAGCTATACTTTATTATTTACATACACTTTTAGACTTATGCAAATATAAAAATACAATGATTCTCCATACGATAAATAATAATACTAGAATAACTAAACCATATAAATATCAAAGAATTCCTGCCTTAACCCCGATAACCCATCCACCATTTCTCCAGTTGATGTAATGGAAGTTGATACGAAGTCAAGATAGGTTGCCAAATAATTATACTGGCGACTACAGTATAATTATTTGGCAACCTATCTCGACTGCTTCCTTAGTGTTTGCGGACGGCGTCGTTCCATAATGGCGGTGCAAGCGATACCGAATTATGCTAAGACGCAGCTCCGCACCCTTGCCCCTGTCAGAGAATGGGGCGCTGCGAACTTATACCTACCTACCCACAGCGTGCTTAATTTAATCCCGAATGACTCTAGCTGTAAAATGATTTGCAAACTTTGAAAGGCAACTTATATACCAACAATGCAAGTTGCATAAATAAAAGGTTTTAAGAAGATCTTTAAGACGTTAAGTCGGTAAGCAGAGTTTCAGCGGAGCCGTCGGCTAGGCCGCGCAGCTGGCCGAACGTGAGCGCGCGGACCTCCTGCACGCCGAGCGGCACAGCGTAGCTGCGCTCCAGCGTCTGCTTGATTTCTGCGGCCATCAGCGAATCCATGCCCAACTCGATCAAGGTCGCCGTCTCTGATACTTTCTTGAGGTCCCTGATGCCTGCAGCGAAACATTAAAAGCTTTAATATATGGAAGGGTCGAGTATCCTTACTAAAGGCGGCTAGGAACCTCATAATGACTATTGAATAACGATAAGATTTTTCACTAACGTCAAATGTATTCAATCATCAAATCCTGGATTGTCCACGACCTTTTGTTCATAATGAATTTCGACAAATATTATTTTAAGTCCAAAAAATATTATTTTTCTGTATATAGGCATTTCTAAAGGATTATAATAAAGAGAAAAGTCTATGAGATGGTAAGTTTCAATAACTAAACGTATTTCACCTGTGTGTATAGTTGACATTTTCAGAACTGGACTGATCTTCTTATCTTCAGCATTCAAGTCTTACAAAACGACTGTGTGGTCGGACGCGTGCCATTATTCGTAAGAAAAAGGTTAGCGCCAAATAAAATGTTCATTTTACAATGAACTCTATCGTCGCATTCAAAATGGATTAAAAGATAAAAATAACCCGCTCCTAGCGAGCCAGGTACTAGGCGCTGTGTGTGATATTTTATCTCGTAGCTAATTTGGAATCTATTGGAAAAGAAGATAGAGTTCATTATTCAATAAACATGTTACGTGGCGGTTTTTTTTTTTGCAAACTTTGCACGCTTCGACCGCAAACAAAGGCTATTCATGAGCTCAGTTTAAATAATTTAAACAATACTACTAGGTTCTTACTGGATGGACATAGGTTATATTTATACACAGGCGAATCAGCGCGACCGGCTTGTTAATAATAAAGACATCAACGCACCGAGAACGTTAGCGACGGCTTGCACGAGGTCCTGCACAGGGTTGTCCTCCGCACGCTTGTCGGCGAGCACCATGGAGGAGACGACGGTATGCGGCGCCGCCAGCAGCGCATCCAGCGCCTGCAAGCACGAGGCGACACGCTGCGACACGATGCCGCCGGCCTCCTTGTCCTGGCCGTGCCTGGCGGCCCACAGCCCCACGTCGCCCACGGCGCCCCACTGCACCGCCCGCGCCGGCAGCCCGGCCGCGCGCCTCTGCGCGCACAGCTGCTCCATGCCGCTGTTCGCGAACCCGTAGTTGCTCTGCCCCGGGTTGCCGCGTCCGCACGCCAGCGACGAGAACACAACAAAGTGCTCGAGCTCCGGCGCCAGCTCGCGCGACGCTTGGTCCAGCCATCGCGTCACTGTAGCATTGGATATCACAATTACAAACATGGCATGTGGGCGGGGGCACATTGCACGTATGCAGAACCGATGGCCGTTGGAGCGGAAAGTATCTCGAGTGGCGACCACGTGCCGGTAGGCGCAGCGTGGGTATGCCCCCCACATGGTGGACTGATGACTTGGTGAAGGTCGCGGGAGTCCGCTGGATGCGGGTGGCGGAGCATCGGTCATTGTTGCACTCTTAGGGGGAGGCCTATGTCCAGCAGTGAACGTCTTTCGGCTGATATGATGATGATGATGAATTACAAACATAAATTACTTATTCACAGCACATAATAAACTTGGCCATCCCTTTCTATCGCTTGCAATGCGCTGGGCATGTCATATACTTGTAGCGACGCGACCTAATCACGGATTATGAAGCCACACCCAGCCCCTTATCATGGTCGGCCTTATCACGCGATAAGTGACAAGATAAAGCTGCAGTCTCGTTCTATCGAACGGTGTCATCCAGTGACGGACGGTCTATCTTGTCACTTATCGTGTGATAAAGCCGACCATGATACGGGGTCTGGATTGTCCACGACCTGTTGTTCACAATGAATTTCGACAAATACGTCCTAAATTAGGTAATTACATGTATTTTTCTAAACTAAAGAGAAAAGTCTATAAGGTAAGTTTGTCACTTGTGGCGTGATAAGGCCGACCATGAAACGGGGCGGGCATCAGTTAGTAAGATATCGAATAAATCCATATTAAGAACGCACCTTGAACGCTTGTTGTAGAACAATGAATAGGTACTTTGCCCTTACCATCAATCTTAGGCTCGGCGACGGCGCGGAAGGCGTCCGGCGTCTGGTTCGTTAGCGCGGCGTCCCGCAGCTCGGCGGCGAGGTTGAACACGCCGC
This sequence comes from Epinotia demarniana, assembly GCA_945867215.1. Taxonomy (NCBI): domain Eukaryota; kingdom Metazoa; phylum Arthropoda; class Insecta; order Lepidoptera; family Tortricidae; genus Epinotia; species Epinotia demarniana. The sequence goes on from OX244286.1 coordinate 7,526,807, forward strand.
CCACCCGCGCGCGCGCCGCCGCCGCGCCCAGCAGCGCGCGCGCACCCGCCGCCGTAGCCGCCTCCGCCGTCGACACCACCACAAACACACCCATTTCGCGCCATCTACGACCAAACACATCATTTTTTGCGTACTACGGTGATAAAGCGTGCCTTAAAATCCAGAGGTAACTTACTAGTGGGGCAGAGTGCTCGAACAAATTGTCGTAAATGTGGACACGCTGGACAAAAGCACCAAATTTTTTTCAGGCACTTGTTAGGTCAATAGCTTTAAGTTTTTGATAGGAACCAACTCCTCATCATTACCCAGGTCCAAACAGAGGAGTCTCTAGCGCATGTCGCGCCCGGGTGCAATCATTACCGTAGCGCCCTCTAGCACCCCCCCTAGCGCGCACTAGCCACCGAGTCGAGGCGAGTGGCGCTCTGTCAGTGGCGCTCGGCGCCTCCTAGGACCGTGCGCCCGGGTGCAACGCACCCCTTGCACTATAGGTAAAACCGCCCCTGGGTCCAAACAAGTTTGATGTTAAGTGCCACCGACCTATGGACGCTTGCTGCTTCTACGTGTTCGCTTGCACGTACAAAGGCAGAGGAAGTATGTATGTGCGCGTGATGAAAGGACTCATCCTGAGTGTCTTGAGGTTGGAATCTCGGTAGAACGTGAATTTTTAATTCCTTTATAGTGAGAATGAGAACAATCTATCAACCTTTACTATAGAAGAATTTTGGGCGAATAAGTAGGTAGCTATTTACCTAATGTTAGGAGAGAGTTCCGACGTTTTCGCGGTCGGTTGACCTGAACCTGACATCACGAAATTGACACATCGGAGTTATATGTGAAACGCATGCGAAGGTAAGGTAGGTAAGTAGTGTGCTTTTGTTACGTTTTAAATATGTTTAGTATATTGATATTTAGTATGCCTAATAAATATAGTACGTCAACCGTTTATCAATTTGAGGAGTTGCTCGTCAGCAAGAGACTAAAGCAGGTTCCTCTCTTCTAATATTAGAAAACGACAATTCGTCCTCGGGAGCTCTAGTGACCTGCAAGAGCGAGTAGTAGCATTATCGTTTTGGTCTTCTGTAATGCGGAACTATATAATCTACACGGCTGCTCAAAATATGATGTGCCCTAGCTATCTTTCCAAATACGTCACCGTCTCTATAAGGCAAGGACGATGTCTCATTTGAAGTCTTAAGTTTTTGGTCAGATTGCAGCTGACCTGCGGATACAGCGGGCCTGGTAGCCGGTGCGCACGCCGCGGCGCGAGCCCAGCACGAGCACGCGCGCGCCGCGCTCCACCAGCCACTCGCCCAGCTCCAGCCCGAAGCCACCCAGCCCGCCTGCAAGTGGATATAGCTAATAAGACGAAAAACACTATTATCCTCACAATAACTAGCAAAGGTATACTGACCAACGAGCACATAGCTCTTGCGAGGGTGCATGTAGATGCGCGGCTCGGCGGACAGCAGCCGCGCCGGCGCCGGCTCCCCGCCCGCCTCCTCCTCACGCACGCGGATCAGCACCTTGCCGACGTGCTTGCCGGACGCCATGTACCTGCACCACAAACACCAGTTAGCGAGGGAAGGCTGGAGAAGGTCAAGTGTGAGCTTATTCTGAACTCACCTAAAGGCCTGCTCGATCTGTTTGTAGCCGTAAACGGTGGTTGGCAAAGGGCGCACAGCGCCAGCAGCGATGCCTTCGGCCACGAGACGTATCACTTCCGCCTTTTCATGGTGGTCGCTGCGTGCCTCGAACAGGATGTCTAGAAAGACACCGTGGACCGTGGTGTTGTTCAACAGGATTCCCATGCCCAACGCGGTGTTAGCGCTGATATCCGCCTTGCCGATCTCAAGGAAACGGCCGCCCACAGCGAGGCAGCGGAGCGACGCCTGCAGATGATCGCCCGCGAGCGAGTTGAGCACGAGATCGACGCCGCGGCCGTCCGTACGGCTCAGCACGAGTTGCTCGAACGAGCAGTCGCGCGAGTTGCCGATATTAGCGTCCGGCAGCTGCGGGTAGCGCTCGCGCAGGAAGTCGCGCTTGTCGGGCGAGCCCACAGTCGTGAAGACTGTGCAGCCAGCGTGAAGTGCGAGAGCGATGGCCGCCTGCCCCACGCCGCCCGCGCCCGCGTGCACCAGCACGGCCTCGCCGTGCCGCATGCGCCCGCGCACTGCCAGCGCGTAGTACGCCGTCGCGTACGCCACCGGCACGGTCGCCGCCTCCTCTAGCGACCATTGCTGCGGCACTTCCCACGTAAAACCCTCATCGGCGATCACCGTGGTAGCTAGACCCCGGTTAACGATGCCCATCACGCGCTTGCCAGAGGACGAGCGGCCGCTGAACTCAATGCCGAGGTTATAAGTCTCCTGCAAAAGCAACCAAAACGGTTACCTACTCTAAATCTATGTAGTTATGCAATTTCTGCAGTGGTAAATCAATTTGATCGTTAACAAAACTAAGACTACTCGTATATGGTACGAGTTATTCTGTTCAATTTGTGTAGTAGCTTTTCTAACTAGGAAGGATGAATAAATAATAAAGATCAGGGGTATGTTGGTGCCGCGTGTACCTTTTTAACGACGGCACCCTTGGACATCATGGGTGCCAGTTTGCCTGTAGCGATCATGATGTCGCGGAAGTTGAGCGACGAGTAGCAGACGTGGCACAGGTTAGTTTCTGGTTGCTGAGTGGTAACCATCAGCTGTTGGTCACTTGCGATCCAGCGGAACGACGACAGGTCACCTCGCGTCAGCATGGTCACGTATGCGTGCTCCACCTGAGGATATCCGTTAAAGTGTACTGCTGATGCATAGAATTTCGCTCGCTTCGCTCACTCGTGCGATTAATGTCTCACCTGCACAGAAGCAACAGTGTCGTCGAGCAGTAGATGCCGGAAGGTGCCCCAGACGCCGTCGCGCAGCACGTTGAAGGCCAGGTCTCGCTGCACCTGCGTCTTGTACGCCGGCGCGTCAGGGTCGAACGCGCCCGCTCCGGGCAGGAAGTAGACGCGCAGCCGGTCGCCGCCGGGCTCGCGGCGAAGGCACGTGGCCAGGCCCAGCACGCCGGAGTCGGGCGCGCACGACCACACATACACGCGCATGTCCTCGGTTTCTGCGCGTATCATAGCATCCTTAAGCTGCTCCACCCAGGCGTAGTCCTCCTCGCGCGCTTCCAACACCACCCTCGTCGCCGGCAGAGCTACGGCACGTCGCAGCAGCACGTACTCGCGTGCCCCGGAGCGCGCGCGGGACACCTGCATTAACATGACGCGTTGTAACTTTATAGTAAATCATCCTCATCTCTTTTACCTAAACGCATGCAACCTAGTCCCAAATAATGACGTAAGCACTCGTTTTGTCAATTGAGCAGGCAAGTGATGTAAGTTCTCAAGCCACCTGATACTTATCCTCCAACCGGTTAACGATTGCTTTCATAGACAGCAACCGGGACCAAAATCTTGATGTGTCATCCAAAGCACGAAGCAATAGACGTAATCAATCCGGTCCCCCATTCAAAAACTGATCAAGATTGACATTAGGTATTTTTATTTCCCATCCGCTTTACGGTACTAACGCTTTAACTCTGCCATTAGGGACAACCCACTTCTGCTATGACGGAACAAGCATTACCAGTGTGAGGCCAGATGCGAGGGTCATCTGCTGTGTGTGCTCGATTCTGCGTGCTGGCTCCTCCAGCAGCACGAAGCTGCCGGGCGCGGTCAGTGCCACCACGACCCAGGGCCGGGCCAGCGCGTCGGCGCCCAAGAACATGTGGTAGTCAGTCTCCACCCCAACCGCCGCATCGTTAGCTGTCACCTGTTTTTACAATCTTATATTTAACTTGCTTTGTTATTAGTTAAAGTTAGTAAACAATACAACTATAATTCGACAGGAAATACCTCTGACCGATACCGCGATAGCAATGGTATACTCTTGCTTGCCAGAATTTCATTTGCCCGAATTTTATGTGCCATAATATTCAACTGCCATAATGTTGTTTTCTATAATTTGGTTCTCTTATTTTTCGCAGAAAATTGTTTGGCCAATTATTAGTTCCCAACCAACGTTTCGCAGAATATTATTTCGCCAAATAATCACTTGCCAACTCGTCATAAGATTTCGTTTCGTTTCCCAACCTCACAGTTGCCAACTGTACGTTTGGTCTGATGATTATAAAGTAAACTTTCAAAATGCCAAAAATCGTTTAACAGAATGTTTTAGTTGGCTGAATAGTCATTTCGTTGTATAACGTTTCCCAAATGTTTTACGCAGTAGGGTTCGTACAGTTACTATGTAATATAATTTACAATGTGGGTAAGCGCAACTGCTCACTTATTTTAATAACTTTGTGGGTGAGTATGAATAAACTGACTTATTAGCGATAAGTGTTTACTTACTTATTTTGAATATTCAATAAGGCGATTTTGGCACTCGCCGGCCGCTGCCGCGGCACGCTCGCTTCGCTCGCTCGGCTTCGTGCGCGAGATCGCGGTTAACCTAACACGCTCCTCCTCGCTTCGCTCGTCGTCGCACCTATCTGGACTCTGTCACAGTTATTATTTCTGTTACGTAACTATTGCACTGACGAAACGTTGTTCGATCAATAGTTGTTTGGCCTAGTGAAATAGTTGGCAAGTGATAAGTTTTCCAAACATTTTTAGTCATTGTGATATTCTGCTTTATAAAAATTCGACCAAGTGTCAGGTTGTCATACAAAAAGTTGGTAATGGTTAGTTGTCAAAGTGAATCATTTTCGAAATGTTGGTTGGCAAGTGATGTTTGACCAAAGGAAATTCTGCGAAAAGGCAGAACACCCTATAATTTTGTATGCTATACTCATTGTTTACCATATTAATTATATGCCAGAATCTTTGTTTTCCATAATATCAATATCAATAATCTCATTTTCCATAATCATTGTAATCCATAACTATCACATGCCATAATGACATTTGCCAGCCAACTCAACATCCATAATATTCATATGTAATAAAGTCGATACGTATTGCAGTAAAAAAAATAAAAAAAAAACCTCCAACCTATCCGCGATCCGAGTTGGTTTTGCCAGTAAGTAAAAATAAACTTTACTGTGAGATTACCCAATGCCAAGATAGTGGTGTATCGTAGGCAGTAGGGAACAGGGGCTTAGTGGCAAAACCGACTCTGATCGCGGATAGGTTAGAAGACGGAAGCGGGAGCTTTGCTCCCGCTTTCGTCTTCGAGGTTATTTTTTTTATAGAAGAGCGAAAAAACTAACAAATTAACAAAGATGAATCCGAATGCATGTTATTATGGCGTTTAAATATTCTATAAAATAATATTATTGCAAACAATAATCTGGAAAACAATACGTATGGCATTCGTATCATTATGACATTCAATATTCGTGTAAACAAGAGTATGTCAATTAACTATTATGGTAAACGAAACATTCGGGCAAATGAAATTCGGGCAAGCGAAGTTCGGGCAACTGATTATTATAGTATATGAATGTCGGGCAAACAATAGACAACCTTATAGTATATGAATGTCGGGCTAACAATAGACAACCGTCTCTAAGAGTACACTGTCTTGCTACCTATTCAGTCGATGGCTGGAGACTACAGGACGGAACTTAAGCTGTCTTATGCTTCCTGAGGGCACAAAATTAAATATTGCCCTCGTCTTACGTAAATATTAAGAGCTTGCATATATACTATCGCCCATACAGTTAGGTGATCTTACCGGTTGTCTATTGTTTGCCCGACATTCATATACTATAATAATCATTTGCCCGAACTTCGAACTTTCTTTTGAGGTACGGAACCCTAAAAACGAACTGACCCCTTTCTCTTTCCGAACACGGCCCTTGATCTTGTTTGTGTCTCAGTACGGCTCAATTTACCCCACCCCAGCCCACCTTGATGCCGAGTGGGTCCAACGCGGCCGAGTACTGCGCTGCGTCGACACCGGCCGCTACCGTCCCGCTCGCACGCACCAGTGGCTCGCCCTGCAACACTGCGCACACGCATAGTAGTACCTATTATAGGAACAAAATTAACAAGTGGATGGGTTCGTATCATTGGGCGCACCTCTTGTTTAGAGACAATAGTAAATAGTTAACAGTAGGTACGAAAAACGTGCGTGGAAAGCGGCCCGACAGATTTTGGCCACTTTTGGATTTAGAAACGTACCTACTCGTTAAAAGGAGATTTACCAAAATTTTGTACCAATTTTTTTACGACCAGTTAGCCTAGAGACGAAACTGAAGGCCCTAGTTCGAATCCCGGTAAGGGCAAATATTTCTGCGATGAGCATGTTTTTTTTTTCCAAGTCTTGTATTCTAGGATTTTTTCTATGTATTTACGTTGGTATTTATATCTGTTAAACATGTCGTCGTCTAGTACCCATAACCCAAGGAGCTAGTTGGATTTGTGTAATATTATAGGTGTTTAGGCGGCCTGGTCTGTTTCTTGATGCAGTTATCTAATGTATTTATAACTAAGTGATTTTCAGGTAGTAGGTAGGTAGTTAGTATATGTATAGTCCCGTCCCACTGGGCTAACTAGTCGTCAATAGGATGTGGTTTTAGTACGTAAAATATTTTACGTCACACCTAGTTACGTAATGTACTTAGTACCTACCTTTCATAACGTACGGCATCAATAATCCTTCTATTAAGGGCCGATTCAGTGCCGTCTCCGCAAGTTTCAGTTGTAGCACTCCGCAGTTCTCAAGGACCAGCTGTGTTGCAGCAGTAATCGCATGCACCTTGGATTGTTCGTTGTCCTCTGTATCGTATGGTACAAACACGTATTTTTCAAGCTTAGGCGAGGCTTGAATGTTGGTACGACGCGGCGCTAGCGAAGTAATAGCACCTCGGAATTCAACACCACCAGAGGCAATTACGTCGATGCTGCGGTAGCGTTTGACGGTGATGCCGCCGGTAGCGGCCGCGGCCGCCGCCACCGCCTCGCACTGCGCTGCCGGGTCGATAACGACACGCTGTATGCGTGTCGGCAAATGCAAATCACGGTTATCGATTCCGATGAGGGCCAGTTGCAGCGCAGTGTCCATGAATGCGATCCAGTTGCCGTCCCACTGAAGCAGACCACAGGTGCCTCGCGCATCCGACGACCTTATCCCACGGAAAACGCCTTTGTAGTTGTAACCGCGAAGGCGCAACTCTTTATAGACGTCATCGGAGCTCAAGGGCGGGAGATCCTCCTGGTTTTGTTCGGCGTTGGCCAGCACGGCGGCGGGCAGCCGCTCGGCGGCGGCGTCGGCGGCGAGCCGCGCCGAGCCCGTCGCCACCACCTCGCTGCCCTCGCGCACTTCAAATTCACCCGTGCCACTTAGCAACGAGACGAGAAACCGCAGCGGCGTGTCGCGCGACAAGATGGTAGCACGGTGAAATTTCACGTTTTCGAGCACCACCGCCGCCTGCTCCATGTCTATATTGTTCATCTTCGCCACCGTGCGCCATACCAGTGTCTGTTCAACAAAAAGTAAATCAGTCAGTTTGTCTTATCAACGGATAGATGAGGTATAAAACAAGACTCACGAGGTATCCGGTACCGGGGAATATGACCCTGCCTTCGAGGTTATGACCAGCGACGAAGGCGTCCTCGGGCTTGCCGAGGTCGTACTCGATGATGTTCTCGCCGATGCGGCCGGGCGTCTTGAAGCTTGCGACGTTCCACGCGGTTGAGTGGTCCCAGCCGACGTGCGACGCGATACCCGGCGTGCCGCGCGACACGGGCCACGACACCGCAGGATACAAACGTGATACCTTGTAATCAGGGAAATTATTGGTTAGAGGTTGATTTTCATATAGTTAGAGAGGACAGTAGAGAGTAGGTCACAGGTCGGAATGTCATCTCATCTTACAGAAGACCACCACTAACTGTGGCTCCTTCGTACCCTCAAACATGCGGTCATCTCCAGCCGGAGGTGCGGAGCTCGTTGTATGCAAGTACCTCAGTTTGTATATAAATTCCGTATGATACGACACACTGCGTACTTCCGTCCGGCGAAATTTGTATGTAGCTCCGCACCTCCGTCCGGAGATGCGGCGCAGTGTGACATCCGCCTAAGAAAAGTTTCTGGCACCTGAGGCTGCGCGCCGGCGGCGTAGATCTTGCCCACGGCTTCAAGCAGGTGCACGAGCGCGTCGGGCGCGTGGCGGCGCACGAGCGGCGCGTGGAGCGCGAGCGGGCACGCGCGCCGCAGCGCGGCCTGCAGCAGCGCGTGCGGCGCCACCTCCACCAGCAGCGCGCGCGCCGGCACGCGCGCCAGCACGCCGGCGAAGCGCACCGGCGACATCAGGTTGTTCACCTGGTACGCCGCGTCGCTGAGCCTAGCTGCAACACGAGCTCCGGGTCAGGGCGGCGCGAATTGCAATTTGTAGTTTCATTCAAATATTTTGCCAACACGCACAATTACACCTCTTCGTGTTTTCCAGAAAAAGAGTCTTGACGTCTGGTCTGTCGGACGATGGACAACAAAGTGATACAAAACGGTTCTTTATTTCAATTTTAGGTAAAGGATCCGAAGAAATGTGTTATTGTATTATATGGTTTTACCCAAATTCGAGTCCCACTGGTCCTGCGGCACGGATGAGGAGAGCCACCGCTCGCTGCGTGGCTTGGGCTCAGGGATCAGCTGTTCCAAGCGCGCGCGCAGCAGCGGCACCACATCTGCTATGCCCTTGCTGTGGAACGCCACGCCTGACGTATTCACCATCTTCACAAATACACCCTCAGCTGAGAGTTGCTTCACGAATTTCTCCATCGAAGATAATGGACCCGAAACCTGTTGGAATCACTTTCTTTATCTAAATCACATAATAGTGCACAAAAAATTTACACTCAAGAGCAGAAATTCGGGCACACTTTGTATTTAATATCCGTATCGTGACTGTCTGGCAAGTAAGACAAACATATGTTTATGTGCCGCGGTAGTAAAAATCGAGAGTAGGTGTGTCGCGCCGTCTCATGATAGACGTCCTGACCCCGTATCATGGTCGCCCTTATCACGCGATAAGTGACAAGATAGGAGCGTCGTCTCGTTCTATCGAACGGTGACTACCTGTGACGGCCGCTCTATCCTGTCACTTATCGTGTGATAAGGCCGACCATGATACGGGGTCTGGGCAACGCCATATATGAGTTTTCGTTGTTCCGAAAGCTACTCCACTCTGACGATCGCCCGTTGTCCAACATCATGGTTTTATAAAACAATCCTCTCGGGACCTACTTATACTCAGTTCATCGTTGGTGGCTAAGATTTGATTGTCGTTGCATACACGTGGAACTGGTCATTTCGAGCGTTGCCTTTCAGCCTTCCTATTTAGCCTATGGGTCACACAAAATATGCCCAAAATTCACCAATTAGGCGTAGCTATTTATTTATACTAAACGGGACTTAATCGCGTATTAACTTATTTATTTACCTCACTGAGGTCTCCCGACGTTTCGGATGTGTTGCAACATCCACGGGACAACTGGCTTGTGCGGGTATCAACATCTTCTTGCTGCGCGGGTTTTCCGAACTACCCGCATTTGGTCTTTTTGAACCACTTGTACACTAGGGTTGTCACCCGGCCGACACACGACACTAACAATGTCCGGTGATATAACGGACGATGTTCTCTGACGCTGGCATTTACTTATGATAGGATTCCACGAAGATGAAATCTTAAAACCGTCATCCCGATTGAAATTACGATGTTTCCTGATTTCAACGGCTTCACGTATTTTTCAACTATAGAAATGACGTTCCGTAGACAGGACTTTCGGTTTATGGAGCTCAATCCAGTGGTTTGGTCCTGACTCCAACAAATGCTCGGCTATCGCAGACTTATTCACCTGCCGATTTTTTACAGCCGCAATATGTTCCTTGACCCTTTCCGCGATGGTTCGCTTGGTCTCACCAATGTAGGAACTTCCACAACTGCAGTCAATCTTATAAACTCCTGGTGATTGAAAGGGGATAACATCCTTCGGTGATCTTAGATGTCCCACGACCTTGGATAACGGCATGTATATGGTTTTAATGGAATACCTTCGCAGTATTGTACCAACTTTGTCCGTTACCCCCTTAACGTAGGGCATAAAAGCTGGTTGCCTTGGAACATCAGGATGTTTTCCTCTAGACTTCCGTCTGGGTTGCCGTCCGTCTAACTTATACCCATTCCACCTAAGGACCTTCTCAATGTGCAACATCTCGCTCTCTAAAAATTCAGGATCACAAAGGTCCTGTGCCCGGTTCCGCAGAGAGTTAACCACAGACTGTAGGTGGCGGGGGTGATGATGAGACAGAGCGTTGAGATACTTGTCTGTGTGTGTCGGTTTTCTGTAAACAGTGTGCGTTAAGGACCCATCCATCCGACCTATCACTTTAATATCCAGAAAAGGCAGACTGCGTTCTGATTCCAATTCATATGTGAACTTTATTTTTGCGTGAACGGAATTCAGATGCTGGAGTAATTGCTCAACTTCCTGCTTGCCACCTTTTATAATGCAAAACACATCATCGACGTATCGCTTCCATAACTTCACTGCCCATGGTTGCAGATCTATATTGGATTCGAAGTGTTCCATCCAGATATTTGCCATTACCGGAGCCACCGGGCTGCCCATAGCAACACCATCAATCTGAAGGTAATGCTTTCCGCCATATAAAAAGTAACTACCTTCCAAACAGTTCCTCAGCAATACCATGACTGACTCCGGCATCCCGCTGCCAGCCAGTCTCTTTCTGACGACTTCCAGACATTCTTTAACGGGAACATTGGTAAACAATGACTCAACATCAAAGCTCACCATTATGTCATCTGGTTCCAACGTTATGCCCTTGAGAATATCTACAAAATGACGGGAGTCCTTAACAAAAGACGACGTTCCACCCACAAGCGGTTGCAACACCGATGCAACATGCTTTGCAAGATCGTAAGTTGGAGAAGCGATTTGACTTACAATCGGCCGCAACGGCACGTTCGCCTTGTGTACTTTCGGCAATCCGTACAATTTCGGTGGTTGCACTATTTTAGGCCTATATAGCCGGTTAAAAACGTCCTCCTCGAATGACCCCTCTAAGTCTCTGATGACAGCCCTAATACGGCGCGTTACCCTGGCAGTAGGGTTATATGAGACAGGCTTGTATACGCTCGCGTCATCCAGTAAAAGTCGTATTTTGCTATCGTAATCTTTGGAGTCTATGACCACGGTGGCGTTTCCCTTGTCAGCCTTAAGAACCAGGATATTCTCATTCGCCCTCAGGCCCTTAAGCGCTGATCGCTCTTTCGCGGTCACGTTACTCTTCGGTAGTCTGGCTTTCCGTAGCATAACCGAAACATCCTGTCTAAGCACCTCCGCATCACTAGACGGCACCTTATTCCGCGTTATCGCTTCCTCAACACTACAGATTCAGTCCAGTACACTTAAGGTCGCATTCTCTAAAGCAGTGCTCGACATATTTATAACTGTGCTGGTTGTTGTTTTTTCACAGTGATTTTTACCCGCGTTCACGTTTCTTCCATAACGAGTTAACAACTTTTCAAACTTCCTGTCGTGGACCTCATTACGGAAATCCACAATACGATCAGCTTGCTCATAAGTTATGCTCGGCTATGTCGTGGGACATCTAAGATCACCGAAGGATGTTATCCCCTTTCAATCACCAGGAGTTTATAAGATTGACTGCAGTTGTGGAAGTTCCTACATTGGTGAGACCAAGCGAACCATCGCGGAAAGGGTCAAGGAACATATTGCGGCTGTAAAAAATCGGCAGGTGAATAAGTCTGCGATAGCCGAGCATTTGTTGGAGTCAGGACCAAACCACTGGATTGAGCTCCATAAACCGAAAGTCCTGTCTACGGAACGTCATTTCTATAGTAGAAAAATACGTGAAGCCGTTGAAATCAGGAAACATCGTAATTTCAATCGGGATGACGGTTTTAAGATTTCATCTTCGTGGAATCCTATCATAAGTAAATGCCAGCGTCAGAGAACATCGTCCGTTATATCACCGGACATTGTTAGTGTCGTGTGTCGGCCGGGTGACAACCCTAGTGTACAAGTGGTTCAAAAAGACCAAATGCGGGTAGTTCGGAAAACCCGCGCAGCAAGAAGATGTTGATACCCGCACAAGCCAGTTGTCCCGTGACCATGGATGTTGCAACACATCCGAAACGTCGGGAGACCTCAGTGAGGTAAATAAATAAGTTAATACGCGATTAAGTCCCGTTTAGTATAAATAATGTGTGAGAATCGTGAAAGTTTAAATCAATATATAGGCGTAGCTAGTCTACGTCAATACTACAGTCTACGGCACCAAATTAACCCTGATGAATCGTGTTAGGACACATCACATCTGAACACAGCATCATCGACGCATTATTTATTAATTACCTCTTCGTCGCCAGTAGTTTGGAGCGCGCTTCTGATCGTGATCGTATGCCTAAAACCGCGCACTTAACATCTATGAAGGAATTGCTCTAACCGTGACACTGTCGAGCGAGTTGTGGCAGGCGAGTTCCACGTCCTCGGGGCAGCGGCTGGCGGCGTCCTCCCAGCTCAGCCCGACAGCGGCCATGGCGCCCGGTGGCGGCCGCGCCTCCTGCGTGCAGCGCCCGCGCCAGTACGCGGACAGCACCGCCTGCTCCACTGTCAGCGTGCCGTCCGCATACGCGCAACCTGCAGCACAGCGTCCATTAGAGCTTGTCCAGATGACGTGATTTACGCGTACTAGACGTACCCTCCAGATGCTGCCGCGCGTTTCCTTACTCACGCGTAAAACGAGTGCAACGCCGCGCGACTTGAGATGTATCGTGATCTCCGCTGGCAAGGACTGGATGACTTCGCGGGCCGACTCGCGCGCACGATGTTCAATCGAGCCGACAAATCACGCTTCCCACTGCTGCAGGGGATAGCGCCACACGACACGCGCCCCCCGGACCGCTGCGCACTAGCTCTACCAAGAGAGCTCCTGCTAACAGAAGAAGCCAACCCTCTGTTGGACTGCAGGATCCGACAATGCCGCTGAAAGGCCAACTCCACTTCTATGCCAAGAGGGCCATCAAAGCCGCCACAAGCCAAACACAGCCAAAACATGGCTGGATAGTAGACGCCGCAAATGATGCCACAACAGCCCGCCCTGAAGATTCAGGCCGCGATTGAAACGGCCAAAAAGAGCATCGCTCTGAAGCGGCCTTCCCTCCTACTCGCCCCCCGCGGGGGCGAGCAAGATTGACGAAGAACACGACGCGAGTTGACATACTCGGGCGCCATTGGTGCGTCCAGTTGGTTGTGCGAGTCTGTGGAGAGTGGACGTATTTGGTTCAAAATGAAGCGTGATATCTTTGAAACACTGGCTAATTCCCCCCTCGCATGAACGCGCGCAAAACGCAGAATCTGCACGTCTATCATGAGATGGCTGCGACAAACTCTCGATTTATCTCGCACTATCCGTCTCTCTGTTATTAGAACAAGAGGTATAGTGCGAGAACGCTGCGAGAAAAATCGAGAGTATGTCGCGGCCGTCTCATGATAGACGTGCTGACCCCGTATCATGGTCGGCCTTATCACACGATAAGTGACGAGGTAGAGCGTCCATCACTGGCTGACACCGTTCGATAAAGCGAGACGACGCTCCTATCTTGTCACTTATTGTTTCTTAGGCTAGTCAGAACGGCATTTCAAAGCACGCAATAATTTCCAATTCACGCCCTTAATACGATGTGTACTGACTGATTTCACCCAGTGAATGTCCGATGATGCCATCGGGGCGAACGCCCAGCTCGAACAGCACGTCGACCATCGCCACCTGCACAGCGGTGATGGACACGAAGCAATTGATGGCGTCATGGAATTCGGCTTCCGGCGCTTCCGCGATCACGTACTGGAGGTCCACACCGTACGGCTCGAGCGCCGTCGCCGAGCGCGCTATGCTCGCCGCGAATCTCGGTAGACGCAGCAGCGCGCGCGCCATGCCAGCCCACTGCGAGCCCATGCCGCTGAACACGAACCAGACCGGGCGCGGCTCGCCCTCGCTCGCGAGCACTTCCACCACGGGCGCCGAGCCGCGCGCAGGGTCCAGCACGGCGTATCCGCGGCGCGGGTGGCCGGGGATGGCGCGCGCGTGCACGGCGTCTAACAGAGCGTGCAGTTCAGCATCGCGCTGGTGATCAGCCGCCAATTTAAGCAGTCGCTCGACAGCCTCGTCGGTACGGCCCGAGGCGAGCACGAGGCGCGGCGCCGGGTACTCGACAGGCGCAGGTCTCGCACCGCGCCCGCCTTCCAGGATCACGTGGGCATTTGCACCGCCGAAGCCAAACGAGTTTATTGCTACGAGGCCACCTTGCCACGCAGTGTTCTTATCCACCACCTGAGCCAAAAAGAATAAGAATTATTTTATCGGCACAACAATGGCATTATTAATAATTTACTTTAAAAACAAAGTTTTAACCGACTTCCTTTCAGTAGGTACCTACTCCGCATGCCACATGATCTTTTCCACATTTCCTTCCACTTTACCACAAGAACATTGCTGTATGTGGGCCGATAATATTTGAGGAGTTCCGTTTATTCATCAACAAAGGTGATTCTGAGACCTTTGGCACTATTAAATAATTTGCTATTTCAATGGACACATCAGAATCAGAGACGTAGGTACTTTTACAGGTTTACGTAGGTACGTCATTGGGGAGTTGCAGGAGACACCTGTGGTCTTCATCATCATGTTGTCTCAGTACTCTCAGTAAAGGATTTTGTGAAATAAAGATCTTAATCCGTAAACCATATTTCCAAATTAGCACTCAAAGACGTAGTATACAAATACCCAAAATCACAAACTGACGGTGTTTCACACCTAAACAGTAAAATGAGCTTTATAACTTATAACATCAAACACCTAAGTGTTAATAAGGTAAAAATAAATTAAGGTGTTAAGTACCTTAATGCGGCCATCACTGAGCGCGGGAATGCTGGTATTGGGGTTCTTGAAGTGCAGGTTCCCGGGAATGACGCCGCGTTCCATAGCCAGCAGCACCTTGGCGACAGAGCACACCGCGGAGGCGGGCTCCGCGTGGCCCATGTTGGACTTGACCGCTCCCAGCAGCAGCGGCGTCTCGCGGCCCTTGCAGAACAGCTCCGCGATCGCATTCACCTCCTCTGGATCGCCCGCCTGCAAGTCATGGCAAGGACGTAATGCACGCTACACCACACTTACGCAGGAAACTTTAATACCATTACAGTACCACTCGCTACTTCAGGCAATAAAAAGTAGGTATACTTAATAACTTAATAAGGCAACCAATAAGGCTGCTTGAGTGAGATCAGTCATCTCCTTACCTTAGTGCCGGTGCCGTGTGCTTCCACGTAGTCGACATCCTGTGGCCGCAAGCCCGCGTCCTCAAAGGTCTCTCGCGCGATGCGACGCTGCATGGCGCCGGCGGGGTAGATAATGCCCTGCGGCTTGTAGCCGTCGTTGTTCACGCCCGCGCCACGCACCGTGCAATACACGCGGCGCGCGTCACATCGACGTTGCAGCAGCAGTGCCACCACCGCCTCTGCACGCACGAAGCCGCGGCCGCTTTCGTCAAACGCGGCGCACCGACCGTCCGGCGACAGCATGGTCAATCGATAGAAGTTAAGCGACGTCGCCGGATCCAGGCAGACGTTTGTGCCGGCGACCACAGCGGCGTCGCAACGACCCGCGCGGATATCGTTCAAAGCCTGCGCTAGCGCGTACATGGAACTCGAGCAGGCCACGTCGATCGAAGTGCATGGTCCTTTCAGGTCAAACGCGTAGGAGACCCGGTTGGAGAGCATGGCGCTGGCACAGCCGGTCATGGCGTAGCCGTCGATCTTGTCGTTGTCGTTGCACCAGGCTTGCAGGGACTCCGAGCGGCCGATGCCGACGTAGACGCCGGTGCGCGAGCCGCGCAGCTCGGCGGGACAGAGCCCAGCGTCCACGAGGGTCTCGTGCGTCACCTCCAGCAGCAGCCGCAGTTGCGGGTCCATGACGTCTGCTAGTTTGTCGGGCACACCGAAGAACGCTGCGTCGAAGTGCGTCAAGTCCTTCAGCTTGCCGCACCGTTCTGGCAACCCGTATGATCCTGGAACAGGTATGTAACGATATCCCATCAAAAACATAAATGTGAAATGAGAGCCAAGTTTAATATTATGATGTACCTATGCCTCGGTAGTGAATAAATGGTTTTTAAGACATTTTTCATTTATTATTTCACACCACGTAGGTACCTAGGAGGTAGGTACTACCTACCTACCTACTGCAGGTTCTTTTTTCTTAAATTTAATACTTTATCCTAACTGGCCCGGGCGCCAAACCTTTAAATACGCCTCTGACGTGACATGATAACTAATTTAAGAGAGCGTGAAAAAGATATGCTACCGCTACCGGTCCGACCGGTTTCACCCACCTTTGCCCGTCGCTATGCACGTCAGTCGCTTACCTCTGTTATCACTCATTTATCGGTCGCTTGCTTACTCTAATGAGACTTCGCAATTATGTCTTGTCATATTATTAAAGAAAAAGTGTTTTATCTTATGTTCGGTTTTATTTGCACTGGTCGGATTACTACTTATATATTTTTCGTTATGCTGGAACTTTTTTGATGCTATGGCGTGTTTATTTAATGGCTAACGGTAAGCTCAGGGTGTATTACCAAAATGTGCGGGGGCTGCGATCGAAAACAACCTTATTTTATCGTAACTTGAGTTTAAGTTGCTACGATGTTATTGTTCTCACGGAAACTTGGTTGGTGGACGGGGTCAAGGACACTGAGCTGTTCGACGGGCGCTATGTAGTTTGGCGGCGCGACCGGGACCCTGCGCTCACGGTTCAGGCACGGGGAGGCGGGGTGCTTGTTGCTACGCATAGAAATCTTGCCGTTACGCCTCAGCCCACTTATCAATCCTCTGCCGAGGACCTGTGGATTACGATCTCCTTGAACAATGCCCGGACTCATGAAGTAACTAACCTCCACTTATGTACACTTTATTTATGTAGACAAAATCTAGGTAATTCTTTTTCTTTGCAGCTAACTAATTACCTTTCCAAGCTTAGCGATATTATGATGTTGAAACCTGATGACAAATATTTAATCTTAGGTGATTTCAACTTGAGTGCTATTTGCTGGGTACCTGAACAATCTTACTTTGTACCTGTGGGGTTATACACATCTGACGAGAGCGTATTAATAGATGATTTAAATGTTTTGGGCTTGAGGCAATTTAACGGTGTATTAAATCATTATGGCAGAATCCTCGATTTAGTGTTATCGAATGATGACATTCTATTAGTATCAAACTGTGCGGACCCACTCGTGCCTATAGACTTGCATCATGGGGCGCTTCTCATAAGTGTTGAATCAATAAACATTGATATTTTAAAACCAGCTACTTTCACTAGATACCTATTTAATAAAGCTGACTATGAATCTATCAATAAGGAGATCTCAGAGGTGGACTGGGTAAGGGAATTCACTTCAAAAACATTGGATGAGTGTGTCGATTATTTTTACTCAGTGTTCGTCAATGTCCGAGACAAATATGTGCCTTCCCAAATATGTAAATCGGACTCATATCCTAAATGGTACTCGCCAGCCTTAAAACATACTATAAAAGAACAGTATAAGTATTACCGTAAATTCAAGACATATCATAACCTTTGCGACGCCCAGTCCTTCAAATTGTTGCGTAGTAGGGTGAAAATGCTCGAGGACAAATGCTACCTTGCCTATGTCTCGTCTGTTGAATCCGCAATCGAAAAAAATTCTAAGCATTTTTGGGGTTTTATTAAAACGCGCTCGTCTTCGAATGTAATGCCTTGTAACTTAAACTACGATGGCGTTTCCGCCAATACTGGTGTAGCGACACATTTATGCATAGCTAACATATAGGTTACCTATATATGTTAGTTAGGCAGGCGGGCTCGCCAGTAGTCCCTTACCCATAGGCGAATGTAGACGCCATGGTAAATAAATAATATATAGTGACATTTCGGTGTTTCCCTTGACATCCATAAGTAGACTCCTATATCTGGTGACCCCTGTGAACATTACAAGTGAACATTACATGTGAACATTTTGCCAAGTGAACAATTTTTTTTGGTGAAAAGGGACTACTCCTTCCTGTGGGGTGCCACGCAGGAAGAGCATCATAGGCATACAGCGTCATACTAACGCTGAGAAATGTATGGACAAGCGCCTCCGGGGGCACAGCCCCCGGCACAGCCACCGGCACAGCCTCCGGCACAGCCTCCAGCGCAACCTTCGAAGAGTGATTCCGTAAGCGGTGTAGGGGAATTGGCAGCGGTGTCACTGTCAGCTAGAATTCCGGATTTCTGGGCTGATCAGCCCAAGCTGTGGTATGCACAGTTGGAAGCCATCCTAGCACCACAACATCTGGGAGACGTGCAAAGATTTAACATAGTGGTTACCAAGCTGGGGAGAGCTACAATCCAGGCAGCTAGTGACATCTTACTGACGCCTCCCGACACGGGTAAATACGAGGCCTTAAAAGAGCGGTTATTGACAGTTTTTCAAGAAACCGAAGAAAAAAGGCACAGGAGGCTATTGCATGAGATGGAGCTCGGGGATCAAAAGCCCTCTCAGCTCATGAGACAAATGCTAGACCTCGGCGGAGCAAAGTTCCCAGATTCAACTATACGCATGCTATGGGTCGATTTGATGCCCCAGGCGGTGAAGGCCGTAGTAGCAGGAAGTGAGTTAACGGACCTCAAGAAGTTGGCTAGCCTAGCGGACAGAATTGCAGAGGCGACAGGGTCTTCAGGTAGCATAGCAGAAGTGTCGGTGAACCACCAACCAGCGGCGGAGGACAGAGTTTTGTCGGAGATAGCGAAGATCAGCACGCGGCTCGAGCGGCTGGAGCGGGGTGGAACATCGGGCGGACAGCGTAACAACAGTGCTCGGCAGACCCAACCGCGAGGTCAGACACAGCAGAAGAAGAGCCGCCAAGATCCAGATTGGCTCTGCTACTACCATTTCCGTTTTGGACAGAAGGCTTCTAAGTGCATCAAGCCCTGCGGCTGGAAAGGGGAAAACTAGCAGCGATACAGTCAGAGGCGGGTTACTGTATCGGCTCCACCAACCACCGCCTTGTGGTGACAGACTTTAACACGGGCTTACGTTTTTTGGCAGACACCGGAGCCAATATTTCGGTGTTACCGCGGTGCAAAATCGTGAGTAATAGTTGTAAGGTGGAATTAGATTATAAGTTATTTGCGGCGAATGGAACGCCCATCAAAACTTATGGAATTAAGACCTTGTTGTTAGATTTTAAGTTAAAACGTGTCTTTCGATGGACATTCGTGATTGCCGACGTTAGCCAACCTATTTTGGGGGCGGATTTCTTAAGTTTTTACAGCCTGAGCGTTAATCTCGGCTCAAAAAAGCTTGTTGACACGGTCACACGAAATGACGTCATCGCGACTATAGTTAACTGCGGCAATGATTCGGTGAATACGGTTAGCGGGAATCACCCTTTCTGCGACCTATTGAAACAGTACCCGGAAATTACTAAACCGATTAGTTTCAAGGAGGCTCCCAAGCATACGGTGTTTCATCACATCGAGACCCAGGGCCCCCCGGTGCATGCGCGTGCAAGACCGCTACCACCGGACAGGTATAAAAAAGTGAAGGACGAATTTGACTTCATGATTCAATTAGGCATTTGTAGGCCGTCAAAAAGCGCGTGGGCAAGCCCGCTGCACGTGGTGCCAAAAAAGGATGGTAGTTTACGGCCTTGCGGCGACTATAGGCAATTAAACGCATGCACCAAGCCCGATCGCTATCCGATTCCGCGCTTACAGGATTTCACGTATATTCTTGCAGGTAAGAAAATATTTAGTAGAATAGATGTGAATAGGGCCTATCACTTTATACCGGTAGCGGAAGAGGACATAGAGAAAACGGCTATTATTACGCCTTTCGGTCTCTTCGATTTTCCGAGAATGACCTTCGGGCTTCGAAACGCAGCCCAGACTTTTCAACGTTTCATGAACCACAATGTGGTGAGGGAACTCGATTTTGTTTTTTGTTATTTGGATGACGTAATAATAGCCAGTGTCGATGAGATGCAGCACCGAGCACATCTAGAGAAACTATTTAGTAGGTTAGATGAATTCGGCTTAACAATTAACATCGCCAAATGCAGTTTCGGACGCCCGAGAGTAGAATTTTTGGGGTATGAGGTTACTAAGGATGGTATTAGGCCTTTACCGGAAAAAGTGAAAGCCATAACGGATTTCCCCAAGCCACAGTCAGTAGAACAGCTTAGGCGTTTCCTTGGCATGGTAAATTTTTATCGGGCACATTTAAAACACGCAATTAAACATCAGGCCATATTAAATAGGTACTTAGAAAATTCCAAGAGGAAAGATAAAACCGCCATACAGTGGACGAAGGAAGCTGACGAGGCGTTCTCGCAGTGTAAGTCTAGTTTGCTGAGCGCGGCGTTGTTAGCGTACCCGGTTGAAGGCGCGAAAATGGCTCTTATGGTAGACGCGTCGGACTCATGTGTCGGTGGCGCATTACAACAGTGGGTCAAAGGTAATTGGAAGCCCTTAGGTTATTTTTCTAAGCGCCTCACCGACACGCAACGCAAATATAGCGCTTATGTATGTATGTATGTATGTAAGCACTTTATTGTACACAATAACAGGTTAAGGAATATACATGTCTTATGACCGAGAGTTGTTAGCTATCTATTTAGCAATCTTACATTTCAGAAATTTGTTTGAGGGTCGGCCGCTAACGGTGTTCACCGACCATAAACCACTGATTTACGCTTTTAGTAAATTAGGTAGTGACAAAGAAACTCCAAGACGAACCCGGCAATTGTTGTTTATAAGCGAATTCACCACTGATATACAACACGTGTCGGGTAGTCAAAATGTGGTTGCCGATGCATTGTCCCGAGTAGAGACAATATCAACACCCACGACTATTGATTTCAGCGAAGTGGCTCGAGCTCAGGCCACAGACGCTGAGTTAGCACAGGCGTTGCGGGATAACAATAGCGCGTCGCGTCTCAGGAGTGTTCAATTACCTAGTGCCAATGGCGAGATTTATTGTGACGTGTCAACAGGCAGAAATAGACCTTATTTACCATTAGGTTTTCGGAGAATAGCATTCGATACTATGCATGATTTAAGTCATCCGGGTATCCGTGCTACACGTATGATGGTAAGAAAAAGTTTCTATTGGCCTTATATGAATCGCGATGTAGGGCTGTGGGCTAAAACGTGTATACAATGTCAACGTGCGAAGGTTCAAAGACACAATCATTCGGAATTGGGTCGCTTTCCATGTATAGGCAGATTCGAACATTTACACGTGGACATTGTAGGGCCCTTACCTACGTCAGCGGATGGTCATAGGTATTTAGTCACATTTATAGATCGGGTCACGGGCTGGCCAGAGGCTTTTCCGGTACGTGACATATCAGCCGAAACGATAGCCAAGGTGATTTACGAAGGCTGGATTTCGCGTCATGGTTGTCCTACTAAACTCACCAGCGATCAGGGCAGGCAGTTCGAGAGTGGTATTGTTTCAGAGTTAATGAAGTACCTGGGCATAACCAAGTTGCGAACGACGGCATATCATCCCCAGAGTGACGGAATCCTGGAACGATGGCACCGCAGCCTCAAGGCAGCCCTTAAGGCGAGGCTTACTTCGCCGGCGTGGGTTCAGGAACTGCCGACCGTCATGCTGGGCTTACGTGCGGTTCCACGTAGTGATACCGGAGTAAGCGCAGCAGAGTTGACGTTCGGCAGATCGTTGCGTATGCCGGGAGATTTCTATGACGCGAAAACTAGCCTGAGTTTCGACGCGGTTAATTACGTCACAGAATTAAGGAATGCCATAAGCAACATAAGGCCCAAGCCATTAGCGCAGCGCG
Source organism: Epinotia demarniana (assembly GCA_945867215.1). Lineage (NCBI taxonomy): Eukaryota > Metazoa > Arthropoda > Insecta > Lepidoptera > Tortricidae > Epinotia > Epinotia demarniana. Next base: position 7,548,732 of record OX244286.1, read on the forward strand.
ATTCTCGAACGATATTTGTGCATCCGGACCTTAAAACATGTAATAAAGTATTTGTGCGAGTCGACGCGGTTAGGAAACCCTTGCAACCCCCCTACCAAGGCCCGTTCGAGGTCATTAAGAGAGGGGACAAGCAGTTCAAGATACAGTTACCCGAGAGACAATCACTGATTTCTATCGATCGATTAAAACCGGCATATTCACTAAACGAGGAAATGTCTCGTTTAGTCGAACCGAATAAGAGTTATTGTGCTAAGGAATCTAATAACAACAAGGTTACTGCTGAGCCACCCTGTACTAGTGATAAGCGCAATGCGCCCACAGCGGTTGTTACCGACCCGGCGCATATTACTTGGACCACACGTAAAGGCCGTACGGTTAGGAAGCCAATGCGGTATCAGCAGTAACAATGTTTTTATTCAGACATGAGCATTAATAACATTAGTTGATTATTTAAGTATTTTTTTTTTCATGTTGAAATTAGGTGACCACCTTGCACTTATACTGTAGGTATGGCGTGCAAATTGTTATGTTTAATTTTTATTGCTTAGCTTGCCCTGAAACGGGGATTATAAAGTTAGTTTGTGAGCTTGTTTTTGGCCATTCGACTGCTCGCTACGACAAGTTTTCATCATGGGTTTTGGACAGAGCAAAAATAAGCAAGACGAGATTGAGGCCAGTATCGGCGCGAGGCATACGGAGTTTGAAAGTCGAATTGCCAACTACGGCGTTCTAATTATAGCACTAGTAGTGCTCATTTCCATCGTAATATTGTATACTTTGTGGAGATCCTGTAATAGGAGGTTGAAGGGATGGATTAAGAATCAGGCGGCAACACAGCCAAGCACCGTGGCGCGTGGGCTCGCTGCGCAGCCAGTGCACGCGGCCGCGACCGGTTACGTATAGTGAAACAAGTGTGTTTGTGTTAAGATTTTTTATTTTTTATAAGTGCATTAAAAAAATAGTTTTTGTAAGGGGGGAGCTACTGTAGCGACACATTTATGCATAGCTAACATATAGGTTACCTATATATGTTAGTTAGGCAGGCGGGCTCGCCAGTAGTCCCTTACCCATAGGCGAATGTAGACGCCATGGTAAATAAATAATATATAGTGACATTTCGGTGTTTCCCTTGACATCCATAAGTAGACTCCTATACTGGTAATGCTATTTGCGATCTTTTTTCTGATTATTTTCAGTCCACTTTCTTGTGTGCCGACCCTTGCAGTACCGCTTGTAGTGCGGACACTCTGAACTGCCAACCACATGCTACTGAAACCAACCTAGTGTCTGATATATGTACAATTGAAATCGACCAGCACGTTGTATGTAGCATGCTGCTCAAACTCGACCCTGCGAAATCTGCGGGCCCAGACCACTTGCCGGCTGTATTTTTAACTGGCTGTGCTAAAACCTTAGCAATGCCGATATCGTTATTATTCAAGAAATCGTTGCGCGAGTGTAAAGTGCCCAGCCTGTGGAAATCAGCTTTTATCACACCTGTTCACAAGAAAGGGTCGAAAATTGAGGCAACTAATTATAGACCGATTTCCAAATTATGTATCATTTCAAAAGTGTTTGAAAAAAATTATTCACACTCAGGTTTATGCAGCTGTTCGCCATTCCCTTGATGAATCTCAACACGGTTTTCTGCCAGCTAGATCAACCGTCTCCAACTTGGTTATTTTCAATGACTTTTTAACATCATCTATGGATAGCGGTCGGCAAGTTGACGTCATTTACACTGATTACAGCAAGGCATTTGATCGCATAAACCACAAGCGTCTTTTATACAAACTGGAGTGCATCGGCATTAGAGGAGATTTGCTCAGGTGGTTTTCGTCCTATATTGACAATCGTACTCAGGCTGTTGTCGTGAGTAATTACATCTCTAGCTGGGTTAGGGTCCCTAGCGGCGTGCCGCAAGGTTCTTTGCTTGGCCCGTTGCTTTTTGTTATTTACGTGAATGATATTACTAGTTGTTTTTCCACTTCAAGGCTGCTTTGCTTCGCAGATGACATGAAGATTTTTGCTTCTGTGTCGTCGCAGCGTGAAGCAGATGCACTCCAAAGTGACTTATCCAGACTGGATGATTACTGCTCACTCAATCACCTGGACCTTAATCCCTCTAAATGCTCGGTAGTTACTTTTACTCGTAAGATTAATACACTCTCGTTCGACTATCAACTCAAGGGTCAATCCTTGCAACGCGAGATTGCTGTACGGGACCTGGGCATCTTACATGATCCTAAACTTGTTTTTAATAACCATATTGATAATGTCATATCTAGAGCATCTAAATCACTAGGTTTTTTGTTTCGTTGTTCAAGGGATTTTAAACGGGCTAAAACTTTTAAGATTCTATATTGTACCCTTGTTAGGAGTACCTTGGAATATGCATCTCAGGTCTGGAATCCTCGTTACAAATGCTATGTTACGAGATTGGAAAATATCCAGAAGAAGTTTTTAAAGTTTCTTTGCTTCAAATTAGGTATTCGCTACGACTCAAATAAGTATTTGGACCTGTGCAGGAGATTCCATCTTCACCCACTTGAGACCCGTCGAAATATAGCCGACATTACATACCTACTTAAAGTTGCATCGAACTTAATCGACAGCCCCACCTTACTTGGTAAATTGAACATCCGTATACCCAGTAGAGCTCCGTGCCATTATCATCCACTAACTATAGGCAAAATAGTTTTATGATCAGAGCGAGCAACGGCTTGAATGAGGTGTTTCAGAGGTTTGACGACCTGGACCTATTCAGTGCAAGTGTTCCTTTAGTAAGACGACGCTTATCTCGTCAATTTTTCGGTAGAGGTAGGGAAATGGTTTAAGTAGGTAACTCTTCTTTTTAGTCTATTTAGAAATAAGTACTTAAATTATGTAGCCGTGTCAAGACGCAAAAGCGCTGTGTTTTCGTTTGGTTTTTGCTCACTTATTTTTTACATATTCATCACGCTATCGGTGAGGATCTGTTATTAGCTCACTGTCACTACTGTTTTTAGCTACTGTGTGATATTTAAGCTGATGATCTTCCTATATAAATAAATAAAATAAATAAAAAATATATATTTAATGGATTTAAGACGTTTACGGACGCCTAATCCATGCTGTTAATTTACGCCGTAAACGGCCTTGCAATAAATTATACCTGGCGGTAAGCCCTCTGTTTGGAATTTGAGGGAGCAACGGAATTGTAATGTGAGTCGTGCGCTCACCCGGCGTCCAGCGGCGATCATCCGCGGTGACGAGGTCCACTCCCGCGAACAAGTTCGCAGCGAACTCTTCGATGTTCCCGCTCTCCGGCAGACGACCCGACAGCCCCGTCACAACAACGTCCGCGTCGATTCCGCTCACCATGTTTTACAGTCTGTCTGTAAGTAATACAAAAACCGGCTAAGTTGAAGTGGCTATGCTGGTAATTTCTATGCCGCATGTCGTGTGAACTGTGGGCCAAGATCGCCCCAGAATGGCTGAAACCGGAGACGCGGCAGACCTCGCCGGCGATGACGATTGGCCAGAGGCTACCTGGGATCGGGATGCTTGGAAAAGGAGGGCGAACGCCTTTGCCCAGCAGTGGCACACCACACAGGCTCCTAAATAATCTATATAAGTATATAAAAGAAGACTTCCTGACTGATTCATCAACGCACGGCCGAAACTACTGGGACTAGACACTTGAAATTTACACCAGAACTTTCTTTTTTAACGTAGGCAAGGGATAAGACGGGATTTTAGGAAATTCCATCCCTAATGAGAATAAATAGGGGTGCAAAGTTTGTATGAGGGAAATATTATTTTTTGAACTAGATACTTGAAACTTTGTAGGAAGATTACTTATTAAGATTCAAAAAAAGGTCTTTTAGCGTTTTAGATAACTCTACCCCTAAGGGGGTTAAATATGGGTGCAATGTCGTCAATATGGATCTCCTAAGATATCCGAAATAAATAATAATTAATTTATAAATAAATTACAATAACTTACATAGGTACCTATTCGTCGATTTCTCTCTCTCTGTACCTACTCTTGTCAGGCTTTAGAATCTTAGTGGACCCACCAGGATTCTCTATTGAACGGAAAAGGAGGTAAGTATTTTCCGTTATTTCTAGTCTAGTTTATACAGCACTACAACTTCTGTGAATTTCAGATTCTGAATCTCCCCAATGCCTCCGTGTTCCGCTACTTATACCCTATTACTAACGCATGTGCTGAGCGAGCGAAGCGCCGGGCGCGCTTGGGGTTAATGCACACTTATAGCCACCGCACCGGATCGCTTTTGAGTTATGAGTTACCTACGCAAAAGACCCCCACCCGCCGCCCCTCTTGTTCCTCGTAGATAACCAAGTTTGATAAATGATAATGTTAAGTAACTGGTAATGTAGGAAACAAATTTTGATACATCACTTTTTACTAGAAGGTAATTTTTATTAGGTTCCTAATTTAGTAAAACCGGCCAAGTGCGTGTCGGGCCACGCGCAGTGTAGGTTCCGTCGTTGGCTGTCTGTCTCTGTTACATCGACACGTACGCGCCAAGTAAATGGTGCGGTTGAAAGTTGGCTTTTCCATGTTTAAGTTGGTAGTTACATACATTGTATAAGTTGGTCGAATGGTCGGTGTTATAGACCAATGCCGAATTACAGCCTTCTAGTAGGTAGTAACTGTAGAGCTAAGTCGCAGACGGACAGACGGTCAGACGGACATGGCGAATCTATAAGGGTTCCGTGTTGATTACGGAACCCTAAAAATGGTAGTTAAATACATATTTGGATATTAGACATACAAACTCACATCATTGCCTCTAAATAATATTATTATAGAATTTATAGACCAAATGCCACTGATTTAAATACAATTTTGTTTACAAATGTCATTGAATATAACTACAGTTTCATCTTCCTCCAAATATTCCACTTCAGTAACAACACTTTAAATTCATCAAATAGAACGCAAGTACCAAGTTGGCTTTATATAAACATAACCTTTAAAATGCACTATGTACACAAGACGAAAATTATTATCTGAATGTAGCGTTTGGAATAAATAAAATTAATATAATCTGTCATAGACCAACTCTGTTACCTAGCTATCATTGTTGACATGTTTTGCTTGTCACATAGAAAATACATTGTGATGAATAAATAATGCTCTCGCATTCCATTAATTATGTAACATAATCATTCATAGTTTAACACTTATTAGTAATTACTTAAATAAATAAAAGCCAGTCACTCCTGCAGTTCTTTTATAAACATTGTCCAATTGCGACAAATTTATTCCGGCTTGATATTCCGGAAGACATCGCTTGTATATGTCGCAGTACGATAGATAAAGCCGTTATATAGTTATAACCCTAGGGATAAAATCATATGTCGTAACACAGTCATAAAAAAGGGAATATAACTATAATACGTCTTTAGTTTAGTGATATAGTGATATTACTGGATCAAATTTAGTGATATAGTTATATTACTGGATTAAGTTTAGTGAAATAATTGTAGGTAGGAGTGCGGCGGTGTGGCGGTTTATAATCTTATTCTTCACACACACGTTAATTATTTTAACCTAACTTAAACCTAACCTAAACGTCAGCGTGTCGACGTCACCCCGCTTCGCGGGGTGCCTATTTCCGCTCTAAGGGACACAAGCGAACCCTAACCTAACCTACAATGGTATTTCTAGTAAGATAACTATCTTACTAGGAATATGATTATAATACGTACTATACTGCATATAACTATATCCCTAGAGATATAACTATTACCTCCGCTGCACCGCCGCACTCCTACCTACCATTATTATTTCACTAAACTTAATCCAGTAATATAATTATATCACTAAACTTGATCCAGTAATATAACTATATCACTAAACTAAAGATAGTTATAGTCCCAGTAAGATAGTAATGAATCGCTTTCGTATGACTATGTTACGACATATAATTATATCCGTAGGGTTATAACTATACAACGGCTTTATCTACCGTACTGCGACATGTACATTGTAATATAAATTACTTACCGAGCGGAGCTTCGTACTGTCTTGCTCATGTAATCGAATTACAAAATTTAAGAGGTAAGGTAAACTAACAACACAGGTGACAATACATCTACTAGCATTTGACAAGTTACCAGGTTCGAAATAAATTCTTCCGTTTCTAGACTTTTTTGCCAAGCTGGACATCACCAATAAGTCGGGGCCCATTTAAGTCTAGACAACGGTGACCTGACCACCCACTGTGAGCTTGATGAGCCGATGCTGTTACGGAGTTAATAAGTGTCGGGCGCCGGGGCGATAAGTGTGCACGCGGCACGGCGGGCCTGTCAAGTTTGACTGCAGTGTGCCAATATTATTGGCAATCTTAATATAACTACCGGCTCAAAGTAACCAACAAATGGTAATTGTTCAGGAAAGCCAAAAAAGTCTTTCGAGCCGAGATATATTTTTAGGTACTTTTATGTTTCTTTACACAATAATACGCATATTAGTGAAACATCAAATACAAGGCAGTACAAAGAATTTGGGACGAACCTCTTTGTCGCCAGGCTTCAGAGTGGCTTTTTAAACTCCGCCTCTACGAGGTGTGATAAAGTCCGTTTATTGGCATTATCGCAACCCGAATCCGGATTTTGGCTGCACGCTCCCTTCTGTTCACTGTGCAACTCTCCTAGACAACAATTCTTTTAGGTTGGCTGTCGGTCTCCGTCTCGGCGCGCGGATATCGTAGCATCCCACCGCTGCCCCTGCAGAGTTGATGTGGACCGTTTGGGCTACCACGGCCTCTCATGCCTAAAGAGTGCCGGCCGCTTATCCCGCCACGCCTGTCATAATGACGTAATCCGTCGGGCTCTTGTCAGCGTTAACGTGCCAGCCGTCGGAACCCGGCCTTGCCCGTATTGATGGCAGGAGACCGGATGGATTGACACTCATTCCGTGGCGGATGGGACGGCCCCTTATCTGGGACGCCACCTGCGTGGACACCCTGGCCCCGTCCCATTTAGCCGCAACTTCTTTGAGAGCGGGCGGGGAGGCAACAGTGGCAGCAGCAGCGAAGCGCCGCAAATATGCGGGCCTGACAAACTGCTTCATATTTGCGGCCTTCGCTGTAGAGACTTTCGGACCGTGGAGTTTGGATGCCCGTGGTCTTTATAAAGAAATAAAAAAAATTGACGAAAATACGGCTGACCATAGAGCTGGCTACTTCCTCGGCCAACGGATTGGAATTGCAATCCAACGAGGAAATGTGGCAAGCCTTATGGGCACCCTTCCCAGGGGCAGCGACCTCGGAGAGTGCATATATACTAGTAGTTAAGGGTGATTACAATGATGTAATAGGTACAAAATATTACATCATTGGGTGATTGATTATAGAAAAATTGGGTAACTCAATGTCATCACGTTCTCGTAAACGGGTCTAACGATTTCAATGAAAATTGGACAAATATGGGGTATACTGGGTCTCATGTGTGTGAAAATGCGTTTTCACGGTAAGTAACTATTTTCTGTATTTTCACCAGAGCCGAGCTCGGCCGCCCAACGACTTATCACAAAGTACCTGCAGAGTCTTTACACATAATGCGAGTTTCTAACGAATGAGTTTTCTATCTTGCAGAATTAAATTAATGAATAGAAAATGTAAAACCAAGTTAGGTAAGTAACAATCTAATACATATAATACTTAGAACATGTGTCTTGTAAATATAATGTCGTGGTGCAATGAATAATACAGGGTGGAATTTCACAACGTGTACATAATAAAAGGAAAAAAAATCAGCCAATTTTATCGGTGAAACGGTGTAAAATTTTTTTTCTGGTCATTCGTTTTTTTTTTACAGAATTTTTAACATTTTAAGGTGCTTATATCCACCACAAAGGCGAACTTTGCAAGCACGAGAAACTAGTGAAAAGTAGGTACCTACAGGGTATATAAGTATTTCAAGGTCGAATTTTTTTTTATGCTCGATAGTTACAAGCCCAATATCAACACACAGTTGCGAGGAAATAAACAAATTAAGTATAAGCAAAATATTCGTCGTATAATATTAAATCAATTGTATTCATCTAAAGAAATACAATTTGAAAATGTCTGTCACTCATTTTGATATGAGGCGTGACGGCATTGCAGTATTCAGCAGCAGCCACAACATTGAAAATCACTGCTAGGTACGATAGAAGGGGAGACCACGATGTTCAATGTGGATATTGTGGATTAACTCAAGCGTCATGGGGACCTACAGGATTTTGAAGATTAAGTAGATGGTAAAAAGAAAAACCTCTAAGGGGGTTAAATAGAGGTGCAAAGTTTGTATGAGGGAACCTTTTCCTTTTGAGCTACAAATTCGAAACTTTGTATCATCATCATCATCAGCCTATATACGTCCCACTGCTGTGCACAGGCCTCCTCTCATGAAACTTTGTATACCTACAGATTACTTATTTGAATACAAAAAAGAGCTTTAAGGGAAAAATCCACCCTAGATAGACCCACCTAGATGGTAGAAAGAAAAGAAGATTAGGTATATCATAGACGATCGTCCAGGATAAAAAAAACACGGCCAAGAGCGTGTCGGGTCACGCAGTATTAAATTCATTATATAAACGTAAAAGTCCTGACTGACTGACTCAGGTTCAACGCCGCCCAAACCGTTGAACCTAGAAAGCAGTTTTTTTCACAATACGTAAAGTACCTACCCACTAAGAAGGGATTTTTGGAAATTCCGCCCACAGGGAATATAACCACTACGTTTAAGAGACGGAACTTCATAGTACTAAACGTCAGGACTTTTACGTTTATATAATGAATTTCAAACGAAATTTATAAAGACAGACAGACAACTACGGAACTTTACACTGTGCGTGGCCCGACACGCTCTTGGCCGTGTTTTTTTTAATCGTGGACGATCGTCTATGAAATAATCTTCTTTTCTTTCTACCATCTAGGTACTTAATCTTTAATATCCCATGACGCTTGAGTTAATCCACATTGTCGTGGTCTCCTCTTCTATTACCTAGGTAAGCAGTGATTTTCAATTGAGGCATGCGGAAAGGTTTTTTGACATTAGAATTACATACATGTATGTTGCTACTAGCTTCTGCCCGCGACTTCGTAAGCGCATAAATTAGAAAGAAAATAAGTTACTTTAAAAACAAAGTTTTAACCGACTTCAATTTAGTACTACGCCAAGCCACGAGAACATTTCCAATTTTTTTTTACAATTTACCACATAAACTGATTTCCGATAGCAAATGCGTTAGGTATAGGTACATCACAAACAATAATATAATAATTTATTGACGAATGAAACGAAAAAACTCATTTAGTTTTCATGACAAAGTATTTACAGTTTCTTAACTCAAGGCTTAATTTTTTTGTTGTTAATACGCCGCCCACAAGTACATTGGAACATATGGAAGTATAGGTAATTTCAGTAGATGTATCTTTTTTTTATATAACAGGATTTGTTTGTGAAGCCGAGCACTTCGCTCCGTACTGACAGAGGGTCAATGTTATTCCGATAATTGATCAAGCATATAAAGAAAATATATGCTTATATAAATATAGTCCTAGGTCGTATCCGACGACGGCGATCCTTACATTGCAGATTACTCTGACACACTGTTTCTGTGCTTTGAGAACTCTATTCGCGTGATGAGGAGCTTCCTGAAGAGCAACCCCTCAAATTGATTAACGGTTGACGTACCTACTTCATTCATTTATTTAAATCAGGCACCAATTGATGGTAAGGCTCATATTTACATTTACCTTGCAGACTAACATATCAATGTACTAATCTTATTAAACGCATTAAATATAGAGGCCTCGGCAGAGAGTACAACTTTGTACCTTTTGGCGTCGAGACCCTCGGTCCATGGGGTCCCAGTGCGCAAAAGCTATTTGCGGAAATCGCGAAACGTCTGGTTGACGTAACTGGTGACCGAAGAGCTGGCGGCTTTCTCGCGCAACGCATCAAATGCCGCCAGCATCCTCGGTACAATGCCTCGAGGGCCTTTTTTTAGATTTAACTTAGCTTTAATTTAATTTAGTTAATGTTATAGTTATCATCTTGTATATACCTACTTTAGAAAATAACTTATTTAAAACATAACAAAAGTAGTAAAAGTACACTATATCTAACTGCGATGTGTCAACTTCGTGGTGTCAGGGTATATAATCGACCGCGAAAACATCAGAACTCTCTTCCAACAATACCTAAGTATTCGCAAAAATTCTTCCTTAGCAAACGTTGATAGATTGTTAGTTGGATCCCACACTATATAAAGGAATATAAAATTCACGTTATGGCGAGATTCCAACAATGGGTATGCCAATCTCAGCGTATTCAAGGCATGCAGCCTAGCGCTGGTTTTCAGGTTGGTCCCTATGACAGTCGATTGCAACCCCTCGAGCGTATGTACACTTATTCCATTGACATACATTATGTCATTTTATTTATTTATTATTTATTATTTAATTAGTTTTCACGACCTTACAGCGAACCAATACGCCGAGAAACCAGAATACTTAACTATGTACAGTAAAAACAACTTACAACTAACAAATGGTATCATCTTTAGGATAACATTGCACACACAAATATATATTATGCGTACACGGAGGATTGCCTATCATCCATCGCCTCACAAAATCTCAAACATTCCTGGCACACTGTTACCCATCGCCACGCAAACAGGTCACATTCAGGCACCGATGCCAAGAGCGTATTGAGCAGAGTCAGCGCGCGCGGCAGCGGCGCGCTACGGCGCGCTACCGTGTGCACATCCGGTACCGCCAGCAGAAGGCGCGCGCGTGCACACAACTGGACGCGGGGGACTTCCGGGACGCTGACCCGTAGTACGCTACCTACCAATTGGATAACGTCCGACTCCCCGCGGAGAGAACGACAGACTGTCATAAGAAGGTTGTTATTTCGCCTCTTTTTATTTTACCAATAAATGATTGTAATATGCACAAGAATATGTCTTACCTATAGCTAGCACGCGATTTATTTTTTACATTTGTATGGAGCATGTCGCCCCAGTCGGCCAACGCTTCATAATAAATAATAAAATAAAATAAAAATAAAAAATTTAAATAAAAAAGCCTTATATTTCTTACAAAATTACACTTATAAGTTTTGTTTTTTAAGTAATGCTAGTGATAATAAAACAAAAAAATACTATAACTTTGCCAAGCTAGTAAGAACCCCTCGCTAACCGAAGGTGAAGGCCTCCTCTAGTGACTTCCAAGTGTCCCTGTTGTTCGCTTTATGCATCCATTGTTCTCCAGCTATTCGTACAATGTCATCTGACCAGCGCGCATTAGGCCTACCTCTGTTTCTAGTGCCTGGCGGTCCTTTCCATGTTGTCAGTCTATGTGTCCAACGGGAGTCCGTCATTCTAGTAATGTGTCCCGCCCAGCGCCACTTTAGTTTTTTACAGTGACATAAAGCGTCGGTAACATTTGTTTTGTTTCTAATTATTTTATGCGATATTTTTTGAATTCTTTTTAATTTTAATATACTCCTTTCCATACCCCTTTGACAGGATCTAATTTTGTTCTTACTTTTATGTGTAAAGTTCCATGTTTGACTAGCGTAGGTTAGAGGTGGTAAGATACAAGTGTCCATGATTTTATTTTTAATTGCTATATGCATGCTACTTTTCATAATTTCTTTCAATCCCCAATATTTTCTCCATGCAATTGCTACTCTTCTGTCGATTTCTTCTTAATTTCGCTGTTTTTTGAAAGATATTTGTTTACCTAAGTAAATGTAAGTGTCGGTATATTTTAGCTCTTTCTTTTCTATGTATATCGTTTTTTGTGTACTGTTTGTCATGATATTAGTCTTGCTGTGGTTTATTTCCAGGCCGACTTGTCTACTTGCCACGTGCAGGTCGTTTATCATTAATTGCAATTCTGTGCTATTTTCCGAAAATAAAACAATGTCGTCTGCAAATCTCAGATGACTAATATACTAATTGTTTATATTTAAGCCAGCTTTCTGCCAGTTAATTTTTCCGATTACTGTGTTACGGTCTAATTTTATGAGGCGTTTGTTGTGGGTTTTAAGACTCATAGCGCCATCTATTACAGCATATCTGCGACTCACGGGCGTTCAAGGGAAGGCGACACCTACTGATGTTCGGCGGAACTGCGAGCGCACCGAGGTTGCAAATAAAATCGATAACAGTTCAGACCGACCGATGTCATTGTTTTATTAATATCTTTACAGATAATTTAGAAATCGTAAAATAGATTTTTAGAAGCATTGAAGCTAGTTGTTGATAAATCTTTAGTCTTCATGCATTCAGTGCAACTGATGCAAGTCGATCTTTATGGTACGGGAGGACGGAGCTAGATTGTCTGTGGTAAAGTTTTCCGGCTGTCAAAAATCGCAGAGGTACCTTTTTTTGCAAGATGTCGTGAACGTGGGAGGTCACGCCTTTGGAATCGCTGCGGCTGAAAAAGCCATGTTTGTTTAACTTAGAGTCAATTTTAACAATGCAGTTTTAATCTCAACGCATCTCGCGACCTAATGCTGCGATGACACAATGGACATTTTGACATAACTTTAAATGACTTAAGGAGATAAATCTGGTCGGCGGAAAACCACCTAGGTTTAGCTTTTACTCATTGCCAGCGACTGCGTGCTGACCGCTCCGTGGGGACTGCTTCGCGGAGGTTGCTTCACGCATAGGCAATTTTGGAGTCGGGCGCCGGAAGCTGTACCCGGGTCACATGTGGCGACGGTTCTCCATCTGCGGAAGCCGTCACGAGCAGGATCTCTTCTGAGGTCCTGGGTGGAAGCAGTGGACTACGGCGGCGCTGTGACGCGTGTACAACGCGTTCCACGAGGTGATATTTTTCCATACTTCATGAACCACGTTTTGGTATAAAACCATGTGTTTGCAAATAGAGTCATAATTTTAGTATTAATACCGCAGCCTCATACAAACCAAGCACTACAACTATGCCTATTCTCTAATTAATTAAACTTAAATACCAAGACTTCGTCCTCGGTCAGACAATTTAAAATCTAAATCTCCTTAAGAGAAAACCACGCCTTAGCTCTAAGCCTTAGTTAAGATTTAGTGGTTTGTTCTACTTGTGTACATGTGTTTTAATGGCAATAAATCTACTTGTCAAATAATCTTTCTTTGTTCATATTTCTGACCATTGTAAAAATAGGTATCCTGTCTAATCTCTTTTGCATTTAGGAGAATAAATTATAAATGCATGGCGCCCTTCTAATATCAGCACACATCCATGGCCGTGTACCCAAAGCGCACCCACCTCTGTGAAATTATCTGCCTGTCTGACTAGCCCGGTGCAAGTAATCAAGTGTGGACGCCTCTCCGAGCGCGTCAAGTATCCTTCACACCAAGGTAAACGATAGCCGTCCTACAACATCTTCAGAAACGGTTTATCACAATACAACTGATTGTAACACTGCGATAAAGATTGTTGGAGATGGGTCTCCTTGTCGGACGCCCTTTCTTATAGGTATAGCAGGTCCCGTCAATTCCAATCTTATTCTGCTTTTGCAATTTTGGTACAGGTATTGTAGAACTTTCAAATACATAGCATCTACGTTTTGCGAATTAAGAGATTCCCATATTGAGTGGTGATAGAGCGTATCGAATGCTTTCTGGAAGTCGATAAAGGCTAGGTAGAGTGGCCTGTTGAACTCTTGATATTTTTCTATTAGAATTTCTAGGGAGTGTATATGATCGATCGTGCTAAAACCTCTCCTGAAACCTGCCTGTTCCACAGGTTGTTGTTTTTCTATAGTGCATCTGATTCGCTTTTCTAGAATTGATGAAAATAATTTATATATTGAAGACAGAAGGCTTATAGGTCGGTAATTAGTCATATTATTCGGATCACCCTTTTTATAAAGTAAAATTATGTCTGATTCCGTCCACTGTGTTGGTGTGGTTGCAGTGTTTAAAACCAAGTTAAAAAGTTGTGTTAGTGGGCCCACTAAATAAGGGCATCCTAATTTCAGGGCTTCGTTGGTTATCTGGTTGGGTGCCGGGCTTTTATCCAACTTTAATCTTGCAATTGCTTTCGTTATTTCAGTTTCGGTTATATCTTGAATTTATGAAGATAAGTAAGGTGGATTGAAGGCGGGTTCGTGTATATCCGACTTAGACTTATATAGATTGGAGTAGAAGTTAGTTGCGGTCTGAAGTATTTCATATCTATTGCAAGTTACTTTATTTGAACTTTTAATTCCTTCGATCCAATTTTTATGTGTTCTCAATTCTTTGTTAGCTTTTTTTAAACTTCCAGACTGTAGTATATGTTTCTCAATGGTCTTCAAACGGTGACTTTTGTAGTCAGAGCGGATGTATTTACTTACAAGTTTATAGAGAGCTTTCAACTCGTTTTTCATAGTACGTGTTTTCGGTTTAAGTTTCTGCAGGTCTTGACGTCGTAACATAAGTCTCCTAGTAGCAGGTGATATGGCAGAAAAGTCGCTTTTGAAATCTGTGGATTGATGAGCTTTTTTGAGACTGCGCTCTAAAGCTGTAGTGATAGTATCATGAAGTTGTTGAACTGTGCAGCCCTCCTGCTCAGCAGTATTCATAATTTCCAAATTTTCCTTAAGTGACTGCTTGTATGTTTGTATTTCTTTTTCGGTTTTCAAGGTACTGTTTGTGTTGTTACTGTAGGCTTTTCGACTCTTATTTGAAATTTGTAGTTTTATTATTACTCTAACTAATCGGTGGTCACTGGGATATTTGAAATTGATCACTTGTATGTCGTGTGCATTTTTTTCAGGTTACTTAGTATGTAGTCCAGCTAATTTTTCACCATACCATTTGGCGACCTCTAGGTCCATCGCTTGCTTGCTTTCTTTTTGAAAAAAAAGTGTTCAGAACTGCTAGGTTGTTTTCATGTGCGAATTCTATAAGTTTGTTGCCTCTACTGTTTCTGTTTCCATAGCCAAAAGGTTTTGGTTGGCCAATTTTGGCGTTAAAATCGCCCATGACTATAACATTTTCGGTTGACATCTTTAATGCTATGTTTACAGTACTGTAGAAAAGTTCAATATCATTGTCACTTGCTGATTCTGTTGGAGCATAACATTGTATCACACTTATTTCAGTCTTGTTGATATTTAGCTGAAGCAAAGCTACTCTTTCGGACAAGCCTTTAAAACATACAATGTATTTTTTGTAGCGTTTATTGACAATAAATCCTACCCCATATAAGCCAATGTAGCCAGTCCAATGTAGTATAGGATAAAGTCTTTGTGTTCTTCTATGGAGTTTCCCAGCCGTCTGACTTCCGATAAGCCTATTACATCATACTTGATATTTTTTAATGATTCACTTAGTTCCAGAAGCCGGGCATAAGTCAACAGAGTTCGAATATTATAAGTTGCCACATACATGTAGTCTGGTTTGAGGTTGTCGGTATCTGATTTCACTAGAGGGTTTTTGTCTACATCTCCCACGGGGACCGGCCGTGTTGGGAGAGGAGGTGGAGGGGTGTAACTTAGTTTTTTGAAGCTTCTGCTGCTGGTGATGCTATGTTCAGTTGTGGAGCTCGGAGGTAGGTTGTTATGTTTTGGCCAACGCTTCATACAAAGGCAAAAAAAAAAATATTTCCTTTTTTTTCACATTTGACTCTCGATTCTGAACAAACTGTTTTCAGGTTTTGCGTTATTTTACTAACATGTTGTACCTATACTTTACGTCAAGTTTACGTCTCATGTTTTGGGGAGTGAGGGGCTTCCGCGAAGTGAAAACGAACTTCGTTCGATTATCTCCCTCTCTGTTGCACTTGCTAGTTCGATCCTATTTTCGAACCATAGAATCCATTCGCTAGTTCGTAGTTCAATTCTAGAATGATGTGCCCATAACACAAGCCTTATTACTACTTAGGGCTAGTTCAATTTGTGTTCGATTGTCCCTTAATATTTATCCATTAATTAATTTTTAAATCCATGTGTTTGATAGACGCGCATTATGCGGACGTGCATTAACTGCTATCAGAGCGACCACATCGTAATTAATATTATTATGTACAACGAATTAATTTCATTTATTATCAGCAAAATGCCCGTTTCCTACCACCCTGTTTTGGTGCATATTGCGTACATTTGTGGTTATTACGGGAAAATAACATGCAAATCCACCAGTACCTGTACCTACGTATGACAAAGAGAGATAAATATCATTTGTTGTCTGTCATACTTTCATATTTTCTTTGCCCCAAACCATTTCACACGAGCGTTTGCGGCAAACAAACGCTTACCTGCTCAAATACCTATGTTGTTACTTGTTGTGCCTATCACGTGATGGCGCGCGAGCTCTCTCGTTTTTTCTCGCACTACCCGTCTCTCTCCTATTAGAACACTTAGAACAAGAGGTACCTATAGTGCGAAAAAAATCGAGAGTATGTTGCGGTCGTCTTGTAACAAACCAATCTATCGAACGTCTGGGCCCTATTTCTCGAAACTTATTAGACTAATAAGACTAGTCCATGGAGTAATATTTTTTACAAGTTTACTAGTCTGCGTTTCTCGAAGCTACAATAATAAAATATTAGTTATTAGTTGCCAACTAATAAATATTAGCTAATATTATTAGAGCCCATTGGGTTTTGGTTTCATGAATAAATATTTAAAAAAAAACACTTGTAAAAAAAGTTAATAAAGCTACTAGTCTAGGAAGGTTTGTAAAAAATATTAGTCGAAACTATTAGCGTCACATTTTACTAAACTTTCCGCCTTTAGCGGCAACGTGCAAACGTCAAAAGAAAACGAATAATAAAGAGGCGGGAACTCTTCCCGCTTTTTAGGGTTGCGTAGTCAACAAGGAACCCTTATAGTTTCACCATGTGCGTCTGGCAGTCCGTCCGTCTTTGGCTTAGCTCAGTAACCATTACTTCTAGACACCTAATTCGGCATGGGTATATCAACCAATCACTCCGACAAAACAGAAGAATAAAATCTTGTTTTTTTTGCGGTAGGTACTACTTCCCCTACACCTAAGGTGTGGGTGTATTTTTTTTCTCGTTAAACCCATAGTGTGAGTATCGTTGGGTAGCTTGTTCAAAACAATTATGGGTTTTTTAAATAATTTTTGAATTTAGTTATTCGCCTGCGATATATTGGGGTTTAGGTATGCTACTGAGAATGTGAAAAAATCGTGGCAGAAAAGTAATAGTAATAGTCGACCAACTTAAAATGTACTTAGAAAGACCAACTTTACTATACAAATTCGGCCGACGACGCAGCCATTTACTTGCCGCGCGCGTGTCGATGTAACTAAGAAAGACAGACAACTACGGAACCCTACACCGCGCGTGGCCCGACACGCATTTGGCGGATTTTTAATAGGTAAGAAGGCATGTAATAGGTGCATTCAGCCAAGCCAGACTAATATTTTTTATTAGTTTACCAGTATTAGCTACCACACCAATAATTATTTTTGAGAAACAGAAAATATTAGGACTTGTAAATTTTACACTAGTAACTAATAACTAATATACTAATAAACTAATAGTTTCGAGAAATAGGGCCCTGGTCATCGCGCACCACATTGTAACAAACTAATCTTTCCCCCACCCCGGGTCGCGGTGAAACCCCAACTAAAGCTACCCGACATGAAAACTCTACGAACTAAAGCCTACTGAAGAAGCTCCACACCGAAGCTCGGAAATACTGAATAAATTACTCCCGCAAAAAGCTGATCAAGTTATCATAAGCTCTAACACTAACCCCTATTTGTAGCTTGCCATCTATTTACTTACTTAATAAACCTACTTTTGTTGCGTGCTTTTATTACGAATACCTGAAGATTTGGCCAAATGTGATCATCTAGTGGTAGAACCCTGAAGTGTTGTGTACCGTAATAACCCACGTCCTTTTATGGAAGCCTGACAGGTTTTGGACTCTTCATTAATATAATTAAAGCTTGTCTATTTCGTACATTAAATTAATCTATCTGAACGCAACTGTATGCTACTGATCTCATATTTTTAGTTATGATGAAGTCCTAAGGTTTGGAAGATTAATTCGTCCGCTGTAGTTATCTTATTATTATTCGTCAACTATCAGTTAAATTATGATTTAACTAATAGTTTAAATTAATATTTATTTTTGGGTAGAAAATCCCCTACCACCTATTATCCGTCCGGTTGATCAAGGGAACAGTATTTACAATTGGATTATTTATTTAACCCTAAAATGAACTAGATATTCATCCTAGGTACTTGTATTTTGAACAAAGTTCTAAACGACGGTTTGTATGGCAATTCCTTTGCTCACACATACTGTTGCTCTCGATTGGATAGGGAATGGACAGCCTAATCAAGTTACCTACCTAGTTACCTAAGAGTTTAAGACTCTGAGAATGAAGCTACCAGCGTTTCCAACCTAGCGGTCTATCTAGAGAAGAAACACCGAAACAAACTCGACAGACATCTTTTAGTGTTAATAATTGTTGCTGCTGGAATCCCTGAGGATTGGATAATTTCAATTTTGCTTGGTGGATTGACTGCTGAGTACAGCCCACTTATAATGGCTGTAGATAACAGTGGCCAAGAGATCACTTTAGAGCAAATTAAAATGAAGTTGTTACAAGAAGGAAGTAGACAGAGCAAGATGAACACAGACTACGGCAAGCTTTTGTGACACGTAAAGGACATAACGATGCCAGATCTTCAAGCAAAACTAACGATCGCAAGCAGAAGTTCGTCTACAAGTGTTTCAAGTGCCACAAGCCAGGGCATAAGGCATGTGAATGTAAAGAGCGAGTCAAGACCGCAAATGTTTGCCTGAACACCAAAGAGGCAATCAACAAGGACAAATGGTATCTTGACAGCGGGTGCTCTAATTCCATGACTCATGACCGGAGCAAGTTGGTGTCCTATAGACCTGAAAAGGGCAGCATGAAAATCTCTGTTGCGAATGGCGAGAAGTTGTTGGTCAAAGGTCGAGGGAACGCTGAACCTCAAGTCGGCGAAAACGAAAAATTGCTTTTGAATAATGTTTTACATGTTCCCGACCTTTCGATGAACTTGATATCGGTTAGCGATTTGACTAAGAAAAATTGTTCGATTAATTTTGACAAAGGAGGTTGCACTATTCAAAATAAGAACCGAATTATTGCAAGCTGTCAAGAAGTTGACGGAATTTACGAGTTGACAGAAAAGAAAAACAACTTGTGAATACCGTAGTGTATTTGAAAAATAGAAGCCCAACAAAAGCTGTGAAAGGGGCAGTACCTGAAGAGCTTTGGGCAGGCAAGAAGGTAGATGTCAGCCATCTACGAATCTTCGGTTGTTTAGCATATCGACTTATACCAAAAGCAAAGCGTCGGAAATTGGATATGAAGACAGAACCAATGATATTCATCGGATACCCAGATAATCAAAAGGGTTACCGTTTGATGAATCCGAAGACGCATGAAGTTATCACTGCAAGAGATGTGATATTTTTAGAAAATGATTTTCTACGCAATGGGAAGGACGAGAAGCTGTCAGAGGTTATCATCAACCTTAACACAGACTGTGAACAAGAGGCTATCATCAATCTTAACACAGACTGTGAACAGTCCAGCGAACCACGACCTGAAACATTGGAGAGTCATGAAGTGTTCCGCGATGCTGTTGACGACATCGTAAGCAGTCCTGAACCTGATATACAACAGCCGGTACCGAATGAGGTGTTCACAGAAGATGTGATTATACCGGACCTGCAAGAAATCCTCAGAGAGAACGCAGAGAAGTTGACCGATACGGTTGTAACGTTATGTGTGCTACGGAAGGTATCTATGACGGCGATCCTGTGACTATTGGAGAAGCTTTGGCAAGACCCGACAGTGATTTATGGCAAAAAGCGATAGACGAAGAGCTTATGTCATTAAAGGAGAACCAGACTTGGACCTTAGTCGACCTTCCAGCTGATAAGAAACCTATCCAGTGCAAATGGGTATTCAAGATCAAGAAAGACAGCGACGGCAAGGTAACGAAGTATAAGGCTAGACTTGTAGCGAAAGGGTTTACACAGGTATGTGGTGTAGATTACACTGAAACTTATTCTCCAGTAGTTAGAAGCTCTACTTTACGATTGTTGTTCTCGTTGGCTGCTGAATACGATTGGTTTATTGACCAATGGGATGTCACGACTGCGTTTTTGTACGGAAGAATAAAAGAGGACATTTACATGCTTCAACCGAAAGGAGCAGTCGCCAAAGGTCAAGAAACCAAGGTATGCAAGCTGCAGCGATCTCTTTATGGTTTGAAAAAAGCCTCAAATGCTTGGTTCAAAGAATTAGATAAAGAAATGTTGAATTTAGGCTTTATACAATCAAAAATAGAACCTTGTTTGTACCAAAAACAGCTTAAAGATAATAAGAAGTTAATAGTAGTCATTTACGTTGATGACATTTTTGTATTCGGAAACTGTGAAATTGAAAAACAAAAATTAAAATTGAACTTGCTTGACAAGTTTAAGGTGAAGGATTTAGGTGCGGCTAGGCATGTTTTAGGTATGAGACTGAGACGAGAGAAAGGTGTTATTCATCTCGATCAGGAGCAGTTTATTCTGGACATTTTAAATGACTTTAACATGACAGACGCGAAGCCGGTTACTACCCCGTTGGAAGTGGGAATGAAATTGGAGAGGTCGACAAGTTCTCACTGTCAGCTGCCGTATCAAGTTTGGTAGGTTGTCTAAATTATTTAGCCTGTAACACGCGACCTGACATATCTCACGCGGTAAGTGTACTTTCCCAGTTTAATAACTGCTACGGTGAAATACACTTTAAGTGCGCGAAACGGGTGCTAAGGTATTTGAAAGGTACGTCAAATCTGTGTCTTACTTTTCGGAAATCAAGTGTTTTAGACTTACGCGGCTATGTGGACGCAGATTGGGGTGGAGCGCTTGATAGAAAATCATTCACTGGTTTAATTTTCAAATTGGGCCAAAATATTGTTTCCTGGGAGAGCAAAAAGCAAGCAACGGTTAGCTTGAGCTCTACAGAATTTGAATACGTAGGACTGAGTCAGGCTTCAAAGGAAGCACTTTACTTACGAAGCTTACTTAATAGTTTGACTGCTGTAGACGGTAAACCTGTCATAATTTTTTATGACAATCAGTCGTCACATAAAATAGCTGCTAATAAGATGATGCATAATAGAACAAAGCATCACATTGATATAAAGTATCATTTTATTCGTGAGTGTGTACTGGCAAATAAAGTTGAAATAAAGTACATGCCAACCGATAAAATGATAGCGGACATCTTAACTAAGAGTGTTAATGGTCCGAAATTAAAAGATTTTTTGAAAGATTTATCGCTATCAAATTATTCTTTTAAGAGGGTGGATTCGTGTTAGATATTTGATATGGTGTTATGTTTTTTTTTAAAGTGCTTTGTGTAGGAGAATAATTTTATTATTATGTTTTCGTTGTGCATATTCGATGTGTGTACAGGTTTGTACAATGCAACACAAAATTGCTGAGATTTTGTGTTGAACGTATAAGCGTAGAAGTTCGTACAATGAGACACAAAAGTGTTATGATTTATTTTATTTTATGTACTGAGTACAGAGGAGTACAAAAGTGTTCACACATGTACGTAATAGATTAAGAGGGCGTATTGGAGGTCGCATATGTGTCTACTGGCCATAAGTAATCATTATTACGACATGCCTGTCACGATTTAAATACACTTAGAAACCGTTTGTTTACGTTCTTTTGTATTGTCACTTGCTGAAAATAAACAGACCACGAAACATCTAGCGTATCACTGAACTCTGCTGTAGTGTTTATATATACACGTTATACTCAATTTCCATTAATATTAGCCCTCAGTTTGATCACAGCATTATTATGGGTGACTTTAACACCTGTCTCCTTAAAAATGACTATCGCTCCGCTAAGCTCCGTTCTCTTGCAACTTCTATAAATCTAAGCGTGTTGCCACTTGATGCTACGCATTTTCCTCATAACGGCCCTCCTTCTCTTTTAGATCTCATTCTTACTACTTCTCCAAATCTGGTATCCCTCCACGGGCAATTCAATGCTGCAGGTTTCTCCAATCATGATTTAATTTACGCCTCTTTTAACATTCGTCCCCCGAAGAAGAGACAGAAGATAATCATGCGTAGAAATCTCCGCGATGTAAATCTGGAAGCGCTCTGGGATGATGTTTCACACGCTGATTGGAGCAGTGGTAGGTCGTCATGACGATGTTAACATGAAAGTAGGGGCTTTCAATGCCATATTGCTTGCGATTTTTGATAAGCATGCTCCTTTGAAACCAACGCGAGTTAAACACTTTCCTGCACCGTGGCTCACGCCGGAGATCAAACAGTACATGGCCAAGTGCGATCGAGCTCGTATTAAGTTCCGGCTGGTTCCTTAGGACGAAAATCACCAGAGGTATATTTCCATACGTAACTGCTGCAACAAAGTTTGTAGGGAAGCAAAACGCCTCCATATCCACAAATCAATAGAGGAGTGTCCCCCTTCTAAGTTGTGGAAATTTTTAAAGTCTCTTGGGGTCGGCAAAACTCAGCAATGTTCTTCCAATACTCTTGACATTGACGCTATTAACAAACATTTCAGCACGTCGCCGGTTACTCTTGACCCATCCATTAAACAATTCACTCTTTCACTTCTTGCCAGTATTACACACCCCGACCTATCTCCCTTTGAATTTGGTTTGATTTCACCGCAGGAGACGCTTGCCCTTCTCAAATCTATTAAGACGAAGGCAATCGGTGACGATGGCCTCAGTGTGGATATGCTTATGCACGTGGCGGATTTTATTGTTCCTACCCTTTCAGATATTATAAATTTCTCCTTGTCCACTGGAACCTTTCCGGCATCGTGGAAGTATGCTCACGTAATTCCTCTCCCCAAAATCACTAATGCTGTATCTTTCACTCAATACCGCCCTATTTCTATTCTCCCAGTTTTGTCAAAGATCATTGAACATTATGTTAATCGTCGTCTCCTTTCTCATCTTAACAGAAATTCTTTGTTTAATCCTTTCCAATCCGGATTCCGCCCCGGGCATAGCACGCCGGTCACCGCTTTAGTTAACGTCACCGATGACATTCGTCTCAATATCGAGTCCAAAAAGCTCACTGTCCTTGTTCTTCTTGATTTTAGCAGTGCTTTTAATACGGTAGATTTTGATATTCTGCTAGGTATTCTCCGCTCTCTTAACATTTTTGAAACTCCCTTATCCTGGTTTCGCAGCTACCTCTTTGGCAGGCGCCTGCGCGTTACGTTCGATGACAAGATGTCCGAGTGGTGCGAACTCTCCGCTGGCGTTCCTCAGGGCGGGGTACTTTCTCCATTATTGTTCTCTGTTTTTATAAATAGTATCACCGAATCCCTAACTACATCATATCACCTTTACGCAGATGACCTACAGATTTATGCAGTGGCTACTGTGGATGATATCTCCTCATTAATTTCGGAAGTCAATCGAAACCTAGAACCTATACGCTGCTGGGCGTGTAAGTATGATTTACAAATTAATGCGAAGAAATCGCAAGCGATTGTTATTGGTAGTCCTTACTATGTAGATAAGCTCTCAGAGGTTGTGGTGCCTGACATTATTTTTGATGGAATTTCTATTCCTCTTTCCTCTACTGTCAGGAATTTGGGTATCACCATGGACCAGACGCTTTCTTGGTCACCCTATATAGCTGAGGTGAGTCAGAGGATCTTTAGATCACTTCACTCCCTGAGACGTCTCCAGAATTTCTTTCCTCTTCGTACCGAGTTGACCCTTACTCAATCTCTTTTGCTTCCTCTTCTGGACTATGGCGATATTGCGTTTCTGGACCTCAACGAGGAGCTACTTGATAAGCTGGAGCGTCTACAAAATGTATTTATCAGATATGTATTTGGTCTACGCAAGTATGATCATATCTCTGAATTCCGCTCTAAGCTTCGATGGTTACCGAATCACCGGCGCAGGGATGTGCATATCCTGTCATTACTTTTCAATACACTGTTCAGCCCTACTTCCCCTCCTTACCTTTCTGAGCGGTTTAGTTATATGGCAGACGGCAGTGGCCACCGCTTGCGGTCGAGTACTAACCTTACTCTTGCTGTACCGTCTAGAAAGACGCGAACATACTCCAGATCTTTTACTGCGCGCGCTGTTAAATTGTGGAATGTGTTGCCTTTGTCGCTGAGACAGTCGCAGTCTGTTGCGTCACTTAAGATGAATTTGAAGAAATTGTGGCTTTCCAATGACTTGTGAATTGGTTGAATATAGTATTTATTTATTTATTGTATATTTGCGATATATATGTTACATATGTTAGTGTGTATTATATTTTATATTGTATATTTATATATGTATTGGCATGTTTTTATTTGTCTAGAATTAATACTGATTAGGATTTGCTTTCATTTTCTCTGTTTTTGTACACGGTATAAGTTTGCCTATCTCGTTCTACCTACCTTCCTCTCAATTGCTCAAAGGTTAGCTGGAAGAGATCCCTTATAGGGATAAGTTCGCCTTTGTACTTTGATCTATTGTGTGACATGTATATTCCTTAACCTGTTATTGTGTACAATAAAGTGCTTACATACATACATTACTTTTCCCATATATTGAATGATTATTATAATTCTAGTTTACATGGCACACTTATAAACCCCTGTAACCACTGTCATTACGTGGAAAAACCCATACATTATTCTTAAATGAAGTAAGGTTTTGATACTGACTAACTACACTATTAAATGCTAGCCTAATTATTGATTTCCTTTTATAAATTTTTAAATGAAAGGAAAAATTGAAAAATTTAATGCTCCGAGCCGGATTTCCTTTTGTTACTTATTAAATCAATTTCCCAACTTTTGGCGTGAAATAAAAACTCGTCATCCTCTCTCTCTTTCTTCATCAATGATGATGTAGTTGGTTGCTTTATTTATACAGAACAGAAACACACCGACGAGTATGCCTGTCCCGTTACAGCCGCCCCCATGAATGATTCGCAATGCATGACCTAGGTCATGCATGTAGAATCTTCATTCCTAGTCCTAGATTTTTCGGTGACGACCCTCCCTTGATTAAACTCGTGGTGTGTTTTTAACCAGTTCTAGTTGATTGTTTAGTGACTTGGCACAAAACTCAGCTCTTTGAACTTCAATAATGACTCATGAACATCTTTTACCCAATTCTCTCCCATTTGCACGAAATACCAGGTTGTGAAGCTGATAGAACCTATCGCTCCGAGTTTGCAGTATCAAACTGAATCTTTGGGTCTGGCTGGGCACCCTCCAATTCCGTCCACATTTTCCGGACATGAATGATACCACAAAAACTTCCCACGCAAATCAGAAAAAACCTTTATGTAAGAATTCAGATGTTCATTATTCACTAATTGAAATCCGAACCAAATCTCGTTACGTCATCACCTCTCAATCAAGTTTTCTTGGAGTGTGTCACATGTCGTATAAAATAAGCCAATTCCCATTATGACTTGTTTAATTAATGTAGGAAAGACCCATGAACATCTCTACCCAATTCTTTCCCATTTGCACGAAATATCAGGTTGTGAAGCTGATACGAGTAGAACCTATTGTTTCGAGTTTGCAGTATCAAACTGAATCTTTGGGTCTGGCTGGGTACCCTCCAATTCCGTCCACATTGCTCGGACATGAATGATCCAACAAAAACTTCCCACGCAAATCAGAAAAGAACCTTTGTGTAAGAATTTAGATGTTCTCTAGTCCCCAATTAAAAATTGAACCCGTCAATTAAAGTGTTATGCTTTATTATGATTTATAATAACCTCCTATTCAGCTCTATTGATTCGTTTGTAACTGCCCCACAATTTTGGCTTATTTTAACCGACATGAGGTGTGTATATCCTTGCGTAAAACAACGTGTGTAGTATAAGTCCCCAAACAAAACTCTATACTAAGAGTCGAATCGCTTCACGATTTTAACCTATTGATAAGAGTTTAGGGACTTATTGTTGATTTTTTTTTGTTCCCCAGCAAAACCCAACAAATCTAGGTTATTTGATTACACTCCAGCTATTGTCTAACTATAGCAATCCATGTTTACTTCTTTGTTATTAAAACTTCAAACATGCCTCCCCCCATATAACATCTTTCCATTCATCACCTTTCAATACCCCCCATTAATATGTTCAAAACATCAAATCGTCTCATACCTTCCTCATTCGCCTGTGCACTCGATCACTACAGATAGCCAAAGCTTAAGACGTGTAATCACTTGGTAAACATATTAAACTTTATTGAATCTTAATTTGCACAATATATATATTAATATCCCCATCAAAATGTTCATACTCGCCAGTGATCCATCTACTATAAATAAGAACAAAGATTAAATAATTAACTTCACCCTTTCACTTCATCCTCCGTAATAAGTATATCATGAATATTATACATGACTTTACTAAAACTCAGTTCCGCCATCCTTTATCCCCGTATTGATCTGAAATTTGAATTCTATGACAACTACTTAGTTGAACTTGCTATACCTACATGACTTTTTCCAAAAAGTCATATAAACCATCTTGAATATAGAATTTAACCCTAAATTTGAACTTAGCATCCGCAAATTAGTCGAAATTGACATACATGACGACATTTTCCAAAAAGTCATATACCACCTATCCAGAACTAGAACTATCTAGAACTTAGAATTTAACCCAAAATTCGAACTTTATTAGTATCCGCAATTTAGTCAAAATTGACATACATGATGACCTTTTCCAAAAATCTGATAAATTATATAGAATTTAAATTTAAATCCAAAATTTGAACTTAGCATCTGCAAATTAGTCAAAATTGACATACATGACGACTTTTCCCAAGAAGTCAGATAAATTATCTAGAATTTAAATAACAACCTAAAATTTGAACTTAGCATCCCCAAATTAGTCAAAATTGACATACATGACGAGTTTTTCTAAAAAGTCAGTTCCGCCACCTTGAATTTCAAAATTAACCCAAATATTGAATTTAGCAACCCCAAAATAGTCAAAATTGACATACATGACGACTTTTCCCAAAAAGCCATTTCCGCCACCTTGAATCCCAAAATTAACCCAAAATTTACCTTTAGCAACCGCAAATTATTCAAAATTGACATACATGATGACCTTTTCCAAAAAAATCAATTCCGCCACCATGAATTCCAAAATTAACCCAAAATTTGAATTTAGCAATCGCCAATTAGTCAAAATTGTTATACATAACCATTTTAATTTAGTTGCCTGCGCTGAAAAGACGTAACAAAAGGTGAATACCATTTTTCCCGCCAATTTTAAAATATTAATATTCCCACAACCATCACCACCACCAATCGTCTCCACAATCCATCAATCATCTAGCTATTCTGTAAGCCGTCCCATGCTGACTCCAACTTGCCTCACTCCCAAAAGCCAGTATAACCGGAACCCTAAGTCCTTACTATCAATACTCAACCAGAGGTCAAGCTATTGGTGATATTCTCATGCGTTAATTTCGATTGTACCTTATAGTAGTGTCTGTAGATGTCAATTACATCTAATTATACTCTATAGGTGCTAATTACTACCCAATCCTTTTTTATGATCAAACCGAGGAAGCATGTTGTTAAGTTCTACGTGATTTAAATATGTTAATCAATGAACATAAGAATAATTTTCGTTTGAACCACTGTGAACTCTTTTTGTGTAAGTACACGGTTCGATCGCAATCTGTCAATGCGGCGCCAAGCGACGTGGTCTCGCTCCGGAGGCTCACGGCCGACTGAACGCGGCCGCCGCGAGCGGTCGCACGTGTAGTGAGCCGGCCGCTCCATACTAATTCGTATGAAGAATTAGAGCGTAAAAATTGGGCATCTTTGTGATACTTTTACACGAAATAAGTACATATTTGTTAAGAAATGAAGATTGCAAGGATTTAACTATAGTTTTAACTTTATTATTTGATACAATTCATCTAATAATTCTTGATACTTACGACTCAGTTGTTACAATACGGGAGTGCGTTTTACACGTTTTTAGTGTTTTTCTGATTTTTTTTACACTTACCTAAAAGCATTATCTTAAATTCGAATGATTTAAGAGGAAGTAACATTCATTGGCTAGCTGTGTAATATTTTTCAAGGTTGTGGAACATCGTTTACTATATAATTCTCTTACATTCCCGACCCTCGATTGCCCCCTGCCGGCCCTTAATCGATTATCCTTAATAGTATAAGACCCACCTCAAGGTATTCCTAGTTGATGACGTCGTTTGTTAAAGTATAAAATATGTCTCACAATAAAGTCTACATCCGCACAACCCTGCCACCGATTTTACATGCTTATATTTTGCTCGTTTTTGGCTGTACGCCGTAATCTGTCGAAAACTTAATTTGTTTTAAATTATGTATGGAAAAATCGCGCAAGGAACACCTTTCCCACCTTATTTCATTACTGGATATGTGTTATAAAAACACAACCAAAATCAATATGCATATAGAAAATGTTAAGTTTCAGTGCCAGGAATCGAACCCAGGCCATGATTTAGAAAGCCGACGTTCTCCGTCTGCACCACCGTGCTGTTGTAAGTATCAGTTGAAATATTTAATTACATTTAAAATGTCGAATGAGAGGTCACTGAATGACAGGAATTGAATTGTTATTTAATTGTTATTTAGTTTTAATGACAATAAGGCCAGTGCCCCGCAAAATTTAACAACACAAAGACAAAATGATTAAATGTGCTATTACAGCTTTACTTCATATCAGCAGCCGAAAGACTTATAATTATTATTACACAATTCACAAATATATCCCAACTCGATTCACCACCCAACGCCAGTTTAACCTGATCCTTCATCTCTCTTATGATATTAATACGTAACCAGAGGTCAAGCTAGTTTTGACCATCCCGACACGGCGACTGCGAATGTACCTTGATAGAAATGAACCGTCCTAATATCAAGTATACCTATTGTCGAAAAGAAACGTATAAATATTGTCTAAATTATCTCAGAAAGAAAACATCATGAACTCCTATTATCTACATGAAATAAAATAAAAAAACTCTTCAAAACCTATGCATTGCTCCCGCCAATCTTCAGCTAAACACTTTATGATTGCAATCAAATAAGTACTAATTTGATAAAATCCTCAACTTCAATACGGGTGAACGCGAAACATACGACCGAGGACGGATGATGAGCGAGCGAAAACACGTGTATGAGTGAGCGAGAAAGAAATACGTACGCGCAAATATTGCAAAGATGACAACGATTAAAGTACCTACAGTTACTATTTATCCGCGATTATTCTAGTTATTATGAACACTATAATTAAATGTACGCGTTGCCGTAACTTACCGAAAACCAAAAATACACTCAATTATAAGTACGGATGAATATTATTAAACATACGATCTACGTAACCATGAGAAAATGTCACACAATCTTCAGTGTCCATACATACAATTTGTGTTGTTTCCTAGACTCCCAATTAATAACATTGTTACCCAATTTAATCACGAAACCAGTATAGGACTTTCTGTCCGACAAGTCATTCGCCCAATTAGCGTCAGCGTATGCTTTAAGGTTCAAATTATTACTTTTAGTGAAACACAAACCATAATTGATTGTGCCTGCCAAGTATCTTAAGAACACGCTTCGCCATGTGTCTGAGACGGTTCTCTAAATCATCTCCGAAAATTTTATGTACGAATATCACATCGCAACCAATTTTTTGCATAATGTCATTTCGCCGAATGATTAAGTGTCAACTTATCAAAGGTTTAGTTTTATTTCCCAACCTCACGGTTACCAACTGTATGCTTGGACTTTTTTTCATAAAGTCACTTTTCAAAACGCCACCTTTCGAGTAGCAGAATGGGTCAGTTTGACTTATATACATTTCGTGGTATAACACTTACCAGATGTTTTATTTAGTAACTATGTAACGTATTTACAAAGTGAGTAAGCGCAACCGCTCACGTGTTTTTTTGACAATGATGGTACCTGAATTATCGCATCATTGGAGATAAGTGTTTACATCATTACTTTTGGACTGTTGCTTGGTGGAATGTATGTATGTAAGTGTACATGTGTTATTTTTTTAAATAAACACCTGCCAATTATTTTAACCTCACCTAAACCTTACCTAACCGCCAGCGTGTCGACGTCACCCCGCTACGCGGGGTGCCTATTTCCGCTCTAAGGGACGCAAGCTAACCCTAACCTAACCTACAAATAACATCACTGTTACGGTTATATGTTATTTTTTACTGCGGGGGCTTCGCCCCCGCACCCCCCCTGTGGCTGGCTTCGTCTCCCCATCGTCACTTCTCTCCTTGTAATTTATATAAGAACACGTTGAATAAAAGTGACTATGTTATGCTGTCTTGTTCTTTGTAGTAAAAAGTTGGCTTATGTAAGAAAAGGGAACTGTTGCACAGACGAAACGTTCTTCGGTTAGTAGTTGTTTGTCCAACTGAAACATTTGCCAAATGATAGGTATGCCATTTTTTTTAATTCTTTATAATAATCGACTTAACAATAATTCTACCAAATGAATCTGTTGTCATACAAAAATTTGCCATAAGTTAGTTGTCAAGGTGAATCATCGGCGAAAAGTTGGTAGGCAAGTGAAATTCGGACATAACTAATTCGGAGAAAAGGCAGAACCCCGTCTGAGACATAAGGAATAGTTAATATTCAATAAAATAGTTTTTTTACCATTATAGCCTTTACTTAGTAATTGATTACAAAAGTACGTAAGGTATTAAACGCGCGTGTGCCGTGTGTGGATACAATGCAAAAAAAGGAATGATGGCGGCAAGCGTGGTTCTATTTATAAACTTCGGCGCTGCAGTGCGCATGCGCGGAATGCTGTCATCTAATTGGGCGTAGTGTGCGCGTCGGTGTTGCAAGCTGCAACATACTCTGGGCCGCTGAAAGGCTGTCTTTCAGGACTCCCTTCACTCCGTGGGCAGAGGGCAGATCCTATTGAGAGCCCTTTTAATGACACCTCTGGCAGTGTTTATGTCTGCAACTCGCGGGACGCCGTCCTTGCCGGGATACAATTTAGTGACTCGGCCCATTCGCCAGAGCAGCGGCGGCAAGCCTTCGTCCTTTATAAGCACGAGTTCGCCCAGCTGCAAGTCGCGCCTTCGCTCGCGCCATTTGCCACGTTGCTGCGGCTCGGAGACGTATTCGGTTCGTATTCAGCGCGTCCAGAAGTGTTGGCGCAGCTGCTCCAGCCTCTGGTAGCGGTCCAGGCGGTTCGGGTTGAGGTCTTGCAGCGGTGGGACCGGCGGGGACGTCAGCGGCCTGCCAACGAGAAAGTGCCCGGGAGAAAGGGGAGTAAAATCTTGGGGGGAGGGAGAGAGCGGACAAAGTGGTCTGCTGTTTAAAATGGCTTCTACCCGGCTAAACAATGAGGACAGTTCCTCGAATGTGAGGTGACTATTGCCTAAAATCCGTTTGAGATGGAATTTAGCGCTTTTAATGCCAGCTTCCACAAAGCCATTGAAGTTCGGAGCGTAAGCGGGTGTGAACATGAAACGTATGTTTTGATCAGCTGCAAACTCTGTTATTTCATTTTTATACAACTTTAGAAATTCATTTATTTCCTTTGCAGCAGATACAAAGTTTTTAGCATTATCTGATATTATCTCAGCAGGCTTGCCGCGGCGCGCGATAAACCTGCGGAGCGCTAATACGAATGCATCTTTAGATAAATCGCTAACGGCTTCCAAATGAACACATTTGTATCTTAAGCATATAAATAAACACATGTAGCATTTAGTTATCTTGCAGCCGCGGCCCCGGCGATCAGTTTTTAGATAAGGCCAAGCCATATCTACCGCTGTGGTCGCGAACGGAAAATCAACCTCTATGCGCTGTACTGGCAAATTACCAATTATATTTTTTAACGTTTTACCAGAGGCGCGGCTACAAGTTACACAATTGTGGGCCGTGCTTCGTGCGAGGTTCCTGCCTCCAACCGGCCATATAATGTCGCGAATTGAAGATAAGAGGAGCTGCGGCCCTGCATGTAAGAGACGTGTGTGTTCATGTTTGAATATGAGTTTGGTGAGTGGGTGCTTTGCACGCAATAACATGGGATGCTTCTTGTCAAAGCTATAACCAGAAGCATCCAGCCTCCCCCCGACTCGCAAGATGTCTTGCGGCCGAGTTGCGGGTCAATAAAGGGCGTAAGAGACGCCACGTCTGATTTAGAGCTTAACGTTTTATTTTTACGCAATGTATCTATTTCGTTAGGGAACAATTGCTGTTGTGCAAGCTTCACCAAAGCCTGGAGGGTGCCTGCGTGCTCTTGTGAAGTTAGTTCGCCTGTCAACTTTGATTGAGCAGGTTTGCAATTATTTATGAAACGACGCACGTAAGCTACAGTGCGCAGCAATCTTTTATATTTGGAGAATCTATCAAAACCAATGATACAAGATTCAGGCTCTACATTTGTAACTAAGGCTGTCAGCCTGACTTCAGGCAGAGCTTCAGGTTCGACAGAGTCTAGCCTTGGCCATTCATTTTCAGCCTTCAGTAAGAACTCCGGGCCATGCCACCACAGAGCGGCGCTGGAGACATGCTGCGGGTCCACCCCTCGACTTGCCAGGTCGGCCGGGTTCTGAGTAGTAGGCACATGTCTCCAGTCCGCTCCAGGGGCCAGCTCGTTTATGGCAGCGACTCGGTTAGCTACGAACGTTTTAAGTTTAGAAATGTCGGCCTTAAGCTAAGCGAGCACAACAGCAGAGTCTGTCCAAAAGATGGTGCGAGAGACAGGTCGCCTTAGGGCTTTAATT
The DNA here is from genome assembly GCA_945867215.1 of Epinotia demarniana. Classification (NCBI taxonomy): domain Eukaryota; kingdom Metazoa; phylum Arthropoda; class Insecta; order Lepidoptera; family Tortricidae; genus Epinotia; species Epinotia demarniana. The sequence goes on from OX244286.1 coordinate 7,581,537, forward strand.
ACCGTGCCATGAAGCTTGGTGACTAACAAGGCTCCGGCCAATTCCTGCCTGGGCACGGTCATTGGACGGATGGGCGCTACCCTGTCCTTCTCACACAGTAGGTTTATTTGTGGCTCATCTGAGCTCGAAATTGATTTTATATAGATGCACGCAGCATAGGCAGCCAATGATGCGTCACAGAAACAATGCGCTTCGATTGTGGACGGCGAGTCGCTTAACACTAATCTAGGTATCTTCAAATTCTTTATATGATGTAAGTTTTTTATGAAACGCGCCCAGCTTCGCCGTATTTCAGACGGAGCTGGTTCGTCCCACGACATACTGGCCGCCCACAATTTTTGAATAATAATCTTAGGCTTGACAGTGCATAAGCTTAGCAGCCCTAAGGGGTCAAACACTTGAAAAGTTTTGGACAGTATTGTTCTCTTGGTAACTGTGTCATTGGTGTCATTGATATTAATGTCAAAATTTAATATATCCTGGCTAGGATTCCAACCCAATCCAAGTGTTTGACAGGCCTGACTTAGCGCTAAATTATCTTGTTGTTTAATAAAATCTGATTTTAACAACACAGTTGAGTTTGAACGGTATTTCCGCAAGTTAAAACAACCTGAGGCAAGGATCCGCGAGACTCCGGCTTGTATGCGAAGCAGTTCACACTCGGAATCTGCTCCTGTCAATAAGTCATCACAGTAAAAATCATTTTGTATAATAGTCTTAACTAAAGGATCCTTGCACTCGGCCCCTAGTTGCCACAAACACCTAGCGGCTAAGAAACTTGCAGATGCAAATCCGTATGTAACGGTATTTAGGGTGAGTGAGCGAACAGGCAGGTGCTCGTCCTCACGCCATAGAATGACCTGTAAGTTACGATCAGCATCATTCATTAGAATTTGCCTATACTGCTTTTCTATATCTCCTGATAGGACATACTTATAATGCCTAAATGTAAGCAATATGTTAAACAAAGAATCTTGTATATTTGGGCCTACCATCTGGATATCGTTGATGGAGTATCCAGAGGATGTAGGACAAGCAGCATCAAAAACGACCCGACAGCGAGTAGACTCACTATTTTTTATCACCGGGTGATGCGGAAGGTGATTTGCTTTGCAAGTCACTTAGATGGCCTAGGTCTTTGTATTCATTTATAAAATCAACATACATTGATTTAAGTTCAGGTTGTTTACTAAAACGCCTTTCTAAGTTGAATAAGCGCCTTTTTGCCATATGGAAAGAGTTACCTAAACAATCCGGTGTCTCATTAAGAGGTAACCTTACTACGAATCTGCCATCCTCCTGGCGGTAAGTATGCTCAACAAAATGTTTTTCTATGGGATGTGGATCGAACACATTCCCAAGTGACTCTGCCTCCGAGGGCAGTTCCTCCGTCTCCCAAAACCTCAACATCTGGTTAGACAGATCAGACAGAGAGAGATGGCTGCGAGTGGTTGCTGATGTTGTATGCATAGCTGCGCTAGCGACTGGCCCTGCTAGCAGCCATCCCAATCTGGAAGATATCAGTTTGGTGGGGCTATTGGGAGACAGAGATTTCTGCTCCCCGCTTACAATATGCCAGAAAATGTCCGCTCCTAGCAAAACATCAATGTGGCTAGGAGTATTAAATGTTGGATCTGCAAGTTTCATAGCCCCGGGTATATTTAGGTGACTTATGTCAAAATATTTTTTTGGTAAGTGGTCAGTGATTTGGTTTAGGACCAGAAAATCAACATTGGCGTTGTAATCACTAGTTTTAGATTGTATTACAGCGGCACAACGTCCTGGATTATATTTAAGTGGAGTGTTACCTATACCTAACACGGTTGTGGCAACTATGGGCCGAGATGCCAGCTGTAGGCGTTGCCTCAAAGCCTCACTCAGGTAAGAAGACTGTGACCCACAGTCTAAGATACATTTGACGGTTTCTTTCCTATTGTTGCAAGGATTAACCACTTCAATTAGTGCTGTAGACAGCAATACTTCATTACTGGACAGCGAAGAATTAGCAGTGGAGGTGTGCGGCACCTCTGCACTGTCAGATGTCAACATAGTAGAGGAGGAAGCAGGCTCCGCCGTACCGTTGTTGGTAGGCTGGACGCTCTGATCCATGCTAGCCCCACTAGATGAATGATTAGGTGTGTTTGTTTGTGTTGTGTGTAGGTATGTGTTGTGACGCCTCTTACATACACGGCAGCCGTTCAGCTTGCATCGGCGAGTCTCGTGGTCTAGACGCAGACACACATGGCACAGTTGGAGGCTGGAGATGCGCGCCCACCGCTCGTCCACTGACATCTGCCGGAAGGCGGGACAGTCATACACCCTGTGGTCGCTGCGACACACAACGCACGGCCGACCTTTGTGTTCATTTTGTTTCTCTGAAATTACAAAAGTTTTTATGTTTTTATCATGTTTAAATGAAGGTTTATTATTTACCACTTCTGCTTTATGGTTGGATAAGTTTTGTTTATCCCGTTTGGACCTGTACAGATTTTCTAAAATGTCTGCACGGTTTTTCAGAAATTCCTTAAAATCATCAAGTGTAGGCCACTCTTTAATAGTGTTCCTATACTCTTCCCACTTAGCATTAGTGTTTGAATCTAGCTTTGCAGATAATAAGTGAACCAGCATCGTATCTGATCGTATCCCAGTGCTCAGTGGGCTGACCCAATGTTTTCAACGCTCTGAGGTTTTTTGTAACATGGTCACTTAAAAATCTAAGAGCTTTATCAGACTCCCGCTGTAAAGAATCAATGTTAAACAAAGCATTTAAATGGTTAGTGATCAATTGCCTTTTGTTGCTGAACCTGTCGCATAGTAGCGCCCAGGCCTCAGCATAATTGACAGCTGAAACTTCCATATTGGCTATCACCCGAGCCGCCTCACCCTCCAGATATGAATTTAGGTAATGGAATTTATAAATTGCCTGAATTTTGTCATTATTATGGATTAAAGACTCATATAAATCCCTAAGCTCTTTGCTGCTTCAGTCATTGTTGAATTATGTTGTTGACTGTGCAAGCCGGGTCAACAATTTAAAAACAAAGAATTATCCACTTAAATTAATTAAATTGGCAAACGCTTACGCCCCTTGAACTTCAATGCCTGGGTGGAGATGCACGCTGACACGTGGCTGGCAAAGCACGAAGCGTAGATGGATAGTTAGCTGGCACGTGGATGTCCCGTTATGCACACCGACACGTGGGCAGCTGAAAATGCACAAGCAGGAAAGAGTGTATATGCGAACACAGGGATGCGGTGCAATAGGGCAAAACAATGCGAAGTTAATGCTTAAAATCACTAGAGTTAGGTCAGCGGAAGTAAAATAAAAGGGATTTGTCTAAAAGTTTAAAAGGTTTAAAGGATAACAACAACACGCAAGGCAAAACAAAATGTTGATGATGATTTGAAGCGTCACTGCATAAAAACAAAGTTTAATCACGAAATGTGCTCATGCGTTTGTCAAAGTTACGTAACTGAATAAAACTCAAACAAGGAAAAAAACACTAGCAGGTCACTGTTTAAAACTATTTAAGGGCCTTTTCAGGCATTGAAAATCGAAACTTAAGGTTGCAAGCAAGCCGGCGTGGCTAAAATTATAGGTTAGATGACTCGACGTGTCGCTTTCACTTTCACATTCGACGAACTATCCTGGAAGTAAAATCACAAATAGAAGCAAAACGCGATTAGCACAACCACTCTCAAAATGTAATATTAGGATGTAAGTATTGAAGGTTAAGCAGAGTTAAGTTATGTAAGTAAGTACGTCGCGTCAGGTCAAGTCTGTAAGTTAGGTTAGAAACAAGTGAAGTTAAGCTAGGCTAGTGAATTTAAATTGAATCTTAATTGGACTAAAAACTGGGGCACTAAGTGGGTTAGGGTTATTTAAAGGGTTTGGTGGTTGAGGATCACGGCACTTTCCTCGTGGCCTTGGCGTCCTGGGCGAGCAGCCACCGACGCCCCGCGCGTCGTCTCTGGCTTGCCGGGTCTTGACCGTCGTACAGCTTCTTGATTAGCTGGCCCGGCTCCACCGTCCAACGGCGCGCTCCAGTTCTCGGCAATCGTTGCTGACGCTGCTCGCCGGTCTTCAGGCGATGCCGCCACCACGGCCAAAACAGGGCCTCAAAATGGCCGACGGATGACGCCTTCTGCCGGGAAAAATTAGGGTGATCCACACACGCGCGTCCTGTCACGGTCGCCAATTTATGTCTGAGACATAAGTAATAATAGTTCTAGTTTGTCTGTGTACAGATGTACACAGACAAACTAGAACTAATATATCTTAGTGTTTGTTCCAGGCCTGACATCTCATTTGCTTGTAGTCAATTAAGTATGTTTAACACATGTTTTGACGAAAGTCATTGGCGCATGGTGTTGCAGCTTGCAACACCGACGCGCACACTACGCCCAATTAGATGACAGCATTCCGCGCATGCGCACTGCAGCGCCGAAGTTTATAAATAGAACCACGCTTGCCGCCATCATTCCTTTTTTTGCATTGTATCCACACACGGCACACGCGCGTTTAATACCTTACGTACTTTTGTAATCAATTACTAAGTAAAGGCTATAATGGTAAAAAAACTATTTTATTGAATATTAACTATTCCTTATGTCTCAGACATAAATTGGCGACCGTGACAGGACGCGCGTGTGTGGATCACCCTAATTTTTCCCGGCAGAAGGCGTCATCCGTCGGCCATTTTGAGGCCCTGTTTTGGCCGTGGTGGCGGCATCGCCTGAAGACCGGCGAGCAGCGTCAGCAACGATTGCCGAGAACTGGAGCGCGCCGTTGGACGGTGGAGCCGGGCCAGCTAATCAAGAAGCTGTACGACGGTCAAGACCCGGCAAGCCAGAGACGACGCGCGGGGCGTCGGTGGCTGCTCGCCCAGGACGCCTAGGCCACGAGGAAAGTGCCGTGATCCCCAACCACCAAACCCTTTAAATAACCCTAACCCACTTAGTGCCCCAGTTTTTAGTCCAATTAAGATTCAATTTAAATTCACTAGCCTAACTTAACTTCACTTGTTTCTAACCTAACTTACAGACTTGACCTGACGCGACGTACTTACTTACATAACTTAACTCTGCTTAACCTTCAATACTTACATCCTAATATTACATTTTGAGAGTGGTTGTGCTAATCGCGTTTTGCTTCTATTTGTGATTTTACTTCCAGGATAGTTCGTCGAATGTGAAAGTGAAAGCGACACGTCGAGTCATCTAACCTATAATTTTAGCCACGCCGGCTTGCTTGCAACCTTAAGTTTCGATTTTCAATGCCTGAAAAGGCCCTTAAATAGTTTTAAACAGTGACCTGCTAGTGTTTTTTTCCTTGTTTGAGTTTTATTCAGTTACGTAACTTTGACAAACGCATGAGCACATTTCGTGATTAAACTTTGTTTTTATGCAGTGACGCTTCAAATCATCATCAACATTTTGTTTTGCCTTGCGTGTTGTTGTTATCCTTTAAACCTTTTAAACTTTTGGACAAATCCCTTTTATTTTACTTCCGCTGACCTAACTCTAGTGATTTTAAGCATTAACTTCGCATTGTTTTGCCCTATTGCACCGCATCCCTGTGTTCGCATATACACTCTTTCCTGCTTGTGCATTTTCAGCTGCCCACGTGTCGGTGTGCATAACGGGACATCCACGTGCCAGCTAACTATCCATCTACGCTTCGTGCTTTGCCAGCCACGTGTCAGCGTGCATCTCCACCCAGGCATTGAAGTTCAAGGGGCGTAAGCGTTTGCCAATTTAATTAATTTAAGTGGATAATTCTTTGTTTTTAAATTGTTGACCCGGCTTGCACAGTCAACAACATAATTCAACAATGACTGAAGCAGCAAAGAGCTTAGGGATTTATATGAGTCTTTAATCCATAATAATGACAAAATTCAGGCAATTTATAAATTCCATTACCTAAATTCATATCTGGAGGGTGAGGCGGCTCGGGTGATAGCCAATTTGGAAGTTTCAGCTGTCAATTATGCTGAGGCCTGGGCGCTACTATGCGACAGGTTCAGCAACAAAAGGCAATTGATCACTAACCATTTAAATGCTTTGTTTAACATTGATTCTTTACAGCGGGAGTCTGATAAAGCTCTTAGATTTTTAAGTGACCATGTTACAAAAAACCTCAGAGCGTTGAAAACATTGGGTCAGCCCACTGAGCACTGGGATACGATCAGATACGATGCTGGTTCACTTATTATCTGCAAAGCTAGATTCAAACACTAATGCTAAGTGGGAAGAGTATAGGAACACTATTAAAGAGTGGCCTACACTTGATGATTTTAAGGAATTTCTGAAAAACCGTGCAGACATTTTAGAAAATCTGTACAGGTCCAAACGGGATAAACAAAACTTATCCAACCATAAAGCAGAAGTGGTAAATAATAAACCTTCATTTAAACATGATAAAAACATAAAAACTTTTGTAATATCAGAGAAACAAAATGAACACAAAGGTCGGCCGTGCGTTGTGTGTCGCAGCGACCACAGGGTGTATGACTGTCCTGCCTTCCGGCAGATGTCAGTGGACGAGCGGTGGGCGCGCATCTCCAGCCTCCAACTGTGCCATGTGTGTCTGCGTCTAGACCACGAGACTCGCCGATGCAAGCTGAACGGCTGCCGTGTATGTAAGAGGCGTCACAACACATACCTACACACAACACAAACAAACACACCTAATCATTCATCTAGTGGGGCTAGCATGGATCAGAGCGTCCAGCCTACCAACAACGGTACGGCGGAGCCTGCTTCCTCCTCTACTATGTTGACATCTGACAGTGCAGAGGTGCCGCACACCTCCACTGCTAATTCTTCGCTGTCCAGTAATGAAGTATTGCTGTCTACAGCACTAATTGAAGTGGTTAATCCTTGCAACAATAGGAAAGAAACCGTCAAATGTATCTTAGACTGTGGGTCACAGTCTTCTTACCTGAGTGAGGCTTTGAGGCAACGCCTACAGCTGGCATCTCGGCCCATAGTTGCCACAACCGTGTTAGGTATAGGTAACACTCCACTTAAATATAATCCAGGACGTTGTGCCGCTGTAATACAATCTAAAACTAGTGATTACAACGCCAATGTTGATTTTCTGGTCCTAAAACAAATCACTGACCACTTACCAAAAAAATATTTTGGCATAAGTCACCTAAATATACCCGGGGCTATGAAACTTGCAGATCCAACATTTAATACTCCTAGCCACATTGATGTTTTGCTAGGAGCGGACATTTTCTGGCATATTGTAAGCGGGGAGCAGAAATCTCTGTCTCCCAATAGCCCCACCAAACTGATATCTTCCAGATTGGGATGGCTGCTAGCAGGGCCAGTCGCTAGCGCAGCTATGCATACAACATCAGCAACCACTCGCAGCCATCTCTCTCTGTCTGATCTGTCTAACCAGATGTTGAGGTTTTGGGAGACGGAGGAACTGCCCTCGGAGGCAGAGTCACTTGGGAATGTGTTCGATCCACATCCCATAGAAAAACATTTTGTTGAGCATACTTACCGCCAGGAGGATGGCAGATTCGTAGTAAGGTTACCTCTTAATGAGACACCGGATTGTTTAGGTAACTCTTTCCATATGGCAAAAAGGCGCTTATTCAACTTAGAAAGGCGTTTTAGTAAACAACCTGAACTTAAATCAATGTATGTTGATTTTATAAATGAATACAAAGACCTAGGCCATCTAAGTGACTTGGTGTCTCCTTACAGAGCAAATCACCTTCCGCATCACCCGGTGATAAAAAATAGTGAGTCTACTCGCTGTCGGGTCGACGGATGACGCCTTCTGCCGGGAAAAATTAGGGTGATCCACACACGCGCGTCCTGTCACGGTCGCCAATTTATGTCTGAGACATAAGGAATAGTTAATATTCAATAAAATAGTTTTTTTACCATTATAGCCTTTACTTAGTAATTGATTACAAAAGTACGTAAGGTATTAAACGCGCGTGTGCCGTGTGTGGATACAATGCAAAAAAAGGATTGATGGCGGCAAGCGTGGTTCTATTTATAAACTTCGGCGCTGCAGTGCGCATGCGCGGAATGCTGTCATCTAATTGGGCGTAGTGTGCGCGTCGGTGTTGCAAGCTGCAACACCATGCGCCAATGACTTTCGTCAAAACATGTGTTAAACATACTTAATTGACTACAAGCAAATGAGATGTCAGGCCTGGAACAAACACTAAGATATATTAGTTCTAGTTTGTCTGTGTACATCTGTACACAGACAAACTACTCAGTGGAACTCCTCAGGAGAGAGGACTGGTTAAACAGCCTCATAGATTGGAAACCAGGCAGCCTAAAGTGGTACACTGATGGCTCCAAATCCGGATCGGAGGTAGTACGAATTTATGGAGAAGCACCCAGGACAGCGACAAGCGATCAGCGTGAACCTGGGCAAGTACACTTCCATATTCCAGGCAGAGGTATACGCCATTTTAGAATGTGCGACAGCCAATCTGGAAAACACCTACCTCAATAATACTATTTATATCCATTCGGATAGCCAGGCGGCTCTCTTGGCCCTAACCTCTAACGTGATAACGTCGAGTTGTCGTCGTTGTCAAGAACTGCCGGGATGTATTGAATGACCTGGGCGCAAAAAACAAAGTCATATTACGTTGGGTCCCAGGGCATGCCGGTATAGAAGGAAACGAGAAGGCCGACGAGCTTGCACGAGCGGGGGCAAAGGGGACGCTCTGCGGACCAGAGCCGTTCTGTGGCATCCCCAAAAGCCTGACCAAGCTCACCCTAAAGACCTACTGTTTCTACAAGAGCATTCAAGCCTGGCGAGCTACACCAGGACTGAAACATTCCAAGGCGCTTATTAAAGCCTATAGCAAAAAGGCGTCTTCTGATGCCTTAGCGCTAAGCAGGAACCGTCTACGTATGTTGGTAAAAATGCTTACAGGGCACTGTCGCCTAAATAAGCACATGCAAGCGATAGGACTGTGTTACACAAGGCTGTGCAGACTCTGCCTGGATGCGGAGGAGACGCCTACACACATCCTAACCGAGTTCCCCTGCCTCATGCGCAGTCGTAACTCCTTTCTGGGAAAACACATCATGTGCCCGGAGGAGATCAAATTTCTTGAGTTCAATAGTATCCTGCAATTCTTCGAGTTTGCAGGACTTGACCAAGAATTGTAGTATGTGGCGATCACAATAGATCAGCAATGGTCGCAGTGATATAAGGGCTCTCACGGTCCGGAAGCCACTACAAGAAATAATAATAATAAGATACATTAAACTTCCCAGTAATTGTCTATATTTATAGACATCATCATTTAAAATAGGTTGATTGGATTTCTGTAATTTACAATTAACAGGTAACGGTGTGGAAACAAACTTACAATCAGACATATTATATTTGACTAGAAGACGCTTTATGTAGCTCGGATTGATCCAATATTAAAATATCTTTGTCTCGACGAACATTCATGCCGAGAATTTTTATTAATTCACCTATGTGTCTAATTTCAAAATTATTTTGTAAAAGTTGTAAAATATTTTCAACACAATTATTATGAAATATATAAAAATCATCAACATAAATTGCCAGTATAATATATTCAGTCTTAGTTTTCTTGGAGTAGATGCATGGCTCACATTTACTTTGGACATAGCCATTTTGAGACAGAAAATCGTGATTTTTTACATTCCACATACGACTAGATTGCTTAAGTCCATACAAACTTTTGTTTAGTAAGCAAACTTTGTTATCTATTTTAAATCCAGATGGCTGTTCCATATTCATGCGTTCATTTAAATCGCCATTTAAAAATGCAGTCGTTACATCTATATGATTTATTTTTAAATCTAGTTCTACAGCCAAAGAGAAAAGTATGCGTAATGTACTATTGAGGTGTGAGGAGTACAGCAAGATGACTCCATTCATTAATGTAACGGATACGGACGTTTCACGCACGAGTGCATTTGCTTTATCTAATGAATAACTATCCTATTTCCGATCCTTTTTCCTAGCATCCCTGAACCTGATGCTATGTCTCACATTACCGAGTCCAATTAACAAGTAACCTCATTTCAGTAACCTTCACTGTTAGAGTATGCCTATATAAACCCATGTATTTCCTAATAAAGCGTTCATTCTATATCCGAGACTCGTCGTATTATTTACTCCTCTACGTACAACATCTCATGGCGACTCTGCCAGAGGGCTGCTCCAGGCAGCCCATAACCTAGCCACAGCCTAGGCCAGCCGAACGACCCACCGCAGCGTTTCAACTTAAATCTTCATGGCAGCCATCAGCATCAGCAGACCAGCCAACCCACGACCCACGCCGCGCCGAACACAATAACAAGACAGACTAAGATGCCCGACAAGATCCACGTCACCGTAATGGGCACCGACATTGCACTAGCGGGCCCTATCAAGCTGTTCCGGAAGCTCCAAATCACGGTGGCAGCACCACCACAGCTACCCGGTACGGGCTCATCAGGAAAAAACACCACTACGGTAACCATGGAGCAATCACCACAAAGAAAAACTTATGTTCCACGACGAGGAGGTCCGATAAAATCCAATCAACGAACCACGCCACGCAACCTACAACAAGACGGAAGAGGTGTCCAGGGTTATCCCGGCCCATGTTCGAGGGAGTCCAGGGTTTTCCCGGCCCGCATCAGAAACCAACGCAGCAGCCGTCCCGAAGAAGCACACTGGAACCACCAGCCAGCCAGCCAGCCAGCTTCAGAGACGAGACCACGGCACAATGAAGACGTCAAAAAGCGTATCGTATTTTTTTTAATTATCATTATGTACCATTTTTTTTTACCTAACATATTTTAGAAAAGTAGATAACTACGAGAAATTTTAATTCATATATTGTAGATGAATAATGTGTAAATCTAGTGTCACTAAAATTAAATAAACCCGAGTAAATTTAAAATACATTCCTTTATCGACAATTATACATTATCTAGTTATTGGACTGGCCATCTGATAACTTAGGAAAAGTCTAATTGATTAAAACTTAAAATAATAACGATGAAATTAGAAGATAACTTCATAGAAGAATATAGTTAAAAGTTAAAAAAAAAAACAACAAAATACCACTGTTAAAAGATAATGAGTTAATCCAGTCTATACCAATTCTAATCTTTATTTAATATAAATATAATAAATATAAAAGAAATATATTAAAAAAAAACAATTAGGTACACCAGAATTAAAATACAGAGAAAAAGAAAAGAAAAAAATTTATAAAAACAATGTAATGTTAAAATCAACTTAAAATCATTGCAGACAAATATATATAGGTAGTAAATTTTATCACAATTTATAGACACCGCCAAGTTATACCTCTATGTTGATAAATCAGACTCAAAATTATTAATAAAACTCATAACCAAAACCAGATTAACTCACAGTACGAAAATTAGAATAGCGGAACCCCCACGACATTAAGTAAACACGGGGATAGCAAATACCATTTCTTTTCTTTTCGTAACTAAGGACTATATACTAACTTATAGTCATATGAATAAAGTGCGATTTGATACAAACAACAGCACTATACACTTATGGTTTATAAACATGAACGTCAGCCTAAGCGCATAACATAACAACGCGGATTAATACATGGAGCATAGATACATTTTATTCTCTAACCAGACTATAATAAGTAAAATAATCCCATCAAGTTCAAATAGGTATTTTTTATCGATATATAAAAATCACGTACTCAATGGCGTGACTCATTTAGTGTAAAGGATGTAATTACCGCGACATTTATGTTAGTTCACGGAAATAATATATGTAACGTTCTGATACAAAAATACATTTTTTTTTATCAAACCAGACTACATTAGTAATAAATAGTAGGAACTCATAGGAGGTAATAGTAGGAGCTCACTTACTGGTTGCTTCTGGCACGCGACAGCTGATATAACAGCCGAGTTATACATAATATAAAGCTTCGTGCATTGTTTTAGAGACTAACTTTAGAATTACAATTTTTTTTACTAACCAATATTATAAATTACCCGTATAAATAGAAATTGTTTTCATAGAGCACAAAAATTCGTTGTAATTAGTATAGATCCAAATACCTACAAACACCGAATTTTAACCATACCGCAGTAAAATTATTTTAGCAAGACAGCTATTATATAGTAAATTCAATTTCTTTAAAATCAGTACATATCTGAGAAGGCTAAGACATGTAAGTTTTTCACAGTACGATTAGACTGATCACCTAAAAGTAGCTGAATTTCTTATATGACGATGTTTTCAAGGAACGTGCGTAACTTATTAATGAAAATAAATCGAAATCTTATTAGCAACTACAGCCAGGGTACATCCCAGAAAATATGTAGAATGCATTAAAATAAATCAAAATCAAAGGAAAAATTAATATATTTCTTTTTACAAACAGTGATACTAGATTAATAATAATTCATATAGACGAATAAGCTACTACTTTCATTATATTCAATTCACTAGATAATATTTTATATAGACAAATAAGCTACTATTTTGATAATGTTCAATTTATAAATAGAAAATATTTTAAATAGAAGAGTAAGCTAATATTTAACATTATATTCATTTACTAGTATTAATTTAAAAGGAAAAAATATCCAAAATAATAAAATAACAAGTAAAATTTTAAAATGAAGGAAAAACTATTAAAGTCATTATATTTCAGTTGACTAAATAACTTAAAAAAAAGAGAAAATAAACTATCAGGCAAAATTTAAATACCTACAAAAAATACAATAAAAATTAACGAATAAAAGAGCAAAAAACAAGCAAAGATAAAAAAAAGAACAAAAATTGAGAACAACATTGTATCACAAATATGCTTTTTATCAGCATCAAGCGTCCGAGAGACTCCTCGTGCAGTCGCGTAAACGCATACGTGCGCCATGAACCATGGCACGACAAAAGCATATAGGTGATATAAGGGATGCGCCAGGTACAAGGCAGGGAGGAAATCTTTGGATGCTGATCATGATTCGATCGAGTTATCAATCGTGAAGCCCCTTAGACACGTAGTGTTAAAAGAACTGCCTGTTTACACATACATTGATATGTGATGCGCGCTTAATAAATTAAATAATATATCTTGTACCTTTAAGCAAATAATTATATATGTAAGGTTGGCCAACCACGTAAATGCGTATCCCTACAAAACTACAAAACTACAAAACGAAAAAAACAAACTACAAATCAAAAAACTATAAATCAATAAACTGCAAATAAACAACAAAATAAACAACAAACTAAAACTACAAACAAATCGACAAACTATTAAACAACAAATTACTAAAAAAAAATTACTACAAGTGAGAAAGATCACTCCAACAAAAATAAAATAAAATAAAAATTAATTCAAATAAAATATAAAAATTATAAAAATAACGTAACCAAAGAAAAGTATTGCCGTAAAAAATTAAATAAAGAAACATTAACCAAGAAAAATATAACATAAAAAGTTCTAAAATAATAATAATAATAAAGAAAAATAAAGTAGGTCAAAATAAAAGTATATAAAAATATCGTACCGTAAAAAAAGGATAAAAAAAAACTTACTATTATTTAGTAGCATTAAGAAATAAATATTTTGTTTTATACATTTTTTTTACAACCAATAAGGAAATGCTAATATAATATTATAATCATGTAGAAGTAATCATATAATATTAATTAAAAAAAAAGGATTTAAAAATAACTATTTACTGTAGGATAAGAGATTTCATATAAAAAAAGGGAAAGCAGAGGTAATCAAACTCCGTACACACGGAACCATAATCCGAAATTCAAAATCAACTTTTCAAGTTTAAACACTTACACGGTAAAACTTAATACTGTACACAATCAGAACTAAAGTCTATTGCTATTAACCATAAAACACAAATTGAAAACTTACCACTTGCAACAAACTGCAACAAACTATAATACACAACGTTATTGTCCAACTTTCATAATTTCATGAACACTGCCTACCCCTTCTGGGAATAAAAGCTTGAATCTTTTGATTAATTTATACACAGTTTAACACATAAAAACCGGAAACGCACACGAGAACAACACTCACAACCATATAAAATTGATTAACACCTTTAAATACTCTAAATTCTTAATAATAACTTAAATAAAACTCAAGCATAGTTTAATCCAACAAGCGAACAGAACAAAACTGATCTAAATGTAACTTACACCTACACAGCGACCGAGTGACTTAAAAATTCCACGAACTGCAATAGGAAGACCACCTAGTACACAGATCCAAGAACGCAACCCGAACCCACTGACATTAAATACATCCAAATCCAAATAGGGAACATTACCACCCGGACACTAAGAAATATCATATGTAAAAAACAATAAGACCTCGACCTAGATTAAGAAATATCATATGTAAAAAAACAATAAGACCTCGACCTAGATTAAGAAATATCATATTTAAACCACATAGCTACACAATGAATTCGCAGCCTAAGCAAAAGATAACTCGAACCCATAAATGTATCCACACTGCACAATAAACAGTTTAAAACCAGTAAGATAGTATAAGAAACAATATTGTAACAGACATTGTAACAGAGAGGAATGGAAATTGCTCCACCGACAAGATTTTGAATCTTAAATATAATGATAGTAATGTATACAAAATATAAATACCTAAGCTAATTTTAAGTACATAAGTAAATCATTGTAACTGATAATTTTAAGCCAATAATATGTTCCAAAATTTTGTCTCAAAAAAAAAGGAGAGGCGTGAGGAGTACAGCAAGATGACTCCATTCATTAATGTAACGGATACGGACGTTTCACGCACGAGTGCATTTGCTTTATCTAATGAATAACTATCCTATTTCCGATCCTATTTCCTAGCATCCCTGAACCTGATGCTATGTCTCACATTACCGAATCCAATTAACAAGTAACCTCATTTCAGTAACCTTCACTGTTAGAGTATGCCTATATAAACCCATGTATTTCCTAATAAAGCGTTCATTCTATATCCGAGACTCGTCGTATTATTTACTCCTCTACGTACAACATCTCACTATGCCTTACAACAGGTGCAAAAGTATCAGTATAGTCTACCCCTTCTTGTTGACTATAACCCCGGGCAACCAATCTAGCTTTATACTTAGAAAGCTTACCTGAAGTGTCATATTTCTTCTTATACACCCATTTGCATTTAACAATGTTTTCATTTACTGGCCTATCAACTAGTGTCCAAACATTGTTTTGATTAAAGACTGATACTCACTGTCCATCGCCTTACACCATTCATCCTTTTTTCAGGAGATTGAGTAGCCTCTTCATATGATGTAGGCTCATCTAATGAATTACCAGCAGCTAACATAGACAAATCATAGTCTTTTAAATAATCATGGACATTGCCTCAGGTTTTACGTACTGGGCGAGAGCAAGACGTGTCGGGAACAGCCGACAACATCGACTCCTTATCAGGCGCAGACTCGGGCAGTGAGGTCACGACGCCCAGCGGGACGCTAGTCTCTTTACCTCCGTCACAACCATCAAGTGATGACTCGGTAACAGAAGACACGACGCCCAGCGGGACGCTAGCTTCCTCACCATCACTGTCATCACCTTCATCACCAGTACGGTATTCTTCCGCAAGCGTCGACCACGCAGGTGGCGTTGGCGACTCCGCATAGTCCTGATCTGAAAAACGAGATTGATTATTATGATAGCTGGGACTAGTGTTATTACGAACACTGTCATTTGAATTATTTTTACTGGTTGTTTCATTAGGGCTCAATTTTTGAACATTGTTTTGTGCAATATTAAAATCACAATTGTCAAAGTTATAAGTATAAAAATCGTCATTACATATATCTTTACATTTAGGAAGTTTTCCAATGAATTTGTCCTCTAGAAAAGTAACTGTTCTAGAATGTATAACAGTAGAAGGATTTGAAGGGTCAATGAGACGGTAACCTTTACAATTAGCACCATAGCCTACAAAAATATAAGGCTTAGCTTTAGGATCAAGCTTACGTCGCTTTTGACTTGGTATTAGAGCATATGCTAAGCAACCGAAAACGCGCATGTGGCTGACGTCTATTGCTAGACCAGTCCACAAGCGTTCTGGAATGCCGCCTGATAACGCTCCGGTAGGAGATCTATTTTTCAAATAAATAGCCGTCATTACAGATTCTCCCCAGTAGCGATTACAAAGACCAGCTTCGTGCAACATAGCTCTTGCCTTGTCAGCGTATTAGGACCACTACTTTTTCTAATTTATATAAACGACTTTCCGCTGGCTATCCAAGAATCTATGGTTCTTTTTGCTGACGATAGCACTGTAATATTCACGGGTGAAGTCCTACACCACTACGAGGAAAAAGTCAATAGATCTCTGCAATCACTTATTGAATGGCTAAGCAGGAACAATCTCCGCATAAATTTAGGAAAAACGAACATTATGCATTTTAGACAAAGAATTGACAGAATCACTAATTTGAACGTAACTTATAAGGACCATACGATTAATGAAACGGACATATCAAAATTTTTAGGTTTAAGCTTAGATAATAAATTTTATTGACCTGGAAAAATCGAATTGACACTTTATGTAAGAAACTAAATAAATATTCATATGTTTTGTATCATCTCGGTAAAAAAGTGAACCAACATGCAGTCTTGACATCTTATCATGCCTATGTCACATCTACACTAAGGTATGGAATAATATTTTGGGGCAACTCTACAGATAGAGACCTAGTCTTCAAGGGTCAGAAGAAATGTATCACATCCGTTTGCGGCCTAAACCCCTGCGAATCATGTAAACCCTATTTTATTAAATTAAATATCTTGACATTTCCATCACTCTATCTTTTTTGAAACAGCAATGTATGTAAAACACAACAGTAAACAGTTCTCGAGCTTTAAGAGTGTTCGTATGCAGGGTAAGATAAACTATGGATCATACAAAACTGCCCTACTTTCAAAAAGCATATTTGGAATGGCGCCTAGAATTTTTAACAAATTGCCAACAGCCATCTTGAAACTCCATGACCCTCATTTATTTAAAAAAAACATTGTTTAAATTTCTAGCTGCCAAAGAATACTATTCCACACAAGGATATTTAATTGACCCTAACATAACATAAGCGAATGATAGCATACTTAACGATTTTATATTTAGTGTTTAAGAAGTTATGCATGCTGCATGCCTTGACAGGCAAGACATAGTGATACAATCCATAAACTGAACCACCGATACCTATGTTTTACAAATAAAATATTTTGTATTGTATTGTATTGTATTTTCCCTTCGATTATAGTTTTTATGTAAATGTCATGTCGTAACAGGTGCCCCAACATATTTCCTCTTCTATTTTCAATCCTCCTTAGCAAGGATCTCTTCTCTCCGACTAAATCCAAAACCTCTTCATTCGTTCTTCTTTACGTCCAACTAATTCTTTCCATCCTTCGCCAACACCACATCTCAAAGGCACTTGAGGCAAGCATGGTGTGGTCCTTCTCCTGCTGCTCGTTCCTCTTCTTTTTGAAACATCGCTTCACATCGTGGCCGGTCCTCTTGCAGTACTGGCAAAAGAGTGGACTTTTCTTATGCTTTTTAGTAAAATAAGCCTTGGACCCTTCCTGATCCCCGTTTGACTTCGGGTGCTCTTCTTGAAGTAAGCGAGCTCGTACTAATTCAACGGTTAAGTCTTGGGTAAGGCACGCTGTCTCCATCCCAGATACTAAGTTATCAAATTCTTGAGGAAGTCCGCTTAAAAGTATTTCGGCTACTTCACCATCTTCAATGGACTTTCCGATGTCTGCGAGCTGCTGTACTAGTCTCATTACTGCTTCGATGTACTCCGACATACCATTATACTGCTTGTATTCAACTTTATGCAGTTGACGAAGAAGAAGAACTTTCCTATATAAGCCTTGAGGTTCAAAGGTGTCGGCTAGTTTCTTCCATGCATCCTTTGCTGAAGTTGCATCACGCACATACTGGTATAATGCGGGTTTAACAGCTAAGCAAATCTTGGCTAAAGCTTTGCTGTCTTGAGCAGGATCGACTGAAGTACCTGCTGCGGGCTGTACACACGTCCACAGACCATCCAAAGTGAGTAGCATGCGTAGCGAGAACTTCCAGTTGGCATAGTTTTGTAGACCTTCTAATTTTTCAATGGGAAAACTTCCGCCTTGCGCAGCTGCGTTCGGCATGATTAAAGATGAAACAGGAAAAACGTTGATTGAATACCTTCTTAGTGTAAGACGAGACGCCGGCAAAGGGGTAATTACCGCGTACTCAAAGATAACCTCCAAACCTGGTCGAAGCAATTGCACTCATTGCGTGGTGGATTCTTGTGCTGGTAGCATAACCTGCTAGAACAGCTCGACGCAGGAGGCGCAGCCCGCAGCACTTGCACCATCTAAAGCGTCGAGGTTGCAGAGCCCATAGCTTACCAATGTTCAACCGGTGAGGTGAAGGTTATTATCAAAATAAAATTGATCACTGTTCCATCATTGTTTCTTTATTTTATCCTTTTAAGATAAACCAGAAAATGATATAATTACATTGTTGATATAAGACGATTTAAAAATATATTGATTTAATAGCGGAGCCTTATAAAGAAGCTCATAGTGGTTGAGCGTGGTCATGTTAGCTAATAGGGAAAATGGTCTATACAAACTGCAAGTGCGGCCTGACTTCAAGGAGGAGCATCCCAAATCCTTGCATGGGCTAGGAACGGAGAATGCTCACGCTGCACACGCCGTGTCTACGGACACTTGGCATAAACGCCTAGGTCATCTGTCAGAACGAGGTATGAGGGTTCTTGGTGAGGGTGAAAATTGCATGAAATTTGTGTTTCAGGAGCAAGACACCATGAGTGGTAATTGCGTTTCGTGCCTTACGGGGAAGATGTCTGCAACATCGTTTCCAGCCGTCGGCAACCGTCGCACCACTCAACCCTTGGAAATCATACACTCGGACGTGACTGGACCAACGCATGTGAGCAG
This sequence comes from Epinotia demarniana, assembly GCA_945867215.1. Lineage (NCBI taxonomy): Eukaryota > Metazoa > Arthropoda > Insecta > Lepidoptera > Tortricidae > Epinotia > Epinotia demarniana. The sequence goes on from OX244286.1 coordinate 7,600,540, forward strand.
TTGGGGCGGAGCTCGCTACTTGCTGACATTTACTGATCACTGTACCCGGATGAAATGGGGATACCTTATGAAGCATAAATCAGAGGTGAGTTCACACTTTGTTGCTTTTAAAACTATGGTTGAAAAACAGAAAGGTTTGCCTATTAAGATTTTTCACAGTGATCATGGGGGGAACACCCAAATACTCCGAAATATTTAATTCCGAATTTGCTAATGTGGTGTTAGGTGTAGGTGTTTGTTCCGTTCTTAACGTTTAATTTTTCTTTAATGTTACAACTTTCGCGCGCCTTACCAACCTAAACGATGCAATGTCAAAACGCCTCCGCAAGCAGTGCAACATCGAAAATCTAGCCATTGGGAACGCGCGGAACGCCCGTCGCGCATGCGCAGTACAAGCCGGCGTTGATGCTAGCGCCATAGCGGCGGCGGCGAAAAAGTAGTCGAAACAACGCTCGCGCATCGCGAAGTAATCTTACCGTGTCGAAAACCCATTTTCGACGATCAAAAGACTCATTAATCCGCTCATACTTGTGTTATTGTGTGTGTGACATTATCCAGGAACTGTGTACATATTATTAAGCCGGCCGGCATACGTATCTGAAGGACAAATTTAACAGAACTGTTTCGTGGAAGCCAGCACGCTGCCGACTATCTGGTGAGTATTTGTGCATGGTCTTCTCATTGACTGATAGTCTTTGTTGTATCGTTTTTTTTTACCGGCGAATATATCACATATTCGATCCAGAGTGGTGAATTGACATTGCATCATCTATAAACGCGTTAATTTGCTACATCTTTATGGTGCCGAAACCAGGGACCTTTAGATACCTATACACAGTCGGCCTGCCAAATACCGATTTTATTTAGTAATTGTAACGTTAACAACGTTTTTTTTACCGTCTACTATACATAACTATCGCTAAAACAAACAATTACGTAAATATATCGCTCAGTTACTAAGCAGAAATTTGAGTCCTTGTTCCATTTTGTTTCGTTACCTACCGCAAACCGTTTTAAAAATGGCGTACTAATGTCGCTAAATATTTGTTGAGAGATAGAGATCTGGTCGTTTTATATTGGTTGACACATTATTATCTATCGTTTTACCGTTTGCAATAACCAAAATTGCAAAATATATCGCACCATAATATTGTGTACTTACCAAGTTGCGTATACCTCGACTACTTAATTTCGATCGCTCAACATTATCAACTTAGGTTATATTAAAATTGTCATATCGCTTTAAATTTCGAAATATAGCATATCATATTGTTGTATCGTGTATCGTACTTGATTTTAATCGTATTTCTGTCCTTTCGAATTTCGCTCATTACCGTTTTAGAGTAGAATTATTACCAGTAGCACTGAAACTGAACTGTTTTTTCTGAATTTGTATTAATATTCGTAAATATCGTTATTGCAAGAATTCGGAGTGTTAAGAAGGTCAATTTTTCTACAAACTGTTTATTCGATTTAATTTACTACATAACTCCGCGAACTCGAGGTGACGGGTTTTTATATGTTGTCGCGTTATACGAACATCGATGCGAGTTGCGTAATTATTATTTTCGAATACGCATTCTGGTTGTTATTCGTTGTGTCTTTTGAGTTATTGAATAGTGTTTTAGAATAGTAATAAGTAATTATGTCTTACCTAGCAAGGCGCAAATCTAAACCTGCACTAAAAAAGGGTACCGAACCGACTTACACTGTAAATAATTTGCCGAGTTTACGACGTAAACGACCGATAGCTTATAATCGCATTTCGAAGGCTTTCGAAGTAGGGAGATTAGCTACCACCGATGAATCACAAATCGAGCTATTTCTTTCGTATTGTCAGGAGATAACAAATATCACTGAAAGTTTTCAAGGAGCCCATTTTATTATTTTGGACCTTCTCAAGGACGATGTCGATGAGAGTGAGGACGACATTCAGGAACGCTTCGACGAGACATACTTTCAAGTTATTGCACTTCAACGCAAATTTGAACAATGTTCGTCGCAACAAACAGATAGTTTGAACAATGTTCGTCGCAACAAACAGATAGTTTGAACAATGTTCGTCGCAACAAACAGATAGTTTGAAACGGAATTCGTTGTCCGGTTCGCACAGCGGCAATATGCGGCTACCTAAAATTTCGTTGCCGACTTTTGCAGGCGTTATTAAGGAGTGGCCTGAGTTTATCGCTACTTATAATGCGTTGATTCATGAATCTACCCTCTTGAGTGATATTGAGAAATTTCATTATCTCGTGTCGGTGTTACGTGGTGACGCCTTATCGCTAATTAGAACGTTCCCTGTTGCAAGTGAACATTATTCAAGCGCATACGACGCTCTCAAGTCCTGTTACGAAGACAAACGCGAATTAGCGTTTACGTGCTGGCGTGACATTTTAGATGTTCATTTCAAAACTACAAACGCGCAGGATTTTCGACGCGCTTTAGATACGATCGACGAAAACTTGACAATCTTAAAGAAGTTAAACTTACCTACCGAGCACTGGGATTTCGTTCTCTGTTATAACATTCTGGCCAAACTCGATACCAAACTAAGACGCGAGTTTGAGGAAAAGCACACTGATATCGAGCTTCCACAATATAAGCACTTAAGGGCCTTCTTATACTCTAAAAGCGAAGCATTAATGCGAGACACGCACTTTACCGCCGCCGTCACCAACAAAAACCCCAACACATGGAAGGAGGCTTCGGGATCGGGATTTCCACAGAAGCCGAAGCGATTTAACGTTACGCATTCACTTGTCGCTCCCGCCGTAAATAATCAAAAAAAAGATGGCGACAAACCAGAAGCGAAGCCTACTAACTACTCGACAACCCCGAAAGTTATTCGTAAATGTACGTACTGTGGTGACGAACACCACATATCGGCTTGTAAGGATTTTCTTGCTAAGTCATTGGACGAGCGCATGACTGTGGCCGCTGAGAAGAGATGGTGCTATAATTGCCTTAACGCATCGCACTCCATGCGAGAGTGCACTTCGATATTTTCGTGCCAAAAATGTAAACGTAAACACCACACTCTGCTACACCGGGAGCAACCAGCAAGCAAGATGGACCCCGCCGCTGGGGATCCACCAAGCTCAGTTGCCTTAGTAGCAAAAGAATCCTTAGCTCAATCTAACTCCCCCGTCAATAAATAAATACGACCATGCTACTTGCAACGGCCCTCGTACAAATTCGTGACGCATCTGGCGAATTTCACACATTTCGCGCGCTATTTGACACTGGGAGTCAAAACAACTTCCTCACAGCCCATGCAGCCCAACGGCTGAACCTACAACCTCGAACAGGTTGTGCTAACGTTCTTGGACTAGGAGGTAGTCCTGCATCAGTGAGTGGCATTGTCACATGCGATGTTGGCGCCAATCTTAACGTCAAGTTTCGTTTGGAAATGCTCGTTATACCGAGTATTTGCGGAGATCAACCTATAGCAAGGCTGAATACGGACGGATGGGATGAAGTCAAGACACTACCGTTAGCAGATCCTGGTTTTGACATCCCCGGGCCGATCGACGTCTTGTTAGGTGCCGACGTCTTTGCCGAGTCACTTCTCGAACAACGTCTGAGAGGCAACGCCTCACAACCGCGGGCCTTCAACTCGGTCTTCGGCTGGCTTCTTCTTGGGAAATCTCGACTCGCATCATCTTGTTTATTAGGCGTAGCAGCTCCTACGGTTGATGACAGCTTAAATCAAATCGTTCAACGTTTCTGGGAAATCGATAACGTTCCACAATCCTCCCGATTGACCCCAGAAGAGCAACTCTGTGAAACTAGTTTCACCAACGATCACTACCGCGACGAGACAGGTAGGTATGTCGTTTGTCTCCCTTTCAAGGACAATGAGGAGCCAGTCTTTGAGGGCTCTGGAGCGATAGCCTTACGACGCTTTCATGCCATTGAGAGGCGTTTGTCTCGTGATCAGAACCTAAAACAACAATATGTTGAGTTCATGACTGACTACATTGAAAGTGGTCACATGACTTTGGTACCTGCTAAGCAGATGGGTCAAGGCAAGTACTATATCCCTCACCATTGTATTTTGCGCCCCGATAGCGCCACGACAAAGCTCAGAGTCGTTTTCGACGCCTCGGCCCGGGACGCTCATTCCAAATCGTTAAACGACACTCTACTTACGGGGTCGAAGTTGCAGTCCAACATTGTAGAGATTCTACTTCACTTTCGTGAGCATGAGATTGTCTTCATGGCAGACGTGCGCCAAATGTACCGTCAAATCAACGTAGCTCCCCATCATCGTGATTACCAACGTATTCTTTGGCGAGCCCAACCAGATGAACCGCTCCAGGAATACATTTTAAACACCGTGACATACGGAGTATCCTCGGCTCCGTTCTTGGCGTGCCGAACCATTCAGCAACTGGCCAACGAGGAGGGTCACAACTATCCTAAGGCCAAGGCAGTTTTAACCTCCGACGTTTATGTCGATGATATCGTAACCGGAAGCTCGTCGCTGGAAGATGCAAGTGAAATAAAATCTCAAGTCATCGCTCTTTTCGGTCTTGGCTCTTTTGAGCTACGAAAATGGGTAAGCAACCGACCCGAGCTGCTTAGCGATCTACCCGCAGAGGCGTGTCTTTCAGAAGCCATTACCTTCACCGAAGTTGAAGATACAACCATCAAGGTTCTGGGCCTTAAGTGGGAGCCTGCTTCAGATTCGTTCGTTTTTAACGTCAATCCGTCCAATCAAACCTGCACCAAACGAACGATTCTGAGTGAGGTGGCAAGAATCTTTGACCTTCTGGGTTTCTTGTCGCCTTTGACAATTCAGGCCAAATGCTTAATTCAAAAGCTTTGGATCCTCGGCGTTTCGTGTGATGAGACTCCCCCACCTGAAATTATCTTGCAGTGGAGCAACTTTTCTCAACAACTTCCAGAAGTTAGAGAACTTAAGGTTCCGCGCAAATTCGCTGCCGAAGGTGTTCAATCTTATCAACTGCATGGTTTCTGTGACAGCTCCGAAGCAGCGTATGGCGCCGTCGTCTATCTACGTGTCACCGAGTCCGACGGTTCCATTTGTGTCTTCCTCGTCTGTGCAAAGGCTCGTGTCGCTCCCTTAAAGAGGCAATCGCTGCCCCGTCTGGAATTGTGTGGCGCCGTTTTACTCGCAGACCTCATCAAGTTCGTCAAGGACACGTTACGGATCCCTGTCCATGAAACTTATCTGTGGTGTGACTCAACCGTTACTTTGGCCTGGCTTCGAGCTCCTTCCTCTCGCTGGGTGACATTCGTTGCAAACCGTGTCAGCCATATCCAAGACATCGTGCCGACCGAGTGCTGGAGGCACGTTCCTTCTGCTATGAACTCTGCAGATATTTGTTCTCGTGGGAAATTGCCAAGGGAGTTATTAAACAACGCGCTATGGTGGGCGGGCCCAGAGTGGTTGTCTCAATCACAGTCTGAGTGGCCAATGGATACATCGAAGAATTGTTACACGGACAACGAGGTGCTCTCTGAACAGCGTCGCCCCATAGCTCTCGTTACAGATCAAATCGACAACGCTAACCAAATGTCAACAATCGATCAGTTGTTTAAGAAGTTTTCATCCCTGGACAAAATCTGTCGCATTCTAGCTTACATTAGGAGATTTTGTAATAACGTGAGCAACACCGTACCGAAAGCAGAAAGCCTTTTCATAACGGACACCGAGCGCCATCGTGCGCTACTAACCATCGTCAAACATTTCCAAAATCGGTGTTTTTCAGATGTAATATCAAGGTTACAGCTGCGAAAACAGCTGCCACGCAGTTTTCGCAAACTAAATCCCTTCTTGGACGAGCAGGGTATACTCAGGGTGGGCGGCCGTCTCGCTCGCTCTGGTCTTGAGTTTGAGCACAAGCACCCCGCACTGTTGCCCAGGAGCAGCGTACTTACGACCGCCGTGATTGAATCTATTCATCGAAACAATCTTCATCCCGGCCTTAACACAACTCATTACCTGGTTTTGCAGCAGTTCTGGATACTTGCGGCAAAGCGTGCCATACGTCATCACCTCTCAAAATGCATAAGATGTTACCGTCTTCATCCGCAACCTTTGCAACCATTCATGAGCGACCTTCCTGCCTTTCGCGTTAATCAAGCGAAACCCTTTTCTGAGGTAGGCGTAGATTTTGGAGGGCCGTTTCGAATTAAGCTTGGACATCATCGTGGTGCGAAGGTCGATAAAGCTTACCTGTGCCTTTTCGTATGCCTAAGTACAAAGGCAGTGCATCTTGAGGTAGTATCAACGCTATCTACTGACGGCTTCATCGCGGCATTGCGGCGTTTCGTTTCTCGACGCGGCCGCTGCAATATAATTCATTCAGATTGCGGTACCAACTTTGTCGGTGCAAGTTCACAACTGGCATCCTGTATCGAACAGGCTTCGCACTCTGAACGAATTGCCTTTAAACGTAATCCCCCGTCCGCTCCACACTTCGGAGGGGCATGGGAGATCCAAATCAAAGCCGCGAAAAGTCACCTATACCGCATTGTTGGCGATCAGACTTTAACGTTCGAAGAGCTTGCCACACTCTTCACTCAGATCGAATCAATCCTCAATTCGAGGCCTTTGTGTCCATTAAGCTCCGATCCTAACGATTTGAATGTGCTCACGCCCGGTCACTTCCTAACGCTGGAGCCTTTAACAGCGGTTCCTGACTCCGACTACACGGACGTGAAAATCAATCGCCTAAACCGATGGCAACTTATTCAATCATTTCAACAGCAATTTTGGAGACGCTGGAAAAATGAGTACTTACATGCGTTAACGCAGCGGGCGAAATGGACTGAGGACTCAAACCCATTAAGCGTAAATTCAATCGTGCTTATCAAAGACGACAATCGACCTCCTCTTCAATGGGCACTAGGCTGAGTTGTTTCCCTGCACCCTGGGCCTGATGGAGTGGTTCGGGTCGCTACCGTAAAAACAGCTAGAGACCATTTAGTTAAGAGGCCTCTGGTCAAATTATGTCCTCTACTCTCCGAATAACAGTTTTAATTAACTAATGTTCCCTAGTTTCTATGATTAGTATCGTAATTCGTAGCAGAGCTATACTTTTTTCATTTTTATTCTGGGAAAATCCCATTGGTATTTTGGTGGGCGGAATGTTCCGTTCTTAACGTTTAATTTTTCTTTAATGTTACAACTTTCGCGCGCCTTACCAACCTAAACGATGCAATGTCAAAACGCCTCCGCAAGCAGTGCAACATCGAAAATCTAGCCAATGGGAACGCGCGGAACGCCCGTCGCGCATGCGCAGTACAAGCCGGCGTTGATGCTAGCGCCATAGCGGCGGCGGCGAAAAAGTAGTCGAAACAACGCTCGCGCATCGCGAAGTAATCTTACCGTGTCGAAAACCCATTTTCGACGATCAAAAGACTCATTAATCCGCTCATACTTGTGTTATTGTGTGTGTGACATTATCCAGGAACTGTGTACATATTATTAAGCCGGCCGGCATACGTATCTGAAGGACAAATTTAACAGAACTGTTTCGTGGAAGCCAGCACGCTGCCGACTATCTGGTGAGTACTTGTGCATGGTCTTCTCATTGACTGATAGTCTTTGTTGTATCGTTTTTTTTTACCGGCGAATATATCACATATTCGATCCAGAGTGGTGAATTGACATTGCATCATCTATAAACGCGTTAATTTGCTACAGTGTTATTCCAGTGCTGGCAACACTGGTCACTTCTCTATCGCCTTAGGCTCAACCCCTATGAGCTTCTTTATAAGGCTCCGCTATTGAAACAATGTATTTTTAAATCGTCTTATATCAACAATGTAATTACATCATTTTCTGGTTTATCTTAAAAGGATAAAATAAAGAAACAATGATGGAACAGTGATCAATTTTATTTTGATAATAACCTTCACCTCACCGGTCGAACATTGGTAAGCTATGGGCTCTGCAACCTCGACGCTTTAGATGGTGCAAGTGCTGCGGGCTGCGCCTCCTGCGTCGAGCTGTTCTAGCAGGTTGGTTGTTATTTTATTATCTCGGGTCCAAAAAACGTACGCAAATTGCTATTTCCAAACTGACATTCATTAAATATACTTAAATAAATATATTTAGATAAATATACTTAGTAATCTATTTTTCTTGATTTAGGCAACGCTATGCGCGTTAAAACTAGAATCTTGACAGTAGGGTAGGGATTTTAAATTATGGTATTTTGAACTGGGGTAAAAATATACAATTCACGAGTAAAATTACGTGCAAAAAATATGAACAATTGGTTAGCGAACAGTTGCGTAGCTATACTTTATTATTTACATACACTCTTAGACTTATGTAAATATTAAAATACAATGATTTTCCATACGATAAATAATAATACTAGAATAACTAAACCATATAAATATCAAAGAATTCCTGCCTTAACCCCGATAACCCATCTACCATTTCCCCAGTTGATGCAATGGAAGTTGATAGGTACGAAGTCAAGATAGGTTGCCAAATAATTATACTGGCGACTACAGTATAATTATTTGGCAACCTATCTCGACTGCTTCCTTAGTGTTTGCGGACGGCGTCGTTCCATAATGGCGGTGCAAGCGATACCGAATTATGCTAAGACGCAGCTCCGCACCCTAGCCCCTGCCAGAGAATGGGGCGCTGCGAACTTATACCTACCTACCCACAGCGTGCTTAATTTAATCCCGAATGACTCTAGCTTTAAAATGATTTGCAAACTTTGAAAGGCAACTTATATACCAACAATGCAAGTTGCATAAATAAAAGGTTTTAAGAAGATCTTTAAGACGTTATGTCGGTAAGCTGAGCTTCTGCGGAGCCGTCGGCTAGGCCGCGCAGCTTGCCGAATGTGAGCGCGCGGACCTCCTGCACGCCGAGCGGCACAGCGTAGCTGCGCTCCAGCGTCTGCTTGATTTCTGCGGCCATCAGCGAGTCCATGCCCAACTCGACCAAGGTCGCCGTCTCTGAGACTTTTTTAAGGTCCCTGATGCCTGTAGCGAAACATTAATAGCTTTAAAATAAGGACGGGTCGAGTCTTCTTATTAAAGGCGGCTAGGAACGTCATAATGACTATTGAATATCGATAACTTTTTTCGCTAACGTCAAATGTATTCAATCATCAAATCCTGGATTAAGACCAAAGGGTCTGAACAAAGGTTCATAATGAATTTCGACATATACCTACTTAAGTCCAAAAAATATTATTTTACTGTATATTTGTAAAGGAATAACAAAGAGAAAGTCTGTGCGATGGTAAGTTTCAATAACTAAACGTAGGTATTTCACCTGTGTGTATAGTTGACATTTTTTGAATTCGACTGATCTTCTTATCTTCAGAACAATAGCATTCAAGTCTAACAAAACGACTGTGCTGTCGGACGCGTGCCATTTTTTCCAAGAAAAAGATTAGTGCCACATAAAATGTTCATTGTACAATGAACTCTATCGTCGCATTCAATAGATTCAAAATGGACTAAAAGATAAAAAAAACTATTTGGAATCTATTGGAGAAGAAGATAGAGTTCATTATTTAATAAACATTTTACGTTGCGGTAACATTTTTTGCAAAATTTGCACGCGTCGACCGCAAACAAAGGCTATTCATGAACCTCAGTACACTGGCCATTCACGAGCTCGGTTAAAATAATTTAAACTATACTACTAGGTACTTACTGGATTGAAAAAGGTTATATTTATACACAGGCGAAGTATCGCGATCAGCTTATTAATAATAAAGACGTCAACGCACCGAGAACGTTAGCGACGGCTTGCGCAAGGTCCTGTACAGGGTTGTCGTCCGCGCGCTTGTCGGCGAGCACCATGGAGGACACGACGGTATGCGGCGCCGCCAGCAGCGTGTCCAGCGCGCGCAGACACGAGGCGACACGCTGCGGCACCATGCCGCCGACCTCTTTGTCCTCGCCGCCGTGCCTGGCGGCCCACAGCCCCACGTCGCCCACGGCGCCCCACTGCACCGCCCGCGCCGGCAGCCCGGCCGCGCGCCTCTGCGCGCACAGCTGCTCCATGCCGCTGTTCGCGAACCCATAGTTGCTCTGCCCCGGGTTGCCGCGCCCGCAAGCCACCGACGAGAACACAACAAAGTGCTCGAGCTCTGGCGCCAGCTCGCGCGACGCTTGGTCCAGCCAGCGCGTCACTGTAGGATTGGATATCCCAATTACAAGCATGATCTACGTCCAGCATTGAACGTCTTTCGGCTGATATGATGATGATGAATTAGAAACATAAATTTATAATCACGGCACATAATAAACTTGGCCATCCCTTTCTATCTATCTCTTATATCATGGCAACGCTAACGTAGGTACCTCTAGGCCCTCCGTAGCAACTGGACGGTTTCACAACTGGACAGATTCGCAACTGGACAGATTCTCAGCTGGACGGATTAGCAACTGGACAGAGTACAGTCAGCCTTATTAGTTGCTGAACACGAATGAAACCCAACTTTATTCGAAAAAGAAATCCGAAGTCGGTTCTGGCGCTTCGCCGGCTGCTGCCGCGGCACGCTCGCTTCGCTCGCTCGGCTCGCGCGCTGTAGGGCCGTGGTACACCTAACACTCCTCCTCGCTTCGCTCATCATCGTACCTACACCGACCTGCCTTAGAGTAGCCCCTCCCCCCCCCCCCTCCATATCCCCCCTCCTCCTGCACTACCTGTTAAAAATTCTAGTTTAAATGTTTCCTGCTGTTCAAAGGTTATCTGGAAGAGATCCCTTTAAAGCGATAAGACCGCCTGTTGTTACCATTATTTATAAAGCTAATTTTTTGTAACATGTTTGTCTCTTTTTGTGGTGCAATAAAGAGTATTTATTATTATTATTAGTAGCATAGGTAAACAATTTTAATTTCGTAATGTTTCTAATGAGCCCAAGCACTTTACTTTCATTAGTATGGACAAAAATGGAAATTTGGAAATCATTCATAACAGCAGCATTTTTGTTTGTAACTGATATATTATCATTTTAGTAATTACGTAGACTCAAAATCCACCAAAATATTAGTCATCAAAAAAATCGGTATTTAACCAATTCCTGAAAAAAGAGGAAAAATAGTAATAGATATTTTATTTTTTGTTTTGGTTCATTTACAGGAGCTCATCTAGAATAATAAATAAATCACACAAAAAACATAATGGATGTGTCATTTATTTTTATATATTTACTTCCCGATGGAAATTTTGGTGGATTCTTGGAGAAGGCATCTTAGAATAACATTTGAAAATTAAACAAACAAAAAAAAACGCTGTTATAAATTAATGTTTGAAAAAAACGTTATTTTCCTGGGATAAATGGTAATAGTCCAACTTTTCGAACTACTACTCGACAACATACAAGAAGTTATCGTTAGGTATGTCATGAACTGTGCATGCCATGTCCAGTTGCTAATCCGTCCAGCTGAGAATCTGTCCAGTTGCGAATCCGTCCAGTTACGAATCCGTCCAGTTGCGTTTGACAGCCTCTAGGGAATGTTGTACTTGTAGCGACGCGAGCGCGACCTAATCACGGATTATGAAGCCGCACCCGGCCCCGGACGGACGCTCTATCTTGTCACTTGTGGCGTGATAAGGCCGACCATGATACGGGGCCTTGTCACGGGCATAAGCTAGTATGATGACGAATAAATCCATGTTAAAAACGCACTTGAACGCTTGATGTATAACAATGTACTTAGCCCTTACCATCAATCTTAGGCTTGGCGACGGCGCGGAAGGCGTCCGGCGTCTGGTTCTGCAGCGCGGCGTCCCGCAGCTCGGCGGCGAGGTTGAACACGCCGCCGACCGGCGCGCGCGCCGCCGCCGCGCTTAACAGCGCGCGCGCGCCCACCGCCGTAGCCGCCTCCGCCGCCGACACCAGCACAAACACACCCATATCGCGCCATCTACGAACAAACACGTCTTTTTTTTCTATCACACTTGCTCGAAAACTGCTTCATAATGCGCAGACATACAGATGGGCGTAATGGTTTTTACAGTACACATGGTGCTACTTTCCCGCACTAGTGCGGAAGAGAGCACTTTCCGTGCATATGTCAAAACTTTAAAGAGCCATATGTACAGTAAAACGTTGTACGATACACGTGCGAAAAGGTAATTCGCAACTCGTGTCGATTTAATACACTCCCTTCGGTCGTGTTTTAATTTATCACCACTCGTTGCGAATTTCCTGTTTTCGACACTTGTATCGTAAGTAACTATTTTCTTAAATTGTGTCTGTCACTCATGCGGCAGTTACAAAGCAAAGTGGTTTTATATAAAAAAATACGATGTCTGAAAAACACTACTAAAACATATTCAACAGAATTATTTACTTTAATATGTAGTTATTTAGTGTCTATGTAAAATGTTTTTAAGTGTTTTCAAATCGTGGCTGTATACCGAAGGGTCTTTGCCATACGCGCCTCACGTCAAATTTAACAAAATGACAACCTATGGACACCTGAATGTTGCTGTTTTTATTACGAGTTGTATTAATTTCATCTAAAATGTATTTGTTTCCTCGCAAATATGATGAGAAATATAATGTATAACATGGGCGTAAGAATATTGCAAATTCGAGTCATCAAAATAGACTCTTGTTTGCAATATTCCATGATAAAGCAAGCCTTAAAATCTAGAGGTAACTTACTTTCAATCTGTTCCATCTGTGGGTGCGTAACCTGGCTCGTACATAGGTAGACGCAGTGATAGCACTGCGTCTTTCTAGAAGCTTAAAGAAATATAATTTGATACTTACCTAACAGTCAAAAATACGGGGAAGAAATAATCGTGCATCGTGAAAAAACCGATCTAATCCCAAATAAGGTCTAGTTTTTCCTCTGGCTCGGAAGGTCAGATGGCAGTCCCATACGCCAAATCTTGGACATAGGTGCCAAAGCCCCGAACTACATCCGAGAAAACGTAAGGAGGTTGATGACGTTGCTGGTGACAAACAAGGTTACCCATCTGATGTTAAGTGCCACCGCAACCTATGGTCGCTTGCTGCTCCTATGTCTTCGCTTGCACGTACAAAGGCAGACGAAGTTCTGGAGTTGAGTGTCGCGAGGTTGGAACATCGCCATAACGTGAATTTTTAATTCCTTCATAGTGAGTTCCAAATAGTTCTAACAATCTATCAACTAATAACTAAGGAAGAATTTGGGGCGAATAAGAACTTATTGTTAGAAGAGACTTCCGACGTTTTCACGGTCGGTTACCTGCCACCACGAAATTGACACATCGCAGTTAGATATGAGACGCGCTGAAAGGAAGTGTGCTTTTGTTATGTTTTAAATAAGTTTAGTATATTGATATTTATGAATTTGAGGAGTGGCTCGTCAGCAATAGACTATTAAAGCAGGTTCCTCTCTTCTAATATTAGAAAACGACCATATTCATCCTCGAGAGTTCTAGTGACCTGCAAGAGCGAGTATAGTAGCAAATAGTAGCATTATAGTTGCGGTCTTCTGTAATGCGGATGGTATAATCAATACGGCTGCACAAAATATGAGCATGATGGCTGATGACACTCCGCTGTGGCCTGTCTATCCAAATACGTCTCCGTCTGTATCGGCAAGGACGTTGTCTCATTTTAAGTCTTAAGTGAAACGACTTTTAGCGAGTGACATATCTTTATTTTCATTATAAACGTCTTACAAATTACAGTAGGTACAGAGGTCCTATATCTAACACCCTCTCTTAATTTTATGTTTATACATGAAATAAAAATATAAAATTACATATTTTATTTATTAATTTAGTAATTGCAGTATACAAACATACTTAAGTCTAATCAAACACGTTCGTTATCGCTTCCGGTGCAAAAGTGCCCATAACGCTCACGGCATTACCCCGCTGGATGGCTATGGACAGCCTCTGCACCAGAAACGATTCGGAGCGGGGGTCCCCTCCCTTTCGCCTATGTCACGCACAAATTGTTTAGCATCAGCACCCCAGCAGCCCGCCGTTTCCACCGCAAAAGGCACAAAAATATACCCCGAGCCCAAAGGAGCATTCTTTTGGCGCTTCACCGCCGCCTGAGACCCGGCTGCCGCTCCGCCCGCACGTACTGTGCAACTGATACGAGAGGCGGCGAAGGTGCTAACGCACGTAGCGTCCCAGACCAAGCACCGCCCTCTCTCCCACGGCACCAACGTTAGGCTATCAGGCCGCTTGCCGTCCGTACGACTAAGACCCGGAGGCTCAAGCACGGACGGAACACCCACTGACCTGAGCGCCCTAGAGCCTAGAGCTGCACTCGGCCCAAGAAAACATTTTAAGTGTCGGTAACCCTTCATACCACTTTTTCGCAACGCCTACTAGTTTAGGTAACGCGTATTATCTGACGCTCAGACCATTCATATAACACAGCACACTCGTTCACTTATGTTAACCAATTCGATACAGTTTGGTTTTTGAGTGAGGGGTCAAATTGTGGCACTACATTTACATTTGAGAAAGTTTCCCTGCTATTTTGACGAGAGGATCCCAGTTTATCTAACAGCTTTGTAAATTGAGATAAAAACTCACGTGACGTATCTTCTGTAGTCGGAGATCGTTGACGTTTGTGCGAAGACCCGTTGCCACTTTGTGAAGTCTCCCGAGAATTGTCGCGGCGTCGGGATGGTTCCCTGGATCTGTCGTAGCGCCGCCTTTGTTCCCTGGATCTACTGCGACGCCGCGATTCCTGCCAATCGATGCTGTGGTCCCTTGTCCTGATGTTACGCTCACAAGAGCGGTTTCGGCTTCTGGTATGACTTCGACGCATACGAGAGCGCGACCTCACTGATGGGGAACGTCGCTGTAATTCCCTTGGTGGTGAGGGGCTACGCAGAACTAGCCTTCGTACAGTTCGTGTTATGTGGCGTCCAAGAATAACCGATGTAACTGCGTCCTCGCTTGCTTCGTTTTCTCCCGATATTGGTTCCCCGTCTCCATCACTCATTATTGACTTTCAATGCATCCCTCCTCATCCTCGACTTAATATCGGTTATGAGGAGGCCCGTCATCCCCACTCTATAGAACTGGTAAAAATGGCGCCAACAAGAAGTAAGGTAACCAATATCAAGTCAGTTAAATTCTTATATTCTAATTATAGACCTTAGACGATTATATTGTACAGAAAATAATTAAAATAGATAATTACAAATTTATAAACCCCAATTCAATCAAATAACGTGCCCGTAAACAATAACTACGATTATAGAAGTATCAAATGTTAGTTCCATTTTTCAACACTAGAGGGCTTGTTTAAACAAAACACTACTTTAATTTATAATGAAGCTTACAATCTAATGCTTTGGTTAAGATGTCTGCGGTTTGATTTTCGGAAGAGCAATATTCTATTTTGAAACCATTATTAGCGTACACCTCATGGATGTAGTGATAGCGCACGTCAATGTGCTTCGACCGTTTGTTGAATATACCAGTTTTTATGAGCTGAATAGTGCTCTGATGGTCAATTTTAAAAATGACGGGGATATTGAGGTTGAGATCAGTTAGCATAGATTTGAGGAACATGGACTCCTTCCTCCCTCTCTGCAGCTGCAATAAATTCAGCCTCCGTCGAAGACATTGCCACGATACGCTGTCTGCGCGAACACCATGCCACTGGTCCACCACCTAACATAATAATGTAGCCGTAGTAGTATTGTAGTACTGCGTCTTGTTTTTACGTCACCGGCATAGTCAGAATCGCAGAAAACGGATAATTCTGGTTCTTTATTGTTTTATAGCATACACCCTCTCCTAAGGTGCCTGCCAGGTACCTTAACACTCTTTTTACGGCAATTATATCTTTACGATCAGGGTTTTCCTTATTTCTACTGGCCATTCCGACTGCATAAACACAAATCTGGACGCGTTTGGCGAATGGATAGATAGAGAAGACTGCCGACTGCTTCTTGATAAGGAAAGTTCTGATCCAGTTTTCTAGCTTGTCCATAGAGACTTCTTCTTGTCTACAAGGTGTAGCCACATGTTTGCAATCGTCCATGTCATACTTCTTGAGAATTTGTTTTGCATATGCTGTTTGCGTCAGACATATACCCACGCTACTTTGGATTATTTCCATTTCCAAAAAAGACGATGGTCTTTCATACAACGTGTCCCAAAACTCAACGATAAGCCGGCACCAGAGGATGGAGCTGCTTATGATTAGTCGAGAAAAAATAAGGAAAAAAAAATATCTCAATTATTTTACAAATTACAGAAAAAAAATGAAATTCATCGAAAATGGACATCCCTAATGGTATTTTTAACGACCATGTCTACAAATATTCAAAATTACTGTTTTTTTTTTGTTTTTGGAAACTTAAGTAGCCCTGCTATCTAACACAGTTCTTAAAAATACCATAATACATGTAGTTTTTACACAAAAAATAATCAAAATTCATTTTGTCCCTACAATTTTGAAAGATTTTTTCTTACAGTCCACTTTCAATCATCATGGTGTAAAAAAATAGTATTGACACCACTATGGCAATTATTTTCAAAAGTTTTTTTTTTTTTTGAGATATATTTTTTTCCTTATTTTTTCCCGACTAATCATAAGCAGCTCCATCCTCTGGTGCCGGCTTATCGTTGAGTTTTGGGACACGTAGTATATCTTTATCTCAAATTTCGAATTGATTTTCATTAGAGTTTGTTTTATTTCTTCTTTATCAGGACCTATGTATTAATTCGTCATCAACGTATATCCCAATAATAATTGACGAGTGTTTGTTTTTCAAAATGCAGGGTTCGTTCTTCGCTTGTGTAAAACCAACTTCTGAGATAGTTTTAAGGAATTTTTCATTCCATCTTTTCGGTGATTGTCGAAGGCCACACAATGACTTTACAAGCTGACAATTTTTTACGTTTTCTTGAGTAACGCCAAGGGGTATTTTCATAAAAATCTCCTCATCTTCTCTAAGAACACCACTGAGAAACGCTATTTTAACGTCAAACGTCGTAAAATTGTAATTCTTAGAAGCTACGATGGCAAACGGTGCTCTTATGGCATAGTGCGATGCAACAGGACTGAATATCTCGTCAAAATCTGTTTCGCTTTGTTCATTGCCTCGCACAACCAATCTTGCTTTATATGTTCCATTTTCTTTTACTCTGAAAACCCATCTATTAGACAGTATGTTTTTGTTAGCACCTTTTTATTTATCAACTAATTTCCAGACACCATTATCTTTCAAGGATTTTAGTTCATCTTCAATTGCTTTCTTCCATTTATTTTTCTCAGGGGATTTCATGACATCCTTGACATAATCATCGTATCTTACTGGTTTATTTATACTTCTTCCGTAACTATAAACTTCTTAATCCAGACTATAAACTATCTTCGTGCCAAACTTCATCCAAACCCGTTGAGTCGTTTAGGCCACGTCATTGAGTAACCAACATCCAAACATCCAAACTTCAAACCATTCCGCAGTGTCTCAAGACGAGAGTCTTTGACCAGTGTACGTTGCCAGTGAAGACACATATGACACTGAAACGTGGTCGCCTCGTAAGAAGAAGTCACCCAAAGGGCTATGGAGAGGGCTATGCTGTGAGTTTCTCTGCGTGATCGCATCAGAAATGAAGCTATCCTTAGCAGAACCAAGGTAACCGATATAGTATAGCCCTCCGAATCGCTAAACAAAAGCGGCAGTGGGTAGGGCACATTGCACGTAGAACCGATAGCCGTTGGGGCGGAAAGATTCTCGAGTGGCGACCACGTACCGGAAGGTGCGGCGTGGGTAAGCCCCACAAGGTGGACTGATGACCTGGTAAAGGGCGCGGGAGTCCGCTGGATTCGGGTGGCGCAGGACCGGTCACTTAGGCACTCTTTGGGTTTCCTTATACTCGTAGTATATAACCTGGATTGACATATATATTACTTTATATTCTGGGAACCATCGCATCGTCTAAGGGGCGAACGATTGTAAGGAGCTACGATATAAATAAACGTGTTCCACGCGGACGAAGTCGCGGGCAGAAGCTAGTTTTCATTATAAACGTCTTACAAATTACAGTAGGTACAGAGGTCGTATATCTAACATTAAGTAGGTACTAAAAAGTCACATTGCAGCTGACCTGCGGATGCAGCGGGCCTGATAGCCAGTGCGCACGCCGCCGCGCGAGCTCAGCACGAGTGTGCGTGCGCCGCGCTCCACCAGCCACTCGCCCAGCTCCAGCCCGAAGCCACCCAGCCCGCCTGCAAGTGCATACAGCTAATAAGACGAGAACACTCCATTATCCTCACAATAACTAGCAACTGAATACTGACCAACGAGCACATAGCTCTTGCGAGGGTGCATGTAGATGCGGGGCTCGGCGGACAGCAGCCGCGCCGGCGCCAGCTCCCCGCCCACCCCCTCCTCTCGCACGCGGATCAGCACCTTGCCGATGTGCTTGCCCGACGCCATGTACCTGCACCACAAACACCAGTTAGCTAGGGAAGGCTGGCGAAGGTCAAGTGCAGCCTATTCTGAACTCACCTAAAGGCCTGCTCGATCTGTTTGTAGCCGTAAACGGTGGCGGGCAAAGGGCGCACAACGCCAGCAGCGATGCCTTCGGCCACGAGGCGTATCACTTCCGCCTTTTTATGGTGGTCACTGCGTGCGTCAAACAGGATGTCTAGCAAGACACCGTGGACCGTGGTGTTGTTCAGCAGGATTCCCATGCCCAACGCGCTGTTGGCGCTCAGGTCCGCCTTGCCAATCTCGAGGAAACGGCCGTCCACAGCGAGGCAGCGGAGCGACGCCTGCAGATAATCGCCCGCGAGCGAGTTGAGCACGAGATCGACGCCGCGGCCGTCCGTACGGCTCAACACGAGTTGCTCGAACGAGCAGTCGCGCGAGTTGCCGATATTAGCGTCCGGCAGCTGCGGGTAGCGCTCGCGCAGGAAGTTGCGCTTGACGGGCGAGCCCACGGTCGTGAAGACTGTGCAGCCAGCGTTAAGTGCGACAGCAATGGCCGCCTGCCCCACGCCGCCCGCGCCCGCATGCACCAGCACGGACTCGCCGCGTTGCATGTGCCCGCGCACTACCAGCGCATAGTACGCCGTTGCGTACGCCACCGGCACGGTCGCCGCCTCCTCTAAGGACCATTGCTCCGGCACTTCCCACGTGAAACCCTCATCGGCGATCACCGTGGTAGCTAGACCCCGGTTAACGATGCCCATCACGCGCTTGCCAGAGGACGAACGGCCGCTGAACTCCATGCCGAGGACATAAGTCTCCTGCAACAACCAAAACGGTTACCTACTCTAAATCTATGTAGTTATGCAATTTCTGCAGTGCTAAATCAATTTGGTCCTTAACGAAACTAAGACTATATGGTAGGAGGTATTCTGTTCAATTTGTGTAGTAGCTTTTCTAACTAGGAAGGATGAATAAATAACAGATATCAGGGGAGGGGAACCTGTTCTACCTCGGCCAGTTTTTTCTTTTCGGATTTTTAGAAAAAAAATGAACAGCTTCAGAATTGTTGAATACGGGAATTTCTAAATTTACATCATTAAACTACATATCGCTGTATGTAAGAATAATAGGAAACCTCTTTGAGATCGATTATTTATAGTAACATTTAACGTAGATAATCAACAATAACAAATAAACAATCATTAAACTTGTCATAAAAAGCACTATATATACTTCTTAGAAAGTATTAGGCCTGCCATACACTGGCGCGGCCTCGCCGCGGCGGACAATAGTAAACTTGTCCGCCGCTGTCAAATTTACTATTGTCCGCCACTGCAGGCCGCGCCAGTGTGTGGCAGGCCTTAATCATATTATACATTCAGTCTTATTAATTAAACTTCAGACTTTTTTATTCTTGTGAAGAGGTTGTATTAATCGATGACTGGTCCTTTTTGCAGATGACTGTACAATTGTATTCGCAGATTCCGACCCGCATGCATTAAAAATCGACATAAACAAGACACTCGAAGCAGTAATAGAATGGCTAAAGAGAAACCATTTACGCATTAATTTGACTAAAACAAAAATTATTAATTTTAAACAGAGTTGACAAATTGCCTAATCTCACTGTGTCATATCAAGATAACATTATTGATGAAACGGATATTTCAAAATTTTAGGATTAAGCTTAGACCATAAGTTTACATGGAAAAAGAAATTGCAAGAAATTGTAATTGTAGCTTAGCAGATTTTCTTATGCATTGTATAATTATAATCTAAGTAAAAGAGTTAACCAGTCTGCTTTACTGACTGCCTACCATGCATATGTAACATCAACACTAAGATATGGCGTCATGTTCTGGGAAAATTCCACTGATCGCGAGCTTGCTTTTAAGTCGCAAAAAAAAATCTGCAAAACAATTCTCGCAAGCAAAATATAAAAATACGCACTTAATAATTTACGATGAACTGGCGTTAGCTAGTTTGCGCTAGTGACAGCGACATCTATCAGTGCATTGTTACACTAATCGCCAGGGTATGGGTTTAATAGTTACGAATTGGACACCCTGCCATGTCTAAACATTTTTGAAACTGCGGTTTACATTAAAAACAACATGCATCGATGTTCAATGTTTAAAAGTGCTCGCAGAAGCGAAAAAATATACATCCAATCCGTGAACTCGGCTTTGCTAGCTAAAAGTATTTTTGGGATGGCACCTAAAATATACAATAAGTTGCCGAAACATATTATTACTAAATATAATTTAATTGAATTTAAAAAATGCCTGTATGGATTTTTGGTACAAAAAGCACACTATTCGATAACGGAATATTTACTAGACACATTTTGAATTTAAGTTGTTTTAGTTTTAAGTACACTTTTATTTTTGTATGACATTTAAGAAATTATTATCGTTTGACTTCATGTTATAATTAATGCATGCTCCATCTCTTCTTGATTATATTTGTATGCCAAATGGCAAAACATAGTGAAACAAATTATCGTATAAGATCTATATTTAACCTATGTTTACAAATAAATAAATATTGAATTTTTTGGATTTTGTATTTTAAATCGCTTTAAATTATAAGAAAAATCCATACCAGTACTTAGATAATTCCGGAACGGAATACACATCCTGTTTACTATTAATTTTCCTCGGTTTTGCTATTTGTTGCTTAATGTCGCCGTGAAGATATAAGTTTACATCAGGTTTCGCTGGCCATTTCCAGTTTTTGAAAGATTTCTGCATAGAATTAATTAATACACCCTCTTCGCATATAGATTCGACTTTGCCGACAAAGTGTTCATCTAATACATGTATAAATATAACAAAATCACCTACAACGTAATCAACGTTTTCTTTATTAAGTATCTTCACCAGAAGAATCATCGGAGTCGTGGACGAAATAAGCATCAACGTCACAATCTTCAATTGAATCATCAGAGTCCCTTTTAGGCAATTTTTTTCTCTTGACTCTAGATTGTTATGCAGGTCTTTTATCGTCGTACCTTCTTTGCTGCAGGGTGGTTCTAGGCACATTGAAGTGGCGTGCAGCACAATTAAGCGTGATTTTTGTCTTTTACTAGTTTTATTTCGTTGCTGAGAGTTTCCTTGTCGTTTTCAACTCTTTTATTTTTTTCGGCATTTTCCTTAAAATATTTAAACAGAAATGCTTACAAAAATACTCACAGAAATGCTTATAAACAATAAACTATTTTAATGACAAGGTGCAACAGGTCCGTTGTCCCTTGGTACAAAGTGTGTTCGGTGTCCTAGGTACAACAAAGCGACTTTTAAGATAAACAAGCCTCGTAAATGCACTACAATTTGAGGTTAGGTTGAATACACAACACTTTTCTGCATGTTAGTAACATACCTTTTACATAATAATATATTCAGATCTATCCTAAGTGAATAACAAATTAAATAAATGAGCTTGATATAAATCTCAAAATACTCACTTTTTACAGCAGAGTTCGAATTTTTCTAAATTTTTCGACACTCGCGCCACTCTGAAGTTTCGTAACTAACTTCACTTTAATGGTCACAGATAACGTTTCAAATGACATAGACAACATATTCAAAGAGCGCAGGAATCTTGAAATATTGACAACTGGCCGAGGTAAAACTATGTCCAAGGTTCAACAGGTTCCTATATTGGTGCCGTGTACCTTATTAGCGATGGCACCCTTGGAGATCATGGGTGCCAGCTTGCCTGTAGCGATCATGATGTCGCGGAAGTTGAGCGACGAGTAGCAGACGTGGCACAGGTTAGTTTTTGGTTGCTGAGTGGTAACCATCAGCTGCTGGTCGCTTGTGATCCAGCGCAGCGACGACAGGTCACCTCGCGTCAGCATGGTCACGTATGCGTGCTCCACCTGAGGATATCCGTTAAAGTGTACCCTTCCGTGGAAATTACTTGTGACTAATATAATAATACTAGTGGCTCTGTGAGCAGAACAGGCACAGCATGGCTTTTAAAAAGAAAAAAATATACTTATTTCAACATGGTGGGTCGACAAAAAATCTAAGTATATAATTAACGAACATGCTAACCTTTAAATGTGACCTTTAGAGGAAAATAACCGCACAGAGCAGAAAAGCGTGACAGACACCGGACACCGGACATACGAACAATTTCCGGTTCAAGGTGAAGCATAGAACTTCGTTCGTTTCGCTCACTCGTTCGATTAATGTCTCACCTGCACAGAAGCAACAGTGTCGTCGAGCAGTAGATTCCGGTTGGATCCCCATACGCCGTTGCGTAGCACGTTGAAGGCCAGGTCTCGCTGCACCTGCGTCTTATACGCCGGCGCGTCAGGGTCGAACGCGCCCGCTCCGGGCAGGAAGTAGACGCGCAGCCGGTCACCGCCGGGCTCGCGGCGCAAGCACGTGGCCAGGCCCAGCACGCCGGAGTCGGGCGCGCAGGACCATACGTACAAGCGCATGTCCTCGGTTTCTGCGCGTTTCATAGCGTCCTTAAGCTGCTCCACCCAGGCGTAGTCCTCCTCGCGTGCTTCCAACACCACCCTCGTCGCCGGCAGAGCTACGGCACGTCGCAGCAGCACGTACTCGCGTGCCCCGGAGCGCGCGCGGGACACCTGCATTAACATGACGCGTTGTAACTTTATAGCACATCTGCCTTAACTTAGTGTCTTTTCATTTCATTTATTTATTCATTAACAATACAAGATTGTGTTTGAACTTAAGACTAAAACTAAAACCTAACAAGAAAAATCATAATACATAACAAGCAAATAAATTAAAATTAGTCAAATAAGTTAAAACACATTAAAACACAATCAGTCAAATAAATTAAAACAGTATCAGTCAAATACCTATCATTAAAATTAAAATTACAAATTTAAATATTTAAAATACAAGTTCAAGTCATTTTGAAAGTATTCTACTAGCGTATCGCAGTACCAATCAACAGTTTAGTTACACATTTTTCATAAAATCTTCTACCGAATACAGGCATTGTTCCAACAAAATTATTTTAAGTTTGTTAGCAAACATGTGAGTTTGCATTTGTGAGTACCTAACTTCAATTCGCACGGCAGTTTGATTCCCTGGTAGTCTTCGGAGTGCCTGACTACCCGGAGTCGCGCCACAATGGTATGTGGGAGATCCTTTCGTCTACTAGCTATTCGTATGTCTCTTTCTTCTGGAGTTTCCATTTTTGTATATGTTTCACTAGGTCCTTGAGCACTACTAGGACATAAAGGCTGGGAACAGTGAGATTTTTTTGCAAAATTATTGAAATGGTTTCTGCAAGAAACCCACTATGAATAAAAGCGGACTGGACATTGTAACTATAGCTATTCCCCCATAACCTAATACTATAACGTAGTTTTGACTCTACTAGAGCATGATACACGGCTTTGAGCTGATTACTTTTTAATACATTTCTGAGACTTCTTAATGCATAGCATGAAGAGCTAAGTGAGCTAACAAGAGAAGACAACTCTTGCTTCCAGTTTAGCATCGAATCAATTTCAATACCCAGAAATTTAGCAGATTCCACTTGATCTATTTTAACTCCCTCAATTACTACATCTAGTGCATCTTCGTTTCTCGCTGTTGTCCTAAAGAGCAGAACTTTTGTCTTAGTGCAGTTCAGTTCAAGGTTATTGATCCGGAATTAGGCACCAAAAGAAACAAAGGCTTTGTTCACCCTGTCATTCAGCTCCACAATGTTGTCAGAAGAGATAACCGCATTTGTATCATCAGCAAGAACTGTAACTTGTGTGTCTGCTATAATGTCATATATGTGATTAATCATGTCATTTGTAAATATAATGAAGAGAATAGGTCCCAATATTGAGCCCTGTGGAACTCCTCTAAACACGCTTGCTGTTCTGGATTTAAACCCTTTCTCAGTGTCGTCAAGTGTGCACTTAATTTCGACAAACTGTTTCCTGTTGGTAAGATATGATTTAAGGAGAGACAATATCTTACCTCTAACGCCATAGTGCTGCGGTTTAGCTAAAAGAATGCCATGGTTAACGGTATCAAAAGCTGAGCTAAGGTCCATAAAGAGACCCGCAGTCTTCCTTTTCTCATTTAATTGTTGAACAACATCCCTGACTAGTGTACGTATTGCATCACCCGTACCTATGCTTTTTTGATAACCAAATTGGCGTTCACTTAATATCTCGTTGAGGTATAGATGCCTAACAAGCCTGTCCTTGATAATTCTTTCAAGTAGTTTAGAGAGAGTTGGTAGAAGTGAGATAAGCCAATAGTTTTTTGAGTCTGTTTTCGAACCCTTCTTGTGAATGGGTATGACTTTAGCTATCTTTAACTGATCAGGGAAGCAGCCTTCCTCAAAACACTCATTGAAGAACTGTGCAAGGAGAAACTCAATTAAGTCAATGTTCTCCTTGATTATCGTAATTGGGATCTCATCGTATCCACAAGACGTTTTAGATTTTAACTTCTTAACCAAAGATCCTACTTCTAAAGGAGTAACCGGCTCACATATAAAGTCATTTTCAACACTCGGTACGTGCCTCTGAAGCAGTTCTAAAGCTTGATCAACATTGTTGATAGCCGCATCTTTACCGTAGTCAAACTGGTCTAAGAATATATTCGATTTACTTATGATTTCAGTACAATTATTTTGCGTCACAGTTTTCAATTTTAAGTTATCCCTTATTCTATTTACCGTTTTATTACGATGTCTATTTACTATTTTCCAGATCTCCTTTGGAGAGTTCTTTGTTTTTTCAATATGTGTTTGGACCGCGAGGCGCTTTGCAGCCCTGGTTACACGTCTAAAAATACTAATATACTCCTGCCTATATTTTTTTATTGTGTCCGAAATTGGCGCTATATTTGTGACAAGTATGCGCTTCATGTTACTCGAAACTTTCACGCCTTTCGTAATCCAATTAATCTTGGAGTTTGATATGACTGATACCTTCTTCTTACGCTTCTTAAAGCTTTCCTCAAATATCATGTTAAATTTATTAATAAATGAATTTATACCGATGTTAGTCAGATTGATATTCATCAGTTTTTGCCTAAAATGCTTATTTGTTATCGTGTTGATCTTTCTTGTCTGCTTCCATATTTGCACTCTTTTATCTGGTTTGTTCACTTCATTTACATTAAAAGTACTCAATAGACCTGCATAGCCGTCAGTGTGTCGTGATGAGATGTCTAAAATTATAGGACTTTAGCAGAGATAAGAAGTTAACAGTTCTTTGGTCGTCTTTAAGTAGATTAATATTGTAGTCACCACAGATGATGCAGTCTTTATAGAAGAAGTGATCCAAAAGTAGTTCAAGACTTTCCATAAATTTACTCAAGTTGACATCAATGGGATTGCGATAGCAGCGAACTAAGTTTACATTCGTGTTATGGTCTTTAATTCCACACACCTCAAAAAATTCGTCCTAATATAACTTTTTACAGATTTTAAGCTCCTCAGACTTCCTGTCCATACTAGAGTGCCACCCTTTTTCTTTTTTGACCTTGTATTAAAAGTTATCAATCGATACTGAGCTAAGTTAAATAGTGGAGCCGATGTAGGGTTAATAAAATGCTCGCTTACGCATACATAGTGTTGTAAGTTACTACACATATCTAGATACAACTCTAATTCACATTTCTTGTTAGTTATTCCACATACATTTTGATAGTAAATGCATAGTAGAGATTTCTTGTGTGATGTGATTTTACTGGTTGATTTATGGGATGACTCAGATCTAAAAAATAATCTATACACATTTTAATGCTTTTGAATATATCCTTCATCCCGGAGGTTAATATTTTACCAGATTGTAGCGAGAACATAACGAAAGTTAAGCTCCAATTCGAGTCGATGAAATGTGCAGTCTTATTTGTTTTCAAATACTGTTTTAAACAAGTATTGAATAGCTCCACTCTATAATTATCACGCGGAGCGCCGCATATATACGTCGGCGCGCAGACAATTATATTAGTGTTTGTTATCAGCTCAAATGCTGATCTTATTTCTTGCACAAGCTCTGCATGCTCGTAGCTTTCCTTTAGATCGAAGTCTTGCTCGCCAATCAGAATAACAGTAGAACACAGTACACACAGTCTTGGCTCGTATAATCTTTAAGCGTGAGTGGTAAAGCAGCCAATAATTCACGAATTCTGGCACCAGGTGAAGCAAAGTGTATACAGTCGTAGTCTTCATCAAAATTCTGTAGCATAGCTGCCCGTATTTTAGTGCGGATTTTACCACTAATGTTGCTCACAACACAAAATTTATGTGATTTATTCATTTTTCTAGAGTAACAGTTGTTATGCATTTGTGTATCATATATTGTTCTTGTGGTATTCGTTTTTGGGGGTTGTTCTTTTTTTTTTTTTTTATGTGATAGGAGGCAAACGAGCAGGCGGATCACCTGATGGTAAGCGATTACCGCCGCCCATGGGCACCTGCAACACCAGAGGTGTTGTGAGTGCGTTGCCGGCCTTTAAGATGGGAGTACGCTCTTTTCTTGAAGGTTTGAAGGTCGTATCGGTCCGGAAATACCGCAGGCGACAATCCATTCCACAGATTAGCTGTGCGAGGCAGGAAGCTTCTGGAGAAGCGCACAGTTGAGGACTGCCAACCATCTAAGTGGTGAGGATGGTAATGTTGTCGCGTTGGACGATGGCGAATAGAAGCGGTAGGGATTAATCCGAACAATTCCTCGGAGCACTCCCCGTTATACATGCGATAGAAAATGCAGAGCGAAGCCACATCTCTACGCAGCGCCAAGGAGTCAAGCCGATCCGAAATATGCTGGCAGTCAACAATTCGAGTTGCTCGTCGTTGGATGCGGTCCAGAGGGAGAAGCTGGTATTGGGGTGCCCCTGCCCATAGATGAGAACAGTATTCCATGTGTGGGCGGACCTGCGATTTATAAAGCTGCAGGCGGTGGGCCGGTGTAAAATACTGTCTCGATCTGTTGAGCACACTGAGCTTTTTTGAGGCTAATTTGGCCTTACCCTCTAAATGCCCGCGGAACTGGACTTCACTCGAAATGTCGACGCCAAGGATTCCGATACTGGCTGCGGCAGTCAGGGGAGTGCTCTCAAAACGAGGTGACACGACAAACTTTAACTTTTTCGCGGTAAACGCGCAAACCTGTGTCTTGGTAGGGTTAAAACGGACTAAGTTAAGTCGACCCCATTCAGAGATTTCATTTAGGGAAGTCTCAATTTCAGACACAAGTTTGTTCCGGCTCTCGATGACAATTTCCCGAGAGATGTTGGTACGGCCGGTGTAAGAGGCATCACCTGTACTATCATCAGCATAACAATGAATACCGCTGATTTTCAGCATGTCATTAATATGCATAAGGAATAGCGTGGGTGATAGCACACAGCCTTGAGGGACACCAGCATTTACAGACATGGAGTCGGAACATTCACCGTCAACTACGACCTTAATGCTTCTGTCTGCTAGAAAACTACTGACCCATACACATAATCTCTCAGGAAGCCCATAGGATGGTAGCTTCGAAAGAAGTGCTTTGTGCCAAACCCGATCAAAGGCCTTCGCTATATCCAAACTAACAGCCAATGCTTCACTGTGCCCATCGATGTGTCAGGTAGACTAGAAGATCACCAGCCGAGCGGCCTCTACGGAAGCCGTATTGTCGATCACTAAGCAACTGGTGGTCCTCTAGGTACCGAAGGAGCTGGCAGTTGATAATGGACTCCATTATCTTCGAGAGAAGGGAAGTAACAGCTATTGGCCTGTAGTTGGACGGATTTGAGCGGTCGCCCTTTTTAGGGATCGGATGCAATAAAGCTGACTTCCACGAGGTCGGGACTACGCCAGAAGAGTACGAGAGCCGAAAGAGACGCGTTAAGACCGGAGCCAACTCGGGAGCACACATCTTCAGCACAATCGCAGGGATACCGTCAGGCCCACTTGACTTATGAGTGACGAGGGAAAGAAGTGCTTTACGAATCGAGCTTTGGTTGAACCGGATATCCGGCATACAGCTCTCGCACCGCGGAATGGTCGGCGGCGCGCTTCCCCCGTCTTGTTCCCCCGTGTTGTCTTGTTCTTGTTGTCGCCACGGTATTTTCATGCCGGCTAAACCGAAAACAACGCCATCTTTGGAGTTGTAGCAGAAACGCAGACCATCCTGACGTTGGTGGCGGTTCACCAACCTGAATTTGTCGGTGGCGCCCTCTGCAGCAGAACCGAGTCATGGTGTTAAGGAAGGAGATCCAGCCCGCCACTTTTGCCTTCACCAGCGTCGAAGACGGTCACATTGGTATCGTTCCGGTGTGATTAACTTATTCTTTTGATTAATGGTAACATAGTTAAAATATTGTATCACGTTCTAAACTTGGCTACTTGATTTTAAATAAAGCTTAAGAGTCCGCAGGAAGCTCGATTCTCCGTACAAACGTAGTTACGCTCTCATTTTAAAACTACGTGTTGGATTGTGACGAAACTTTGCATGTTCAATGAAATGAGGTATATCTATGTCTGAAATTAGTTTACGTAGCTTCAGATACCATAATAAAAAATATACAGCGAATTTAAGTTTTTCATACAAAACTAGTTTTTGCTGTATTTACTTTGTTTTATAAAATTATCTGTAATTACAGACATAGATATACCTCATGTCATTGTATATGCAAAGTTTCGTCACAATCCAACACGTAGTTTTAAAATGAGGCCTCTTAAAGTAGATTTCCTTCTATTCATATGGCTGTATCTATTCAGTATCAATAATTAGTCAATAGTTTGCCATTTTAATAATGTATCGCATTTTGGTTAAAATATCGTTTGCTTGGTGCTTTTCCATATAACTGTAAATACTAGTCTAAGGCTGCACATATACTGATATGATTAAAGAGTTGAATATACTTGTATATTGTGTGTGTTTCTATCATCAGAAGTGGGATGTATCACGTGCGCCCACATTTCACAATGCCGCGTGCTCGGAAGAGAAAGGCGGGAAAGACAAGATCGCGCCGACGTTCTACTACCTCGGCATCATCTTCTACAAGCACCAGCAGTTCAAGCAGCTCATCGAGCAGGGACAGCAGGCATGCAACCAAGCGGCGGCGGCACCAGAGAAAACGAAGCCGAAAAGTACTATCAACCGTGAGTCAAAACATTGTTTTGTCTTCAGTGATTCCCGAATTCGATCCGTTAATTGACGATGTTAATAGCTGGTTAGACGTAGTGGATACTAATGCGCGTACTTTTGGGTGGACGAGTAGTATGATAACATATCAAGCATTACAAAAATTGAGAAACACCGGAAAAATGTGGTTAGATTCTTTTCAAAAGAATGAGTCAAAATGGACGAGATGGACTTAGAAAGAGTGGAGTGATATGTTATCAGACACGTTTCAAGTTAAACGAAACACTTATGTGCTTCTTAAAGAATGAATAAATTCAAAACCGTCACCTAAACAATCCTTGTATGAATTCTATTTTCAACAAAAAGCGAAAATTGATCGGTTACATTTAGGATTTCGTGAACGTGATGTAATATCAATTATTGTTGGATCGATAGGTGATGTGAACATAATTAGCGCAGCAGAAGTGGGTAGTTTTAAATATTGCGACGATCTTGCTTCATTTTTGCACTGAAAAATATATACGGAGCCCGAAAAGCAAGTGTCTAATAAAAATAGTACAGTATCCAAGCATCCTTTTCGACTGGCTACCGGTGCAAACCAATCTGCTATGGAAAACAAAGTAAATAGTGATACATTTGAGACTTTTGCGCCCAACAGTCACAAGAATGCAGTAAACGGTGTTATTTGTTACCGTTGCGGTGAGCCTGGGCACAGAAGAAGCAATTGTTCTATAAAGGACAGTGTAAAATGCACGTCCTGTAACAGGTTAGGACATTTAGAGAAAGCTTGCAAGTCAAAGATATCCGTGAATGCCAAGTTCGAAAAGGATGTTGAAGTCAAAATGATTAATGAATCCAAACAAAAGTTTTACAAAAGGGTATTGTTAGATAAACTTGAGTGTGAAGCATTTTTCGATATGGGCAGTGATTGTTCTTTAATAACCACTGACTTTGCAAAACAAAACAATTATCAGACATTTCAATTGAATAGGCCGATCAATCTTTTGGGATTTACAAACGACTTATCAGCCAAAGTAACTCATGCGGTCGCGGTTAATTTGAAGGTTGATTCGGTTGCTTTAATTACAACATTCTACGTTATTGACACGTTGTCAGGGTGCAATATCCTAATAGGACGTAACTTTACAGAAGATAAGAGCATTATGTATGCTCGAATTGGAGATACTTTAACGTTCCAAACTGTCCAATCATTAGAGGTTTGTAATATCGACACTGAGGTATTGAAAAATATCAATAATAAAGAACATGAATCAATACTGAATAACATTTTCTCGAAACACCCTCAATCTATATCTAATGATTTGATGAGTTTGGGAAAAACGACCTGTGTTGAACTTGATGTTGAGTTGACATCTAATAAACCAGTATATCAACGACTGTATAGAATGTCTGAAGCGGAAAAAGTTACTAAGTACTCGTGAGATAACTAATGACTTATTAAAAAGCGGGATTATACGTAACAGTAACTCGGCGTATGCAAGCCCAGCCCTGCTTGTAGACAAAGCTTCCGGAGCCAAACGTTTATGTGTAGATTACCGACGGTTAAATAAGATTACAGTCAAAGAGAAGTACCCGATGCCTCTGATTGAAGACTTTATCGATAGGCTTAGAGGTTGTAAATATTATACCTCGCTAGATTTGAAAAGTGGCTATCGCCAAATTCCTATTAAACCGGAATCTATCCATAAAAGTGCATTCGTGACATCTGAAGGTTATTTCGAATATGTGCGAATGGCCTTTGGATTATGTAATGGGCCAGCGGTTTTTCAACGACTGATGGACACGGTTTTGGGGAATTTGCGTTTTGGCCGTGTAATTTGCTATATGGATGATTTACTCATTGCCACAGAGACTCTAGAAGAGAATGTAGCATGTCTAGATAATGTACTCCAAATCCTTGAAGACAATGGTCTTACCTCAATATTGAAAAATGCAATTTTTTCCAATCAGAAATTACCTTTCTTGGGTATTTAGTATCGCAAGACGGAGTGCGGCCGAGTAACCGTAAATTAAAAGCAATTAGTGAATATCCGACTCCAAAAACGGTCCACCAGCTAAGACAATTTCTTGGGTTAATAAATTATTTTCGGAAATTTATTAAAGATTGCGCGCTAATTTGTAAGCCTTTAACTAACTTACTAAAGAAAGACTCTGTGTGGAAATGGAGTTATGGAGAGATAAATTAAAGGGTGCTTTAGTGAACAACGTAGCACTAAGCATTTTTGATCCAAATCTGCCAATCAGTTTGTATACTGATGCGAGTCGCGATGGACTAGGGTGTATTTTAATGCAAACTACAGAATACGGTGAAAGACCCGTTCATTTTTACAGCCGTCAAATAAATGATGATGAAAAGAAATATCATTCTTTTGAGCTAGAATTGTTAGCCATAGTGCGACAGGGAGGACTTACCTCTCCAAAGTTGTTTAACTTGTACGTAGATGCACTGATCGATGAGCTCAGCAGAACGCATGTCGGATGCCATGTGGACAGAGTCTGTTTCAATAACATAAGCTATGCAGATGACATGGTTCTGCTGAGCCCTTCGGTGGGTGGTTTGAGAATGCTCCTTGATATTTGTGAGAGGTACGCTAAAGAGCACGACCTTAAATATAATGTACTTAAAAGCGAGTATAATATGGTGTTTAAGGCAGGCTGCAAGTGTCCATCATATGTTCCACCCATACTTTTAAATGGACAGCAGGTTAAGAGGGTGCACATGTTTAAGTATCTTGGACACTTGTTAACTGACGACCTGCGAGACGACGCGCAGTGCAGTGCGTTGCAGTGGACAAGTCTGTGGAAAGAATAAGAGCTAGATATTGGTTTCCGCGATTAAAGAAAACGGTCACTAAATACATCAAGAATTGTCTTAACTGCATTTATAACAAACATGTCCACGGCAAAAAGCCCGGAGAACTGTACCCTATTCCGAAGTATTGCAAGCCGTTTCATACTTTACACCTTGACCATCTGGGCCCTTTCGTCAAAACCACGCGGCAAAACAGTTACTAGCTAGTTATGGTAGACGCGTTCACAAAATTTATGTTCATTTCAGCTGTCAAAAGCACGAAAAGTCAAATCGTTATTAACGAATTGAATAAAGTATTCAAGTTATTTGGAACTCCAAAACGACTTGTATGTGATTCGGGTAGTGCTTTTACGTCAAACTTATTTTCAGAGTTTTGTCAGACGTCAGGGATTAGGGCTCATATTATTGCAACGGCTGTACCGCGTTCTAACGGGCAAGTAGAGCGCTATAATCGAACCATCTTGGACGCTTTAAGAAGTTTAGGCGCGGATACGGACGATAATAAATGGGACCAACACATTACGAAAATACAACATGGAATAAATAGCACAATTAATAAAACAATAGCCGCGGTTCCAAGCGAGGTATTTTTTGGATATCGAATTCGGACTAGCAATGACGGAATCACTGACGACGATAATGTTGAGAACTCGGTCGATGTTACGGCGCTAAGGAATCAAGTTGATTCTAACATAAAAAAAAATGCCGCAAGACAAAAACAAGTTTTCGATGCCAAACGTAAAAAGGCATTGAAATATATGGTAGGTGATTTGGTAGTTCTCAAAATTCCGAGCCAGTCAAATGAAGGACAAAGTACGAAACTTTTGCCGCTATATAAAGGACCATTTCAAGTGACCGAAGTTTTGGCCAAAGATCGCTATAAGGTTGCTGATATGAGAGGGCAGAGAGAACTTCGAAGCGATACGATGGTACAGCATGTGTTGAGAACATGAAGCCATGGATCAACTTTACACCGGACTCCGAACCCGCACAAGGACCGGATGTTGTCAACAATGAATGATGAAGGTAATATTATTCTTTTATTCATTGAGTCGAAGTACTTGCGTGATGTATCACGTAGCTTCAAATAGTATCAAGGTATTATTGAAACTAATACTTACTATACTTATTTAATCTTCATCTTGTATTTGATCTAATGCAGTAGCTTCGTCCAAGCAATGTAGTGTAGGTGCTTAAAGTGTGTACAAAATAGTAGAAAGTGGGCATCCGTAGTGAACGCCACCTACTATTTTATTGGGTATGTGGTGATACACAACTAGTAATGTGAACATTACAAGTTTAAACCACGGCAGGGAGCGAGTTGGCCGGCGATGGGATAACAAACTCCACCCAAATGAAACGCTTTATGTACCTGCACTAAGAGATGTATTTATATACAGGGTGCCTCGTGAGGAACCCGAATAATTTGGCCAGCGTACTCCTAAGGTCGTATGGAGTAAAAAATGTTATATGAACATAGGTCGAAATATGGTTTATTTTTATGTTTTCATACAAGAAGTTATTTATTATGTATGAAAACATTAAAAAAAAAACCATATTTCGACCTATGTTCATATAACATTTTTTACTCCATACGACCTTAGGAATACGCTGGCCAAATTATTCGGGTTCCTCACGAGCACCCTGTATAAATAGAACAAACTGACTCAAATGTTTGTGTGTTCTGTTCTCAGCTCCTGCATAAGATCTGGACGTGACCCGAGGACGAGCACGTGAGCAGGAAGGCCGGATGTTGTCGCCACGGTATTTTCATGCCGGCTAAACCGAAAACAACGCCATCTTTGGAGTTGTAGCAGAAACGCAGACCATCCTGACGTTGGTGGCGGTTCACCAACCTGGAGTTGTCGGTGGCGCCCTCTGCAGCAGAACCGAGTCATGGTGTTAAGGAAGGAGATCCAGCCCGCCACTTTTGCCTTCACCAGCGTCGAAGACGGTCACATTGGTATCGTTCCGGTGTGATTAACTTATTCTTTTGATTAACGGTAACATAGTTAAAATATTGTATCACGTTCTAAACTTGGTTACTTGATTTTAAATAAAGCTTAAAGTTGATTTCCTTCTATACATATGGCTATATCTATTCAGTATCAATAATTAGTCAATAGTTTGCCATTTTAATAATGTATTGCATTTTGGTTAAAATATCGTTTGCTTCGTGCTTTTCCATATAACTGTAAATACTAGTCTAAGGCTGCACATATGCACATATACTGATATGATTAAAGAGTTGAATATATATTGTGTGTGTTTCTATCATTCTTCAGCTTTCTTGGTGCATGGTGTGTAGCTTCCGTTTTCAGAAACACGGATTTCCTTTGAGAGAAACAACTCCTGCTCCAAATCCTTGATGACAACATTCAGCGCGCATATGTCACGCTGGGCCTCAAGTAGTTCGCTTTACAATTGTTTTATCTTGGATTCCATACAAAATATATTCGCAGTGTTCCCTGGTCTCAAAGAACAAGGACTGCTTGTGGAGGGGTCAACAAGGCAGTAGACAAGACTGGATGACAAGCTTTTGCGATCTTTTTTTGATGTGCGAGGGGTTTTACATATATTTTCCAAAGTTCCTACATACCTCACGAGTTAGTTTTTCTATTTGTCGTATGTATTGATTTTTTTCAATAATGGAATCATGTAGTTCTTGTTCAGTGCTTGTCAGGTCTAGATTATATTTAGGTATTGATTTCTATTTCAGCTCTGTCACAATGTCCAGATCATTCGTTGATAAATCTAGACTTTTGGACAGCTCATCTTCAAACAGAAAGGTGGAGGTCTGAATGGAGCCTGTTTTTATAGGAGATTCAATAGACTTTTCTTGTGTCGGATCCCCTTGTGGATGCGGTGAGCAGGGTGTAGTAGTCCGAAACTCCTCCGTGCGTGCCGTAGCAGAGGACGTGCTGGTGGTGGACGTACTCGCCGCACTCGAAGTGATCTGAGGCTCCTCCATGCCAGTGGTAGCAGGGGACGTGCTACTGGTGGGTGTACTCGCCGGACTGTCGCTACGGATAGCGCGAAACTTTTTTCTCGTCGTTATAATAATAATAATAAATAATTATAAATAAATATAAGGGGACAATCTTACACAAATCGAGCTAGTCCCATAGTAAGCTCAGTAAGGCTTGTGTTATGGGTACTAGACGACGATATATATAATAGATAGAAATACTTAAATACATACAAGTTATGTGTTGTTCGTCTGGTTTGTGTGCGGCACTTGCAAGTTTTTTTTGTCAAACTCGAGTTTGTGTTTGAGATAGCACAGCACGGTATACATATCCATGCTTTTTTGCTTTTAATTGACATGATCAGAAATATCTTTGTTGATTTTTGTACACACCCTAAATCGTATACTTATTTACATTTCGAACATTTAAGAAAGTCTTTGTTATGTATTTCTTGATTACATTAGTACACGAGAGCGCCATCTTGTGGTATAGTCCGGTGTCAGGATCAATACAATCAGCTTCAGATCAATAGACACAGCTGCACAGTAGTCAGATTAAAGTACAAACACTACAAGACAGTGGTTTGGCAAAAAAGTCGATAGATGGCGCGCGTAAATGATTAGTGTTTGGTACGTTCTTGGTATGCTTGCCCAGTCATGGCTCCAATATGGCATAATTTTATGGGGAAATAGTGTAAACATTAACGACCAATTCATACTACAAAAAAGATGCATACGAGTTCTTGCCAAAATAACAACTGAAGAAAGTTGTAGACCACATTTCGCGAAATTAAATATACTCACTCTCACATCCTTATACATCTTGGAAACTTGTAAATTTGTGCGAAAATACGAAAACTTGTTTAAAAACCAAAACCCCAAACCACAACTACACAACTTACGAAATCGGAATAAACTTGTGCAAGCAATCCCAGCTAACCTCCAAATGTTCAGTAAAGGCCCTTACTCAATGTCCATTCGAATTTACAACCAGATCCCTCAGTATATAAAAAATGAAACCAAATATAATAATTTTGTAAATAAGCTTAAGTGTTACCTTATAACTGAATGCCCATACAATGTACGCGAATTTACGGAAAATTGGAATAAAAAATAATAATTATGTATTTAATAAAAATGGAGCACGATAACTGTTATAATGATAAAATAATGTGATTAGTTGCATAGACAACACTCGATTTTAATTATTTTATTACTGTAAATACTAGATTGTAATTTACTTTGATACCGTAAATATCTGATTTTAATTGTTTTGATACTGTAAATATTTGATTTTAATTATTTTAATACTGTAAATATTTGATTTTAATTATTTTAATACTGTAAATATTTGATTTATTATTCAATTTTTTATTAATGTTTATAGATTATTATTTTTATAAGAGAGTGCATTTAGAAGTAAGTAGAAATACAAATGTTGCTACGCCCTAGTAGGGTCCATGATTGTACTCACCCTAATTTAAGAACACCTGTAATACCATGGTTGCAACTAATAAATGAATATGAATATGAATATATGTCAGGTAGTAGTTTGTTCAATACATTAACACTTGATGGAGCTGTATGGCTGACATTAGGGTAATGATGAAACAGCTGGTTTTTGTTTACAACTTGTCACTTATTTGAATCGGGTTAACGGCAATCGAAACTGTTTATCTCAAAACTTTTGAGGTTTTCACTCACTGCGAGTGCACTGATTCTGTCCAAGTTTATTTGTTTAAATTTATAGTCACGTTACACTACGGCAATCTTTTAGCTTGTAAGTGGTTATTTCACGATCTAGTCACTGTTTATACTTGCAGATGTATTATCCATTTATAGCGTCCTTGCGCGTAGATAACACTCACTGTGCGTAATTGTTGCTTCACTTTCAATTTTAGTACCTAATTTCACTAAATAAATGTCCTAAAGGGGGTGAGAGTTCGCATGCAACCTAGTCCCAAATAATGACGTAAGCACTCGTTTTGTCAATTGAGCAGGCAACTGATGTAAATTCTCAAACCACCTGATATCCTCCAACCGGTTAACGACTGGTTTCATAGACAGCAACCGGGACTAAAATCATGATGTGTCATCCGAAGCACGGAGCAATAGACGTAAACATCCGGTCCGCCATTCAAAAACCAAGGCTGACATTACATAATTTACCATTCACTTTACGGTTTACGGAACTAACGCTCGAACTCTTCTACTAGGGACCACCCACTTGCAAACTTGCACTTGAAAAGCATTACCAGTGTGAGGTCAGATGCGAGAGTCATCTGCAGTGTGTGCTCCAGCTTGCGTGCTGGCTCCTCCAGGAGCAAGAAGCTGCCTGTTGCTGTCAGTCCCACAAGGACCCAGGGCAGGGCCAGCGCGTCGGCGCCCAGCACCATGTGGTAGTCGGTCTCCACTCCACCCGCCGCGTCGTAAGTTGTCACCTGTTTTTACAAGCTTTTATTTACCTTGCTTTGTTATTAGTGAAAGTCCTAGTAAAATATTATGTAAAATTTTAATCCTATTTTTCTACATTTCGCGAATTCGATGTCATTCTTGTTTTACAGTTTGTCGCTGTCTTACATACTGAATAATCGATGTAATTAAGACAGACAGGCAACTACGGAACCCTACACTGCTGGCTACTCTTCAAAAAAAAAACTAGCTGACCTCTTTCTCCCTCACCGCCCTTGATGAACGCGCGGCGCGGATAGGGCGTTGTTTGTATCTCAGTAGGTACGGCTCAATTTACAAAGGCTTTGCGACTTATGAGCTGTTACCTTGATGCCGAGTGGGCCCAACGCGGTCGAGTACTGCGCCGCGTCGACGCCGGCCGCTACCGTCCCGCTCGCACACACCTGCGGCTCGCCCTGCAACACTACGCACACGCATAATGTTATTGTAGGAGCAAAATAAACATGTGGATGGGTTCATTATTGGGCGTACTTCTTGTTTTCTGACAATAGAAAATAGGCAACAGTAGTTACGAAAAACGTGCGTGGAAAGCGGCCTGACTAATTTTGGCTACGTTTGGATTTAGAAACGTACTTGATATAATATACTTTAAAAACAAAGTTTTCAAACAAAAGTTTAACAAAAGGACTTCCCTTTAGTACTCCGCCAAGCCACGTGAACATTTCCACATTTCTTTTCCAATTTACCACACATGACTGAACTGATTTCAGAAAGCAAATTATTTGATTTTTAGAGACCTAAACCGAATCGCTGTATGTGGGCCGATAATATTTGAAGACTTACGTCGATTCCACTTTTGGCTATTCATTAGTTGCTATTTAAACGGAATTATATCAGATCTGTGACGTACTTTTGTAGTTTTACTTAAGCACTATAATTATTGAGGAATTCCATAAGTTATCTGTGGTCACGAGTTACGAGTACCTATAGTAGTAAATACCGAAACCACTACACGCGTGCCTAATATAATTTAGGAGTTCCGTCAGTTCCTCATGGATCCCATCATCCAAACTAGTTTTTTTTTAAAGTAGACCAACTTACAAACAACAAGAAAAACGAATCGACTAATCTATGTATTAGGTAATTAACAAATTACAAATTATACAGAAAAAATACAGTAACCGAATTCAGAACCTCCTCCCTTTTTTTGAAGTCGGTTAAAGAGGAGATTGACCATTTTTACCGACTTTTGACGACCGGTTAGCCTAGAGGGCAGGTGACACGCTTACGGAAACTGGTGGTCCTATTAGTTTTGAATCCAGGTAAGGGCACATATATGTCCTGCGTTTCGTAGTCTTGGATTTTTTTTACGTATGTATTTACCATACAATACAAATACTCTTTATTGCACACCTCAAAACATGAAACAAATAGACTTAACAACTTATTACAAAATAGATGTTGACAACAGGCGGTCTTATCGCTAAAGAGCGATCTCTTCCAGACAACCTTTAGGTAGCGGAGAAATAGCAACAAAAATGACATAATAGGTATTTACGTAGTTTTATCTATTTAATATATCGTCGGTCGTCTAGTACCCATAACCCATAACACAAGCCGTATTGAGCTTACAATGGGGCTAGTTCGGAGTAATTATATTTATTATAGGCGGCCTGGTCTGTTTCTTGATGCAATTACCTAATGTATAAATAAGTGATTTTCAGAGTCACGTCCCACTGGGCTAACTACAGGACCTACCTTTCATAACGTACGGCATCAATAACCCTTCTAAGGGCCGCTTCAGTGCCGCCTCCGCAAGTTTGAGTTGAAGCACTCCACAGTTCTCAAGGACCAGCTGTGTTGCAGCAGTGATCGCATGCATCTTGGATTGATCGTTGTCCTCTGTATCGTATGGTACAAACACGTATTTCCCAAGCTGAGGCGGGGCTTGAATGTTGGTGCGACGCGGCGCTAGCGAACTAATAACACCTCGGAATTCAACACCACCAGATGCAATTACGTCGATGCTGCGGTAGCATTTGACGGTGACGCCACCGTCAGCGGCCGCGGCCGCCGCCACCGCCTCGCGCTGCGCCGTCGGGTCGATAACGACACGCTGTATGCGTGTCGGCAATTGCAAGTCACGGTTATCGGTTCCTATGAGGGCCAGTTGCAGCGCCGTGTCCATGAATGCGATCCAGTTGCCGTTCCACTGAAGCAGACCACAGGTGCCTCGCGCATCCGACGACCTTATCCCACGGAAAACTCCTTTGAAGTGGTAACCGCGAAGACGCAACTCTTTATAGACGTCCTCGGAGCTCAAGGGCGGGAGATCCTCCTGGTTTTGTTCGGCGTCGGCCAGCACGGCGGCGGGCAGCCGCTCGGCGGCGGCGTCGGCGGCGAGCCGCGCCGAGCCCGTCGCCACCACCTCGCTGCCCTCGCGCACTTCAAATTCACCCGTGCCACTTAGCAACGACACGAGAAACCGCACCGGCGTGTCGCGCGACAAGATGGTTGGACGACGAAACTTCACGTTTTCGAGCACCACCGCCGCCTGCTCCATGTCTATGTTGTTCATCTTCGCCACCGTGCGCCATACCAGCGTCTGTTCGACAAAAAATTAATCAGTCAGTTTGTCTTATCAACGGCTAGATGAGGTATGAAACAAGACTCACGAGGTATCCGGTGCCGGGAAATGTGACCCTGCCTTCGATGTTATGTTCAGCGATGAAAGCGTCCTCGGACTTTCCGAGGTCGTACTCGATGATGTTCTCGCCGAAGTGGCCGGCCGTGTTGAAGTCGGTGACGTTCCACGCGGTGGAGTGGTCCCAGCCGACGTGCGACGCGATACCCGGTGTGCCGCGTGACACGGGCCACGACACCACAGGATACAGACGTGATACCTTGTAATCAGGGAAATTATTGGTTAGAGGTTGATTTTCATCTAGTTAGAGAGGTAGGTAGGTCACGGAGGAATGTCCTCTCATCTTACAGAAGACCATCACTAACTGTGGCTCCTTCACACCCTCAAAATATGCATGCTTTATTGCGGTTGTCGTACTACATAAAGCGGATGTCACACTGCGCTGCATCTCCGTACGGAGGTAAGGAGCTCGTTGTATGCAAGTACCTCAGTGTGTAAGTATATACGTTCCGTTCCGTATGATACGACACTATGCGCACCTCCGTCCGGCGAAATTTGTATGCAGCTCCGCACCTCCGTGCGGAGATGCGGCGCAGTGTGTCCGCCTAAGAAAAGTTTCTGGCACCTGAGGCTGCGCGCCAGCGGCGTAGATGTTGCCCACGGCTTCGAGCAGGTGCACGAGTGCGTCGGGCGCGTGGCGGCGCACGAGCGGCGCGAGGAGCGCGAGCGGGCGCGCGCGCCGCAGCACGGCCTGCAGCAGCGCGTGCGGCGCCACCTCCACCAGCAGCGCGCGCACCGGCACGCGCGCCATCACGCCGGTGAAGCGCACCGGCGACAACAGGTTGTTCACGTGGTACGCCGCGTCGCTGAGCCTTGCTGCAACACGAGCTCCGGGTCAGGGCGGCGCGAATTGCAATTTGTAGTTTTTAATTCGAATATTTTGTCAACACGCACAATTACACCTCGTCGTGTTTTCCAGAAAAAGAGTCTTGACGTCTGTCGTACGATGGTTAATAAAGTGATACACAACGGTTCTTTATTTCAATTTTAGGTAAAGGATCCGAAGAAATGTGTTATTGTATTATATGGTTTTACCCAAATCCGAGTCCCACTGGTCCCACGGCACGGATGAAGAGAGCCACCGCTCGCTGCGTGGCTTGGGCTCAGGGATCAGTTGTTCCAGGCGCGCGCGCAGCAGTGGCGCCACGTCTGCTATGCACTTGCTGTGGAACGCCACGCCCGAGGTATTCACCATCTTCACAAATACACCCTCAGCTGAGAGTTGCTTCACGAATTTCTCCATCGAAGATAATGGACCCGAAACCTGTTGGAGTCACTTTCTTTATCTAAATCGAATAATAGTGCAATTAAAAATTAAACTCAAGAGCAGAAATTCGGGCACACTTTTTATTTAATATCCGTATTGTGACTGTCAGCGAGTAAAACTACCGCAGCCTTACCGCAGCACTATGTTTATGTCCTGCGGTAGTAAAAATCGAGAGTAGGTATGTCGCGGCCGTCTCATGACAGACGTCCTGACCCCGTATCATGGTCGGCCTTATCACGCGATAAGTGACAAGATAGTAGCGTCGTCTCGTTCTATCGAACGGTGACTGCCTGTGACGGCCGCTCTATCCTGTCACTTATCGTATCATCGACGCATTATTTATTTATTCATTACCATTTCGTCACCAGTAGTTTGGAGCGCGCTTCTGATCGTGATCGTATGCCTAGAACCGCGCACTTAACATCTATGAAGGAATCGCTCTAACCGTGACACTGTCGAGCGAGTTGTGGCAGGCGAGCTCCACGTCCTCGGGGCAGCGGCTGGCGGCGTCCTCCCAGCTCAGCCCGACGGCGGCCATGGCGCCCGGCACCGGCCGCGCGTCTAGCGTGCAGCGCCCGCGCCAGTACGCGCATAGCACCGCCTGCTCCGCCGTCAGCGTGCCATCCGCATACGCGCAACCTGCGGCACAGCGTCCATTAGAGCTTGTCCAGATGACGTGATTTACGCGGACTAGACTAAACGTACCCTCCAGATGCTGCCGCGCGTTTCCTTACTCGCGCGTAAAACGAGTGCAACGCCGCGCGAGTTGAGATACATCGCGATCTCCGCTGGCAAGGACTGGATGACTTTGCGAGCCGACTCGCGCGCACGATGTTCGACCGAGCCGACAAATCACGCTTTTCACTGCTGCAGGAGATAGCGCCACACCACACGCGCCCCCCATGCCGCCGCGCACGAGCTCTACCAAAAGAGCTCGTCCCTAAAGAAGAAGCCAACCTGTCCGACCCCAGGACTCCACAATGCCGCTGAAAGGCCAACTCCACCTCTTCTCTTCGGTGGCCTCCGGTGGCTTCGGTGGCCCTCTTGGCATAGGCCAAGAGGGCCGCTGAAAGGCCAACTCCACCTCTTCTCTTCGGTGGCCTCCGGTGGCTTCGGTAGCCCTCTTGGCATAGGCCACGAGGGCCACCGAAGCCATCACAAGCCAAACATACCCAAAACATGGCTGAATAGTAGACGCCGCAAGTATATCCACAACAGCCCGGCCTGAAGATTCAGGCCGCGATTGAAATGGCCAGAAAGAGCATCGTTTTGAGTTGGCCTCCCCTCCTACTAGCCCTCCGCGGTCCAAGCAAGATGGACAAAGAACAAGATGTAAGTTGAGATTTTTGGGCGCCATTGGTGCGTCCAGCAGGATGTGCGAGTCCATGGAGAGTGGACGTATTTGGTTCAAAATGAAGCGTGATACCTTCGAACGGGGTAGAGCGTCCGTCACTGGCTGACACCGTTCGATAGAGCGAGACAACGCTCCTATCTTGTCACCTATTGTCTAAGTCTAGTCAAAACAGCATGCCATTTCACAGCACGTGATAATTTCCAATGCAACCCCTTAATATGACGTGTACTGACCGATTTCACCCACTGAATGTCCGATGATGCCATCGGGGCGCACACCCAGCTCGAAAAGCACGTCGACCATCGCCACCTGCACAGCGGTGATGGACACGAAGCAATTGATGACGTCATCGAATTCAGCCTCCGGCGCTTCCGCGATCACGTACTGGAGGTCCACTCCGTACGGCTCGAGTGCCGTCGCCGAGCGCGCTATGCTCGCCGCGAATCTCGGTAGACGCAGCAGCGCGCGTGCCATGCCAGCCCACTGCGAGCCCATGCCGCTGAACACGAACCAGATCGGGCGCGGCTCGCCCTCGCTCGCAAGCACTTTCAGCACGGGCGCCGAGCCGCGCGCCGGGTCCAGCACGGCGTATCCACGGCGCGGGTGGCCGGCGATAGCGCGCGCATGCACGGCGTCTAACAGAGCGTGCAGTTCAGCATCGCGCTGATGATCAGCCGCCAACTTAAGCAGTTGCTCGACAGCCTCGTCGGTACGGCCCGAGGCGAGCACGAGGCGCGGCGCCGGGTACTCGGCAGGCGGAGGTCGCGCGCCGCGCCCGCCTTCCAGGATCACGTGGGCATTTGCACCGCCGAAGCCAAACGAGTTGACTGCCACGAGACCGCCTTGCCACGCTGTGTTCTTATCCACCACCTGAGCCAGTAAGAAAAATAATTATTTAATCGGCACAACAAACACAACAAAGGCATTATTAATAACTAGCTTTTGCCCGCGGCTTCGCCCGCGTAGTAAGAGTAATTTTC
Organism: Epinotia demarniana; assembly: GCA_945867215.1. Classification (NCBI taxonomy): domain Eukaryota; kingdom Metazoa; phylum Arthropoda; class Insecta; order Lepidoptera; family Tortricidae; genus Epinotia; species Epinotia demarniana. The sequence continues at coordinate 7,644,528 of OX244286.1, forward strand.
CAATAATTGTTGAATTGCTACGCCGGTAACGGCCTACTACTACTAACTTCCCCTATGAATAACCCTTCGTCATAACCCATTATGGTAAATTATTTTTTACCGCCGTATGGAAGCGAAAACGCCGGCATATATTAGTGAGTGCTTTTGGTAATTTTAAGTGGTTATATATTTAACAGACTCACGCATCGTGTGGCGATTCAAGTCCTCGCATTAGGCGAAGAACTGAACATTGTATCTTAATAATAATATTTCCTACAAAGTTTTAAGTCTCTAGTCCAAAAAAATAGGTTTCTCCCATACAAACTTTGCACCCCTATTTAACCCCCTTAGGGATAGAATTTCCAAAAATCCCGTCTTATTACTTAGCCTACGTCATAAAAAGAAATTCTGGTGTAAATTACAAGTTTCTAGACCCAGTAGTTTTGAATACAAATTTTGCACCCCTATTAAACCCCCTTGGGGGTTGAACACTGAAAGTACTTTTTTGTATCAATAAGTAAAAACTTCCTACAAAGTTTCAAGTCTCTAGTTCAATAAATAATGTTTCCCCCATACAAATTTTAGACCCCCATTTCATCCCTAGTGATAGAAGTTCCAAAAATCCCGTTATATCCCCTGCCTACGTCATAAAAGGAAGTTCTGGTGTAAATTTCAAGTTTCTAGTCCCAGTAGTTTTGAATACAACCTTTGCACCCCTATTTTACCCCCTTAGGGGTGGAATTTTATAAAACGCTGAAAGTACTTTATTTTTGTATCCTAAGCGGTAATCTTCCTACAAAGTTTCAAGGCTCTCGTTCAATAAATAATGTTTCCCTTATACAAACATTGCACCCCTATTTAACCCCGTTAGGAGTAGAATTTTCTAAAACGCTGAAAGTACTTTTTTTGTATCTTAATAAGTAATATCCCTACAAAGTTTCAAGTCTCTAGTACAAAAAAGAATATTTCTCCCAAACAAACTTTGCACCACTTTTTAACCCCCTTAGGGATAGAATTACTAAAAATCCTGTCTTGCCTACGTCATAAAAGGAAGTTCTGGTATAAATTTCAAGTTTGTAGTCCCAGTAGTTTTGAATACAAACTTTGCACCCCTATTTAACCACCTTAAGGGTGGAATTTTATAAAACGTTGAAAGTACTTTTTTTGTATCTTAATAAGTAATCTTACTACAAAGTTTCAAGTCTCTAGTTCAAAAAATAATGCTTCCCCCATACAAACTTTGGACCCCCATTTTACCCCCTTAGGGGGTGAATTTTGAAAAATCCTTTCTTAGTGCTCCCTTACACCTTATAAGGAACCTACGTGCCAAATTTGGAATCTCTAGACCCAGCAGTTTGGGCTGTGCGTTGATATGCCAGCCAGTCAGTCAGTCAGTCAGTTTCTTCTTTTATATATTTAGATTTACTTTAAAAACAAGGTTTTAACCAATTTCAGTTCAGTACTCCGCCAAGCCACGTGAAAAAATTCCAATTTACCACAAAGACTGAACTGACCTCAGCGAGCAAATGCGTTGATTATTAAACAAAAAAACTGACTAGCTGTATGTGGGCCGATAATATTTGAGAACGGACGGGACGGAAGGACCCAGAACGTAATGCTCGAATTACTGCCAGCGCTGGGCATCCAATGGGATTGTTAAATGATTTCGCCGCAGGTAACTGCACCAGAAAAGAAATAATAACAAAAGAAAAAAAGCAGAGATGTTTCTTGTCTCTTTATAGAAGTAGTCAAGATCCAATGCTGTTGTTAAGTATTAGTTTGTCATTTTTTGACAGTTCTTCTGTTCAGATTATGTTCGGCCACATTGCAGAGAGCACCACCTCTCTTACCTAGATATAAGTTAATGGGTAAGGAACAAATTCTTGGCCAGCTTAACTCACTCAATTAAATTTTCTATGAAAGTTTTCCATTGTGACACGAAAATTAACCATACAAGTATTATGGTAAATTTTTGTGTCAAAACAGAACTTTTTTCACTTTTTCCGATTGTATGGCTAACTACCGATTAACCAGGCTAACTACTGGCCAAGAATTTGGTCCTTACCCTAATAATGTTTTCTCAGAAAGTGATTTTGCAAAATCTTTTGAGCAATAAATATCTTAGTTCGCTCACAGCTTAAGTGGCTACCTATACGTTATCGTCGTAACGCTCATGTCCTGACCCTTCTACTCGTATATAATTGTTCAGAGAACAGAATCACGCGCCTCCCAAGGCGCCTACGGTTGCGACATCAACCTAGTTTAAGTAAATCATAATTGATTAGTGATTGAGTGATTCCGCACATTTGTAAATAACAATTATAAAGATCGAATATAAGATAACTCTGCACATTTTTCTACAGTTTGCACTTTACACCTACAGTATACTAAGAAAAATATGTAATAGTGTGGTGTAGGCAAACATTGTATATAAAGAATAGAGAGTAATAAATCTAGTTAGTTACCAATTGTCCGTTGGTGTTTTATTACCTAAAACCCTGCACTCTCTCCGGGAGTGTAGGGTCTCACCTTTCAGCATCCTCTCACAGTGGCGAAGACACCTTCAAGCCCTCAATTGATCAACAGAGTCTGTTTGACTTGCTGTCAGAAAATCACCCTCCGCTAAACCCTATTCCTCCCCGTAGGTATCCATCTGTTGCCTTAGGTCTCGTGGTAACAGATATCCCTGGCTACATGTGTACGTGTGTGTAAGGTGTAAGTCGAGGATAGGTTAGGGACTTAGGGACGTAGGATGGTAGACTCCCTTGCATAAACCCACCCCTTAGTCTTACACAGTCTGTGCAGTCGCACGCTGGATAACAAACCTCCCACCCTAGGGAAAATACAACTTAAACCCGATCCAAGGGTTACTTACTTTACATTACTATACACCCCGACCTGGGGTACATTATCCAGTTTGCGAGTGTACAATAATGTTCTGTTTCATCCCGCTACACCCCGCTACCTCAAAGAACGATTTAGTTTTGTCAAGTCGGCCAGGTCATCCTAAAATTTTCTTCTCACTGTTCCGTTATCCTCTTCAAAATTCTATACTTGCTCGTTTACATTCAAAGCTATTCGACTCTGGAATTCTCTGCCCGTGGATTTGAGGCGTGCTAAATCTGTCGCTTCTTTCAAAGCTCACCTTAAGGAGCACTATCTGTCTCTGCCATGATTCCTCATAGATTCTATTTATTTTTTATTTTTTCCGTCTCTATGGTTAACACTATATGTATTAGTATTTATGTAGGATTTTATGTATGTTTATTTGTATGCTTTATGTGTGTATGTTTATTATTGATGTAATTGTGTATGTTGGAAGTTCGTTTACTTCCAATTTTGCCACCTACCTATTATGTAATTTTTGTTGCTATTTCTCCGCTACCTAAAGGTTGTCTGGAAGAGATTGCTCTTTAGCGATAAGGCCGCCTGTTGTCAACATCTATTTTGTAATAAGTTGTTATGTCTATTTGTTTCATGTTTTGAGGTGTGCAATAAAGAGTATTTGTATTGTACCTATTGTATTGTATTGTATTGTATCTTAACGTGGTACTTATACAAAAATCCAAAAACACAAACTGACGGTGTTTCATCAGGCACGCCAAAGAACGCTGCGTCGAAGTGCGTCAAACACCTAAGGTGTCAAGTAGGTACCTTAATGCGGCCATCACTGAGAGCGGGAATGCCGGTATTGGGGTTCTTGAAATGCAGGTTCCCGGGGATCACGCCGCGTTCCATAGCCAGCAGCACCTTGGCGACGGAGCACACCCCGGCGGCGGACTCCGTGTGGCCAATGTTGGACTTGACCGCTCCCAGCAGCAGTGGGGTCTCGCGGCCCTTGCAGAACAGCTCCGCGATTGCGTTTACCTCCTCTGGATCGCCCGCCTGCAATGTATGATGTTAAGGACGTAATGCACGGTACACCACACGTACGCAGGAAACTTTATTATGATTATAGCACCACTCGCTCCTTATAAAGTAGGTATACTTAATAAGGCAATAACCTGCTTGAGTGAGATCAGTCAATCATATTTTCCTTACCTTAGTGCCGGTGCCGTGTGCTTCCACGTAGTCGACATCCTGCGGCCGCAAGCCAGCGTCCTCAAAGGTCTCTCGCGCGATGCGACACTGCATGGCGCCGGCGGGGTAGGTAATGCCCTGCGGCTTGTAGCCGTCGTTGTTCACGCCCGCGCCACGCACCGTGCAATACACGCGGCGCGCGTTACATCGACGTTGCAGCAGCACTGCCACGACCGCCTCTGAACGCACATAGCCACGGCAGCTTTCGTCAAACGCGGCGCACCGACCGTCCGGCGACAGCATGGTCAGCCGATGGAAATTAAGCGACGTCGCCGGATCCAGGCAGACGTTCATGCCGGCGACCACAGCGGCGTCGCAACGTCCCGCGCGGATATCGTTCAGAGCCTGTGCTAGCGCGTACATGGAACTCGAGCAGGCGACGTCGATCGAAGCGCACGGTCCTTTCAGGTCGAACGCGTAGGAGACCCGGTTGGAGAGCATCGCGCTGGCACCGCCAGTTATGGCGTAGCCGTCGATCTTGTCGTAGTCGTTGCACCAGGCGTGCAGGGTCTCCGAGCGGCTGATGCCGACGTAGACGCCGGTGCGCGAGCCGCGCAGCTCGGTGGGGCAGAGCCCGGCGTCCACGAGGGTCTCGTGCGTCACCTCCAGCAGCAGCCGCAGTTGCGGGTCCATGACGTCTGCTAGTTTGTTGGGCACGCCGAAGAACGCCGCGTCGAAGTGCGTCAAGTCCTTCAGCTTGCCGCACCGTTCTGGCAACCCGTATGATCCTGGAACAGGTACGGTAAAGTGTTAAAATCACTGAAACCAGCGGCACGGCCCCCGTGACGTGCTGAATGAGGCTCCCGCTTAGCACAGTATATAAAGTTACCTTTTTGATGTGTGACGGAAAATGTATTATTTATCGATAATTAGTGATTCAGTAAATTACCGCTAGTTATTTTAATTTACCGGTAATTTACCGCCCTCAAATTCGGCCAATTTACCGGTTTACCGGTATGCATTCCCTACTCCAATTTCGCCATCGCAGCGATCCTATCACAAAAAGGTCGTCTTGTCGCATTCTTCTCTCGTTCTCTCAACGACTCCGAGAAAAGGCAACCTTTCGATTGAGAAAGAGGCCTGCGCCACAGTCGAAACTTTTTGTGAAAATGGAGACATTTCTTACTCATTACAGACCAGCAATCTGTCACTTACATGTTCAATCAAAAACATTCCAACAAAATAAAGAACGAAATCGAAAGGTGGCGGTTAGATCTCTCGTGCTTCAAATATGATATAGTGTGGATATAGTCTATCGACCTAGGAAACATAAACTCGCAGCTGATGCACTTTCGCGAGTATGCAAGCAAATAAATACTGCTGCTTCTAACTCTAAACTTGTGGAAGTACACTGAAACCTCTGCCATCCAGGGGTCACGCGCATGGGTCATTGGGTCAGATCGAAGAACCTACCGTACTCCGTAGAGGCTGTAAACGAATGACGGCCGCATGCCAAACTTGTGCGGAAATAAAACCACGTTACATAAAACATCAAGGACATCTTATCAAAGCGACAGCCGCGTTTGAAAGATTGAACATACCATCTAACACCCAGAACACTCTGTGCCCAGAACCGATACATACTGACAATAATTGATGAGTTTAGTCGTTTCCCCTTCGCTTACGCGTGTAAAGATGTATCTTCAAGAACGGTAATCAAATTGTCTCGAAGACTTGTTCTCCACTTTTGATACTCCAGCGTACATCCACTCCGACAGGGGTACATCTTTCTTATTGGATGAACTTAGACAATTCTTCGCAAGTTTCCTACTCGGAAGACGGTGATGAGTTGATGACGAATCAGACACCGTTTGTCAAATAAACAAGACAGTAAGAAAATAGGGGTACGTATTAGAAGATCGAAAATTGATACATCGAAAACAAAATATCGAAAATCTAATTATAAATCTATATAATTATTTTACATGCAATTATGATTTGATTTACATAAAAAACATTATTTAATATCTTATTATTTCCAATAATTTAAAACATTCAATAAAATAATAATCGAATCTATGTATAATATATGTCCTAAGTTATTATTGAAATTTATTGTTTTGAAATAACTTAATTTTTAATTTAAGTCATGTTTCTGTGAGAACCCCTCCGGTGAAGGTAAAGGCCTCCTCCAGTGATAACCATTTCTCTCTATCTTTTGCAGTTTTTATCCAGTCTTTTCCTCCTATTTGGGTGATGTCGTCAGCCCATCTTGTTACAGGTCTGCCTCGCTTTCTAGTCCCTGCAGGTCCCGGCCATGAAGTAATTCGCGCTGTCCATCAAGTTTAATTTACCGACCGATTAAAATATCGAAATAAACATATCGAAAATGAAAACATCGAAAGTTCATAATGCCATAGTTTAAAACGTTGAAAGTATTAGTTGCCGAATGATTTAAGATCAACTGCCTAATTGTAGAAAATATTATCACCGACATAATAAGAAACATCGAAAATCAACAAGAGGCGCGGAGAAATTTAGATCAATTGTGACTTCCCGTAGCTCGTGACAGCAGCCCTTCGGTGACCAGCCTCAGCCGCTCGCCTCACTCGTTCCCGTGCTCCGTCACGGCGGGCGAGGGCTGCTGTCCCTCCGCTCCTTCGTTCTCTTTTATAAACACTCTAGGGGTAGGGCAAACAAAACCACGTGGATAGTGGGGTGCTCCTATTCGGTTTTGGATCACTTTTGGATTCCAAATTCCCACTTTGAGGTCAAATATCCCGGACATTTTTGATTTTAGAGAAAAGTTTTTCCTACCTTACTCCTATACCTACTGTTACTGTTGATACTGCTATATAAATATAATATATTAGATTAGGTTAGGGCAGCTAGAAAAAGGGAGGGCTCGGTGGGCAAAGCCCCACAGTAAAAAAAAACGTACTATAATTTTAACGATGATATTATTTGTAGGTTACCTTGACCGAGTTAGCTTGATACGTGGCGGCTGTCGTGGGGGACATCACAATAATTGGCGTTTATTTCTCGCCGAACCGGACCCTGGCCGAGCAGTTTTTGGTGGAGGTCGGTGCCGTGATCGGCAGAAGCCATCACACCCCGTTCTAGTTGCTGGAGATCTCAATGCTAAATCAGTAGCCTGGGGATCTCCAGCAACGGACGCGCGTCGCAACGAGCTGTTAGAGTGGGCGATCTAGTGATACAGAACAGAGGAACGGCCGACACGTGCGTGCGGCAACAGGGCGGCTCTATCTAATTATAGCAGCGTCTTGGAGGGAGGCGCTTGGCCCGAGGCATCGCAACGTCACATATTCGCGACATAGCGTCTCGGAACCATCCGGCTCCTGCCTCTACCTCCGTGACCGGCTCCATTGAGTCAGCCCGCCAAGCCTGCACGATGGCTGCCTCTTTCAATAACTCCCTATCCATTTTTTTCAGCACCCATCGCGGGCCCAGGGATATCGGTCCCCGGCTTGGACTGGCTAGGGTCGTTGGGGATGCAGAGACGTCGTATCGGATCTATCTGAGCAAGACGAAGGAGAGGTGCCGTCTGTGTCAGAAGGAGAGCTGGGAGCCGCCGTCCTGCGCCTGAAAGCGAAAAACACGGCCCCTGGACCGGACGGCATTCCGGGTCGAGCAATGGTGCTGGCCATGGACGCCTTAGAGCCCAAGCTCCGCGAGAAAAAAAAAAAGGGTTAGCTTGCGCCCCTTAGAGCAGAAATACGCACCACATAGGGTGACGTCGACACGTTGGCGGTTAGGTCAGATTTAGGTTAGGTAAAAAATGTTTTTTATACCACGTCGGTGGCAAACAAGCTTACGGCCCACCTGATGGTAAGCGGTTACCGTAGCCTATGGACGCTTGCAACTCTAGGGGTGTGCATGCGCATGCATGTGTTTGTTGTTAGCACAACAAACTAATTCTCACGGCAATAAGGGGTAGCGGAATAAATAACCCAGCGCCAAAAATAATTTTAATAACTTTACCAGTGGTTATGCAAGTAGACACAGAAGCACATATCACAGTTTATTAAAACGTGGTAAATTTGGCGTGAACATCAGTATACAAACGATGTAAAACCATACGCTCGTAAGCGCTGTGAACTGTCACTTGAAAACAAGATGATGTGTTAATGTGGCACGCTCGCGTTATCGTTCCTGACACTCCCAGAAAAGTGATTTTAAAATTCCTACACCGTCGACACCCAGATGCATACGTAAAAACTTGTCGCAAGTGCCATGAAAACCGGCCCAATACTTCTGTTCTGACTTGCCTATTTCCTCATGGTCCATGCATACCAGACCAACCGTGGGAAAGATTTCACGTTGACTTTGCGGGACCGTTTGACGGGCCATATTGGTTAGTCCGTCAGATGCATTTTCCAAATGGATCGAGGTCAAGCAGATGGCAAAAATTACGACTACCAAACTTTGCGAGGAACTGGACATAATTTTTACCACCTTCGGCATTCCCCAGTTTACAGTCTCTGACAATGGTCCACAGTTTACTTCTCAGGAGTTACAAAATTACTGCAAAGATAAAGGAATGAAACATATTAGGTAAATCATCACCCTATCTTCCGCGGACAAATGGTATATGATAATCCCATCAAAACAATCTGTAAAAAACTAGCTAAGTCTCGATGGAGCTGCTTGTTTATCTCTAAAAAGTAATGAAATCTAGACAAAGTCGTGCCAAATCTAAGGTTCCTTACTGCGATTTCTTTATTATTTATAGTTAATGATGTGTGACTTGGCCGTTGACTTTGTACCCACTAACGTATAAAGAATGTTCAAATTATATTCTCAACTAACGTTAGTGGGTAAAGTAGTTTAGAATTTAAATTAGAAGATGTGTCCCACTACGCTGGATTTTTGCAATGACAATTGTTTTTTTTATGTACCAATAGTAGAAGGGGGCATTACCATATCTCTAATACAGCTGAGACCAGCTGAGGGTTACTTCAGACCTTCGATTTTTGACATCAGATGAAGTTGAATATTTTTTGTAAAGGCGGTATAGATAATTATATCTCTAGTAGAAAGTTGGGCTCTTGTGTTTTCTAACCAGGGTCATCAGGTACTCCAGATCTTCGATTATCCTACTTTTTATAGTTTTCCCTTTATGTGGCCATTAAACCTTAACTCTGTACCAAATTTCACCTATCTGAGTTTATGGGAAGTACTAGTTCTATTTTGATGATCGTGAGTGAGTGAGTGTCTTAAATGCGAAACTTTGCTTTCGCTTAGCTTCGGAACTAAATGACCTACAGACGTGAAATTTTGGATTTTTAGTATGTGATTATAGCTTACTAGATGACGAAAATTTCTGCGTTCTGGTCTTATCCAGAGGTTCTCAAATAGGGGCCTGAAAATGCGGCGAAATGGTTCCAGTAAAGGATGGTACGTCAGTGTTTGCTTCGCGCTCGACTTGGCGGGGGCACTTACGTGCCCCCAGATTAGCGGAACGGCTTGTAAGAACTTTTAAGATCAGAATGTCTGCAAGTACAAAGAGCCTTAAAAAACGCCTGGAAATTTTCCTCTTTGCCTACCGAATCACACCTCATAGCACCACTGGCAAGACCCCAGGGGCCGTAGACAAGGTTACAATCGACAACCGCTAACGCTAATAGAAAATAATGAAATGTATGGGAATGACAGATGCCGACGAAACACTTTTCGTTAACATCTGTCATTCCCATACATTTTATTAGTTTTCTATTGGCGTTAGCGCTTGTCGATTGTAGCCTTGTCTAGGCCCCCAGGGCAGTTAATGTTTGGACGGAATCCATGTTGTGAGGTCGACTACGCTCGACCAAGTGCCAAACGGTCGTTACAATACAAGCAGATACAAGCAAATGTTGTATCTGAGATCCAAACGCCAAATCACAGACCAGGTGATCCAGCTAGCGAACAGTCACGTTGGGAACCAGTCACCGTAGCTCGACCCACACACCGATACTCATATGTGATCAATACTCCATTCGGTGTTGAAAGGAGGTATCACGCAGACCATATACGGCCTTGCCTCACCAAACCAGACGAGCGCTCTTCTGAAAGAACTTCACATACTCCAATAGTTCCTGTTGCGTCCTCGACCCCAGTACTGGAGTCTACTGGATCCCCGACACCAGTTTCGGGAACCGAAGCAAAAGTTGCCCCATCACCTCAGAAGAATGTGCCTGTCATGCCGCCCACGCCAATGGGGCCTCGCAGAAGCAAGCGTAACATTAGACCATCACTCCGGCGCCTAGATGACACGGAGATTTGAATCTTATAAGGCGGACGAATGTAACAAATCGTCTTAAATAAACATTAATTTTATTAAACTTAACTATTATGTTACATATATCAGCAATGGCACACATTTTGTGGGGCCACTTTGCGGCGCTTTCGTGACTAAGACTTAGACTTCTATGATTTTTTGTTCGCTGTTTCTTGTGTTACTTTTATTCTCCATGTAAAACGACGTATTATCACGGAATAAATGAAATGAAATGAAATGTTACATTATTGATTATATTTTAATTGGTGTCACCATACCTATTATCATATATGTCTGAAGCTGACTGGAAAATGTCACGTGATATGATAACTAAGTGAGCGTGATAAAGATATATATAAATTATAGGTACCTGGCGGTAAGCCCCATTTGGAATTTGAGGGAGAAATGGAATTGTAACGATGATGCTCACCCGGCGTCCAGCGGCGATCATCCGCGGTGACGAGGTCCACTCCCGCGAACAGGTTCGCAGCGAACTCTTCGATATTACCGCTCTCCGGCAGACGACCCGATAGCCCCGTCACAACAACGTCCGCGTCGATTCCGCTCACCATGTTTTACAGTCTGTAAGTAATAAAAAAGCGGCTAAGTTGAAGTGGGGCTAGGCTGGTAATTTCTCTGCCGCATGCTGTGTGAGCTGTGGGCCGGCGATGACGATTGGCCAGAGGCTGCCTGGGATCGGGATGCCTGGAAACGGAGGGCGAAGTGCCCAGCAGTGGCACACCACACAGGCTCCTAAATCTAAATATATAAACGTGAAAGTCCTGACTGACTCACTCACTCACTCACTCACTCACTTAAATCAACGCCCAGCCCATACCGTTGAACCTAGAAAGCTGATTTTTTCACAACAGGTAGGTTATATAACGAAAGTACCCACTAAGAACGGATTTTTGAAAATTCCACCCTTAAGGGGGTAAAAAGGGGGTTGAAAGTTTGTATGGGGATGGAGTAAAATTTTAATTGAAAGACTTGAAACTTTGTAGAAAGATTACTTATTAAGATACAAAAAAAGTGCTTTCAGCGTTTTAGAAAATTCCACCCCTAAGTGGGTTAAATAGGGGTGCAAATTTTGTATGGGGAAAATATTATTTTAGGAACTAGAGACTTTAAACTTTGTAGAAAGGTTAATCATTAAGATACAAAAAAAGCACTTTCAGCGTTTGCGAAAATTCTACCCCTAGAGGGGTTAAATAGGGGTGCAAAGTTTGTATGAAGGGAACTTTCTTTTTTGAGCTATGAACTTGAAACTTTGTAGAAAGATTACTTATTAGAATACCTAAAAAAATCTGTCAGCGTTTTAGAAAATTCCACCCCAAAGGGTATCAGATATAAAGAAGATGTACTTACATCTTCTTTATATCTGATATCATTGCTATACGTCGCAAACGCCATCTCATGACTATATTTCGCATATCTTCTTGCAGGTGTGGACCGATTAGAAGCTCTTCATTCAGGGATATACCATTACAGCCCTTAGATGATTCTTCTTTTCTTATAACTTGATGTGGCAGGTATACTGCTGCATTGTTTAATTCTTCTTTAGGTACCTCTTCCATGTATTTAAGTTCGATGTATTCTTCCATTGCTTTAACATATTCCTTCTTTAGAATAGCATCCTTCTCGAATCTTCTTTCTAGTTGTTTTAGTCTCAGCATGGCGATGTCTCTTGTTTGCCCTTTTGGAGATAGAGGTTCTTCTTTGTTGAATGGCAACCTTACAACGTATCTTCCTTCTTCCGTTCTTGTATGAGTTTCTTTGTAAATAGTTTCGCATTCCTCTTCTTCTCTTGTTAGACTCTTTTTCTGGTCTGTAGTATCTATCTCCCAAAATGCCCTTAACATGTCATCCACATTGACTTGATGATGCATCACAATTATGTTGTCTTGGGAAGTGTGTGCTGTGCTTTGTACTTTTCCAAATAGAATCCAACCTAGGCTTGTTTCTTGGGCGCATGGTGAACCAGGTGGACCTTGGATAATCTTACTCTTGAATATTTGTGCACACACTTCAACACCTAGCAACATGTCTACTCGCCCTGGCTGGTGGAAGTTGGGATCAGCCAGAGTGAGACCTTGAATGTGTGGCCAGGCGTGAGTATTATACATGATCTTGCTTGCTGGTAATTGTGATGTTAGCTTCGAGGACATTATGTAAGCCTTAACGTTCAGCTTGACATTGTCATCTTGACTTGACAATATCTGAAGATGTGCCATGACGTTGATTGTTGTCTGTGTCGAACCGACACCAGTAACAGTTCCTTTTGCAGGTACCCTCTTGACTCGCAACGCTTGTGCTGCACGTTCACTTAAGAAGCTTGATTGCGACCCTTGGTCGATTAGCGCACGAAGTGGAGTCACGTGTCCCTCATCGTCCCTTACGGAGACCATTGCCGTCGCTAGCAAGGCCGTCGATTTCCTGCATGCCAAATTGGACGAGATTTCTACCACTTCACCTTGCTCATCCTTGTCATGGTCTTCATTAGAGTGCATCATTTGACTGTGGTGAGCTTGGGTACTGTCTGATTCCTTATTCTGCGCTTGATGGATCAACGTGTGATGCCGCTTCCTGCATAGACGACACGTATAAGAAAGGCGACATCGTGAAGCAGAATGTCCGGGAAGGAGACAGTTGAAACATAGATTTGATTTCTTAACATAGTCCATTCTCTCCACAGGTGACATTTGTGTAAATTCCTTACAGTGACATAACGTGTGTTCATCCCTACATAAAACACAACTTCTCGCTGGTGTTGAAACATGGTAAGACTTCTCCTTAATAGGTCTTGCTTCTTTAGGTACGGTAGCACTGGTAGCAGTAACAGGGTTAACAAGTTCTAACGTGCGAAACTTCGACTCCAGATACTTTCTTAATTCTGACCACTTGGGCAGCTGGTCAGCATTTGAATTGTAGGAGTGCTCCTCCCATGCTTTATGAGTTTCAGGATCGAGGCGGTTCACCACTAGGTATATGATGAACTGGTCGCACGCATCGATGTTCACTTGAAGGTTTTGTAAATCATTTAAACATTGCGTAGTTATATCCAGTAAACTCTTGATTTGACTAGATGTTTGCGTAGTACATTTCCGTTGATTAAACAATCTCTTCAAGATGGAGTTCACAATTATCTTCTTATTACCGTACCTTTGTTTTACAGTCTTCCAGGCTGGTTCATAATTTTGTTCCGTAATAGTGACATGCTTTAGTAATGCAGCGGCTTCACCAGCGATGCTTGACTTCAAATAGTGCAGTTTCTGAACCTTGCTGAGGCTTGTATTATCGTGCACCAACGATGTAAACAAATCGTGAAAGGTTGGCCACTCTTCATAATTATTGGAGAACACAGGTAGAACGATAGCAGGTAATTTAACTTGTTGTTGTACCGCTTCGAACATAGTACAATCCAGCGAAGTTGACTCTTGACCTTGCGCGGGAGCGACCGCAGCGAGCGCATCCTTTATATCGCCTTGTAAACATACATATAACTCCTCGATAGCATAATAATCTTCCTTAAGAAAGTATTGCATCTCGCCGCGCTCCTCTCTTGTAGTAAGTTGTATCAACTGTTGATGCGCAGTCACAAATGTTTTCCAATATGCTTCGATACACTGTGCACGAGATTCCAAATATCCTTTGGTTAATCGTTGTTTAGGACATTTCTTTAAATTGATTTCGGTCCTCCTTATAGAACTCGCCGTATCCTCCAAAATACGTAATAATTGTTCAGACGTACTCATATTGCACTATTCAGTAGTTTATTCACGTAAATAACACTTCATAACAATCTTCACGATCAAATAATATCTTTAAATTCACTTAAATAGTTAGCAGGCGACGAGTGATTAGGCTCAGGAATGCAGTCCTCTATTGTATTCGCCGGCCGGCTGCACTTCGCTTATCTTGGCTTGGATCCGGTTCGATGTCGACCATATGTTGTGTGTGATAAGGTTTAAAGTCCTATGTAGGGATTTTTTCGCATTGAAAGACGTGTTCACTGTACGGCGATTTATTTTGGACTACTCTCGATGCATACATTAATACAAGACACTCACACATGCAAATACCTAACCAACAAGAGTTAAAAGAGATTCACCCCCTAAAGGGGCAGAAAAGAGTTGGAATACGGGGAGCAAGACAATTTTAAAATAAGGGTATTGTCAGTTCGGTCAAGGACTAGAAAACAAATTAAGTACTGCGTTTTTATACTCTTCCTTTAAGGTTGGAGGTTCAAGGGGTTGAAAGTATGGGGAACAAGTATTTTTTGAAGTAAGGGAGTCAGACATATATATTAATTGGTATTGGTAAGCCATTAATTCAGAATACATAATCCTACTGCTAGCAGAAAAGTAGGTTAAGTTAGAACTGCGACCCTTTCAGAACCGAACAGCTACCAGAAAAGTAGGTTAGGTTAGGTTGGGTTTTGCTCACAAACCGAAAAAAAGGTAATGTTAGATTAAAACTGCGGATCATTTTATTTATTTTGAGAAGTTTATTTTGGCTAATCAAAATAATATATTTTCTATATCACTGTTAAATGGGGACTGGGGATAGAGATGGAAAGCTCTACGTCTTTTGCCGTATGATAATTTTACTTTCAAAACTTTACAGGCACCCCGGACAAACGTAATTGAAACTACTAAACGGATTTTGGCAAAAAAATAATCAGTAGGTAATGTTGTGGCGATAAGAGTCGCACATTTATTGAGCGTGTGAAGATTGCACCTGCATTGCTAAGCGTTCGGCCAATGCAGGTGCAATCTTCACACGCTCAATAAATGTGCGACTCTTATCCATCTGGACCTCGTGGGACCATTAACTCTGTCTTGTGATTACAGATATTGCCTCACCGTCATCGATCGTTTCACTCGGTGGCCTGAAGCTATACCACTGAAGGATATGTCAGCAGAGACATGCGCCTCCGCCCTGGTGTCCGGGTGGATATCACGGTTCGGCTGTCCGGAGCAGATTACGACGGACCGTGGTGGCCAGTTTGAGTCTCATTTGTTCCGAGCTCAAACCACTATGGTCGGTGCGCATCACTTTCGCACCACCGCGTATCACCCTATTTCTAATGGTATGGTTGAACGCCTCCACAGACAACTAAAAAGCGCCATCATGTGCCACGATAACTCACAGTGGACCGAAGCCCTGCCGCTAGTCTTATTGGGTATCCGAAGTTCCTGGAAGGAGGATATTCAGTCGTCGTCAGCTGAGTTGGTCTATGGCGAGGCACTTCGTCTTCCGGGCCAGTTCCTATCACCGTCAGTCAACCACACAGTCGAAGACCTAACCTGTTTTGCGTCGCGCCTACGGTTGTACATGTCGAAACTTACTCCAAGATCAGCTAAGTGGCATCGTAATACTCCATTCTACTTACCTAAAAATCTAGCAGACTGCTCTCACGTGTTCCTGCGCTTAGATAGAGTCCGAAGACCTTTAGAACCACCGTACGCTGGACCTTACAAGGTAATGGAACGGAGCGAAAAGTATTTCAAGGTCTTGGTACGAGACAAGGCGATGAACATCTCCATCGATCGGTTGAAACCTGCCTTCACGGTCAACGATGCTGTTGGAATACCCCTTACTCCTGAAATGCTTCCCACATCTCCACCTGAGGTTACCGAAAGACGCACCAAGAGCGGCAGAAGGGTACATTTCCCGGATTACTATCGACCGTAGTCACGGTCTCAGCGGGGGACCTATGTGGCGATAAGAGTCGCACATTTATTGAGCGTGTGAAGATTGCACCTGCATTGGCCGAACGCTTAGCAATGCAGTCTCCGGCACTCGTCGGTAATGTTCGGGACCAGCGCGAGCGCAGGTGGCTCGGCTGCCATCGGCCGTCTCCGCTGCTCGCCATTGTCCGCTACGCTCTGACGCTAGACGCACGCTCGCTTACGCAATAGAAACCGTTATTCCTATAGTCGCGAATAGAAAATAATCAGCTTATTGCTATTGCTTGCTGTGCTTAAACTTCTATATGTTTTTCTTTACTTCTTCCTTACGCCGTGTCATATCGTGCTTGTTGTGTATGACTGTAATGTGTATGGTGTTTAGTTAAAGTAAACTGTTGTTTTGACTTGAGTGTTTCTTTGTTCTCCGAACTGTACCAGAGAAAATAGTGCTACAATGTAGCTTAGTAGACATAAGAAGAAACCTTCAATACATTATGAAAAACAAACAATTTAAGTAGTTACAAATGAGTGTATATTTAAAAAAAAACTGACATTTAAATTAAGCATTTTAGCAATTTAAACCTTTTACGCCTAAACCCAGAACGGAATTACATGAACATAGGCATAGAGATAATTTGAGACCCTTGGAAGGATTTAGGATATTTTTCATCTCGAAAATCATCCCTGAAAATGGTAGTAGTTAGTTTGGGACAGCGATAAGTAATTAAGGTCACGCCCAAAAAAAATATAGAAATATTTTTTCTCAAGTTCTTCGCGGACGAAGTCGCGGGCAAAAGCTAGTAATATAATAATATCAACAATATCTAGTAATAATATCAACAATAATAGGATGTGGTCCAGTATGCTATCTGATGCACGTTAACAGCATAGGTGGAGTCATACGTCACAGTACACCTTATATGTTTGCTGACGATTTATGCACTGTGAGTGCTGGAACTGATCTCATTGATATTAGTCGTAACATTCAATTAGATAGACTAGAATCTAGA
Organism: Epinotia demarniana; assembly: GCA_945867215.1. Lineage (NCBI taxonomy): Eukaryota > Metazoa > Arthropoda > Insecta > Lepidoptera > Tortricidae > Epinotia > Epinotia demarniana. Next base: position 7,661,510 of record OX244286.1, read on the forward strand.
TTAGATATAGATGCAATAGTACAATGGTCCCATGATAATGGTATCATGCTAAATGCAGAAAAAACTAACCTACTCGTAATTCATTCACCATATTTATTTAAAATTACCCGACTATACTCTCAGTCTAGTTGCCCATAGTTACCAGTGTTTGCATAATAAGCTAGTCAACTGTAGATGTGAACCCATACATAAAGTAGAATGTGTAACTTACTTAGGCGTAAGGATTGATACTAGCTTTTCTTGGTCTCAGCACATTGAACCCTTCAAGTGGCAGTCGCCGGCTAGCCGGCGGTTGTCATTATCTGTCTAGTGGCGCGGCCATTTTTGGCGAACTACCGTCAAGTGGCAGGGGCCATATGGGTGGTCATCGCGAAATCGGTGCACGTTAGAAAAATTACCATTATTCAAAAAACATTATGAGTGGTTTATTATAAGCTTATATCTTTGGATTCAGCATAAAATAGCCAGCGTACCAAGACCTTGAAATACTTTTCGCTCCGTTCCATTACCTTTATATAATAACGGAGCCGTTCCATGTATGTGAATTTGGCCAGCTTTGATCAATTTTTGGATATCCAAATTTTTCCAATTTCTTGTATAAATTAACTATAACTATGGAATAAAACAGTTAATTGTAGGAACTACAAGTTTATTTACAATTATATATATTTATTTACACGTTTATATAGTTTTATTGTCTCTCGCCTTAGAATATTTTTACACTACGAGGTTTTCAAAAACTGACACACGCGCGGTCAAAAATTTCTCTGAGGAATTTCTAATGAAATGTCTATGAAAGCGTTGTCGCGACCGTTATTATACGCCATCCTTATCTATTCACGAACGCGTCTTGCAAGAAAGAACAAGACAGGTGTAAATTTAGCAGCTCATTTTGCGGAATAAATACGAAACTATGCTATCGCCGGCTTGCCGGCGCTTGCCACTAGACGGTTTTTTGACATCGCCGGCTCCCCGGCGACTGCCACCTAAGGGATTATAGCAATATGGCGACTGCCACTTGAAGGGGTATGCGAAAAACTAAGACTGTTACTAAGTAAATTTTACCATCTAAGTTATAAGGTTCCTCTCGGTACATTAAAATGTTTGTACTTCGCGCTGGTAGATTCTTTGCTGGGCTATGCCCTCGACTGCTATGGCCTGACATTTAAAACTTACTTAGACAAACTAGAATCCCTTCAGTTAAGATTTTTAAAACTACTAGTGCCCAAAAAAGCAAAAAAACTCTTGTAAACACGACTATAGAAAACTTTATAAAATTTGTAAAATCCTTCCTGTATCCTTAAAACATAAATACCTTTTGGCCACTAACAACCATAGCAATCGGGAGCAAACCCTGCAAAGGACTACTCATCTTCATAGCACTAGGTCGGTGTCCACTGGGAAATTTGATGTGCCAAGAGTTTATATGGAGATAGAACAATAAAAAATCGTTTGCCATATATCTATAACAACTTGCCTGAAGACTAGACTTGAGCAAAATGCACGCGTATTTAAAAGAAAATTAAAAAAACATTTTCTAGAATCCTTACCCTAAATATTTACTCATACCTACATAAACATACCATTAGATATACGATATATTACCAAAGCATGTACATATTACTACTGTAGAATTATGTTTAAGTCGACTATTAACTAGTTTTGAAAATTAGATAAGTTATTATAATAAGTCTTCCTGCAGTCAAACTGTTAAAACAGTTTTGCAGGACTTTAAGTAGTTAGTGTTTTTGTAGAATTTTTAGTAATGAATAAATAAAAATAATAAATAACAGTTATGACACCCCTCTTTTGCTGTCAGGGGTAAAAATATTGGGTGTTAAACGAGATTCACCCCTAAAGGGCTAATAGGAGTTGGAAATTTATACGGGGAACAGGACAATTTTAAAATAAGGGAACTGTAACTTCGGCCAAGGACTAGAAAACAAATTACTGCGTTTTTTATATTCTTCCTCTAAGGTTGGAGGATAAAAGGGGTTGGGGAACAAGTACTTTTTGAAGAAAGGGAATTCTTCGGTCAGACATATATGCTATTTGGTAAGCCATTAATTCAGAATACATAATCCTACAGCTAGCAGAAAAGTAGGTTAAGTTAGAACTGCGACCCTTACAGAACCGAACAGCTACCAAAAAAGTAGGTTAGGTTAGAACTGCGATGCTCACAAACCGAAAAAAAGGTAATGTTAGATTAAAACTGCGGATCGTTTTGTTTATTATGAGAAAATAATTTTGGGTAATCAAAATAATATATATTCTATATCACCGTTAAATGGGGACTGGGGATAGAGATGGAAAGCTCTACGCCTTTTGGCATATGATAATTTTACTTTCAAAACCTTACAGGCACCCCGGACTAACGTAATTGAAACTACTAAACGGATTTTGGCAAAAAAATATCTGTAGGTAATTTAGCTTAGTAGACATAAAAAAACCTTTAATACATTTTGAAAAACCAACAATTTAAGTAGTTACAAACGTGTGCATATTAAAAAAAAACCGGCGCACCGAGGGTTCCGTACTACAAATCTATAACAAGCAAAAGTTGTTGTATGTTTATTAATAAATGATAAATGAAAATGGAATCCGTAACATTACAATGTGGAAAGCTGAGGGAGCATAAATTTAAACAGGGTCACTTTATCAATTTAGTAATCATCCTTTAGGCCTTGATTTATTCCTTGCGAGTAGTTGGGAACGCCAAAAGAAGCGGATTACTTATATTGCTGTTTCTTTTTATTGCGTTGATATAAAACTGAGTTCACGGGAAAGTACCTTTAGGTTTTGATACCCTTACGTATACCTACGCTGGCCCAGTGCGGGTTGGAGACTTCACATACACCTTTTTCAGTTTTAAATTATGCGACTTATATTGCTATTTCTTATGATTGCGTGGACTTGTAAAACTTTCGTTTTGCTACAGCTGAAATATGAATTTCAATTTAATACCTCTAGACGTGTTTACGAGGAAAAACGTAGTAAGTTTAAAATTTCAAAAAATGTTTTTTGTATGATTTTACTAAAAACGTCTACTTTTCGTAATTTTTCCTTTGTCTGTGCTATATGGAGTTTCTTCGTGCCAAGTTTCAAGTTTCTGTGTAAACGGGAAGTACCCTTTAGGTTTTGAGTTTCTTGCGGGTACTCCGTTTCAAACTATACGACTTAAATTTCTATTTCTTTTGATTGCGTTGACATACAAGTTTGGTTTTGCTACATCTGGAAGGTCCTATAGCCCTGAGTATTGGACATGAATTTCAATTTAATACCTCTACGCATTTACGAGGAAAAAGGTAGTAAGTTTAAAATTTCAAAAAATGTTTTTTGTATGATTTTAATACAAATTTGTCTTCTTTTCGTAATTTTTCCTTTGTCTGTGCTATATGAAGTTTCTTCGTGCCATGTTTCAAGTTTCTGAGTTAACGGGAAGTACCCTTTAGGTTTTGAGTTTGTTGTGAGTACTCAGTTTCAAAATATGCGACTTAAATTGCAATTTCTTTTGATTGCGTTGACATAAAAGTTTGGTTTTGCTACATCTGAAAGGTCCTATAGCCCTGAGTATTTGACATGAATTTCAATTTAATACCTCTACGCATTTACGAGGAAAAAGGTAGTAAGTTTAAAATTTCAAAAAATGATATTTGTATGATTTTAATACAAATGTCTTCTTTTCGTAATTTTTCCTTTGTCTGTGCTATATGATGTTTCTTCGTGCCAAGTTTCAAGTTTCTGAGTTAACGGGAAGTACCCTTTAGGTTTTGAGTTTGTTGTGAGTACTCAGTTTCAAAATATGCGACTTAAATTGCAATTTCTTTTGATTGCGTTGACATAAAAGTTTGGTTTTGCTACATCTGAAAGGTCCTATAGCTCTGAGTATTTGACATGAATTTCAATTCAATACCTCCACACGTTTACGAGGAAAAAGGTGTTAAGTTTAAAATTTAAAAAAGCATTTTTTTGTATGACTTTACTAAAAATGTCTATACTTCGTAATTTTTCCTTTGTCTGTGATATATGACGTTGCTTCATGCCAAATTTCAAGTTTCTGAGTTCACGGGAAGTACCCCGTAGGTTTTGCGAGTGTCGAAAAACTCAAAAATTTGCAGCATAAACGATTGTATCTTTTGATTGCGTTGGCTTTTAAGTTTGATTTTTTCACAGCTTCAAGGGACAATAGTCTTGAGTATTTAATATAAATTTCAGCTTGATACCTCCACTCGTTCCTGAGAAAAAGGGTCTTGACAGACAGACAGACAGACAGACGGACAACAAAGTGATCCTATAAGGCTTCCGTTTTTTCCTTTTGAGGTACGGAACCCTAAAAACTAACATTTCAATTAAGCATTAGTAATTTAAACTTTTTACGCCTAAACCCAGAACGCAATTACATGAACATAGGCATAGAGATAATTTGAGACCCTTGTAAGTATTTAGGATAATTTATCTCGAAAATCATTCCTTAAAATGGTAGAAGGTTGTTTGGGACAGCGATAAGTAATAAAGGTTACGCCTAAAAAAAATTTATAGAAATATTTTTTCTCAAGTTCTACGCGGACGAAGTGGCGGGCAAAAGCTAGTAATCTATATAGGTAAGTATATAAAAGAAGACTTCCTGACTGATTGATTCAACGCACGGCCGAAACTACTGGGACTAGACACTTGAAATTTACACCAGAACTTCCTTTTATAACGTAGTCAAGGGATAAGACGGGATTTTAGGAAATTCCATCCCTAATGAGAATAAATAGGGGTACAAAGTTTGTATGAGCGAAATATTATTTTTTGAACTAGATACTTGAAACTTTGTAGGAAGATTACTTATTAAGATTCAAAAAAAGCACTTTTATTAGCGTTTTAGAAAACTCTACCCCTAAGGGGGTTTAATAGGGGTGCAATGTCGTCAATATGGATCTCCTAAGTTATCCGAAATAAATAATAATTAATTTTATAAATAAACTACAATAACTTACATAGGTACCTATTCGTCGATTTCTCTCTCTCCGTACTTTTGTCCGGCTTTAGAATCTTAGTGGACCCACCAGGACTATTGAACGGAAAAGGAGGTAAATAGTTAACGTTATTTCTAGTCTAGTTTATACAGCACTACAACTTCTGTGAATTTCAGATTCTGAATCTCCCCAATGCTTCCGTGTTCCGCTACTTATACCCTCTAACTAACGCATGTGCTGAGCGAGCGAAGGGCCGGGCGCGCTTGGGGTTAATGCACACTTATAGCCTCCGCACCGGATCGCTTTTGAGTTATGATTTACCTACGCAAAAGGCTCCCACCCGCCGCCCGTCTTGTTCCTCGTAGATAACCAAGTTTCATAAATGATAATGTTAACTGGTAATGTAGGAAAAAAATCTAGAGATTTGGATACATCACTTTTTACTAGAAGGTAATTTTTATTAGGTTCCTAATTCAGTAAAACCGGCCAAGTGCGTGTCGGGCCACGCGCAGTGTAGGATTCCGTCGTTGGCTGTCGGTCTTTGATACATCGACACGTACGCGCCAAGTAAATGGTGCGGTTGCATTGTTCGAATTTGTACGAAAGTTGGCTTTTCCACGTAGCTACATAAATTGTATAAGTTGGTCGAATGGTCGGTGTTATTGACCAATGCCGAATTACAGCCTTCTAGTAGGTAGTAACGGTAGAGCTAAGCCGCAGACGGACAGACGGTCAGACGGACATGGCGAATCTATAAGGGTTCCGTGTTGATTACGGAACTCTGAAAATGATAGTCAAATACATATTTGGATAGACATACAAACTCACATCATTGCCTCCAAATAATATTATTATAGAATTTATGGACCAAATGCCACTGATTTAAATACAATTTTGTTTACAAATGTCATTGAATATACCTACAGATTCATCTTCCTCCAAATATTCCACTTCAGTTACAACACTTAAAATTCATCAAATATAACGCAAGTACCAAGTTGGCTTTATATAAACATAACATTTAAAATGTGCTATGTAAAAAAGACGAAAATTATTATCTGAATGTAGCGTTTGGAATAAATAAAATTAATATAATCTGTCATAAACCAACTCTGTTACCTAGCTATCATTGTTGACATGTTTTGCTTGTCACATAGAAAATACATTGTGATGAATAAATAATGCTCTCGCATTTCATTAATTATGTAACATAATCATTCATAGTTCAACACTTTTTAGTAATTACTTAAATAAATAAAAGCCAGTCAGTCCTGCAGTTCTTCTATAAACATTGTCCAATTGCGATAAATTTATTCCGGCTTGATATTCCGGAAGAAAACGCTTGTATACATTGTAATATAAATTACTTACCGAGCCGAACTTCGTATTGTCTTGCTCATTTTATCGAATTACAAAATTTAAGAGGTAAGTAAACTAACAACACAGGTGACAATACATCTACTGGCATTTGACAAGTTACCAGGTTCGAAATAAATTCTTCCGTTTCTAGACTTTTTTGCCAAGCTGTACATCACCAATTAGTCGGGACTCATTTAACTCTAGGCAACGGTGACCTGACCACCCACTGTGAGCTTGATGAGCCGATGCTGTTACGGAGTTAATAAGTGTCGAGCGCCGGGGCGATAAGTGTGTGTTAACCTTTAGGCCCCGCCCAGCATACGCGGCAGGGCGGGCCTGTCAAGTTTGAAAGCAGTGTGCCAATATTATTGGCAATCTTAATATAACCACCGGCTCATGGTAACCAACAAATGGTAATTGTTCAGGAAAGCCAAAAAAGCCTTTCGAGCCGAGATATATTTTTAGGTACTTTTATGTTTCTTTACACAATAATACGCATATTAGTGATACATCAAATACAAGGCAGTACAAAGATTTGGGGCGAACCTCTTTGTCACCAGGCTTCAGAGTGGCCTTTTAAACAATTCTTTTAGGTTGGCTGTAGGTCTCCGTCTAGGCGCGCGGATATCGTAGCATCCCACCGCTGCCCTGCAGAGTTGATGTGGACCGTTTGGACTACCACGGCCTCTCATGCCTAAAGAGTGCCGGCCGCTTATCCCGCCACGCCTGTCTTAATGACGTCATCCGTCGGGCTGTTGTCAGCGTTAACGTGCTAGCCGTCCTGGAACCTCCCGGCCTGGCCCGTATTGATGGCAGGAGACCGGATGGATTGACACTCATTCCGTGGCGGATGGGACGGCCCCTTATCTGGGACGCCACCTGCGTGGACACCCTGGCCCCGTCCCATTTAGCCGCAACTTCTTTGAGAGCGGGCGGGGCGGCAACAGCGGCAGAAGCAGCGAAGCGCCGCAAATATGCGGGCCTGACAAACTGCTACATATTTGCGGCCTTCGCTGTAGAAACTTTCGGACCGTGGAGTTTGGATGCCCGATCTTACTGGTACTGGATGAGCGTGTCGTTTGTCTGTCTGTCTGTTTGCTTTATATTAATAATATTCTCCTTTCTGTGCATGAAGTTATTATTACTTAACCTTTTCACAGCCAAAACAAATGTGAAAGCACTCATTCACACGCCAAGCAGGTTTTCCGCAAGACACAACATGACAGTTCTAGGGTTGTTACTTTTAACTATCGATACTAAACACTGTGAAAAACTAAGCTGTACTAACATTTGATTTTGTAAGATAAGGACAATTGCTTTTTTTTAATAAACAAATATAGATAAAAAGCAATTAGTTTTATTTTATAGCAATGTCTTTATAAAGCTCGGCAAATGTGTTTGTGTGTTTTTCACAAGTTTGACGTATCAGAATGCACTCGCATTCTTGAGGGCCTCCGGGACATGCTTTCCCTTTCAGTCATATGTAGTATAACCTTAAGAGCGAATAGGACGGCACGATCCGAAGAAGTTCGTTTTTCGGACTTCATAGTATTTTGTGCGGTTATAGTTTCCGATTCGCCGGTTTCGTGTTTCGCCGGATTCCCGATTCGTCGGAATTTTTCAATTCCAAAAAACTAGTAATATCATGGCTTTATACTCTAGCCCTTTCCTGTGCCCTGCCACACGTGACCGTCAAACTTGTATATGTAGTAAAGATTGTTTTTTTACCTTTACTTTACGAACTATCTATTTCAAGAACTAATTATTTAAAAATATATATTTGCGAAAAATCGTGAATCCGTCAAAACAAGAATCCGGCGATTCAGGAACCCCGCTAATCGGGAACTAATCGTGTATACTTTTCGAAAAAATAAAACTTAATAAATTGTGACCGCTCTTTTGAATTTTGATTTGATAGGTACTCATATATATTCGTCAGGTTCTGGACTTTGTAAAATTCGCAATAACTCTTCAGTATCCATACTTAGAATATCGAGATGTAATAGGATGAATAAGATAACGCAATCGCAAGCACTAATAATAGATGACTTATTCGGACTGATTTATCGGTTAATGGCGTGGGGGCGTTCACCGCCAACGACGTATATATTGGCACCGCAGGTTCAACGCCGACGACGTAAATATGAGTCATACGGTAGATAGCGTTTTTAAAACATCCAGGTTACGTAAAACAATTCTGATTTTGGGTATAAGATATCTTAATAAATATTATTCCCGTTTTGAAGCGACTATTTCATTTCAGCTGTGTATTTAATTAGAAAATTGTGGTTTCTTCAGACATTTGATTTTAGTCCATTTATGGCACATTTCGTACGCCAATGACCGATCAATCCGCCGTTAGTGATGTGGTCAGACATGCAAATTTAATATTGTAATGATATGCGTAAAATTAGCTTTAACATTTATTTATGTTAAATGCAAGTTTTTCAGTTAAAATTATACTTAATAATTTAAATATTCGATAATTATAACGATTCTTCTTACAGTTACCTTTGTGCTACCACGCTGTAAAAAAATCTATATTTCGAAAATATAACTCTCCATATTATAATACTCGCTGGTTCATTGAATGTGTTGCATCCCTTCTATTGTCAATAAATAATATAGGAAATTTCTATAATCCTCCATTTCCCACGCCATTAACCGATAAATCAGTCCGAATAAGTCATCTATTATTAGTGCTTGTGATTGCGTTATCTTATTCATCCTATTACATCTCGATATTCTAAGTATGGATACTGAAGAGTTATTGCGAATTTTACAAAGTCCAGAACCTGACGAATATATATGAGTACCTATCAAATCAAAATTCAAAAGAGCGGTCACAATTTATTAAGTTTTATTTTTTCGAAAAGTATACACGATTAGTTCCCGATTAGCGGGGTTCCTGAATCGCCGGATTCTTGTTTTGACGGATTCACGATTTTTCGCAAATATATATTTTTAAATAATTAGTTCTTGAAATAGATAGTTCGTAAAGTAAAGGTAAAAAAACAATCTTTACTACATATCCCTTCAGCTGTGTTCATCCCTCTGTGGGCTTCATATTTTTTCCTGCAGTTCGGTGGAGCGCCCCTCGGAGGGGCGCAATGGCTTTGCTTACTTTCTTAGAAATAAAACCGGCATTCGTATCTCGATCTCGCTTTAATCCATTGAAACGTATAGCCAATTTAGTGAGACAGCTAGCAAGCGAAAACTTCAATGGCCAATGGAGGAAAAAATCAATTTTGTCGTTAGTCTAAAATAGTCAGTGGCACGTTTGACACGGTCGATGTTCGCGAGTGAAAATTAGTGGGTTTTGTGCTGAATTGTAGTGCCAGAAGGACAGTTTTTGTAGACATGTAAGTAATCTTTGGAATTACATAAAAACAAGTGTTATTTCAACGGGTTACCTGTAATAAACCCGTGACTAACATGACATACCTACTCATCGTCAAAATTTGGCAACACGTTTTTTAGCGCTTTTCCAATAATTTATTGTTACTATTAGCTATTAAAATTACCGTTCGTTATCATACATTTGTTTGATAGGAACTTACACGGATTATTAATGGCCCGAAAGTAAATAAATAGATTGAAGTTGGTAACGATCACAACAAACCCCTCAGAGGGGGACCTAACCGACCGGGAATTTCCCTCCGAGGGATGCCCACATGATACCTCGTGACGTCACTACGATCCGCACTCTATACTAATCATGACCTTGATTTATACTGTTTTTAAATCATGTTTTGATGTGATTTTTGTTTAACTGATGGTTATATTATAGTTTAAACTAAAAGTATACTTAATGGGAATTTTAAGAAACCTAATTTGTTTGGTTCAAAACATATAGTTGCTGTGATAATTGCACTCGTTTAGAAGAGGTTATTTTGTATGAAAGTAGACATACTTTTTCATTTTACTCTCAGATAAAACCTGCCGCACTTACAATAAAAAAAGCTACCGTTACACCTAGTTGATGACCCAAATTTATTGTTCAGGCATGAATTTGATTATATACAGTATAAAACACTTCAGATATAAGCATGTAAATCGAAGCCCACACGAGCAACTTCTGAGTGTAGGCATTATTTTGGTAGAATATTTCAAATGGTCTAGTGTAAAAAAAATACTCATGAGCCTGCCATTTTATGTTTTTCGAATAAGTATAACACAAATTTCTTCAAATTAAGCCCATTTATCACCCCAAAAAACTAATTGATTATATTTAAAATAACCAAAATACGTCGTAAACTTCGGTGAGGTGGTGACGAGGTCAGCTAGATACCCTTAATACGACTTTAATGTAACGATGATATATCGTTGCAGTTAGATAATTTAATAAATATTGAGTTTCATCCAAAATCCTCGCTGTGATTATGTAAAAAACTAAAGAAAATGTAATTTTACCAAATCACTTCACTCCACAAACCTTGTCGGTGGAGCGCCCCTCAGAGGGTGCCACAGACGTGGGTGAGCGGCCATGTTTTTTCGCCACAGCTGAAGGGATATACAAGTTTGACGGTCACGTGTGGCAGGGCACAGGAAAGGGCTAGATTATAAAGCCATGATATTACTAGTTTTTTGGAATTGAAAAATTCCGACGAATCGGGAATCCGGCGAAACACGAAACCGGCGAATCGGAAACTATAACCGCACAAAATACTATGAAGTCCGAAAAACGAACTTCTTCGGATCGTGCCGTCCTCTTCGCTCTTAAGGTTATACTACATATGACTGAAAGGGAAAGCATGTCCCGGAGGCCCTCAAGAATGCGAGTGCATTCTGATGCGTCAAACTTGTGTTTTTCCATTTGCCGAGCTTTATAAAGACATTGCCATAAAATAAAACTAATTGCTTTTTATCTATATTTGTTTATTAAAAAAAAGCAATTGTCCTTATCTTACAAAATCAAATGTTAGTACAGCTTAGTTTTTCACAGTGTTTAGTATCGATAGTTACAAGTAACAACCCTAGACCTGTCATGTGGTGTCTTGCGGAAAACCTGCTTGGCGTGTGAATGAGTGCTTTCACATTTGTTTTGGCTGTGAAAAGGTTAAATGTATCCCTCACTTTTATTTTTTATTTCACAACAGATTTTAAAAACATTGAAAATACTGATTAAAAAAATACGGCCGAATTGAGAAGTTCCTTCTTCTTTTTATCAGTTGAAAAGTTTGGTTGGCCAAAGAACAGATGGTGCTTCTACGAAGCATGAAATGCCTTCTCAATTTGGCTAAGTTGCCCAACTATCTCAGTAAGTATGTATCAAAAAGTACTATGATGGTATGTGTGCCGGCAAGGCACATTCTATTGTAGCGATAAGATATTCTTAAATACGTGCTTAGGATTAGCGATAGATTAAGTACGTGCGAGATGTATGAATGATTATGCATGTAGCTACTTGTACTCGTATATATACTGTGTTAGTTAATTAATAAATAACCATTGTACCTATTGACAGTACCTCAGACTTCAGAGTGTCTCTCTGAGTGTGGACTGCCATAAAACCCTCTGGGGTGCAGTCCACACTCACCCTCTCTACTGCCCCATCAACATCGTAATTATTGCCGGCAGCGGACACGATCCTCAACCATCAACCACTGCCGGCAAAGTGGTGACCCTGGCGTGATCTACCAACAATTGCCTGGCAAAGTATATGCAATACTTTGCCAGGCAATTGTAGTCTTTGTATTAGAAAACATGGAAGTCATCAATTCAAATGATTGATCATGTCCAATAAAAAAGCAAGTTTATTCTATGAAGTTTTATTGTGTGTCTGTTATGCCCGATTATCTAGGTCTTAAAAAAATACTTTAGCATAAAAGTGACATTTTGTGCACCTTATATCCACCACAAAGGCGAACTTTGCAAGCACGAGAAACTAGTGAAAAGTAGGTACCTACAGGGTATTTAAGTATTTCAAGGTCGAATTTTTTTATGCTCGATAGTTACAAACCCAATGTCAACACACAGTTGCGAGGGAATAAACAAATTAAGTATAAGCAAAATATTCGTCGTATAATATTAAATCAATGTATTCATCTAAAGAAATACACTTGGAAAATGTCTGTCACTCATTTTGATATGAGGCGTGACGGCATTGCGGTATTCAGCAGCAGCCACAATATTGAACACTAGCTTCTGCCCGCGACTTCGTCCGCGTGGAACTCTTTTTAACCCCCGACGCAAAAAGAGGGGTGTTATAAGTTTACGTGTGTGTGTGTCTGTGGTAGCGTAGCTCCCTAACGGATGGACCGATTTGAATGCGGTTTCTTATGTTTCATAGATAATTTTATCCCGAGTGTTCTTAGCCATGTTTTATGAAAATCTGTTTAGCCATTTTTGAGATGTTGGACTTTGAAATGAAAATGTCGGGGGTTTTTCAACTTTTCTAAGTTGTATACCTATATCGTAGCTCCTTACGAACTTTTGCCACCTTAGACGATGATTCCCGGAATAAAAAGTATTATATACTCGTATGTTTATTTATTTGAGTCAGGTAAAAAGGCCCATATTTACAAATACCTTACAGACTAACATACATAACAATATACAAAACTTATAACGTAACACAAATACACGTTAAGACTGCACCGAGCGAAATATGCCAAACAGGCAGTGGCCGTTAAGTAGATAACGTCAACAGTATTTGTTTAATCCATGTATAAACTGTACATTTAGCACTTAAAAGAATGTGTTAACAATATGTTCGTGTAAAAAACTTAAGATTACTAATATTTTACCCTACAGCACAAAGCAATGTTGGACGAAAACTGTAAAATCGTAAGTAGGCGTTAAGTGATTTTTTATACTTCGACAGTGGAAATCTATCCTGATTTTCAGTTCAAACGAAATATGAATGTTTATACTACGATATATCCGCGTAAAATATTTAAATTATCGTCGTGTAATTGAGGTCGAGATTCATCAAAAGGCGGTTCAAATTCGCCATACATTTTCACTATGGCGGCCGCGCGCCGATGTAAATACGCATTCCCCGTGCTCTGTGGTTCAGTCGCCCGCGAGCGTTCAGAGAGAGAGCACGTTTCAATGCGGCGCGGTGACACTTATAAATACTTCGATGTCAATTGTGTATGAATACAGCAGTATACGCAGCAAAACGAGGTAAGTATTTTTTTTGATATTCTTAGTTCAGCAGGTCGATCACGTAACGCATTGTACGCGTGTCAGTTAGAACTAAATGACAATTTTTATATGGAAAAATGACAGTTGGATCTACCTGACGCGCGTTTGAAACGTTACGTGATTGCCCCTCAGGAGTCACTTTGTGCGACAGTTCAATATAACGTGTACCCGTATTCTTTGCTCATGTAACTTACTTGTAAATTGTTAGTCAACGTTTGCAACCTATTAAATATCTTCCAGTACTTACTTTTACACATGATGGCGAGGGTCTCATGACGAAGCCGGAAGATGGCTGGTGGAACTCTATGATGGAAGGGGCTAAGATAGTCGAGTTTGGGCTCCTTTGCTTTGTTATCTTCAGTACTTACCATTACATTTTTAGGGTTCCGTACCAAAAAAGGTTAAAAAGGAACCCCTATGGTGCGACTCCGTCCTCCGTCTGTCTCTCACAAAGTGAAATATCTCACGAACTACTTACGCTATCAATTTGAAATTTGGAATGGTTTTAAATAAGAGTTATCCACATGCATGGGAAATAAGAAATTTAAATATATTTTTAATTTTCTATGAAAAATTAAGAATATGAGCGGGCAAAAAAATATTAACTATTAGGTCAAGTAATGTATTTTGAAAGGGCTCGAGGTGCACTTTTTGAAACAGTTTTTCTTTTTCTTCTACATTGGTAAAATTTCGATTTATGAAGGAAAATGTAAAAAAATACCATCCCCCTTCTGGATCAAGCGTATTTATAGCGTAGCGTAAGTATAGTTAAGTTTGCAATTTAATCGACTTTACAAGTTTTTTCTTGTTTGAAATTTCTATAAAACTATAGTAGAAGTACTCTCTTTAAAATAAAAAAAATGTAATCGAAATCGGTTCACGTGATTAACGATAATCGCTAAAACACCAACATACATTCATATTTAGCTGATTATCCTTGCACGTTAGTAATAACATAGTCTTGGTGTAAAATTTATTCGTTGTTTGAAATAGAATTCTGTTGTGTTGGGTTAAAACAAGTAATTTAACAAATATTGGGACATTTACTTTACCTTGAGTTAATTGATAGTTTGTACGGAACCCTCGGTGCGCGAGGGTTTGCGATCATTCCCGCACTTGACCGGTTTTTATAATTCTTCAGTCTTGTACTTGTACTTAAAGATTATTAGCTTATTCCTGTATAGTCAGTTATGTTATTAAAAAAATATTAGGCACGTATTTTTTTAATATTCTTCCTTCACAAAAGAGATCATACGTGTCCAACATTTTGTGTTAATGTAACCGACTGGATAATTACGATATATATTTTTTTTACCCAGGAAACATTTAACCTATTGATGATGCACCCACTATTTATTGTTTTAGTTAAAATGGGAAAACGCAAGGAAAGTTATTATACACGGAGTTTTTATTTCTCGAATTGAGTTTAGCTCACTCTAAAATTCTTTTTGCTGTTTTTTATTCACCCTCCCTGAACGTTAATTATTTCGCTTATTTTGAAAAGCTTCTTTAAGATCTCATGCCGTCGTACAGTCACCATATTATCACGCATATTCTTGGCTAACAGACATCCACAACAATCGCTTGTTCTGTTTTCCGTGTTTACTGTTTGCAAACACCAAAACATTGTGGAATGATGCCGCCGGTGTACGTGTACAACGACGTACATAACTTTACAAAGGCTACAAAAACACTTAAAGGCATACTTTAAATATCACACGGTAGGAATAAATCGAATCGAGACGCGTCTAAATTCACAACTAGGTACTAATAGATATAGACAGACATAATGCAAAAGTAGACCGAAATCGCAATATTTTCAGAGACTCATTGATATTGTTGGTTTTTTTTGGAGAAACAAGAGCTCGCTTTTCGTGGACTTGGGTAAATATATATTTTTTGTCTACCCTGTCTAAAAACTCTGTGCACGCCACTGCTATATCAATTCCAACACTAGTCCACCGATGACACTGCGTTATTATTACTTTCCTTAGTGAACGGTCAAATTTCAATAAAAATAATAATTGCATTAAGATTTTATTCCTTATACCATCCATGGTTTTATGCGCGGAGGTAAGATTTATTATTAGAGAATAATGAGCTACTAACTTTTAGCTTGTGACCGACCGTACCGATCGAGCGAGCCGGCAGCGGCAGTAGTGTGTGTGATGACGCACACACAGGTGCAAATGCCAAATCGGTGCCCGCGTCAAAAGCTCGGTGGAGTCGCGCGACGCAAGTTCTGGGTGTCAAATAACGGGCCTCGAAATCGCCGGAAAACTACACCCTTCGGCCACATCTCCTCCTTCATGAAGGTCGACAGCTTGTCAGTTGGTACTCTCACCACAAATGAATTGAAACTGGGTTTGTGGTGGGACTCCAACCTTTCAACCCTCAGGATGAGCTTGGTCTTCAAACGCAAGTACTCGATGATGTGTTCGGCTTTCGTCGAGTAGTGCAGACGGGACACATATAACAATGTCACCGGGACCGCGGGATTTATTAAACTGGCCGACGCAGTACCGCACAGGTTGCGACAGGTAGACTTCTTCTTCCTGTCAATCAAAATGAAGCCATCCTTGTCGCAGTTCTTTCTACCAGTAGTCTTCTGCGGTGGTAGAGGATCGGCCAGTCGTTTTGCAGCATCCTTAGCAGCAACGACAGCATAAGCGCGACGAGGCTTCGACGCACTAGGGCATGACGTCACATCCACAGCTGGAGCAGACGACGGGGCGGCGGGACGCGGGGCGCGGGGCGCAGGGGGCGAGGCAGCCTGCTCGAAGTCAGCGACTCTTGACACATCGCAACTCGCTGACTCGACACTGCACTCGGGCGCACGCGCATCCAAACACGAATCCAAATCAGTGGCCTCGTGTGACCTATTTACTGCGACCGCTTCACGAAGTGACGCAACTTCAGTGCGTAGCTCACAAATGGTGTTATTTGACACCTCCAATTTGGACTGCACCTCAGCCAGACTCATCTTCAGGACGTTATGTCCTTCAGCAGCCTGGTGATGGGATAGGTGACCGCCTGATGATGTTTGAGTGGTTGATATAAATGAGCGCTTCCGTGCTTTGGAAGGCATGCTAAGCAATTGATACCGGCTGCTGTCTATGACAGTAATCGTTAAGCTGAATTAGAGGCTTTCGGGCGGCTTAAGAACTTCTAACAGTCGAGTTGCCCACTCACTTGACAAAGGGGGGACAACTGTTACTCGCGTCTGCAGGAGCTACCTATCACAACCCTGCACGTGTCCCCTGGGTGGTACCTACTAAAGAGTGACAAACTTTAAAGGCCAAAAATAATGTATGCCGTACGATTAAATAGTTTAAAGATAGAGGTTTATTCTCGATTTTCGCTACGGTGATAGAATTGTACTGAAGTTTACCAAAAATTAATTATAAAGTAAAGGATAATCCTACTAACATTATAAGTGCGAAAGTTTGGATGGTTTAGATGGTTGTTACTCAATGACGCTTAAACGGCTCAACCGATATGAAAGAAATTTTACACGAAGATAGTTTATAGCCTGGATTAAAATATAGGATAGCTTTATCCTGGATCCACGCAGACGAATTTGCAGGCGAACGCTAGTATTCTATAAGTGTACAATTTTCAATATGAATCTGCTTATTTATTCTCCGTCCGCGTGGAACTCGTTTATATCGCAGCTTCATATAAACTTCCCCCCCCCCATTTCACCCACAAAGGGGATGATTTCAGGGATAAAACTATCCTATGTCACTCTCCATCCCTTCAACTATCTCCACTTAAAAAAATCACGTCAATTCGTCGCTCCGTGAAAGACGGACAAACGAACAAACACATACACTTTCCCATATTTATAATATTAGTATGGATTACCGAGAAATAAACATGCGCGAATTGGTCCATAAAAACATTTATAATAATTAGAGATTTAGAAAAAGATACATAGGGTGACTGAGGTGCGACTTCTCTGAGAGGTGACGCGGTCTTCTTGTTGTGTACCTACTCGTAAATGTTTCAGAAGCCCGAGAATTCGCTGTTAATCTTGTTTCACGTTCCGTAATAGTCTTCGGATGCTCGCGACAACGAATGGCGTTCACGATCGTGGCCGAGACGTGCTTCCATGTCTTCACTGTTTTCAAGGAATCTAGAAGCCCGGGAAGCTTCTTCGGACTCCTGAGATCTTGCCACTCGTTTTCTGGCGGCCTCTCTAGAAATTCGTGTCAGGTGCGATCTCTTTCTGGAGGGCATTTTGAGTAATAACGTTTTTGAGGACTTTTGACACATAATTTTGTGATTTGACAGAATAAAATAAACTTGTGAGTATTTACTCTGCATTAAAAAAATCTATTTATATACAAAAACATACTTACTTAATTCAACCCCATTTTTTAACCCCTTTCCACCCTTATCTTTATAATTTTTATAGCCGGCCGAAGATCCATTGAACGTTTTAGTGAAAGTTGCATATTAATCCATTCGATAGTTTT
This sequence comes from Epinotia demarniana, assembly GCA_945867215.1. NCBI lineage: Eukaryota > Metazoa > Arthropoda > Insecta > Lepidoptera > Tortricidae > Epinotia > Epinotia demarniana. The sequence continues at coordinate 7,679,463 of OX244286.1, forward strand.
CCCATAATACTCGGACAAAAACAAACAAACAGATAGATGGCGCTGGTGCGCAAAGTAAAGATTACTTTATCCAAATATTCTCAAATTTGGCCTGTGGGTCACCGTAATTCCATCAAACTTTTTTATACGTCTAATATGGTTTGTTGGAGTTCAGACGCCGACAAAAATCTGGAGAATGACCTTCTAAATGCGTGGAAATTGGTGAAGTTCTGCATCGCGCTTTTGAAGTTTTTAATACAGTTGCTTAAAAAGGGGTACTTTTTCTGGCTGCGTAGCGTACGAGAAGCTCAATTTCTCGAACTAGTGCTTTTTACTTTTTAGTTCCAAACTATACTTTCGAAACGCAGTAAGTGGCGGTCGCGCGGCGCGACCGTCGCGGGTGCGCGGCCTGTGCGCGGCGGGTTGCTGGCGGGGCGCGACCTGTTTGACCGCGCTAGCGGTTTGTAGGCAAGCATATTTTATCGCAATGATATATTAATTTATTATTTTTCGCAATTGTATTAATATGAAGTTTTTAATGTATGTTGTATAAATACAACTTCCTTCTGAGACGGTTCGAGACCGTCTACAATTTTTATGGTGATATTAACAGTAGGAATTGCTCGATTTAAATGGTAGACGATTTTGTTAGGACTTTGGTATTCAATCATGGTGCTTTTAAAAGGCTTTAGTGAATGTTGTTATAATATAGAAGTCGTAATTAATGATTTAATATAATACGTTATAAGAAACACCTGTAGGTTCCATATATTTGATCGTTTCGGTTTAGATTAATTGTTACCGGTAAATACTATTAATCTGTATAATAAAGCAAATATAATTCATTGTATATTTGTTTTATGTAAAGTAACGTTGTCGTTTGAGTTCGTAGGAGATGTAATTTGATAAGATATGAGTAAGTATCAATAGTACCTACAAACTAGGTTAGATTAGAAAGGTGCTATTAATTAAGAATATCTTGAATATCTGAGGGTTTGTCATAATGAAGTAGGTAAGCCTTATTTTAACTGTATTTATGTGTTAGTATATTTAACAATCGTTGGAAACACTGAAACACTATGTTCATTCGACTAAGGATAGGTCTTTGATCTAGGTTTTCCATTATATAAGGGTGTGGTTTAGTTAGTTACTGTGTTCAATGCAAGGAACGTTGATACGTAGTGATTGTCTTTAAATAACGCGCAAATTCAAATGAAATCGGTAAAAATTTAACGTAAGTATTATGTCCAACTCTGATACCAACTCAAAGGTTAGTTTAATCGTATTCTAGTGTAATATCATATAATGGTTTTAGCTGTCGGGAAGTAATTTCATCCTAACTTTAGGTTTTGTAGGTATTTCAATAGTTATGTTATGAGGCTAACAAGTCATTGAATATCATCATACAGCAGGAACGATAGTCTTTGTTTCATCAGGTTTCAACTTGTAGGACGGAGTGCAGACTTTGTGGCGCCAACAGTTACCCGCGAAATAGCGACAAATGTTTGAGACGGCGACAACGTCGTAGGGGGGGGTTTGCATACGGTTAAACACATTATTGCAATGATAATAAGGGCTTTTATCGGTTGGGAGTTCATGTTACAGTGGTTCTGGTGTTGGCGGAGGTATTTAAGGCAATGAGCGGGGGGGAGCACACTTTTTTCTACGGGACGCAGAGCTACACATCGACTTTTCACGGGACACGGGCCGCAGAGCAACACATCTCTCCACACGGCACACGAGACGGGACTCCAGCTACTACGGGCAGCGACGGGGCCAAGCAGATCTTCAGGCAGAGTCTACCTGTGGGTTGGTGAGCTACGAGGACTACCTGCGAGCAGCATCTTCGGTCGATTTGGTAATTTGGATAGAACTGGTGAGCCTAATCTCTGGTAAGATTTCAATTTAACTTTACTTTAATTTACCAGTGTGTGATTTGCCTGTGTCTATTTCCAACATTATCATACTTTGCCACAAACAATCATCAATGTTTGGTTGCATAAATTACGTGTGTATTTCAAATGTGAAGCGGAGGTGTAACTTTGTATCTACCGACACTCCTACGGCATTAGTATGCAGTGTTCTTACAATTAAGAGAACTTTTATAAGAATAAGCTATTCCACGTATAGTGTAATGTGTTCGACAGGTGCCGTAACATCATTTTATATTGGAATTTAGGTATTCTGTATGAGGGAACCTTTTCCTTTTGAGCTACAAATTCGAAACTTATGCGTAGCGTGACCCGACACGCTCTTGACCGTGTTTTTAGGGTTCCGCAGCCAAATGGCAAAAAACGGAACCCTTATAGATTCGTCATGTCTGTCTGTCTGTCTGTCTGTCTGTCTGTCTGTCTGTCTGTCCGTCAGTATGTCACAGGCATTTTACTCTAAAACCATAAGGTGTATTTGAATAAAAATTGAAGATAGGGTGTATTTTTTTAACCGCTACATAGTTTTGTAATGAAATTACTAAAAAAGATTTTTTTTAGGGGTGCACCCCATACATAAAACTGAAAGTCAAAAATTATTTTTTCATTGTAAGCCCACTTGTGGTACATCAATCGACAGGCCTTTTAAAATAGATATAAGGTTTCTAAGCAATTTTTTGGATTAAGTGAATAGAGTCGGAGATAATCGCCCCGAAAAAGACTAAAATTGTGTCCCCCCCCTCTAATTTTTGAACCGTGTATTTTAAAAATATGAAAAAAATCATGCTCATAGGGATTATAAATTTCTACTAGCGAAATTTGTTTTCAACAAGATCGGTTCAAAGGTTTTCGAGATATTTATAAAAAACTGCGTTGCTTAAAGAAAAGGACGTAAGTGCCATAAGTTTTCAGTAACGATATTACATTTTTCATGTCAGACCCATCATACCCCTAGCAATACCCCTGGGTGTAGGGTGGGACTGAACCATACCACCGTAGTGCTGTGCACTATATTATGCTTTATAATATCTATCCCAAAAGTCCTATTACCGTTATCAGTATCACGCAGTGTAGTTGAAAAAGTTAGACTACCGTTATCTGTACGAGTAGGTAACCTTTGATTTAGTATATAGAACTAGATGCACAATGTCAAACAAATATGCCATGAAATGTGCCCCAGAACATGAACGAAGAATACTCTGGACAGGCTATGGTAATAATAATACCACGTGCGAGCGAGCTGGTAGCATACAAATCTCTATAAGTGTGACAGAAAGGGGAATATCATTCATTGTCCTTGTCATAGTTCCACTTTTTTTTTATTTGCCACAACTGATTTAGTATGAAGTTGTGCCACACAAACCATTACCCGTCCCGTAGTAAGTTGTTTATGACAAGTCATCAGCCATTTTAGGACCGGTTCTTAATTTAGCTGCATAAGAGCTTTTCCGTCCCTCACCGTGGCACTTCCGTGGCAACACGTACAGCCCGTCCATAGTATTCTAGGTTCATGGCCCCAGAATGACAGCTCTAGCTACATTTCAGTAGTTGCTAATAGCGTTAACTTATAACCTGCATCAAGATATATGTTTCATAAAAAAAGAACTCAGTGTTCTAGACCTTAAGCACCATATTAGCAAACCAACATCAAAAGATTAAATAATTTTTAGTTTATTGTGACATATAATGTGACTTGACTGCTCACGTCAAAACTTTAGCGTTTAGCGAATGAATGGTCGCGTTATAAATTTTATTTATTTCAATCAGCGTCACGGAATGTGTCCTCTGGCTAGCTCCGTGACATTAAGCTGAGTCCAAGCCCTTTAGTGCAAATTACTTAGAATAATGGATTTGTTACACTTTCATCTATGTATAGTTTTTGCACTAATAAATTATTTTCTTTCTTTCTTTTCTTTTCTTTCTTTCAACAGAAAGCACAAATACATCTGGTTTCTTTATTTTACAAGTGGGGAATAAACAGTTTCAAATATTTGTACAAATATTATATACAAAACAATTGTTGAGATTTCCGTAAGTACCTACATATAGTACAGCTGACAGAGTCCATAAAAATAAATCATTTTAGTTTCCTTGAAATAGATTCACTTTGTTAAATAATTGTATTTTCGACCTGCCTTTACTTTAAATACTTTCTTTTTTGCGATGTAATGTAAGCGTACAGTCAAGTAGCCATCAGCTATCGATTTTATTAAAACGGTCCTGGGTTTTGAACGTCACTCTCATGATCACCCGACATCTATAAAACGAGTATTACGAGATATAAGGTCAAAAAAATCATTCATGATGATGAAAATTGGCAACAATTAGCGCATTTCTAAATGATGTGTTGGGATTGTACCTATTATAGAATTTTATTATAGTTCATTAATGCTATTAATTACCTTTTGCAAGGTCATGTCTGTCTGTCTGTCCGTCCGTATGTCACAGGCATTTTACTCGAAAACTATAGGGTGTATTTGAATAAAATTTTGAAGATAGGTGTATTTTGTTAACCGCTACATAGTTATGTAATGAAATTACAAAAAAAGTTTTTTTTTGGACGTGCACTCACTCCATACATAAAATTGAAACTCAAAAAAAAAAAATTGGATGCCCACGTGTGGCACATCAATCGATAGGTCTTCCAAAATAAATATAAGGTTTCTCAGCAAATTTTTTGATTAATGAATAGAGTCGGAGATAATCGCCCCGAAAGTCACTAAAATTGTGTCCCCCTTGCCTTCAACTTTTGAACCGTGTATTTCAAAAATATGAATAAAAAAAACATGCAAATTGTTTTTAACAAGACCGCCTTACTTAAAGAAAAGGATGTAAGTGCCATATGATTTCAGTAAGGATACGACCTTTTTAGTAGGCACGGAACCCTTGTTGTGCGTGGTCCGACACGCACTTGGCCGCTTTTTTTTTAATCGTGGACGATCGTCTATGAAATAATCTTCTTTTCTTTCTACCATCTAGGTACTTAATCTTTAATATCCCATGACGCTTGAGTTAATCCACATTGTCGTGGTCTCCTCTTCTATTACCTAGGTAAGCAGTGATTTTCAATTGGCCTCAATTGAAAATCATGCCTATGCGGAAAGGTTTTTGCCTTAGGTTACATGCGAAAATGGGTACCTGATATTAGAATTACATACATGTATGTTGCGGTTGCGGGCAGAAGCTAGTCTGCCCGCAACTTCGTAAGCGCATAAACTAGAAAGAAAATAATTTACTTTAAAAACAAAGTTTTAACCGACTTCAATTTGGTACTCCGCCAAACCACGAGAACATTTCCTATTATTTTACAATTTACCACATAAACTGATTTCCGATAGCTAATGCGTTGATTACTATAGAAAAAAACCGAATCGATTCTGCAAGATCATCACTAATGGCACTTCATTAGTTCCTATTTCAACGGAATCTTATCAGAACCTGTGACGTACTTTTGCACTTTTAAGTACATAATTGAGGAATTCGATAAGTCATCTGTGGTTCTTCATCATCAATTCCTCGCCACCAAATTTATGATTCCGGATGTAAATACACGAGTTATAACAGAAAATACCAAAATCACTACACTTGTGCCTAATAAAATTGAGGAGTCCCCTCAATTCCTCATGGATCCCATCATCTAACTGAATTTTGAAAAAAATGGGACCCACCTGGAAGTATATATATACGAACAAAAAAAATTTTTTTCGAATCGGCTCCTCAATGACGGAGTTCTGAGGTAACAAACATTGAAAATAATAATAATAATAAGTCGTTTCGGCGAACGGTTTGATAGCGAAGAGTCTCGACCGTCACCTAAAGATACTCTCGCTAGATGGCTGGATCAAGGGTCAGCACGCTTACCATGAGTTTGACAATGACACACTCGTTACGTGCCATCGACTTAACGCGCTTCGAATCGACCTGTCGAATTCGTAATTCACGATGCCGTTGTACCTACTACGAAAACCGGTTCAAAATGTTACAGGTCGACAAACGTAAAAAGAGCCCTGGCGGCCATATAAAAAGTATGGCCGCCAGGGTTCTTTTTACATGAGTCGACGTGTACTCGCACGCGCTTAGTTTTCGATGCGTAATTTCAACTTTCGATCGCACGACCATTCGGTACCGTGGGACACAAATTTGACGTTTCGAATCGACGAATACCGTCACGTCTGTAGTTTACTATTTCACTTGCAAATTAGCGCGTGATATCGTATTTAGCCGTCAAGAGGTATCGTGGATCCAATCGAGACCTATGTTATATTAAAGAACGGAAAATTATATCAATTTTGAATTGACAACATATATCCGCAAAATTCGGATTGTCGCGTATTTTGTATTTAAAAATGCAAATGAATGACACAAATTCCGCCATATTTGGCATAGGTATTTGTTTGGTATTGTATTGTATCCACGTTACGAGTTACGAGTGCCAAAATTGCGAGTGAATATTCTTTTTCATAGTGATAATAATGCTAGTTGCAGAGATATACTCATTTATTTCAATAAATGCGTGATGTGAAAATCACCGACGAAAGAAGTCGTGAAATTTTATGAAGGAGAGTCCTCCCACGCAGTCGGCCCTTGGAGCTCCGGATACTAGATTTTTCAATGCAAATCATTAGTTCGCGAGGAGGGGACTCCACTCTTATCGAAGTGGTGGAAGTATTTGGATAAATTGTAAGTACCTTATGGAAAATATAATATGTAAACTTGCATTTCGTTAGTACCTACCAACGTTTTCGTTATTTTGTTGTAGTCTTGTAGTTAAATACTTAGTTACTCCAATCGCTACTAAACTGGGGAATTTAAGACCCATTCCGTAACACATAGATCTACTATAAATATAGGTATTGTATTGTGTATAATTCTTATTGGTAACTTGATTATCTATCTGTCTCCTAATTCGGTGACCTAGACACTGTCACAATGGGTTGTCTAATGTTTGGCCGAAATTTATATCCAAGAATATTAATTTGCCTAAATCACGTTGGCCCGATTTTCATTTGCCCGAATGATTCATTTACTAGAGTAGTTAATTGACATACTCTTGTTTTCCCGAACATTAGATGCCAGAATGATACGAATGCCATACATATTGTTATCCATTTTATTAAGTGAAAGAATATTATTTGTTAGAATATTTAAACGCCATACTCAATACTGTTTTTTTTAGGGTTCCATACCCAAAGGGTGAAAACGGGACCCTATTACTAAGACTTCGCTGTCCGTCTTTCTGTCAGTCACCTGGCTGTATCTCAAGAACCGCGATAGCTAGACAGTTGAGGTGTTCACAGATGATTTATTTCTATTGCCGCTATAACAACAAATACTAAAAACAAAATAATAACTAATGAATTGACTACAGTGGTATATGAGATTCAGGCAAATGAAATTCTGGCAAGTAAGGGCATACCGTCACAATGATTGATTGTTTTTTTTTGGATATTACCCCTTACATACAAACTTACAATTCCGCAGACTTTTCTTCATTATAATGTTAGTATAAATAACCTAGCTTTGCCAGCGGCTCCACTAACTAACATTTATCTCATTTTTGTTAGGTACCTATTGTATCTTTCAGTATACTGAAATACTAATATCCGTTATTTACATTCTTTCCAGATCTTTTACCAAAGGAAGCATACAAAAAGGAAACTCCTGTTCCAGCACCCTTCACAAAGGAAGCAGACTATACTTAATGTAGCTACAGCAATAAATAAAACATCACAAATATTCCTAAATAAAATTACATATATTAATATATATCATGTAATACCTACATTGAAGAATAAACAAATAAATAACTTTGACTTTGACATATATAAATGTGTGTTATGTAGGTGTATGCACAACCAGAATGGGAATGAAACTGTCAGTTTTGCCATATACCTACTTACATTACAGTGTTCATTATTTGACAAATATTCCAATCAATCAATCAATCCCAAACTTACTGCAGCTGCGGTTGAATAATTAATATAAAACCATGTCATTGAGTACAGCAGAGTGGGCACTGTCTATTGCAAGTTACTCCAGTCTAGGCAAGTTACTCATGTTGGAGCACATGAAACATATACAAGATTTGGTTAAAATGTACCTTGTACCTTGTATTCCTTTTATTTTGTCATACTTGAATATACTCATGTGTAAAGATAAGGAAATATGTATGAAGCTGACCTCGGGGTCTGAGTAACTAGGCAGATTAAGTATGGGCTAACTGATGAATTTCAATTTATATTCATGTCCAAGGTACCTATATTTGACATCATAAAACAAACTGTTTAATCTCTTGCACCAAAGAAATTTGGTTAAACTGGATGATGATATAATATCTGTAGGCTCAGTATTTTTTCTGTCACGTACCTACCTTTGTACATGTATGAATAAAATAAAATAAACAAAGAGTATCCATAATCATTTTAATAATCTGCATAAATTGAAATAAACTTCTTTATTTAACTTCCGAGCGTGACATCCATTCCGGAAACCTGAAATAAATTAAAATTTTATTTCAGTAAACAAATACGGCCATGTATGTCAATGTTACTACTTTAAATTAGGACACAGGTAGCACCAGATCGACCTGATAAAGGTCCCAGGAGTCAGTCAGCTGGATGGCGATGGTGAGCATGAAGGATTATAAGGGGTCACCAGATTCCTCAACTGTTCATACAAACATTGTTTGGTTCATAATAATAATAGCAATTTATTTCAGATTTTGCATCCTAGACCTAGACCCCCTAGCACACTAGTCGTGTCGTCCATCGTGGTCGTCACTCGTCTCACAAGCCTCTATAGTTATGTAGCGACTAAGGCGTATGTAGCGACATCTACCAGAAGACTTAGGCTTCTTTACGGCACCAACGTCTCAAATTATGTTGAGAAATCGTCAGTAACGATGCGCCACCCCATACTAAATTAATATTAGTTTTTAAGCAGTAACGCTGCTAAAGAAAATTATAAATTTACGCCTCCCTAAGGCGTTATATGAAGGAACTGATTGAAGGATTTGGTGCCCGAACCAGATTGTTCCGATAGCTCAGTTGGTAGTAGCGACGGGCCATGAATGCCTGTGGTCGCCGGTTCGAATCCGGCTCGGAGCATTAAATTTTTCAATTTTTCCTTTCATTTAAAAATTTATAATTTTCTTTAGCAGCGTTACTGCTTAAAAACTAATATTAATTTAGTATGGGGTGGCGCATCGTTACTGACGATTTCTCAACATAATTTGAGACGTTGGTGCCGTAAAGAAGCCTAAGTCTTCTGGTAGATGTCGCTACATACGCCTCCCTAAGGCGTTATATGAAGGAACTGATTGAAGGATTTGGTGCCCGAACCAGATTGTTCCGATAGCTCAGTTGGTAGTAGCGACGGGCCATGAATGCCTGTGGTCGCCGGTTCGAATCCGGCTCGGAGCATTAAATTTTTCAATTTTTCCTTTCATTTAAAAATTTATGGAGAGCATTTTTAGTAATTTAATTATGAAACTATGTAGGGGCTAACAAAATACACCTATCCTTAAAATTTTATTCAAATACACCTAATAGTTTTTGAGTAAAATGCCTGTGACATACGGACGGACAGACAGACAGACAGACATGACGAATCCACAAGGTTTCCGTTTTTTGCCATTTGGCTACGGAACCCTAAAAATCAAAAAAGGGCCGGCAACCTGATTGTGATTCTTGTGAAGTCGCCAGCGTCCATAGGCTACAGTGTTTTCGTACCATCAGACAGGCCGTATGCTTGTTTGCCACCGTCGTAGTATTAAAAATAAACATATCTTGGATATTTTTGTAGAGGCCTTTTACAGTTCCAATAGTTTTACATAAGGTAGGTATGTTGGGTGGGGTAAGAACGGTACGGTTTAGAGCGGAGAATTCAAATTAGTAGGTACTAAATGAAATAGTTAAAACCGTGAAACATGCCTACTTTGCCACCAGGCAAAACCTTTTTAAAAAAAATCTGGTAATATATCAGAAATCATTAGAGGCCAAAAAAAACATTGTCCTCGTTTATTTGTTTTTTAGGGTTCCGTAGCCAAATGGCAAAAAACGGAACCCTTATGGATTCGTCATGTCTGTCTGTCTATCTGTCTGTCTGTCCGTATGTCACAGGCATTTCACTCGAATACTATAAGGTATATTTGAATAAAATTTTGAGGATACGTGTATTTTGTTAGCCGCTACATAGTTTTGTAATTAAATGAAAAAAAAATTTTAGGGGTGCAGTCCATACATAAAACTGAAAATCATTTATTTTATTGCAAGCCCAGGTGTGGCACATCCATCGATAGGCCTTTCAAAATAAATATAAGGTTTCTCAGCAATTTTTTTGATTTAGTGACTAGAGTCGGAGATAATCGCCCCGAAAGTCACTAAAATTGTGCCCCCCCCCCCTCTAATTTTTGAACCGTGTATTTTGAAAATATGAAAAAATCATGGACATGGGCTTATTAAATTCTTTCAGAGAAAATTGTTTTGAACAAGATCGGTACAAAGGTTTTTGAGGTATTTCTAAAAAACTGCCTTCCTTAAAGAAAAGGACGTAAGTGCCATAAGACTTCAGTAACGATACGACCTTTTTAATCGGCACGGAACCCTTCGTTGTGCGTGGTCCGACACGCACTTGGTCGCTTTTTTATACTTTAGGATTATCGAACCTTTGATACGTCTCGTAACTAAAGACTATAATCAGCCATAAATTTGGCACATTAGTTTTATTCTATTAGAAGTATTAGAAGTGATTTAAAACATAATACTACTACGTTTAATTTTTAGTGGGCGAAGTCGCAAAAATAGTCTGAGCCAGCATACAAGCCAAAAACCAGACTGTGTTAGAATTGTCATTTCTTTTTATCCGACTGCGACTGAACTTGAAGGTATGGTGATGTGATGTGTTTAATATGAATATAGTTTGTCAAATAATAATAAACGAAGTAGATTTATTAATTTCTAATGTAGTTGCTCTGGATTTGTGAGTTATCAATTTTGCTTTACGTAATAGTGCATTTTCTTTAATAATGACAGTTCACATTTTTTTTAGGGTTCCGTAGTCAACAAGGAACCCTTATATTTTCGCCATGTCCGTCTGTCCATTTGTCCGTCCGTCTGCGGCTTAGGCTTAGCTCAGTGGCCCTTAATACTAGAAAGCCGTGATTCGGCATAGGTATATATAAATCAATCACGATAAAACAGTAGAATATATAAATAAAAATAAAAAATTTTTTAGGGGTCCACTCCATACATAAAACTGAAAATCAAAAATTTTTTTTTCATTGCAAGCCCACGTGTGGCACATCAATCGATAGGCCTTTCAAAATAAATATTTTTTTTTTTGATTAACTGAATAGAGTCGGAGATAATCGCCCCGAAAGTCACTAAAATTGTGTGCCCCCCCCCCTCTAATTTTTGAACCGTGTATTTTAAAAATATGAAAAAAATCATGGATATAATAATAGGGCTTATAAAATTCTTTCAGCGAAGATTGTTTTGAACAAGATCGGTTTAAAGGTTATCGAGATATTTCTAAAAAACTGCCTTCGTTGAAGAAAAGGACGTAAGTGCCATTAGATTTTAGTAACGATACGACCTTTTTAATAGGCACGGAACCCTTCGTTGTGCGTGGTCCGACACGCACTTGGCCGCTTTTTATTAGAGTCGTGTAACCGGCCTTCTGCCGGCCATATGGTTAAGTATGAAAAAGAATAAGTACTGCAGTAGTCAATATAATGAATTACAAAAACTCTCACGCATAAGTGGGCATATATCCAACCACCCCCACCCAAACCAACAAGACCAACTTAATAAATGTCTGCCGGCTGTACACATTGGGCCAACGTTGGCGCGTGAGCAAGATGCAGCTATGCAAACGCATGAGAACGAAATAAAGCCCTCTTCCTCTAACGCATAGCTGCATTCTGCTCCGCGCCAACGTTGGCCCAGTGTGTACAGCCGGCACAAGGTTTAGTTGGCGCGCGCGTGTCAATGTAACAAAGGTCAAGGTCAACGTTACTTTTTTCGCATCAAGACGAGACGGTCGAGACACGATTACTATGTGCATCAGTTTGCTATTCGCAAAGAAAGTAACGAACTTCATAGGTAAACAAACAAATTGCCGAAACAGGTGCAATATGTTCAGACGATTATGGCATCTCTTCCTGAGGCAGCTTGTAGCAAATTTGTGTGACGCAAAAATAGTGGCGGTGCCTTTTGAAAAGCTTTGATAGACACCACCGCCGCCTGCGCAGTGAGGCGCGGCGGGTGGCTGGCTCGATTCGGCAAAACTCATTTAAAAATTGAATCGTATCTGTATAACGCTTAGGACCAATATCGATTACGTTTAATGCTCTATAAGTTAAAAACCCTGGAAAGGGTTTTGATAGGGTTTCGAGTTAATTTGAATTAATTCAAATGAACGGCGCGGCCATTTGAAGCCAAAATGAACTGAATAACTATGTCGATAAAGATACATTTAGTTTACGCTCAGTCCGGAACCGCTTACCGCTAAAACCCTTAAACAGGGTTTTGATTGGGATTTGAGTTAATTTGAATTAACTCAAACGATCGGCTTAGCCGTTCATGCAATTAACCCTTAATAAGCCTAACCGGAATGATATGGTTTCTCAAAACAAGCGTTAAGAAAACCCGCTTAAAAACCCGTGTAAGGGTAAGCGGTTCCGGTCCCTGTCCGCAGCAGAACCAAGGTAACCAATATAGCCCTCCGAATCGCTAAACTTAAGTGGCAGTGGGCAGGGCACATAGCATGTAAAACCGATGGCCGTTGGGGCGGAAAGGTTCTCGAGTGGCGACCGCGTACCGGAAGGCGCGGCGTAGGTAGGCCCCCAGTTGCGGGAATCCATTGGATGAGGGTGGCGCAGGACTGGTCACTTTGGCACTCTTTGGGGGAGGCCTATGTCCAGCAGTGGACGTCTTTCGGCTGATATGATGATGATGATGATGATGACGACCGGTACTGGTACAGTACTTTACATTTTAACAACCATAAATATTTCATATAGTGCAAATTGAGGCAAATAACTCATTTGGAGAAACGGGTTGTGATAAATTCCCATTTCCCACCCACATTTGTGATAACTTTCTTATAAATATATGTCTTGATTAGTGTCTCCAGAACACTCGGCTCTTCATACAAACATAGTTTTGTTGTCATTCTAAAACGGCAATCTGGAATAGCATGATACTTTGTTTTGTATAGATAATGGGAATAATGGGATCCGCCGCTAGGTCGGAAATTAGACTATGTTGCCACAAACTTTAAAAGAATTATGACAATAATTAAAAAAGGTTATTAGACACTTTGTATGAAAAACGTTCTCCACGCTCTGTTTTTAGGGTTCCGTAGCAAGATCTGAAAGAGCTGCAGCCGACACGAGCCGGTATCCCCGCTGCCTACGTCGCGTTGGCGCCTGCGCCCGCGCCGTCCGCCGTGCCCATGAAGTTATAATAGATAAGATAAAATTGTAACTTTGTGACATCCGTTTGTACCTACTGTATCCTATCCTAATAAATATATTTAATAAAAATAGTTTGAGCTTTATTTTTATGTAGAATTCAGTAACATGGTGGGTTAGTACAATCTTTATCATTTAAGATTATTTCCTAACTTTTATTCTTAATAATTAATTATATATATCTGGGTATACTTACTGGGGGTCTCAAAGAACATTTTCTTAATAATATTTTTAGTTTCTGTAGGTTTCCTCTGTTATTAAAAAAAATTGATTTAGTCTGAGTGAGAATGGTCACTCGCGGACTTTGATTCATTCGAGAAACAATTATACCTAAGTTACCTTTATATGAAACGGCAACCCGTCGGCGTAATGAGGCCCAATTCATCAAATAATAGAGTGCCATCTCCTTGCGCCCTCTATATATGTATATATAATATATGTATGTGTGTGTGTGTCGAGTTAGAATTTCACCACCTCCTTTCTTCCCGTGGGTGTCGTAAAAGTCGACTAAGGGACCAGGGTTGAAGTGTGTTGTGGGCGATGGGCTAGCAACCTATCACTGCAATATCACATTTAGTCGATCTTTTATACCCACTGTTCAATAAACAATCTTGCATCCCCTCCATATCCCGGGCGCACCGCGCTTACCTATTGACAATGACCGACAGATGACCCTTTGCTTGCATTAAAATAAGGCGTATGTCGCTCCACCTGTGACGTCACATACCAAGTCTATCTCGCGTGTGAGCTCGTGTGTGTGCCTGTGACTGGCTGTGACTACTGAACCCTGGACTGCGCATCTATCTGTGGTATGTAAGCAAATGACCTAAAGACACCTAGTTTCTCAGTGTTAATTCCCATTTTATACATTTGGTAGCAGAGCGTGGTTTCATAGCCTCTGTTGAAATAACTATTTTAAGTTTAACCTTCTCGTAAACAAGACTTAAGCATCCCCCAATTGTATTTGCGCCGTAGTTTAATTAAACCCTCATAGTTTTATTACCTAAAGATTTAACCATTAAAAATTAAAGTTGTTTACCAGGTGACAGACATCCGAGCCGGTTTATCGTAATTTGTGCTTTATCTATTTACCTGGACGGTCTAAATTAGCTTGAAGGGCCGAAATAACGCATTACGTATTAAATATCACATAACCATTAATTTGTAGTTTGGAAAAGAATTTATTTGTTCTAATTGTGTTTCCTAAACCCTTTTGCATAGTTCTGCGTAAGTACCTCTGCACCTCGTGGTGTACTAAACGAACGTGCTTCCAAATTGGGCCTTGTTTGTAAGCGTATACGATTGAAATTGAGTGTAGATATTACTGTTCATATATATTTTTCTTGTTTTCCTTGTTGCTAACGGTTGCCTATACAAGTTGAAATGAGTGAGAACGGAGATAATGGTACTATGCGGGCAACCTTATTTACGGAAACCGCGGAGTATAGAAAATCAATCGGCACTTTAAGACTGACCAGTGAATGGATTTCGAACGCCTATCAACGGCTTAACTCGACAGACCGTGCCCGGCTGATAGTTTTATTTAGCGAAGTCGAGGATCAGTATAAGGAATGTCGTGATGCTAGTGCCATTCTCTTGGGCGGCTTGGATTGGGCTATAGATGTGGAGGAATATGCCTATGTGCAAGATATTATTAAGTCGGTGCGCGATCAGATCTTAGATATTAAAGTTAGGCGCAATGAAATAGTCGCACCTATCTCTGCCAGTACCCCAATGCGTTCAGTGCCCGACCGCGCAACAGCAGTGGGTGACCTTGACCTCCCTCGTTCCCAACGGTTGCCAGATCTTCCGATTCCGCGCTTTAACGGACGTCCGGACGCTTGGATTAGTTTTATAGACCAATTTGACAGTGTTGTTGATGCCCGAAGTGATTTGCTTTCCACCCATAAAATGCACTATTTAATGAGTGCGTTGTCTGACGAACCGAAACGTTTAGTACAACATTTAAAAGTTGAAGCCGGCAATTATAGTGTAGCTCGTGATCTTCTCAAACGGAGATACCACAATACGCGAGTACTTGCCGATACATACATCGCACAGATTATGTCCCTGCCTGATATCAGTCCCCGGTTGACTGGTCTACGAGTTTCTTTTCTTAACCCCCTCCTTACTGCATATCGTTGTTTAGAGCGACTTGAATTACCGGTAAAACATTGGTCATATATCCTTGTACACATTTGTTTCGCGAAACTTCCCACGGATTTACGATCGCGATTTGAGCGTCGTCACGGCGATGGTCTTAGGGACCTCCCTACTTTTGATAAGCTGATTGATTTCCTCGAAGAGGAATGTCGTCATCACGACAATGTCGGAAATACCTCTTTAGTAGACGCACCGTCCTCTCAAGCAAAGCCCCCACCACCAGTAGTCAGAACCCCACGTCAGTTCTTAGTTGCTGAGACTGACATGCGTGAACAAAAATGTCCTATGTGTTCTAGCCAGTCCCATTATCTACGCGAGTGCAAAGATTTCCTAGATATGAACCCACGCGATCGTTCAATCTTTGTGAAAATGAATGGCCTGTGTTATAGATGTTTAGATAAACACACCATTGCATCTTGCATGCGCGATTATCGCTGTGGAACCTGTAGGCGCCCGACGCATCATACCCTCCTATGTTTCAATGACCCGCGGAACCCGGTTTACTCCTCTCGTGTTAAACCAGAGACTCGATCAGTGTCTTTTCGAAGCTCTCCGGAACCAGCTCGGCCGACCTCCCCGCATTCTCGCACGGGCGGGGGTTCCCGCTCCCGCTATTATAATGTGAACCGGTCCTCACCTCGATCCAGTCCGCCAGCCTCACCCCGAGGATCTCCCCCGCCGTCTTCATCTCGGACATGGCACCGTGCTTCGAATCGCTCACCCAACCGGTACCCTTCCCCGCCTCCTCGTCGCAGTGAGCGCCACGAGCGCCCCCCTACTCCCTCCACCAGTAGAGATAAACGAGACTTGTCACCATATTCCTCGCGTTGCTCCCATCATGACAGCCCACAATAACTAGACTGCCCCCCTATTTCTGACCCTACCCGTGCTCCAACCGTTATAAATTCAGACTTGGTTTTACTCCCTACCGCCGTCATTCAGGTTAAAACATCTAGCGGATATTATGTTGAAGCTCGGGCGTTGTGCGATACTGGTGCTCAAGGTTGCCTAGTTACTTGTGATCTTGCGGTTACCAAATTAAATATGCGTTTGTCACCCCCTTTGTCCCCAGTGTTACTAAGAGGCATTGGAAACATTCCTTCTCTGCCAGCTCGTGGTTGTATTCCCCTTACATTCAAGCCTGTGCATTGCCCTTACCCGGTTATTACAACCTCAGCTGTAGTGGTAGATAACATCGCCGGTGTTCATCCCGACGTAGAGTTACCCATGTCTGTTCGATCCATTGCGGAATCCTTACCTCTGGCTGATGCCTTATTTTACAAGCCTGATTTGGTTGAAGTGCTTTTGGGAGCCGACGTCCTAGGCTCACTCCTACGCCCAGATTTAATTAATCTGAAACCCTGCGGGTTGACTGCTATATCAACCGTCTTTGGCTATGCCTTGTCCGGGCCAGTCAAGGATCTACCCAGTTCCGAGCTCCCTATGACTGGTGTTTCTTTATCCCAAATAGTTGAGCGATTTTGGAAAATAGAAGAATTTCCAGAGACACCTCAAACAAACCCGTAAAGGAGTAGGAACAGATTTTGCGGGACCATTCTACACAAAAATTCAAGCTGTTCGAAACCGGAAACTAGTTAAAACCTACCTCTGCGTCTTTGTGTGCCTGGCGACCAAGGCGGTCCACCTGGAGGTAGTGTCAGACCTCACTACAGAAGCGTTCCTCGCCGCCCTTACTCGTTTTGCCTCTCGTCGTGGCACCCCTTCGCTTATTCGGTCGGACTGTGGACGTAATTACGTGGGTGCGGATAACCACCTTTTAGAAGTTCATAATTTCCTTAACTTAAATAAGTATACTCTAGGCTCGGAAATGGCAAAGCGAAATATCACTTGGATTTTTGATCCTCCTACTACCCCACACTGGGGCGGTCTTTTCGAGGCGGCTGTAAAGTCAGCCAAGACTCACCTAAAACGTGTTATCGGAGACATTCCCCTCACCTATGAAGAATTGACGACAGTCTTTACTAAAATTGAGGCAGTCCTCAACTCGCGTCCGTTGTGCCCCTTATCATCGGATCCTAACGACCTTGAAGTCCTGACACCAGGCCATCTCATTATTGGAGAGCCTTTAACTGCGATTCCCGAATACCCGTTGCACGATATTAAAACGAATAAACTCACTCGATTTCAACTTGTACAACAGATGCTACAACACTTTTGGTCACGATGGCAAACTCAATATTTATCGACGTTGCAAACAAGGCCTAAATGGGCAGCCTATACTGAGCCTCCCTCAGTGGGTGATTTGGTCCTCCTGAGAGAGGATAATGTCCCTCCATTGGAATGGCGACGCGCTCGCATCATATCAGTGGTTCCCGGGAAAGATGGCGTCGTGCGTGTAGTACAAGTTAGGACGGCTACGGGTGTTCTGACAAGACCTACCAATCGGATTATTAGATTACCCTAAGAATCCCTTAAAGTAACTTTGTTTTTTTTTTATTTTTTTTTTATTTGTTTTTTATTTTTTTTATTTTCCTTTTTTTTTCGTAAACATTGTCATGTTTAGGGCGGGGGTATGTTCAATAAACAATCTTGCATCCCCTCCATATCCCGGGCGCACCGCGCTTACCTATTGACAATGACCGACAGATGACCCTTTGCTTGCATTAAAATAAGGCGTATGTCGCTCCACCTGTGACGTCACATACCAAGTCTATCTCGCGTGTGAGCTCGTGTGTGTGCCTGTGACTGGCTGTGACTCCTGAACCCTGGACTGCGCATCTATCTGTGGTATGTAAGCAAATGACCTAAAGACACCTAGTTTCTCAGTGTTAATTCCCATTTTATACACCCACATTTATCCCAGTTTATCATTTTACCCAGTGGGTAGTGACGCTGCCTACGAAGCTGAAGGTCCTGGGTTCGAATCCCGGTAAGGACAAATATTTGTGTGATGAGCATGAATATTTGTTTCTGAGTCTTGGATGTTTTCTATGTATTTAAGTATTTATATCTATTATATATATCGTCGTCTAGTACCCATAACACAAGCCTTATTGAGCTTACTATGGGGCTAGTGCGATTTGTGTAAGATTGTCCCCTAATATTTATTTATTTATTTATTTATTTATGCTTAAAGTGGCGCTGGAACATACGTTTCATGTGCTCTGCCTACCCCTTTTGGGAATAAAGGCGTGAATGTATGTATGTATGTATATGTGACAGAATTAATAATCATTTGCCACACACAATACAATTAATAGAATAATATGTTAAAAGTTACCTATAGATATGCTGTGCCCTAACAGGGTCCATGTGAGACATTGTATATTATATGTGACATCTATATACTGTACAGTCAGCGTCATATAGTTAGTAGCAGTCAGAGTTGCCAAATTTTTCGTAACACACCCTTATTCTTATAGTAATAAAGACGTGTACCGAAATATTTGGCCACCTCGGCTGCTACTAACTATATGACGCTGACTGTACCATGGTTGCAATAAAGAATTATGAATTCGGCTTCCGGCTATTCAAACGGGCTGCTGGCATCCCGGATGGCTCGCGGGTGCTGGTTTTTCATCATCCTCCTAGCATTATTCCCAGTAATGCCCCTAACGAAGCACGGGATCCGCTTTGACACCTAATCCCAAGATTTGGCATAGGCACTAGTTTTACGAAAGCGACTGCCATCTGACCTTCCAACCCATGTTTCCAAGGATGTTTTCCTCCACCGAAAAGCTACTAGTGTGTTGTATTGGCTGAATCAGATTGTTCAGATACCTCAGTTGGTTAGTAGCGACGGGCCATTAATGCCCATGGTCGCCGGTTCGAATCCGGCTCGGAGCATTAATTTTTTCTTTAATTTTTTTTTAGCAGTGCTACTGCTTTATACAAAATTAATCATTATTGTCACTAGAAAATCGAATATTCACTCGTAGTTTTGCTGAAAACCAAGTTTTATTGCATCCGATATAGCTTATCGTTACCTCGGACGCACTTATATAAAATAAACTAAATTGAGACGTCAAATTACGATAATTTATCACATTAACAACGTACCATGTTATGCAAATCGGTAACGGATAGCCTTTACCGTAGATGATATCATTTGTCATATATTCCTGTCAAAGTTGGATAACTCTATTTTGACGATTGTGAATCGGTAATTTGAGTGATTAAGTAGACAAATGGAGTGACTTGCTATTTATCGTACCCACCATTATTGCTTGCGTGCATGTATTTAAGTCCCCTAATATTTATTTATCTATTTACTAGAATCTGCCCGCGACTCCGTTCGCGTGGAACTCGTTTATGTCGTAACTCCATACCAATTTTGACCTCCCATTTCTGAAATGTATCTCTAACCGTACATTTTAAAAAGTAACTTAAGAGTATTAAACCCCATACATTTCGAAATCGTCTTAATTTAGTGGTATAATAAATAAAGCATCCTATTCTTGTGCAAGCATTCGTCCAATATCACCGAAATAGGCTCTATGCCTAGAGTTGTCACGCGTCGTGGGGTTCGCGACAATCTGTCAGGCATATCACATATCGTGGGTTAAGCGACAAATTGTCGACGGGGCATATTGTATGCTTGGGATAAAGTATCACGTTCGATAAAAATCATATCCTCTATCGCGTGACATGTGATAGATGGCTGTGCTAAGCCCGCTGAGGTGTGAATGAGGTCCATTTCGTCATTCATTAGTTATAATTGTAGTTGAATTGATTGATCATTTTGTATACATATATTTAGTATACAAGCTAGACGTACAGTCAAGTGTAAAAATATGTATCGATAACATCCTTTCATAAATAAGTCCCACAACCTTAATCCAATGACATAAAAGTTATGGACCATCCACATTAAGTGATTTAACCCCAATTTGTCAGTACAACATGTCGAAGTCAGAATTGGGTGTAGCGTACAGACGTAACAACTGCAACTACAATTTCATTCAAGTAGGTGATTATTGGGAGTTTTGAATCATGATTCAAAACAGTCCCAAGAAATCACGGTAATTATAATTTTAAAATCTCAATCGGCTTTTTGAAATATCAATTGGGTTTTCTGATTTCAGCGTTGAATCAGGTGTTTTCTTACATGGTTATGATTTTAAACGCTCAATTGGGTTCTGAGATATTCATAATCTGTTCTGCGTTCAGACCCAAGAAATCATGGTAATTATAATTTTAAAATCTCAATCGGCTTTTGAAATATCAATTGGGTTTTCTGATTCCAGCGTTGAATCAGGTGTTTTCTTACCTATGGTTATGATTTTAAACGCTCAATTGGGTTCTGAGATATTGATAATCTGTTCTGCGTTTAAAGTCACACATCATTACACATTACACGTTACTTGAATTCGAGAAACCGTATTTAATTTTCAACTCCTGTTATACTCCAAAACAATCACTTTTGAAGTTGTAAATAATGGACATTATTTCAAATAGTAAAAGCATAACATACAGTAGTAAAAGCATAACACACAGTCTATTTACCTTATTTGTCTAGATTACTAACACCTTTGTAAAACATGATTCATGAGTAGGTACGTCATGAGTTATAAGCCAATGGAAAACCATGGCCTGAAACACGCTATCAAAGTTTTATGCATTTGTTCATATAAATAAAATCAGTCCTTTCAAATAGCAAAAGCTTAACACAACATGCAGTCTAAGGCGGCCAACCCTCAGTTGCATTGCAAGGGTCCCAGGAAGCTGATTCCTGGCAGAAACCCTCATAGCGCAGAGCGACTATGGTGTTTGCACGTTAACATATCGAACAAGTTGATCAGGCTCGTAAGACATGATTACATGCTTTGAGTTTAACCCCCTCCGGGTGTGGGTATCCATACCTATCGACCGCCTAGGTATAGAAAACCCCTGTATTCAAGGTTCTGTATTCAGCACAACTAACACACTGGGTGGCCAAGTCCAGTGCATCCGAATTACGTGCTGGGGTCGTCCGGTCGCAACTTCCCGACAGACTTAGGATTGATTTTTTATTTATATGAACAAATGTATAAAACTTTGATAGCGTGTTTCAGGCCATGGTTTTCCATTGGCTATAACTCATGACGTGCTCGTGCCTCATGTTTTACAAAGCTGTTAGTAATCTAGACTTTAAATTAAGGCAAATTAAATATTATATTTCTTTGCTTTCAATTGTAAACTGTTTGATGACCTATATTCTAGATCAATTTATTGCAAAATAGAGGCTATAACGAAGCTGTTAGATTTATATTAGAATTGAACACTTGGCTCATATTGCTTTTAACTACATAACAAAGTTGATCGACGTAACTAACTTGTCATCGTGCATTTTCATGTAACTCGAGTCATTCTGCCTGTCCGCTCATTGTCCTCGTTGGTTAAAGGAGCATTTTGAACATATGAATAACATTCTGTCAAACGAATGCAAGCAAAAAATGACTTTATGCTCTCATAGTAAACTCGTTTTCTGCGTGCGTTTTTTGATGGGATGTATCTTACAATTTTGGACGTACTATAATTGGGTATTCGTTTTCTAAGCAGATTAGAAAGCAAAAAAAAAAAAAACAAATCCAAAGTATAGATACGATTTATTAGTTAAGTTTCTCAATAACGCAAGATACTAAAATAAAAATAAAAATTAGCCTAGAGCAATTTACATGACTTAATTATCATGATCGTTAAATAAAAACTTGAATAAAAATAAAATAAAAATTACAGATTATAAATAACAATATACGAGTTATTTAAACTTAAATAATTAGGGCATCTTAACATTAAAATATCTAGTAATTAGTGACTGCACTCAACTTTTTAACAATTTTTTCCACAAGGCGCTCGGTTGCATTTAATAGCTCGTCATAATCTTCTTGTACAACGTACTGCACCGTGACGCCATTAGATTCCAGCTTCGATTCAACAATATCGGAAATGTTA
This sequence comes from Epinotia demarniana, assembly GCA_945867215.1. Classification (NCBI taxonomy): domain Eukaryota; kingdom Metazoa; phylum Arthropoda; class Insecta; order Lepidoptera; family Tortricidae; genus Epinotia; species Epinotia demarniana. The sequence goes on from OX244286.1 coordinate 7,701,903, forward strand.
ATTTTTATAAGACGCTTTCCTTTGGCTACTTTTCCGATAACATGGGAATTTAAGTCCATTTCTTTGGCCTTCTTTCCTTTTTTTGAGGTTTTCCTTTCTTTTTTCGACTGCGACAGAGGAATTTCTTGTGATGGATTCAAGAGTGCATCTTGATATTTTAAATACACATCCATGTCTTGTGAGTAATTAAATGGATCAATCATCTGATCTCAAAGTTGAGAGTAAAATGGAGTGGTTGGCTTAATTTTGGAGGCGGACTCGATGGGTTGTGAGCTCTGTAAAAAGAAATTTTGATTTGAATAAGTAATTTTAAACTACATATGTACACATAATATCTATAAACAGAAATGAGATACTCAAATGTTAATTTAAATGATGCTTACCATTTTGATAAAATCAGATTGGGAGTGATAATGCGTCCTTCTTGAAATCTCCAATAGAAGTATTTTAGTATTCCTATAAGTCGTGTTTTATACTTCTATTGAGCTTAATGTGCAATAATAATAACTACCTAAACTCAGTATGATTCAGGTATGAACTAGTCACTCTATTGTTATATTCTACAACATGTATTAACAAGTTTGTGATCAATCATTAAATAAACACGAAAACCATTTTTATTAAAGACGATATGCATGTGGCGAGGAAAACTCATTGCCAAATTAAAACTTGTTTTGCTACAATATAGCGAGGACAAAGATAATGTTTATATTATAGCTTCTACTATGAATTCAGCCTAAAGGCGGTGTCGGTCGTCTGATGTGCGGCGGTCGCTTTGTGATATCCTGTTTCCGACTTAATATGATATTTTTGTTTTTCAAGTAAAATTTAGCTGATGAATTGAATATAACTTACATTGAAGTGCAACCTTTATAATATGCTTGTTTCTTACTATATTTTATAATTCTGGTTAGACAAGTTTAGTATTATTTGCTTTAAAGGTTGATAATGTCTGACTTGCATGAGTTTTGCTTATGCAATAAAACCTTGGATTTATTCATTTCCAGTAATATTTTGTAGGAAGTGCTTGTGTCACAGAGCGTGTAATACATCCCAGGAGAAATTACTCACCTTGAAATAATGTTCGTAAGTTTGGTTTTAATTATTTAGAGTTAATTGTTTACAAGTTTGTGAATTTAATCGATCACGGATGCTATATTTGTTTGTTTTTATCAGTGTTGGCCCTCAAATTTAAACAATCTGTGATAAAACAGAGAGTGAAATATTGGAGTACACTTATATGCGCAATTTAAATCTCTCCCGGTTATGTTTTGAAACTAGGTAAGCTTCTTACTTAAGATTAAGGAATATTCATTAAATTATGCGTGTTTATTTTCAGGTCGGACTTTGAATTCAACGTGATTCAGTCTAAAAAAATCCATGAGTCTGAGGACGAATTTGAAACGTACAAGTTAGTATTTTTTACGTAATTAAAGTTATTAATTTATACTTAATCGAATGATGAGAAACAAGTTGTCTAATTGATATTCATTATTTATTTGAAGGGCTGCTAAAAAAACGGTGAAAAGGAAAGGCGCTTCTCCTCATCTGAAACGAAGTGCGAACTCTGGCTGGTCGCTGGACAGTGACGACGAGGAACAACATGCGAGTAAAAGGTATTTAATTAAATTTGCTTCATACTTAACTACTACTTATCTCATGTTTCATTCGTATTGAGTTTTACGAACTATACAAATAAACTCATGTTAATAGATTCAAAGTTAAGCAAGATTTTTACATCCCTATATTATCCAGTAAATTTAAAGTTAGTAACACTAAGTTTTCTATTTTCCAGTCAGAAGAAACCTAAAAAAGTAAAAAAAAAACAACGCTCACAGGCCAGTGAAGTTGAAACCGAGGAAGGACGCTCAAGCAAAAGGTACCTATCTAATTATATTACTTCTACCGACCCGTAATAAAACAAAATATTAATTTTTAATATTTATTTTTTTGGCGTTTGCTAATTTACGCACTACATAAATGTAATCACTTAGTTTAATTAATTATATAGTGAGTATGATTTAAAAATCCGTTTCAATTTCGATTATATTTAAGTTAATACCAAGTTTTCAATATTTCCAGTAACAAGAAACCTCTACAAGCGAGACCTGAATCAAAACCTGGTTGGTTTTCGAACTGGGGTGATGAGGAAGAAATCGAAGCCCAACGTCGTGCATCAGCGGATAATTATCTAGCGTCGGTTCTAACACGTCGCGTTGCAGGTGGCTACGTGCGACGTTCAGCTTCGTTAACGGGTGATCTTTTTATTGATTTAAAACTGTATAACGTAGATGATTTGAAAAATGTTCCTTCTCAAAACCGATGGGAGAAGGCCTTGGTTAATTTAAAGTATCGAGTAGATTCAGATTCAGCTGTAGTTGAAGGGATAAATAAGATTCTGAACCGTTGTAAGGGGGACTTTTCAGACGAAGGAACCTTCTTCCCAGACAAAAAAAGTGTGTAAGGTGTGTGTGTGTGTATAAGGTTGTAATATATAAATTAACTAACCCAGTATATTCTCGTGCCAACTAGTAAAATGCGTCAAAGTTCGATATTTTGTTCTGTGTGTGACATAAGTATCCCAAGCAGAGCCTTTTCTGCTCACTTACGTACTAATTTACATAAAAACAATAATTCTGTTCAATTAACTCCTAATATTGAAAAAATTAGCAGTGCTTTCCGCAGTAGGATAGCATCATATAGAGTAAGAGGCGAGGAAAGTAGTAGCCATGACACACCTGCAAAGTTTTTGAGCGCTCTTCGTGAATATGTTAGGCAAATTCTAGAAGCAAGAAGAGCTGCTTTTGGATCTATTAAGGTTAACTTCGAATTATTTGCCGAATTTTGTTTACCGAAAAATAATACAAGTGAAATTAAATCATTCGCTACGCAAAACTTAATTTTACATCAAAGTTATGAATTCAAAGAAATTTTTTCAATAATTTTGAAAACTATAAGCTCAAAAATTGACGAATTCCAAGAAAGGGACAGTGGATGGAGTTTTTTACAAAACCTTTATTTGGAAATAAACATTAATAAATACAATCCGCTGAGAGCGTCTAGGTTTATAGAATTGCCTAAAATAATTAAACACAGAAAGGCTTGCGTTAATATTAAAAATAAAGACAATTTCTGTTTTTTATGGTGTATAATAGCTGCATTATTTCCAGTGAAAAACAATCAGGACCGAATATCCTCTTATCCACACTTTGAAAACATTCTCAACACAAAAAACATGACGTTTCCTGTCGGTCTGTCCGACATCAAAATATTTGAAAAAAATAACCAAAAAATAAGTGTTAATGTCTATGGTTTAAGAAAAAATGAAGTTGTTGGGCCATTATATAAAACTGATAAGAAAAGGAAACATCATGTTAATTTGCTGATCCTAGAAAATGGTGATCAATCGCATTATTGCTTGATAAAAGATTTGGGTCGCCTTTTAAAACGTCAGTTAACGAAACACAACGGAAAAATATTTTTTTGTGATGAATGCTTGATATTTTTTAACAGCCTAGATAATTTGAGTAATCATGTGTGCGGGGGTGTTGCGACAGTATTACCTGATTGTGGAACACATATTCAATTTAAGAACTATGAAAGAATGCAAGCGATGCCTTTTGTGCTGTATGCGGATTTTGAATGTATATTACAACCAAACACAAGTAACGAATTTGAATCTAAATGTACTACTACGTTACAAAAACACATTCCAGCTGCATTTGCGTATTATATTGTTTGTTCATATGATAGTTCTCTCAACAAATATGTTAGTTATCGAGGGCGAGATTGTGTTAAAAAATTTCTCGACTATTTAAAAAGTGATGTAACTAAGATTAAAGAAATCTATAGCACCCCTGTACCTTTAAAACAGACGGACGAGGATGAAATGCAATTTTTAAAAGCGAAACATTGTTTTCTTTGCAATAAATTGTTGCTGGACGATGCAGTTAGAGATCATTGCCACTTAACAGGTCGTTTCAGAGGCGCTGCACATTCGTATTGTAATATTCAATTTCGCTTACCAAAGTTTATACCTGTATTTTTTCATAATTTATCTGGCTACGATTCCCATTTGTTCATTCGGCAGTTAGGAGAAATGACTGGTAGGTTAAAAGTCATTGCAAAAAATAAAGAAAATTATATTTCGTTTACAAAGTTTTTCCAAATAGGTAATGAGGAGTTTGTCCCTGTGCGTTTCGTTGATTCTTTCAAATTTTTAGGAACCAGTTTAGAAAAACTATCAGCTGATTTAAATGATGAAGACTTTGTTCATTTAAGTAGCTTTTTTCCTGTTCAAGACCAATTTGCATTACTCAGAGGCAAGGGTATATACCCATACGAATACATTACTTGTTGGAAAGTGTATGAAGAGGAAACACTACCATCACAGCGTTGTTTTTACAGTTCGATAACCGATAGCAATATTTCTGATTCTAACTATAACCGAGCTAAGCATGTTTGGAACGTATTTAATTTAAAGACCTTAGGAGAGTACACAGATCTTTACCTTAAGTCGGATGTGTTAATGTTGGCCGATATATTTGAAAACTTTCGGCGTACCTCCATGTTAAACTACAAAGTAGATCCTGCTTTTTACATGACGGCTCCGAGTTTAAGCTTTGACGCAATGTTACTTATTACTGATGTGAAATTAGAACTCATAAACGATTTAGAAATAATTCGAATGATTCAAAAAGGAATTCGTGGAGGTGTATGCCTTTGTTCTACTAGATATGCTCGTGCCAATAATAAATACTTACAGGATTATGACCCATCCGTTCCAGATTCTTTTTTGTTTTATATTGACTGTAACAATCTTTATGGTTTCGCAATGTGCAGTTATTTACCTTATGCGGATTTCAAGCTATTATGTAGGGATGAGATTGAAAAAACTAATTTCCTCGAAGTTCCAGCTGATAGTCTCTATGGTTACATATTAGAGGTAGATTTACAATATCCAGAATACCTACACGATTTACATAATGACATTCCATTTTGTCCACAAAAATATATACCGCCCGGATCAAAGAATTTTAAACTTATTCCAAACTTGTATGACAAATATGAATACGTTATTCATTACATACATTTGAAAACTTGCTTGAAACATGGTTTAAAACTCAAAAAAATACATAGTGTTATAAAGTTCAAACAAAGTCCATTCATACAGCAGTATATTGACTTAAACACACATTTGAGAAAAAAATCAAATTCTGAGTCTCTTCGGAAAAACTTTAGAAGCAACAGAAAATAGGACAAATATTTTGTTAGTTAATCAATGGACTGATACTCAGAACAAAACGAAGAAAAAAACTAGTGCAGAAGTGTTGATAGCACGTCCGAATTTTCATAGTGCAAGTGTCTTTACTGACAACTTAGTAGCTATTCAAATGAACCCCGAAATTATTATGCTCGATAAACCAATTTACATTTGATTTACTGTTTTAGAAATATCCAAATCTCACATGTACGACTTTCATTATTCTCGAATGAAACCTTTTTATGGAAAAAACCTTACTATGTGTTATTCAGATACCGATTCTTATCTGTATTTTATAAAAACAGACGATTTGTATAGAGATTTAAAATTGAATTTTCAGCATCACTTAGATACAAGTAACTACCCCGTGGATAATATATACAGCATATGTCAAAAAAATAAAAAGGTACCCGGATTATTTAAAGATGAGCTAGGAGGCGAGTTAATTGTTCAGTTTGTTGGTCTTAGATCGAAATTATACTGCATTAAAACACAAGAAAAACTGTTGAAGAAAGCAAAAGGCACTAAAAAACATGCAATCACGGATCTTTGTTTTCATGATTATGAGAATGTGCTCTTCAATAAAGAATTGGTACGAAAAAAGAACATTTTATTTAAGTCTGTCAAGCATAACATTTTTACACAAGCTCTTAGTAAAGTTGCCTTGTCTTCAAATGATGACAAACGAGTCATATTAAAGGACAATATTCACACTCTTTCCTGGGGGCATAGAACATTCTTCTAAATATTTTGTTTATTAATATACTGGGTTTAGTTTTATTATATTGGTTAAGTAACTTGTTTACTTGAAATTATGTTTGGTTGTCGATTTATGAAATAAATGAGTTTGATCTTTATTTGTTTATATTTAAAAACCTTTTCCTTATGGCTTTATGATGCAATGTGAGCATTGCCTCTCATGTTTGTGCAGGCGTATTTGTATTCACAATATCCCAGACATAATAATATCCAGTTTGAATAATATTACTTAAAACAGTATAAATATCTTATAGTAAAGCTGTTGGAGTGAATACAAACATGCGCATGTTTATTATAGGTAAAAAACTTAAGAAGATGAGCTGTTGTACCTACGAGTGTGTGAGTAATGTCTATGAATAGGCATTTGTTTTGTTTGTGTTCTAATTTTAAACATCTATTTATATATTCGAATACGACACTAATTCATGCAACAGGTTATTTTCTTAACTTTTTCACCTATACTGTAGGTAGAAAATAAAAAAAGGTAGGTAACTGAAATAAAATACATTCATATATCACAACATTTTTATTTATAAAAAAAATCTTGATTTTGAAAATACCATTTTTTAATACAAATTACATTTCTTAATGAACAATGCTTATCTATAGCATGGTTTAAAGTTATTTTATTTACTCCCTTAAGGAACGTATTATACAAAACTAAAAAGTTTGGACATCCTTTTTGTCCAATATCGAAAATATCACAAGTATCACACAATTCTTGAACCCATTTTATTTTTTCTTGACCTTTCACAAATATTGTCTTATTTTCAAGATAAGGAACGATTATTCTTTTAAATTCTCTAAAGTTAATATGGCCTTCACTCCATCGAAAACCAAAAGTCTTTTCAATCCAGGACACATTTCTACGCTCTTCATTCGATAAACGAGAATATGGGAATGGTGGTTTAATTGAGAACACTAATGTAAATTCTTCAGTAGCCACTGCCAACTCTTTAATAATGAATTTATTTTGATCATCTTTGAAGCCTTGTATGTCCACAATATAAAGATCCGATTTCATGATATTTTCTTCACAATGCCGCTTAAAGGCTTGTATTCTACTATACAATCGTTAAATATTAGACAAAATGCAGATGTGTTGTCAGGAATTTGTGTATCACTCTCAATTTCTATTCTAACATCTATAGGACCTGTCTTCAAACGATCATTTTGTCTTGAAGTGTCCAAAACAAATAAAGCACAACTTTTAAAGTCCTGTATATTTAAAAGCGGTTCAGCACGGCGTCCGTGATACGACTGTTGAAACCTTGTATACTGCTCATATAACAATGCATAATTGTCTTGCTCGAACTTCACGTTTAAATTTTCATAAGGAAAGTAAGTAGAGTTTAAAAATACACGGACTTCACGTAAATTACAATGATCGAAACGCGAGAAATCCTCCCCAGACTTTTGTTTTCTGTCGGTTGACAAGGCTAACACCATAAAACGCGGCTTTTCTAACTGAGATGATGTTTTGATTGCCCATGTATGTTTAGTGGTTTTTGGTAAGAGAGGATACTCATATAAGTCCCAGTTTCTAAAAACAATGTTTAACGAGCGATCCTTTTCCATTAATTTTAACATTTGAATTCTTTGACGATCCGATACTTTAATATGAGGGACTCTCCATACTATTTTATCGATAATACTTCTTTCTTCCAACACTTCATTAGTATTAAGTTTTACCGCATTCAAATTTGAATTACTTCGCAGCAAAATCAGCTCATGTTTACAATTTATTATTATTTTATTATAATCTTCAGCGAACCCTAAAATTTTAATCAGTGGCAAAGATACAGCGAAATGTCCACCATGAATATTTTTTGTACCATTAAAGTCCCATCCCCACGCCTTTGACATAGACGATTCATTACTATTCATAGAAAGCAAAGATTTTATAGTGGTGGTGACACCAACATTCTTCACTTTATCAATTTCAACCCCATTCAATTCATATCGGATATCTTGAAACAGGAAAAGAAAAGGATTGTTTGTGAATTGAATACTGTTCACTTCCGCATTCGATTCTCTGTTTATAACCTTAACAGTACCTTCTAAATACAAAGTACTCGAAGAAGGTAAAACATACAAGTCTTGTTGATTAATGGGTATTCGAATTTCATCATTTTTATTAAATGTTGTTACATATGGTCTATAGGAATGAACCTCAAAGCTTTCAATAGCACTGTCTTCTGCAAAAGACTCTGCAACATTAAGTATATAAGTCATTTTAATAATCCAATTGATTTAAAAAAAAATATGTTTTCTTTCGTTAATTTGATAGGTGTTCTCCTTTTGACAATAGTTTCTAAACTGTAATGTCTAGGTCGACACTGAGACTTTTTATTGAAATCTATCATCTTGCTTTCCTTCTAAGATGTAAATATAACTGAATATCTTCTCCTCTTAAATTTATAAGTTGATTATCCGAGTCGAGAATGCGCACGTTAATTGAACTTATTGTGTCTTGATTTACTGGAAAATAAATTAAGTTTCTCGGAACTTCTATGATTCGATATCCAGGTGGCACATTAGGAAAAAACTCATGTATTATATGGCTAGGTTTTCCGTTAAGAAATGATCCGCTCACAATATCACATTCAATCCTGATAACGGTCGTTGATAAAATGCTAACTGGGAATTGCGAACAGTTTATTATATTGGTTTTGAGTATTTCGTTTCCGAAATCTAAAATTTTCCCAATAGAGTTGTTCTTTTCAAAATGGATATCCTTTGAACACAATATTTTAGTTTTCAGTGTATTATTATTGCAAATTAACTTAAAAGTGCAGTCTTTGACATTATCTTTTATATAATCACCAATATCTTCAAGTTCGTACGATCCTTCTGGTATTTCTAGGAATTCATTATTACCATAGTAGAATCGGTTATTTCTACTATCGATATTGGGTATCGAATTAAAGGTTGAAAAATATAAAAGTCCACACTCATAATCCCCTTCCAACTGCTGAGGTGGGGAATAATTTGTAATAAGCGTTGAAGTTAAACCAGTTACAAATAGGGTGAACGACATTTTAGAAGTGATCTTATTTGCTTATTGTGCTATATTTATACTGTTTTCGCCAAAAGTTGCATAAATATTTTAAACACAAATGTCCACAATTAACAGTATCAAATTTTTGATAAGTACAATAGTTATAAAAAATTTCATATTTCCTTAAATATGTAATAAGTTCTACAGGAGGTTTTATATCTCCATAACTATTAAAATATTCGCAATACGTGTTTAATTTTACATATGCTACCCAGTGAGTCCCTATGTTCTTAGAGCTATCTAAATTAACAATTGCACATTCCATACGATGAGGTCGTTTTGGTAAACTATCACGCATGAAAACGCCCCTGAAATGCGGGATGTCACTTCCATATTTTAGTAGATCTAAGTTAGTTAGAGCTCTCTTTGGTAGCCGTCTGCTCAGTTTTTTGGAGTGCTTAAAAACAAACCACTACCTTTCTTATAAGGTTTTATGTACAAGCCTTTGCCAATGGCGATTGACTCCATCATTTTATTGTGTCGTTCTGACTCATGTAGATTCTTTTGAGCTGATTTATAGTCATTTACAGCCTTTGCAATGCCGGCAGCCCCACCAGCCAATGAACCAAGAGCTGACAACCCAGCAAAAATAGGAATCAGAGGTAAGATTCCACCAGTTTTTGGGATAGGAATTTATGCGTGGTAAACGAATACGCGAATTTTTAGAAAGTAACTTTTTTGCTGCTTTATATGCACACTTAATTGTTGACGTATCACATTTAGGTTTTTGTTTTTTAATTTGTGTACGAAATTTCGAAACGATGTTTTTAAATGATTTAATTCCAGCCCCAGCTCGCAATTTAGTTTTCATTATTTTGTTTACTAACCATGATGCCAACTTTTCTCCTTTGCTGGCATTTGCAGACTTTAATCTTTGTTTTGCCATGTTTATTAACTCTATGTCAGCTTTATGACGTTGAGCCAGGTCCAAGTATTTACTGTACGCGATATCGTGTTGCATACAAGCTTCGTCTAATTTATTTATACCACGGTCACCTCTTAACAATCTTTCCTTTAGTTTTGTACCCGGTCCACAATAATTATATCCAGGCAAATGCAATTCGAAAGGTAAGTTATTTATTAAATTATTAACTAGTCCGCTTCCTGACATTACTAGTAATTTAATGATGAAAATTAGGTAATACTTTTATTTTATAGTTAAACTAAGGCATTTTGGTTTATCCAACTATTTTCTGTTTCGCTGAGTCCCAGCCATTTCACGAATAATTTATTTCCTTTCCTTCTAATAATCTTTTCAATCAGGTATACGTCAGGATGATACGTTTTTTGTAGTTCTTGTTCGTTAAACGAGCCAAGTATAATATTTCCAAAAGAATCTTCAATGTGATATGTCACGGGACTGGTGTTTTTTACTTTCACAATATTAAATAACTCTGTAGACCAATTTGGAGTAAAGCCTTTCTTGAAAGCTGACTTATGCTTACTGATTCGTACACAATCTCCTATCTTAAGCTTAATTTTCTTCATAATTGGTTTATTATGTATTTTTAATATATTTCCTCTCACTATATGCTCATTTGTGCAATTTATATCGGATGGTTTAAATTTAGTTGTTCGATGAACAGTTTCATTATATGTTTTAACAATGTTATTAAGCGGTTTCCCAATTCATTTATAGTTTCCCAGTAAACTAAAGTGTTTGTACAATTTTCCTTTTAGTGTTCTTATTAATCGTTCCACTATTGAAGCTTTTTTCGTGGAATACGTTGAGTAGTGATTTATATGTTTTGCTTTCGTTAGCTGTAGAAATACATCGTTATAAAACTCTTTTCCCATGTCTGTCTGCAAATTAACTGGAATGTAACCAAACGTTATAATTTTTTCAAATGCCTGCATTATTTCCATTTTCTTTTTTTTTTACTGCTACCACCCAGGCATATTTTGTAAAACAATCTATTACAACTAAAATATACTTGTACCCGTTATTTACTGAACCAAATTTTTGCATATCTATTAAATCAGCTTGCCACAAATCATTTATTCCCTTTAATATGACCGGACAGCGTCTGAAATTTTTTCTAGCATTCCTATGGATTTCATTTACAATTTCTTGTTTACTCATTATACTCATTTAGACTCCTCTTTTATAATTCCAATAACATCCTCTTTGGTGCAAAACTTTTTATCAATTTCTTCTAAGATCGAGTTAATGCGTTTAAGGCTGAGTATAATGTTAGCCAAATTAGTATGAGTAATTTTATTTATATGATCAACATACTCCTTATTAACAGCCTCATCGTTGGAAAGTGGTAATTTTAAACCTTTAAGTCTTGACGATCGTAAGTCGAAATCACCGTTTTCCGATTTTTGTAATGTTTCGTCGTAATTTTGAGCAAAACGAAAACGTTTGTGAACGTGGTGACCAAATTTGTCAATGTTCATTATCCGTCCGCTTTTGTTTATGTCATCATTTAAACTGATTTAAACATAGGGAGACGGAAGGTTTTATTTAAGAGATGATGCCATTTTCTTGTAATTCTTCAATTATCGATATAATTTCATTATCTAAACCAGTGTTACCAGCTTCTCGTGAAGCGATTAGTAATTTCAACCGATCAACTAACTCGTTTGGATCATCCCAGTACACATAATCGATATTAGGTTTGACCTTCTTTAATAAACTCAAACCTTTACCAACGGCAAGGTTTTCTGTACTGTCATGGTTTCTGTCAAGTTTAAATAATGGTTTTATAATTTGTAAATACTTGCTACCTCTATTACTTTTGATGGGCATTTTGGGGTCAAAATCCCTCCGGTGTGCATTAGTTTGATTTAATATTAATTTATAATTCTCTTTATCTTTTTCTGTTATTAAATTCATATTTGGTAATTTCTCAAATAACAATTGCTTTAGCCCTTTAGTTTTTTCATAAGTACTTGCGTTAATAGTAATCGTTTTTTCTGCTACAAAAACTCGATGTTTTCCTAACATTAGTTTTCCTCTTTCTTGTCTTACGCCATAAGGCACATCTTGAAATTCCTTTGCTGAAAATGAAAGCGGAGAAGCAAAATTGTTTTCTAAACTAGAAACACTCTTAAAAGTTTCATCATCTGACATGTCACTATAAGATTCATTTATATCTTCTTCATTTTTGACACTCAAATCTGATTTGTGTTCTTCGTCTTTTTCTAATTCTTCATCGTCTTTTTTTTCTAATTCTTTTTTATCTTCGTTTTGATAGAGCCGATTACATTCTAAAACCGTGTCATCGTGGGACGAAGTGAGTTTAGTGTAATTTGGTCTCAACTTATTTTTTTTAGGTGTACTATGGTATTGAGGACTAATATCACTCACATTTTGAATTTTCACATTTATTCCACTTTGACCAGCCATTTGATTAAGGGGATTTGTAAGCGGCTTAAGTACTGTCTCAAGAAATTGTTCATTTTCACATGTCATATCCCGCATCATTTTGAGTTTCCGTTTAACTGCTTCGGCTGATTTAACGATTTCTTGTTTAGTTACCTTTTCCATATTCATCTTAAATATTGTTCTGTCTTTGCAGACGTCGTAATTTTAAATGATGACTTAGTAACAAATTATTACTTTTATACTATGCAATCCTTAATCGAAAATTATAAACGTGTCAAAGTTTTTTCTATAACATCCATTATTTTTTTCACAGTCTTTATTTATAACTAAATAATCATAAGGTGTGCACCAAATTTTTGCGCACATTTCTCTAAATTGCAACCAAGACATATCAGTACTTACATGTTCGTTATAAATGTGACGCAAATTAGGTTCATCCTGTTTAAAAAGTATAATGAGATTGGCATTGTCCCTTATTAATTGTTTGGGAATTTTACTATATGTTTGGTTTAGATAAAAACAATCTATTTTGCTATGGCGACCCATAGAAAAGTAATCTCGAACGTTATTTTGTTTTTCGCATGCAATGTCATCAAATATAATCACAGAATTTGGTTTAGCATGGTTAGGATTTAACACTTGCTCGTTTTCTTTGTATTTAAAAAAACATACCATCGGTACTCGTTGAAGCACTTTTTCTAAAAATATGTATTTGGGTTGAAATAAAGTTTTAGAATAAACATAAATATTTTCAAATATTAGACCATTTTTGTGCAGAAGAAGTCCTATCATTAAATTAGTTTTCCCACTATTAGATGGACCGCAAATAAGACATCGGATGGTACTTGGTAAAAGTTTTCCATGTCGAGAATAAATTGTTTTAGAATCTGTGTATATATTTTTTAAATCTAGTGATTGTGCTTGTTTAATAAACTTCATATTTAACTAGTTACGTGTAAGCAAAACAAAGATTTTCAACATACTGAAGATGGTATTATTTTACACTTCTATATAACTGACAAATACAATTTCAAAATTAAATCAAAACGCGGTGCAGAGTATCAATATCTCAGACCCCAATTGAGCGTTTAAAATCATAACCATAGGTAAGAAAACACCTGATTCAACGCTGGAATCAGAAAACCCAATTGATATATCAAAAAGCCGATTGAGATTTTAAAATTATAATTACCGTGATTTCTTGGGACTGTTTTGAATCTTGATTCAAAACTCCCAATAATCACCTACTCATTCAGTGTGGCCAGTTAACATTAGGAAAGCGAAAATTGCCGCATTCAAACGGTCCTGCGAAGCGGACTGCAAGATTGTTACTAACCGATGAGATAGGGCAAGACAGCACGTCTATCATGAGACCGCCGTGACATACTCTCGATTTTTGTGTGCTGGACGCGTGCGTTATCACGCGACGGCGCGCGAGCTCTCTCAATTTTTCTCGCACTATCCGTCTCTCTCTTATTAGAACGCTTGGAACAAGAGGTATAGTGGGAGAAATTGAATGAAATTGTAGTTGCAGTTGTTACGTCTGTACGCTACACCCAATTCTGACTTCGACATGTTGTACTGACAAATTGGGGTAAAATCACTTAATGTGGATGGTCCATAACTCTTACGTCATTGGATTAAGGTTGTGGGACTTATTTATGAAAGGATGTTATCGATACATATTTTTCACTTGACTGTACGTCTAGCTTGTATACTAAATATATGTATACAAAATGATCAATCAATTCAACTAAAATTATAACTAATGAATGACGAAATGGACCTCATTCACACCTCAGCATAGCATACACTAAACGCAACTTCAAGACGATTATGACATTGACGATTTGACAGGTGAAAATGACAACTGTTTGACAATGACACCTTACGTCACTTCAGTTTGTATTTCTAAATTTTTATTTCTACATTAATTATATCAGTCTCTGATCTCTCTGATCCGACGTTCTCCGCAGCAGTGTCCGGCGCATGGAGCGCGAGTACCTATTCACTAAGCGTGGTGGTGGAAGCATGGCGCGGCAGGAAGGGGCCGGCGCATTGCCACCGCTGCCAGGCTTTCCGGCACTCCTCTCACGGCTGCCGCCGCCCGATACAGTGTGTCCGCTGCGCGGGGCCACACTACGCGGGCCAGTGCGAGCGGCCGCGACACCACGAGGGGACCTGCGCCAACTGCGGTGGCCACCACACAGCCAACAGCCCATCGTGCCCCACATACCAGCGTGAGGCACGCATAAAGAAGACCGGCACTGCTCCCATCACAAGCCGCCGCGGGAAGATCGTGCCCCAGCCGCGCTCGGTGGAGCCCACCGAAAATGCCCCCAACTCCCTCATGGCGAGGGCGAACGACGCGGCACCTCCGCGCCGCCGCCGCCGAGGGAGGGGCAAACGCGGCCAAAGGCAGCCCGCCACCAACACTGACACCGTCACCCAGACGACCACCGCCGCCGCCCAGCTCGCGACCGCCAGCACCAACACCGCCCCTGCGCTTGCTCCACTACCGGCAAGCCAAGATGGCAATAGGGACAGGGTGATAGCGCAGTGCTCGGCGCTCTGCAATCAGGAGACAACCCCGCCCCCATCATCCTTAGGGGACTGGCCGCCCTGTACCAGGATGGCTAGCTCCCCTAAGACCCGCCGGACCTGACCACGGAAGTTCTTGCAGCGCCGTCGGCTCGCAGATCGCTCGCCGGGCCTCTCCCAAGTGAGT
This sequence comes from Epinotia demarniana, assembly GCA_945867215.1. Lineage (NCBI taxonomy): Eukaryota > Metazoa > Arthropoda > Insecta > Lepidoptera > Tortricidae > Epinotia > Epinotia demarniana. The sequence continues at coordinate 7,717,048 of OX244286.1, forward strand.
CCCACCCGGCAGGGCTTGACCTCGCCGACGGCCGAAGTAAATGATCCCGAACACCACCAGACCTGAAGGGTGTCACGCCCAACACATCCACCCGTCCGTAGTAGCGGACGGCGCCCGACCCTGCCAAAAGCGGCACAGCCGCGCCAGGCTTTCCGAGCCCCTATAGAGGCTTGTGAGACGAGTGACGACCACGATGGACGACACAACTAGTGTGCTAGGGGGTCTAGGTCTAGGATGCAAAATCTGAAATAAATTGCTATTATTATTATGAACCAAACAATGTTTGTATGAACAGTTGAGGAATCTGGTGACCCCTTATAATCCTTCATGCTCACCATCGCCATCCAGCTGACTGACTCCTGGGACCTTTATCAGGTCGATCTGGTGCTACCTGTGTCCTAATTTAAAGTAGTAACATTGACATACATGGCCGTATTTGTTTACTGAAATAAAATTTTAATTTATTTCAGGTTTCCGGAATGGATGTCACGCTCGGAAGTTAAATAAAGAAGTTTATTTCAATTTATGCAGATTATTAAAATGATTATGGATACTCTTTGTTTATTTTATTTTATTCATACATGTACAAAGGTAGGTACGTGACAGAAAAAATATTGAGCCTACAGATATTATATCATCATCCAGTTTAACCAAATTTCTTTGGTGCAAGAGATTAAACAGTTTGTTTTATGATGTCATATATATGTACCTTGGACATGAATATAAATTGAAATTCATCAGTTAGCCCATACTTAATCTGCCTAGTTACTCAGACCCCGAGGTCAGCTTCATACATATTTCCTTATCTTTACACATGAGTATATTCAAGTATGACAAAATAAAAGGAATACAAGGTACAAGGTACATTTTAACCAAATCTTGTATATGTTTCATGTGCTCCAACATGAGTAACTTGCCTAGACTGGAGTAACTTGCAATAGACAGTGCCCACTCTGCTGTACTCAATGACATGGTTTTATATTAATTATTCAACCGCAGCTGCAGTAAGTTTGGGATTGATTGATTGATTGGAATATTTGTCAAATAATGAACACTGTAATGTAAGTAGGTATATGGCAAAACTGACAGTTTCATTCCCATTCTGGTTGTGCATACACCTACATAACACACATTTATATATGTCAAAGTCAAAGTTATTTATTTGTTTATTCTTCAATGTAGGTATTACATGATATATATTAATATATGTAATTTTATTTAGGAATATTTGTGATGTTTTATTTATTGCTGTAGCTACATTAAGTATAGTCTGCTTCCTTTGTGAAGGGTGCTGGAACAGGAGTTTCCTTTTTGTATGCTTCCTTTGGTAAAAGATCTGGAAAGAATGTAAATAACGGATATTAGTATTTCAGTATACTGAAAGATACAATAGGTACCTAACAAAAATGAGATAAATGTTAGTTAGTGGAGCCGCTGGCAAAGCTAGGTTATTTATACTAACATTATAATGAAGAAAAGTCTGCGGAATTGTAAGTTTGTATGTAAGGGGTAATATCCAAAAAAAAACAATCAATCATTGTGACGGTATGCCCTTACTTGCCAGAATTTCATTTGCCTGAATCTCATATACCACTGTAGTCAATTCATTAGTTATTATTTTGTTTTTAGTATTTGTTGTTATAGCGGCAATAGAAATAAATCATCTGTGAACACCTCAACTGTCTAGCTATCGCGGTTCTTGAGATACAGCCAGGTGACTGACAGAAAGACGGACAGCGAAGTCTTAGTAATAGGGTCCCGTTTTCACCCTTTGGGTATGGAACCCTAAAAAAAACAGTATTGAGTATGGCGTTTAAATATTCTAACAAATAATATTCTTTCACTTACTAAAATGGATAACAATATGTATGGCATTCGTATCATTCTGGCATCTAATGTTCGGGAAAACAAGAGTATGTCAATTAACTACTCTAGTAAATGAATCATTCGGGCAAATGAAAATCGGGCCAACGTGATTTAGGCAAATTAATATTCTTGGATATAAATTTCGGCCAAACATTAGACAACCCATTGTGACAGTGTCTAGGTCACCGAATTAGGAGACAGATAGATAATCAAGTTACCAATAAGAATTATACACAATACAATACCTATATTTATAGTAGATCTATGTGTTACGGAATGGGTCTTAAATTCCCCAGTTTAGTAGCGATTGGAGTAACTAAGTATTTAACTACAAGACTACAACAAAATAACGAAAACGTTGGTAGGTACTAACGAAATGCAAGTTTACATATTATATTTTCCATAAGGTACTTACAATTTATCCAAATACTTCCACCACTTCGATAAGAGTGGAGTCCCCTCCTCGCGAACTAATGATTTGCATTGAAAAATCTAGTATCCGGAGCTCCAAGGGCCGACTGCGTGGGAGGACTCTCCTTCATAAAATTTCACGACTTCTTTCGTCGGTGATTTTCACATCACGTATTTATTGAAATAAATGAGTATATCACTGCAACTAGCATTATTATCACTATGAAAAAGAATATTCACTCGCAATTTTGGCACTCGTAACTCGTAACGTGGATACAATACAATACCAAACAAATACCTATGCCAAATATGGCGGAATTTGTGTCATTCATTTGCATTTTTAAATACATAATTTACTTTAAAAACAAAGTTTTAACCGACTTCAATTTAGTACTCCGCCAAGCCACGAGCACATTTCCTATTTTTTACAATTTACCACATGAACTGATTTCCGATAGCAAATGCGTTGATTACTATAGAAAAAAACCGGATCGCTGTATGTGGGCCGATAATATTTGAGGACTTCCATCGATTCCCCAAGATCATCACCAATGGCACTTCATTAGTTCCTATTTCAACGGAATCTTATCAGAACCTGTGACGTACTTTTGCACTTTTAAGTACATAATTGAGGAATTCGATAAGTCATCTGTGGTCTTCATCATCAATTTCTCGCCATCAAATTTATGATTCCGGATGTAAATACACGAGTTATAAGAGAAAATACCAAAATCACTACACGCGTGCCTTATAAAATTGAGGAGTCCCCTCAATTCCTCATGGATCCCATCATCTAAATGAATTTTGAAAAAAATGGGACCCACCTGGAAGTATATTCATACGAACAAAAAAAAAATTTTCCGAATCGGTTCAACAATGACGGAGTTCTGAGGTAACAAATATTGAAAAAAAAAAAAAAAAAAAATACAACCGAATTGAGAACCTCCTCCTTTTTTTTGAAGTCGGTTAAAAATACGCGACAATCCGAATTTTGCGGATATATGTTGTCAATTCAAAATTGTTATAATTTTCCGTTCTTTACGTCAAATTTGTGTCCCACGGTACGGATTGGTCGTGCGATCGAAAGTTGAAATTACGCATCGAAAACTAAGCGCGTGCGAGTACAGCCACACAACTCCGTGACGCGTCTATCAAGTAAACTATACGAACGATCGAATAGAGTTAACGATTCGGTTTCAGTAAACGTATAAGTGACTCACGGTGCCGATTGGATTTTTAGTTCTATAAGTGACCGCCAGGGGCGGTGTATTAGATTCTTCATACTAATAATTAACGTGCTCGTGATCGAGCACGTTATTTGCGAGTCACTGCAAACTCACGGTAATGGCTCTGTTTCCACTAAATGCATGGAAATCAAAATCACTCAAACGAACCTTATAGAAAACTGAATTAATATTGAATAATTATTTCTAACAAATAACAAAGTAGGATACATGCAACACTAAACATGCTACAACTACTACACTACTACTATATAAAAGAAAACACCCAAGACTCAGAAACAAATAATCATTTCCATCACACAAATACATATTTGCCCCTGCCTGGATTCGAACCCAGGACCTTTAGCTTTTGCACATTTTTTGTATTGTGAAATAAGTTTTTTTTTAACTACGATGGTGGCAATCAGGCATACGGCATGCATGGTGGTAGCCTCAGGACGCTTGCGACTCCAGAAGAATAACAACCACTTATCATTGGCGGATACGATGATGATTTAATTATCAAATTAAATTCAAGACAATCGTTATTCTTCAAAAACGGGATTTTTCCCTTGTGGGTGACATTGTTGTCAACAAACCTTGGTCTAAATGACGTTAAGGAATACATACTTTACTTAGTATAGATTATTATTGCATTTAAAAATCAATCTTGGATCTGTGGAAGGCATAAGTGCTAGAGGAAGGATTCCAGTGCGCTGCAGTGATACAGTTAAGGGGACTGTCAAATGCTTGACAATTGACAAACTGCATGGAGGGTAATTAAATTACAGTGAGCTATGTTGATCATTACATCACTGAGGATGTAGGTAGGTAATTGGGAATGGGTGAAAATATCAGAAGTGCCTTATAATTTTACTTTGGTAGAGGGAATAGCGTTCCTCAGCACCAGATAAAAGTTACAGATTTTTCAGCTGCGTCAATTATTTTTGAAAAATATAATCAATTTCCTTACTTTTACGTTTTGGGTTAAGGACGGTTAATAAGACACTTTCCTTGATCCGTCTCATATTACGAAAAAATATCTTAATTATCGGTGGTAAACTGGCAATGGCGATGACAAATATAAGTAGCTGCTACAACTGTCAATACCATTGCTAGTGTCAAAGTCCATACCCAACTTTTAAAGCCCACGCATACGTTTTCAACACATTTTCTTTAGTTATTGATGGCAAGAAGTTTTTAGGTACTCACAATTGCCAAGAATTTCCAGTGGCATCAATTCTATTTATCACATTTATTTTCACCACATATACTAAACGTGTTTAATAATAACATTAATAACTAAACACGGACCAACAATGTATAACAATATTTGTGTAATTAAGTAGGTACAGTCAAGGTCACCAATATGTATATACCCAAAGTTGCAAAAATATGTATACAACAACCTAATTTCCGTAGTAATGAGGTCTGTATAAGATGTGTTTATGGTGTATAAATATTGGTGACCCTGATGATGTTCGCGCAGTGCGCAGCGCGCGCGCATGTAAGTAATAAAGCGAGACTCAAATGATACAGATTTCATCCGCAATAAAAATTAAAATAAATATTTTCGAACTCAAATACAAACGAATTTAAAAAGTTATCAAAATTAAGTAAGTAATTTGATTGACTGAAACTTTTCTATATCAGAGGAAATAATTAATTAATTGACGAAAAGGTTTTGTTTAGTCGAGAATACATTTGACGAGAATAAAAAAAAATGTACAAGCCGGTTAATTTATGTTTCATTTTCATACATACACCTTGCTGCTATTTGCCAACGTATCTTAGGGAGATATAACCATAAAACATGAGTGCCGTAATGTTATAAAGCACGCGTCATCACTGCGGCGGCTACCGACGCGGTCGGTGGGGATTGTAATCGAATATGAACTGTATCTGCTGTGTAGACGGTTCAAATTCCTTTGCATGTAATAGAATGTGCGCCGGACCGAACCGTGCGGTGAGAATCGTACATTAGGGAGATTTAAGGGCAGTTACAGACGGATTGCACTTCGACTGCACTATGACGTATATTGCAGTCAGTCAGAACTGGACGTTTCGTTCCGACGAAGTTGTTACAGTTTCGATGCAGTTATTTTAACTGCAAAAGAACTGCATTCTAACTGCACGTTTGCGGTCCAAAAGCAGGGTGTTCAGTTAAAAAAAGCGGCCAAGTGCGTGTCGGACAACGCACAACAAGGGTTCCGTGCCTGTTAAAAAGGTCATGTCAGATCCACCATACCCCTAGCCATACCCCTGGGGGTAGGGTGGACTGAACCATACCACCGTTAATAGTGCTGGGATTTGATGGAAAAATAGAAAAAGAAATAGGTACATACCTAACAGGTAAAAAATTTAATTTCACCTTTTCACCGCCAAAGACGGCGAATGACGTCAACGTAAAATCGTGACACCGACGCCAAAGACGGCATTTGCCGACATTTTTTTTAATTTTTTTTGTTCATGAAAACCTACTCTGAAACTGCCCAATTTCATGTTGGCATTATTTCTTTACCCATAATTTTTTTACCCTTGTGGCGTGAGGTGGCACGGCAAATTGCTTTACCATCGGGCGGTGAAAAGGTTAAACTGAAAAAAACGAAAGCCGTTCTGGCCATTATTTACCTTAGGCACTACTGCTTGGCACTACCAGTTAGAGATGCGCGCCGGTCAGAAAAAACCAGGCGGCGGCGCGCTACGAAAAAATCCTCGGCGGCGGCGTGAAATTTTTTAGCTTTTTAAATATCGCTTTCATAGGGTTAAATAATAATGAAAAACCGCTCTTAAATGAACATTAATTAAACATTTCATGACACTCTCTTATGACTTTCTTACAAAAAATATTATTTTGTAATTGTCATGCACAAAAATAATTTTGTTGACCCTCAAAGGGCTAAGTCTACTCCACATCTTTTGGCCGTTAAAAGCAATCCAGCAACCCAAAACACCCTTACACTGGGTGTACTAGTTACTGGAATGTATAATAACGCCCGTGTCATGGATGAAAGACGAAGGTAGGCCGTTTTTCTTTGCCAGTATGCTAAAATGTCTTTTACTTCCTTTGCATAGTCTACCAAAAAACTGGCTGGAGTTATTTCATTGGCAGTCAGGTAGAGGTCAACTTCTTGAAGCCTCATAAACCTACAGTCTAATAATAATGCGGCATCAACAACAGCCTTACTGATAAAATTTTAATAGTTCTAACAAATTCCATTCTGCTGAGGTAATTTTGAGATCATCTTGCCCAATCCTACGTAAAATGTTATTTATTGGGTTCCTATTCCAACAATGCGCCATACTTTCGAGCATTTCTAACACACCGTGTAAAACTTCGGCGCGAAATTCAAACTAGCGGCGGCGGCGGCGGCGCGCTGTCTTCTAATAGCGGCGCATGTCTACTACCAGTAGTGTCATGGGTAAAAAAGAATTTCCTGTGACACTACAGTGGCCTTAGAAGTTTTCCCTTGGCACGCGGGGTATTATCTGCTAACGAAAGTTACAAATTTTAAATTAAAGGAAAAATTGAAAAATGTAATGCTCCGAGCCGGATTCGAACCGGCGACCACAAATGATATATAATTTATCTAAATCGGACCACAACTGTAGATCTGATGGAGTGTAGGTACAAAAATCGGCTTCGCGCAATATTTATAAAGGCCTGACTTGGCTCTGCGAAATATCTCACAACTTTTTAGAGTGTGGAAGAGTTTCGAGAATTGGGCTATTTTTTACATGGAATATTTTTATGCAATATACCTACATACATGTCACACAACACACAATAGTTCAAACTACAAATGGGAGGGTAATAGAGATAACCCTTTAAGATCTATTCCAGCCGACTTTGAGCATCGTCTAGCGTATCACTATGGTTCATTTAATTAACTGTTTCATTAACACATCATTTATTTCGATCATAGTGGATAATTGAAAAATTATTCGCCACGAGCGGGATAAAACGGGGGGTATAATTTTTCGATTTTCCACTATGATCGTAATTTGGAATTTCGTCAGCGGACGTTCCTGCTTCATAAACATTTAATGTCACATCATTTATGGTGAGTATATAAATCATATTTGAATGTGAAGTTATTAGTATAATATGTACTTGGTATGTAGAGTCAAATTCTCCAATATCTACCTACACAGACAACCTTTCAAAAATATCTATACATAGACTTTTTTGTTACTGACATGTGTAGATGTTTTTGAAAGGTTGGTTGTTATTTTATTTTCTCGGGTTCAAAAAACTTACACAAATTGCTATTTCCAAACTGACATTCATAAAATAATTAAATAATCTTAGTAATCTATTTTTCTTGATTTAGGCAACACACACACACACACATACACACACACACACATCATCAGCCTATATACGTCCCACTGCTGGGCACAGGCCTCCTCTCATGTATGAGAGGGAACGGGCAGATTTAGGCAACGCTATCTTTAAAATGGAATAGTTTTTTTCCGTATGCGCGTTAAAACTAGAATCTTGACAGTAGGGTAGGGATTTTAAATTATGGTATTTTGAACTGGGGTAAAAGTATACAATTCACGAGTAAAATTACGTGCAAAAAATATGAACAATTGGTTATAAGTTGCGTAGCTATACTTTATTAATTACATACACTTTTAGACTTATGTAAATATTAAAATACAATGATTTTCCATACGATAAATAATAATACTAGAATAACTAAACCATATAAATATCAAAGAATTCCTGCCTTAACCCCGATAACCCATCCACCATTTCTCCAGTTGAGGCAATGGAAGTTGATACGAAGTCAAGATAGGTTGCCAAATAATTATACTGGCGACTACAGTATAATTATTTGGCAACCTATCTCGACTGTTTCCTTAGTGTTTGCGGACGGCGTCGTTCCATAATGGCGGTGCAAGCGATACCGAATTATGCTAAGACGCAGCTCCGCACCCTAGCCCCCGTCAGAGAACGGGGCGTTGCGAACTTATACCTACCTACCCACAGCGCGCTTTAACCCCGCGCGCCCCGAATGACTCTAGCTGTAAAATGATTTGCAAACTTTGAAAGGCAACTTATATACCGACAATGCAAGTTGCATAAATAAAAGGTTTTAAGAAGATCTTTAAGACGTTACGTCGCCGTCGGTAAGCTGAGTTTCTGAGGAGCCGTCGGCTAGGCCGCGCAGCTTGGCGAACGTGAGTGCGCGGACCTCCTGCACGCCGAGCGGCACAGCGTAGCCGCGCTCCAGCGTCTGCTTGATTTCTGCGGCCATCAGCGAGTCCATGCCCAACTCGGTCAAGGTCGCCGTCTCTGATACTTTCTTGAGGTCCCTGATGCCTGCAGCGAAACATTAAAAGCTTTAAAATATGGAAGGGTCGAGTATCCTTACTAAAGGCGGCTAGGAACGTCATAATGACTATTGAATAACGATAAGATTTTTCACTAACGTCAAACGTATTCAATCATCAAATCCTGGATTGTCCACGACCTTTTGTTCATAATGAATTTCGACAAATATTATTTTAAGTCCAAAAAATATTATTTTTCTGTATATAGGCATTTCTAAAGGATTATAATAAAGAGAAAAGTCTATGAGATGGTAAGTTTCAATAACTAAACGTATTTCACCTGTGTGTATAGTTAACATTTTCAGAACTGGACTGATCTTCTTATCTTCAGCATTCAAGTCTTACAAAACGACTGTGTGGTCGGACGCGTGCCATTATTCGTAAGAAAAAGGTTAGCGCCAAATAAAATGTTCATTTTATAATGAACTCTATCGTCGCATTCAAAATGGATTAAAAGATAAAAATAACCCGCTCCTAGCGAGCCAGGTACTAGGCGCTGTGTGTGATATTTTATCTCGTAGCTAATTTGGAATCTATTGGAAAAGAAGATAGAGTTCATTATTCAATAAACATGTTACGTGGCGGTTTTTTTTTTGCAAAATTTGCAAGCTTCGACCGCAAACAAAGGCTATTCATGAGCTCAGTTTAAATAATTTAAACAATACTACTAGGTTCTTACTGGATGGACATAGGTTATATTTATACACAGGCGAATCAGCGCGACCGGCTTGTTAATAATAAAGACATCAACGCACCGAGAACGTTAGCGACGGCTTGCACGAGGTCCTGCACAGGGTTGTCCTCCGCACGCTTGTCGGCGAGCACCATGGAGGAGACGACGGTATGCGGCGCCGCCAGCAGCGCGTCCAGCGCCTGCAAGCACGAGGCGACACGCTGCGACACGATGCCGCCGGCCTCCTTGTCCTGGCCGTGCCTGGCGGCCCACAGCCCCACGTCGCCCACGGCGCCCCACTGCACCGCCCGCGCCGGCAGCCCGGCCGCGCGCCTCTGCGCGCACAGCTGCTCCATGCCGCTGTTCGCGAACCCGTAGTTGCTCTGCCCCGGGTTGCCGCGTCCGCACGCCAGCGACGAGAACACAACAAAGTGCTCGAGCTCCGGCGCCAGCTCGCGCGACGCTTGGTCCAGCCATCGCGTCACTGTAGCATTGGATATCACAATTACAAACATGGCATGTGGGCGGGGGCACATTGCACGTATGCAGAACCGATGGCCGTTGGAGCGGAAAGTATCTCGAGTGGCGACCACGTGCCGGTAGGCGCAGCGTGGGTATGCCCCCCACATGGTGGACTGATGACTTGGTGAAGGTCGCGGAAGTCCGCTGGATGCGGGTGGCGGAGCATCGGTCATTGTTGCACTCTTAGGGGGAGGCCTATGTCCAGCAGTGAACGTCTTTCGGCTGATATGATGATGATGATGAATTACAAACATAAATTACTTATTCACAGCACATAATAAACTTGGCCATCTCTTTCTATCGCTTGCAATGCGCTGGGCATGTCATATACTTGTAGCGACGCGACCTAATCACGGATTATGAAGCCACACCCGGCCCCTTATCATGGTCGGCCTTATCACGCGATAAGTGACAAGATAAAGCTGCAGTCTCGTTCTATCGAACGGTGTCAGCCAGTGACGGACGGTCTATCTTGTCACTTATCGTGTGATAAAGCCGACCATGATACGGGGTCTGGATTGTCCACGACCTGTTGTTCACAATGAATTTCGACAAATACGTCCTAAATTAGGTAATTACATGTATTTTTCTAAACTAAAGAGAAAAGTCTATAAGGTAAGTTTGTCACTTGTGGCGTGATAAGGCCGACCATGAAACGGGGCGGGCATCAGTTAGTAAGATATCGAATAAATCCATATTAAGAACGCACCTTGAACGCTTGTTGTAGAACAATGAATAGGTACTTTGCCCTTACCATCAATCTTAGGCTCGGCGACGGCGCGGAAGGCGTCCGGCGTCTGGTTCGTTAGCGCGGCGTCCCGCAGCTCGGCGGCGAGGTTGAACACGCCGCCCACCCGCGCGCGCGCCGCCGCCGCGCCCAGCAGCGCGCGCGCACCCGCCGCCGTAGCCGCCTCCGCCGTCGACACCACCACAAACACACCCATTTCGCGCCATCTACGACCAAACACATCATTTTTTGCGTACTACGGTGATAAAGCGTGCCTTAAAATCCAGAGGTAACTTACTAGTGGGGCAGAGTGCTCGAACAAATTGTCGTAAATGTGGACACGCTGGACAAAAGCACCAAATTTTTTTCAGGCACTTGTTAGGTCAATAGCTTTAAGTTTTTGATAGGAACCAACTCCTCATCATTACCCAGGTCCAAACAGAGGAGTCTCTAGCGCATGTCGCGCCCGGGTGCAATCATTACCGTAGCGCCCTCTAGCACCCCCCCTAGCGCGCACTAGCCACCGAGTCGAGGCGAGTGGCGCTCTGTCAGTGGCGCTCGGCGCCTCCTAGGACCGTGCGCCCGGGTGCAACGCACCCCTTGCACTATAGGTAAAACCGCCCCTGGGTCCAAACAAGTTTGATGTTAAGTGCCACCGACCTATGGACGCTTGCTGCTTCTACGTGTTCGCTTGCACGTACAAAGGCAGAGGAAGTATGTATGTGCGCGTGATGAAAGGACTCATCCTGAGTGTCTTGAGGTTGGAATCTCGGTAGAACGTGAATTTTTAATTCCTTTATAGTGAGAATGAGAACAATCTATCAACCTTTACTATAGAAGAATTTTGGGCGAATAAGTAGGTACCTACTTACCTATTGTTAGGAGAGAGTTCCGACGTTTTCGCGGTCGGTTGACCTGAACCTGACATCACGAAATTGACACATCGGACTTACATGTGAAACGCGCAGAAAGGTAAGGTAAGTAGCGTGCTTTTGTTACGTTTTAAATATGTTTGGTATATTGTTATTTAGTATGCATAATAAATATAGCACGTCAACCGTTTATCAATTTGAGGAGTTGCTCGTCAGCAAGAGACTAAAGCAGGTTCCTCTCTTCTAATATTAGAAAACGATAATTCGTCCTCGGGAGCTCTAGTGACCTGCAAGAGCGAGTAGTAGCATTATCGTTTTGGTCTTCTGTAATGCGGAACTATATAATCTACACGGCTGCTCAAAATATGATGTGCCTTAGCTATCTTTCCAAATACGTCTTCGTCTCTATAAGGCAAGGACGATGTCTCATTTGAAGTCTTAAGTTTTTGGTCAGATTGCAGCTGACCTGCGGATACAGCGGGCCTGGTAGCCGGTGCGCACGCCGCGGCGCGAGCCCAGCACGAGCACGCGCGCGCCGCGCTCCACCAGCCACTCGCCCAGCTCTAGCCCGAAGCCACCCAGCCCGCCTGCAAGTGGATATAGCTAATAAGATGAAAAACACTATTATCCTCACAATAACTAGCAAAGGTATACTGACCAACGAGCACATAGCTCTTGCGAGGGTGCATGTAGATGCGCGGCTCGGCGGACAGCAGCCGCACCGGCGCCGGCTCCCCGCCCGCCTCCTCCTCGCGCACGCGGATTAGCACTTTGCCGACGTGCTTGCCGGACGCCATGTACCTGCACCACAAACACCAGTTAGCGAGGGAAGGCTGGAGAAGGTCAAGTGTAAGCTTATTCTGAACTCACCTAAAGGCCTGTTCGATCTGTTTGTAGCCATAAACGGTGGTTGGCAAAGGGCGCACAGCGCCAGCAGCGATGCCTTCGGCCACGAGACGTAACACTTCCGCCTTTTCAGGGTGGTCGCTGCGTGCCTCGAACAGGATGTCTAGCAAGACACCGTGGACCGTGGTGTTGTTCAACAGGATTCCCATGCCCAACGCGGTGTTGGCGCTCAGATCCGCCTTGCCGATCTCGAGGAAACGGCCGCCCACAGCGAGGCAGCGGAGCGACGCCTGCAGATGATCGCCCGCGAGCGAGTTGAGCACGAGATCGACGCCGCGGCCATCCGTACGGCTCAGCACGAGTTGCTCGAACGAGCAGTCGCGCGAGTTGCCGATATTAGCGTCCGGCAGCTGCGGGTAGCGCTCGCGCAGGAAGTCGCGCTTTTCGGGCGAGCCCACAGTCGTGAAGACTGTGCAGCCAGCGTGAAGTGCAACAGCGATGGCCGCCTGCCCCACGCCGCCCGCGCCCGCGTGCACCAGCACGGCCTCGCCGCGCCGCATGCGCCCGCGCACTGCCAGCGCGTAGTACGCCGTCGCGTACGCCACCGGCACGGTCGCCGCCTCCTCTAGCGACCATTGCTGCGGCACTTCCCACGTAAAACCCTCATCGGCGATAACCGTGGTAGCTAGACTCCGGTTAACGATGCCCATCACGCGCTTGCCAGAGGACGAGCGGCCGCTGAACTCCATGCCGAGGTTATAAGTATCCTGCAAAAGCAACCAAAACGGTTACCTACTCTAAATCTATGTAGTTATGCAATTTCTGCAGTGCTAAATCAATTTGATGGTTAACAAAACTATCACTATATGGTAGGAGGTATTCTGTTCAATTTGTGTAGTAGCTTTTCTAACTAGGAAGGATGAACAAATAATAAAGAACAGGGGTATGTTGGTGCCGTGTACCTTTTTAGCGACGGCACCCTTGGACATCATGGGTGCCAGTTTGCCTGTAGCGATCATGATGTCGCGGAAGTTGAGCGACGAGTAGCAGACGTGGCACAGGTTAGTTTCTGGTTGCTGAGTGGTAACCATCAGCTGCTGGTCGCCTGCGATCCAGCGGAACGACGACAGGTCACCTCGCGTCAGCATGGTCACGTATGCGTGCTCCACCTGAGGATATCCGTTAAAGAGTACTCTTCCTTGGAAATTACCTGTGACTAACATAATAATACCAGTGGCTCTGTGAGCTGTATAAATATAATACACATAGCATGGTTTTTAAAACGGTAAAAGAAAAATTTGAATTTCCAAAAACGTGGCTCGGCAAGAAATCCAAGTAAGTAGGTACCTAGGTATAGGTATAATTAATAATTAATGAACATGCTCACCAATTGCACGAAAATGGGTTGATAAATGCGACCTGTAGAGGAAAATAGCCGGACAGCGTGACAATGTGACAGACACCGGAAACCAGGCATATGAACGATATTCGGCACAAGCTGATGCATAGAATTTCGTTCGCTTCGCTCACTCGTGCGATTAATGTCTCACCTGCACAGAAGCAACAGTGTCGTCGAGCAGTAGATGCCGGAAGGTGCCCCAGACGCCGTCGCGCAGCACGTTGAAGGCCAGGTCTCGCTGCACCTGCGTCTTATACGCCGGCGCGTCAGGGTCGAACGCGCCCGCTCCGGGCAAGAAGTAGACGCGCAGCCGGTCGCCGCCGGGCTCGCGGCGCAGGCACGTGGCCAGGCCCAGCACGCCGGAGTCAGGCGCGCACGACCACACATACACGCGCATGTCCTCGGTTTCTGCGCGTATCATAGCATCCTTAAGCTGCTCCACCCAGGCGTAGTCCTCCTCGCGCGCTTCCAACACCACCCTCGTCGCCGGCAGAGCTACGGCACGTCGCAGCAGCACGTACTCGCGTGCCCCGGAGCGCGCGCGGGACACCTGCATTAACATGACGCGTTGTAACTTTATAGTAAATCATCCTCATCTCTTTTACCTAAACGCATGCAACCTAGTCCCAAATAATGACGTAAGCACTCGTTTTGTCAATTGAGCAGGCAAGTGATGTAAGTTCTCAAGCCACCTGATACTTATCCTCCAACCGGTTAACGATTGCTTTCATAGACAGCAACCGGGACCAAAATCTTGATGTGTCATCCAAAGCACGAAGCAATAGACGTAATCAATCCGGTCCCCCATTCAAAAACTGATCAAGATTGACATTAGGTACTTTTATTTCCCATCCGCTTTACGGTACTAACGCTTTAACTCTGCCATTAGGGACAACCCACTTCTGCTATGATGGAACAAGCATTACCAGTGTGAAGCCAGATGCGAGGGTCATCTGCTGTGTGTGCTCGATTCTGCGTGCTGGCTCCTCCAGCAGCACGAAGCTGCCGGGCGCGGTCAGTGCCACCACGACCCAGGGCCGGGCCAGCGCGTCGGCGCCCAAGAACATGTGGTAGTCAGTCTCCACCCCAACCGCCGCATCGTTAGCTGTCACCTGTTTTTACAATCTTATATTTAACTTGCTTTGTTATTAGTTAAAGTTAGTAAACAATACAACTATAATTCGACAGGAAATACCTCTGACCGATACCGCGATAGCAATATTCCTTGAATTGGACGTATGCCAGTTATGTCTTAGGCCAGGTCAGTTGTCCAAATGTCGATTAACCACTGGCAAAAATTAAGGGTGTTCAGCACGTTGCCAGGATCCTACTGGACAACGGCAGCACGACCAACTTCGTCTCTGATAAGTTGCGTAGCAAGCTGCAACTTCCACTTTTTTCCACAAGCTCCACTGTGACAGGTATTAACAATACCGTCCCTAAGGGTATACTCTTGCTTGCCAGAATTTCATTTGCCCGAATTTTATCTGCCATAATATACAACTGCCATAATGTTGTTTCCTATAATTTTGTATGCCATACACTCATTGTTTACCATAATAATTATATGCCAGAATCTTTGTTTTCCATAATATCAATATCAATAATCTCATTTTCCATATTCATTGTAATCCATAACTATCACATGCCATAATATCATTTGCCATCCATCTCAACATCCATAATATTCTTATGTGATAAAGTGGGTACGTATTGCAGAATCTAATATTTAAAAAAAATACCTCGAACCTATCCGCGATCCAAGTTGGTTTTGCCACTAAGTAAAAATGAACTTCTCTGAGATTACCTAATGCCAAGATAGTGTTGTATCGTAGGCAGTAGGGAACAGGGGCTTAGTGGCTAAACCGACTCGGATCGCGGATAGGTTAAAAGGCGGAAGCGGGAGCTTTGCTCCCGCTTTCGTCTTCGAGGTTATACATACAGTTAGGTGATCTTACCTTTAATATTCCGTCTGGTAATAGATTGGAATGTAGGTATATGTAACATATATTATTGTAATACACATAAGGAGAGACATGCAATATGACCCCTCCATAATTGGTTAGGAATGTAGTCCATAATACGGAGAGTAATATAAGAGGACTCTCCCCTACATAAGGATTGGAATTTAAGGTCAAGCCAATGGATACCTTCCACGTTTAAGCCTAACCTAACCTAAACATGTGTAAGTATATTCCTAAGTTCTATATATACTAGGTTTTAATGAATAAAGGTTCAGTCTTGAGCAGCAGTCGTTGTGCAGTCTTTGTACAGTCTTTAAGCATCAGTCCTGAGTTTTACTACGGGCCTGGGTCCCATCCTTACAAGGTATTTTAGTCGGTGCGGAAAATTTTGGGACTTCATTAGGCTCCAATCGGATCAGTTTAGGGAAGTAACGATCCTGTATGGTTCAAAATTTGGCTGGATAATTTCCGGGTCTGTTCTTAGCAATCCAAAACATCATACGGTCTATCATGCTTCAGAATTACTTGACACTGACCTCTATAAATAGCTTACTCGCTTCTGGGAGCTAGATAGTGTCTTACCGATACTTAACTTCACTCCTGAGGAACGGGAATGTGAAGAACATTTTTTTAAAACCACAACGCATACTGAGATGATTGGTTCAGTGTTACCATGCCACTTAAAGAATCACCAAAGGTTCTAGGCGACCTACTCCTATGAGATGGCTTAGTGTAGTTTCTTGTCTTTATTTTAGGCAAGGTTACAGCGCGTTCATGACTCATGACTGAATATTTAGATTTATCATTTAGGGCACATGTCCCTAGCTGAGCGTAAGGTAAGCGATGATAATAAAGAGTGCTGGCTTGCGCACCACGGAGTAGTGCGAAATTCAAGTTTAACTACCCGATTAAGAGTAGTCTTCGATGCCTCTGCGCCTACAAAATCAGGCGTATCGTTAAATGGAATTCAGAGGATAGGTCTCATAGGTCCCACTATTCAAGATGACTCCATAATATTAAGCATATGTACCTACGTTATTTCAGTTGACATCGAAAAAATGTACCACCCGATGCTAAGTGCATCTGAGAAAGATGCCTTCAGCAAATTTTGTGGCGGTTCAATCCAACCGACCGTCTTGAGTATTATACCCTCAATACCATAACATTTGGCACTGCCAGCGCTAATGCGCGCGATTTCTAAAACAGTTAGGCTTAGAGTCATCGGATTCCGAGATACAGCAAACTATTACTCGATTTCTATGTGGATAATTACTTGAGCGACAGCACTAGCATTCACGATGCCATACAGTTAGGGAAGGGAGTAATAGACACACTAAATTCTGCTCAGCTGAACTTAAGGAAATTACGACCAATAATAATGCTGCAATTTTACACACTTACTCAGTTCACTAAAATCAAAGGGTTCCCAAAAAAACTTACCGGATTATTCTCATATTTTAAACATACAGAATTTAAGCACCACCGCTTCAGCCAATACGTTAGGTCTGAATTGGCAGTGTGACACGGATACACTCTTCTTCAATATTAATTTGAAAAGTAGTAAAAATGTTACAAAACTTCACGTACTTTCGTCAATCACGCAAGTATTTCACCCAATAGTTTAGTCGGACCTTGTATGTACATATACGAAGCCAAAATTTTGCTTTATAGCGTCAAGCGGCTTTATTGGCCTCTGGAAGGCAGGAACTTGGCGCGCAAAACGGAGGAAAGTTGCGGGCAAAGGGCCAAACTCAATTAGACCAC
Source organism: Epinotia demarniana (assembly GCA_945867215.1). Lineage (NCBI taxonomy): Eukaryota > Metazoa > Arthropoda > Insecta > Lepidoptera > Tortricidae > Epinotia > Epinotia demarniana. Next base: position 7,734,658 of record OX244286.1, read on the forward strand.
ATGTTTTTTAACACACCGGCACAGACTAGCCCAATATTGATAGCTAACCGCAAAGGCAGGGGCTGCAAATTAATGAAAGCCTGGTTTTGTATTTTTGTCAGTTTTGCAGTAAAAGCTGTACACTTGGAGCTAGTCTCAGATCTAAACAAAGATGCATTTATGGCTAGCTTAAACCGTTTTATTGCTCACAGGGGTAAGCCGAAGAATATCTAATGCGATAATGCTACATACTACACGGTAACTAGTAATTAATTACATAGAGTACCTACTGCAACTATAAAGCATTGCATCAGATCTTGCTCAGTCAGAAATAAATTTCGTATTTTAGCCTCCATATTCACCAGATTTTGGTGCGCTATTGGAAATAAGCATGCGATTCCCGAATAACGGTCGCCGACAAGAACCCTATAGAGGCGAAACACATGTCGAAGTTTTTTCATTATTGTGGTTTGCGTAAAAATTTGTATGTTTGCACGTGCAGAGGGCGGGTGGGCGCAACCGCGGTGCATATGTACCTATAGGACCCACTATTCGTTAAGTAAGGACCCCAATATAATTAAAAGAAGACTAGTGATTTATTAGACTACCTACTTGTGAAAGTTGTGAACGCCTGAAAACGACCGTTTGTAAACGGGAGTTCTTCTTCAAGATGAGTATTCTCGCGGCCGTGTCAACCCGCAGACTGACTAATGACTATGCCTTTATGCTCATAAAGGGCGGCCCTAGGGCGGTTATTCTGCAGTAGTGACTGGCCCAGCTAAAGAAAAGACGGGGAAAGAGAGGGCTCAACCAGTTATTATTTTTGGCTTCTCTGACAAAAAAAACGAACTGACCCCTTTCTCTTTCCGAACACGGCCCTTGATCTTGTTTGTGTCTCAGTACGGCTCAATTTACCCCACCCCAGCCCACCTTGATGCCGAGTGGGTCCAACGCGGCCGAGTACTGCGCCGCGTCGACACCGGCCGCTACCGTCCCGCTCGCACGCACCAGTGGCTCGCCCTGCAACACTGCGCACACGCATAGTAGTACCTATTATAGGAACAAAATTAACAAGTGGATGGGTTCGTATCATTGGGCGCACCTCTTGTTTAGAGACAATAGTTAACAGTAGGTACGAAAAACGTGCGTGGAAAGCGGCCCGACAGATTTTGGCCACTTTTGGATTTAGAAACGTACCTACTCGTTAAAAGGAGATTTACCAAAATTTTGTACCAATTTTTTTACGACCAGTTAGCCTAGAGACGAAACTGAAGGCCCTAGTTCGAATCCCGGTAAGGGCAAATATTTCTGCGATGAGCATGTTTTTTTTTTCCAAGTCTTGTATTCTAGGATTTTTTCTATGTATTTACGTTGGTATTTATATCTGTTAAACATGTCGTCGTCTAGTACCCATAACCCAAGGGGCTAGTTGGATTTGTGTAATATAGGTGTTTAGGCGGCCTGGTCTGTTTCTTGATGCAGTTATCTAATGTATTTATAACTAAGTGATTTTCAGGTAGTAGGTAGGTAGTTAGTATATGTATAGTCCCGTCCCACTGGGCTAACTATGTAGTCGTCAATAGGATGTGGTTTTAGTACGTAAAATATTTTTCAACACAATTGCTCGTAACGTACCTCTTATTGTGTCGCTTTTGGGCTCATAATCCTGGATATTAAAAACGCGTGTTTTATAACATTACAACACTTGTGTGTTATGGTTATATCCCGATTAAGTCACGTTGGCACCTTGCAGCAAGATATATGCATGAACACGGTGCATTCTTAACGTAACTGGGTTGTACAGAATGTACAGCAATTTTTTTAATTTTCGGCAAATGGATTCTTACTCGACTAAACAAATTAAATACTTTTTGTTAATTAATTGACTATTTCTTTTTGTATATGATATGGAAACGTTTAATTTAGTAAAACTATTCACTTTTCATAACATTTTACATGAATTAAATACAGATAACATTTTAAAACGAAAATATAATTTTATTTTGTATTGGCTGTTTAGAGATTTCTGTGCCCACACTGCGCAAACTTCACGAAAAAAAAACTCTTGGGCGCCCTTATAGGTTATTTATTTCACAAATATTTGTAAAATTTGTTTATGCGTGTTTGGTTATTAATTTATTATCAAAAATGTTGACTCGTGGTGACTAGAAAAGTGATAAATAGAATGGACGCCACTGGAAATTCTTGGCGATGTGCAATTGTGAGTAAAAACCTGTTGTCATCTTAATGATTTGCTTAATGTAAAGTAAATAATTTGGCAGGCCTATAACATTTTCATCTTATGAAAATGATTTTTTCCTCGCAAAATGTGTTGAAAAACGTCGTATGATACGCGTGAGCTTTGATAACTACATCCTCGGCTTCCTTATCACGCTCACCTGCGGTTCGCGTGAACAATTTCGCCTCTGATGTAATTATCAACCTACCTCACTTGTATCACAATGTACTATTACGTCACACCTAGTTACGTAATGTACTTAGTACCTACCTTTCATAACGTACGGCATCAATAATCCTTCTAAGGGCCGATTCAGTGCCGTCTCCGCAAGTTTCAGTTGTAGCACTCCGCAGTTCTCAAGGACCAGCTGTGTTGCAGCAGTAATCGCATGCACCTTGGATTGTTCGTTGTCCTCTGTATTGTATGGTACAAACACGTATTTTTCAAGCTTAGGCGGGGCTTGAATGTTGGTACGACGCGGCGCTAGCGAAGTAATAGCACCTCGGAATTCAACACCACCAGAGGCAATTACGTCGATGCTGCGGTAGCGTTTGACGGTGATGCCGCCGGTAGCGGCCGCGGCCGCCGCCACCGCCTCGCGCTGCGCTGCCGGGTCGATAACGACACGCTGTATGCCTGTCGGCAAATGCAAATCACGGTTATCGATTCCGATGAGGGCCAGTTGCAGCGCAGTGTCCATGAATGCGATCCAGTTGCCGTCCCACTGAAGCAGACCACAGGTGCCTCGCGCATCCGACGACCTTATCCCACGGAAAACGCCTTTGTAGTTGTAACCGCGAAGGCGCAACTCTTTATAGACGTCATCGGAGCTCAAGGGCGGGAGATCCTCCTGGTTTTGTTCGGCGTTGGCCAGCACGGCGGCGGGCAGCCGCTCGGCGGCGGCGTCGGCGGCGAGTCGCGCCGAGCCCGTCGCCACCACCTCGCTGCCCTCGCGCACTTCAAATTCACCCGTGCCACTTAGCAACGAGACGAGAAACCGCAGCGGCGTGTCGCGCGACAAGATGGTAGCACGGTGAAATTTCACGTTTTCGAGCACCACCGCCGCCTGCTCCATGTCTATATTGTTCATCTTCGCCACCGTGCGCCATACCAGTGTCTGTTCAACAAAAAGTAAATCAGTCAGTTTGTCTTATCAACGGATAGATGAGGTATAAAACAAGACTCACGAGGTATCCGGTACCGGGGAATATGACCCTGCCTTCGAGGTTATGACCAGCGATGAAGGCGTCCTCGGGCTTGCCGAGGTCGTACTCGATGATGTTCTCGCCGATGCGGCCGGGCGTCTTGAAGCTTGCGACGTTCCACGCGGTTGAGTGGTCCCAGCCGACGTGCGACGCGATACCCGGCGTGCCGCGCGACACGGGCCACGACACCGCAGGATACAAACGTGATACCTTGTAATCAGGGAAATTATTGGTTAGAGGTTGATTTTCATATAGTTAGAGAGGACAGTAGAGAGTAGGTCACAGGTCGGAATGTCATCTCATCTTACAGAAGACCACCACTAACTGTGGCTCCTTCGTACCCTCAAACATGCGGTCATCTCCAGCCGGAGGTGCGGAGCTCGTTGTATGCAAGTACCTCAGTTTGTATATAAATTCCGTATGATACGACACACTGCGTACTTCCGTCCGGCGAAATTTGTATGTAGCTCCGCACCTCCGTCCGGAGATGCGGCGCAGTGTGACATCCGCCTAAGAAAAGTTTCTGGCACCTGAGGCTGCGCGCCGGCGGCGTAGATCTTGCCCACGGCTTCAAGCAGGTGCACGAGCGCGTCGGGCGCGTGGCGGCGCACGAGCGGCGCGTGGAGCGCGAGCGGGCACGCGCGCCGCAGCGCGGCCTGCAGCAGCGCGTGCGGCGCCACCTCCACCAGCAGCGCGCGCGCCGGCACGCGCGCCAGCACGCCGGCGAAGCGCACCGGCGACATCAGGTTGTTCACCTGGTACGCCGCGTCGCTGAGCCTAGCTGCAACACGAGCTCCGGGTCAGGGCGGCGCGAATTGCAATTTGTAGTTTCATTCAAATATTTTGCCAACACGCACAATTACACCTCTTCGTGTTTTCCAGAAAAAGAGTCTTGACGTCTGGTCTGTCGGACGATGGACAACAAAGTGATACAAAACGGTTCTTTATTTCAATTTTAGGTAAAGGATCCGAAGAAATGTGTTATTGTATTATATGGTTTTACCCAAATTCGAGTCCCACTGGTCCTGCGGCACGGATGAGGAGAGCCACCGCTCGCTGCGTGGCTTGGGCTCAGGGATCAGCTGTTCCAAGCGCGCGCGCAGCAGCGGCACCACATCTGCTATGCCCTTGCTGTGGAACGCCACGCCTGACGTATTCACCATCTTCACAAATACACCCTCAGCTGAGAGTTACTTCACGAATTTCTCCATCGAAGATAATGGACCCGAAACCTGTTGGAATCACTTCCTTTATCTAAATCACAATAGTGCACAAAAAATTTACACTCAAGAGCAGAAATTCGGGCACACTTTGTATTTAATATCCGTATCGTGACTGTCTGGCAAGTAAGACAAACATATGTTTATGTGCCGCGGTAGTAAAAATCGAGAGTAGGTGTGTCGCGCCGTCTCATGATAGACGTCCTGACCCCGTATCATGGTCGCCCTTATCACGCGATAAGTGACAAGATAGGAGCGTCGTCTCGTTCTATCGAACGGTGACTACCTGTGACGGCCGCTCTATCCTGTCACTTATCGTGTGATAAGGCCGACCATGATACGGGGTCTGGGCAACGCCATATATGAGTTTTCGTTGTTCCGAAAGCTACTCCACTCTGACGATCGCCCGTTGTCCAACATCATGGTTTTATAAAACAATCCTCTCGGGACCTACTTATACTCAGTTCATCGTTGGTGGCTAAGATTTGATTGTCGTTGCATACACGTGGAACTGGTCATTTCGAGCGTTGCCTTTCAGCCTTCCTATTTAGCCTATGGGTCACACAAAATATGCCCAAAATTCACCAATTAGGCGTAGCTATTTATTTATACTAAACGGGACTTAATCGCGTATTAACTTATTTATTTACCTCACTGAGGTCTCCCGACGTTTCGGATGTGTTGCAACATCCATGGTCACGGGACAACTGGCTTGTGCGGGTATCAACATCTTCTTGCTGCGCGGGTTTTCCGAACTACCCGCATTTGGTCTTTTTGAACCACTTGTACACTAGGGTTGTCACCCGGCCGACACACGACACTAACAATGTCCGGTGATATAACGGACGATGTTCTCTGACGCTGGCATTTACTTATGATAGGATTCCACGAAGATGAAATCTTAAAACCGTCATCCCGATTGAAATTACGATGTTTCCTGATTTCAACGGCTTCACGTATTTTTCTACTATAGAAATGACGTTCCGTAGACAGGACTTTCGGTTTATGGAGCTCAATCCAGTGGTTTGGTCCTGACTCCAACAAATGCTCGGCTATCGCAGACTTATTCACCTGCCGATTTTTTACAGCCGCAATATGTTCCTTGACCCTTTCCGCGATGGTTCGCTTGGTCTCACCAATGTAGGAACTTCCACAACTGCAGTCAATCTTATAAACTCCTGGTGATTGAAAGGGGATAACATCCTTCGGTGATCTTAGATGTCCCACGACCTTGGATAACGGCATGTATATGGTTTTAATGGAATACCTTCGCAGTATTGTACCAACTTTGTCCGTTACCCCCTTAACGTAGGGCATAAAAGCTGGTTGCCTTGGAACATCAGGATGTTTTCCTCTAGACTTCCGTCTGGGTTGCCGTCCGTCTAACTTATACCCATTCCACCTAAGGACCTTCTCAATGTGCAACATCTCGCTCTCTAAAAATTCAGGATCACAAAGGTCCTGTGCCCGGTTCCGCAGAGAGTTAACCACAGACTGTAGGTGGCGGGGGTGATGATGAGACAGAGCGTTGAGATACTTGTCTGTGTGTGTCGGTTTTCTGTAAACAGTGTGCGTTAAGGACCCATCCATCCGACCTATCACTTTAATATCCAGAAAAGGCAGACTGCGTTCTGATTCCAATTCATATGTGAACTTTATTTTTGCGTGAACGGAATTCAGATGCTGGAGTAATTGCTCAACTTCCTGCTTGCCACCTTTTATAATGCAAAACACATCATCGACGTATCGCTTCCATAACTTCACTGCCCATGGTTGCAGATCTATATTGGATTCGAAGTGTTCCATCCAGATATTTGCCATTACCGGAGCCACCGGGCTGCCCATAGCAACACCATCAATCTGAAGGTAATGCTTTCCGCCATATAAAAAGTAACTACCTTCCAAACAGTTCCTCAGCAATACCATGACTGACTCCGGCATCCCGCTGCCAGCCAGTCTCTTTCTGACGACTTCCAGACATTATTTAACGGGAACATTGGTAAACAATGACTCAACATCAAAGCTCACCATTATATCATCTGGTTCCGACGTTATGCCCTTGAGAATATCTACAAAATGACGGGAGTCCTTAACAAAAGACGACGTTCCACCCACAAGCGGTTGCAACACCGATGCAACATGCTTTGCAAGATCGTAAGTTGGAGAAGCGATTTGACTTACAATCGGCCGCAACGGCACGTTCGCCTTGTGTACTTTCGGCAATCCGTACAATTTCGGTGGTTGCACTATTTTAGGCCTATATAGCCGGTTAAAAACGTCCTCCTCGAATGACCCCTCTAAGTCTCTGATGACAGCCCTAATACGGCGCGTTACCCTGGCAGTAGGGTTATATGAGACAGGCTTGTATACGCTCGCGTCATCCAGTAAAAGTCGTATTTTGCTATCGTAATCTTTGGAGTCTATGACCACGGTGGCGTTTCCCTTGTCAGCCTTAAGAACCAGGATATTCTCATTCGCCCTCAGGCCCTTAAGCGCTGATCGCTCTTCCGCGGTCACGTTACTCTTCGGTAGTCTAGCTTTCCGTAGCATAACCGAAACATCCTGTCTAAGCACCTCCGCATCACTAGACGGCACCTTATTCCGCGTTATCGCTTCCTCAACACTACAGATTACTGTCTCATAAGGAATTCGCTTAGGTGTCAAAGCAAAATTCAACCCTTTGTCCAGTACACTTAAGGTCGCATTCTCTAAAGCAGTGCTCGACATATTTATAACTGTGCTGGTTGTTGTTTTTTCACAGTGATTTTTACCCGCGTTCACGTTTCTTCCATAACGAGTTAACAACTTTTCAAACTTCCTGTCGTGGACCTCATTACGGAAATCCACAATACGATCAGCTTGCTCATAAGTTATGCTCGGCTATGTCGTGGGACATCTAAGATCACCGAAGGATGTTATCCCCTTTCAATCACCAGGAGTTTATAAGATTGACTGCAGTTGTGGAAGTTCCTACATTGGTGAGACCAAGCGAACCATCGCGGAAAGGGTCAAGGAACATATTGCGGCTGTAAAAAATCGGCAGGTGAATAAGTCTGCGATAGCCGAGCATTTGTTGGAGTCAGGACCAAACCACTGGATTGAGCTCCATAAACCGAAAGTCCTGTCTACGGAACGTCATTTCTATAGTAGAAAAATACGTGAAGCCGTTGAAATCAGGAAACATCGTAATTTCAATCGGGATGACGGTTTTAAGATTTCATCTTCGTGGAATCCTATCATAAGTAAATGCCAGCGTCAGAGAACATCGTCCGTTATATCACCGGACATTGTTAGTGTCGTGTGTCGGCCGGGTGACAACCCTAGTGTACAAGTGGTTCAAAAAGACCAAATGCGGGTAGTTCGGAAAACCCGCGCAGCAAGAAGATGTTGATACCCGCACAAGCCAGTTGTCCCGTGACCATGGATGTTGCAACACATCCGAAACGTCGGGAGACCTCAGTGAGGTAAATAAATAAGTTAATACGCGATTAAGTCCCGTTTAGTATAAATAATGTGTGAGAATCGTGAAAGTTTAAATCAATATATAGGCGTAGCTAGTCTACGTCAATACTACAGTCTACGGCACCAAATTAACCCTGATGAATCGTGTTAGGACACATCACATCTGAACACAGCATCATCGACGCATTATTTATTAATTACCTCTTCGTCGCCAGTAGTTTGGAGCGCGCTTCTGATCGTGATCGTATGCCTAAAACCGCGCACTTAACATCTATGAAGGAATTGCTCTAACCGTGACACTGTCGAGCGAGTTGTGGCAGGCGAGTTCCACGTCCTCGGGGCAGCGGCTGGCGGCGTCCTCCCAGCTCAGCCCGACAGCGGCCATGGCGCCCGGTGGCGGCCGCGCCTCCTGCGTGCAGCGCCCGCGCCAGTACGCGGACAGCACCGCCTGCTCCACCGTCAGCGTGCCGTCCGCATACGCGCAACCTGCAGCACAGCGTCCATTAGAGCTTGTCCAGATGACGTGATTTACGCGTACTAGACGTACCCTCCAGATGCTGCCGCGCGTTTCCTTACTCACGCGTAAAACGAGTGCAACGCCGCGCGACTTGAGATGTATCGCGATCTCCGCTGGCAAGGACTGGATGACTTCGCGGGCCGACTCGCGCGCACGATGTTCAATCGAGCCGACAAATCACGCTTCCCACTGCTGCAGGGGATAGCGCCACACGACACGCGCCCCCCGGACCGCTGCGCACTAGCTCTACCAAGAGAGCTCCTGCTAACAGAAGAAGCCAACCCTCTGTTGGACTGCAGGATCCGACAATGCCGCTGAAAGGCCAACTCCACTTCTATGCCAAGAGGGCCATCAAAGCCGCCACAAGCCAAACACAGCCAAAACATGGCTGGATAGTAGACGCCGCAAATGATGCCACAACAGCCCGCCCTGAAGATTCAGGCCGCGATTGAAACGGCCAAAAAGAGCATCGCTCTGAAGCGGCCTTCCCTCCTACTCGCCCCCCGCGGGGGCGAGCAAGATTGACGAAGAACACGACGCGAGTTGACATACTCGGGCGCCATTGGTGCGTCCAGTTGGTTGTGCGAGTCTGTGGAGAGTGGACGTATTTGGTTCAAAATGAAGCGTGATATCTTTGAAACACTGGCTAATTCCCCCCTCGCATGAACGCGCGCAAAACGCAGAATCTGCACGTCTATCATGAGATGGCTGCGACAAACTCTCGATTTATCTCGCACTATCCGTCTCTCTGTTATTAGAACAAGAGGTATAGTGCGAGAACGCTGCGAGAAAAATCGAGAGTATGTCGCGGCCGTCTCATGATAGACGTGCTGACCCCGTATCATGGTCGGCCTTATCACACGATAAGTGACGAGGTAGAGCGTCCGTCACTGGCTGACACCGTTCGATAAAGCGAGACGACGCTCCTATCTTGTCACTTATTGTTTCTTAGGCTAGTCAGAACGGCATTTCAAAGCACGCAATAATTTCCAATTCACCCCCTTAATACGATGTGTACTGACTGATTTCACCCAGTGAATGTCCGATGATGCCATCGGGGCGAACGCCCAGCTCGAACAGCACGTCGACCATCGCCACCTGCACAGCGGTGATGGACACGAAGCAATTGATGGCGTCATGGAATTCAGCTTCCAGCGCTTCCGCGATCACGTACTGGAGGTCCACACCGTACGGCTCGAGCGCCGTCGCCGAGCGCGCTATGCTCGCCGCGAATCTCGGTAGACGCAGCAGCGCGCGCGCCATGCCAGCCCACTGCGAGCCCATGCCGCTGAACACGAACCAGACCGGGCGCGGCTCGCCCTCGCTCGCGAGCACTTCCACCACGGGCGCCGAGCCGCGCGCAGGGTCCAGCACGGCGTATCCGCGGCGCGGGTGGCCGGGGATGGCGCGCGCGTGCACGGCGTCTAACAGAGCGTGCAGTTCAGCATCGCGCTGGTGATCAGCCGCCAATTTAAGCAGTCGCTCGACAGCCTCGTCGGTACGGCCCGAGGCGAGCACGAGGCGCGGCGCCGGGTACTCGACAGGCGCAGGTCTCGCACCGCGCCCGCCTTCCAGGATCACGTGGGCATTTGCACCGCCGAAGCCAAACGAGTTTATTGCTACGAGGCCACCTTGCCACGCAGTGTTCTTATCCACCACCTGAGCCAAAAAGAATAAGAATTATTTTATCGGCACAACAATGGCATTATTAATAATTTACTTTAAAAACAAAGTTTTAACCGACTTCCTTTCAGTAGGTACCTACTCTGCATGCCACATGATCTTTTCCACATTTCCTTCCACTTTACCACAAGAACATTGCTGTATGTGGGCCGATAATATTTGAGGAGTTCCGTTTATTCATCAACAAAGGTGATTCTGAGACCTTTGGCACTATTACATAATTTGCTATTTCAATGGACACATCAGAATCAGAGACGTAGGTACTTTTACAGGTTTACGTAGGTACGTCATTGGGGAGTTGCAGGAGACACCTGTGGTCTTCATCATCATGTTGTCTCAGTACTCTCAGTAAAGGATTTTGTGAAATAAAGATCTTAATCCGTAAACCATATTTCCAAATTAGCACTCAAAGACGTAGTATACAAATACCCAAAATCACAAACTGACGGTGTTTCACACCTAAACAGTAAAATGAGCTTTATAACTTATAACATCAAAAACCTAAGTGTTAATAAGGTAAAAATAAAGTAAGGTGTTAAGTACCTTAATGCGGCCATCACTGAGCGCGGGAATGCTGGTATTGGGGTTCTTGAAGTGCAGGTTCCCGGGAATGACGCCGCGTTCCATAGCCAGCAGCACCTTGGCGACAGAGCACACCGCGGAGGCGGGCTCCGCGTGGCCCATGTTGGACTTGACCGCTCCCAGCAGCAGCGGCGTCTCGCGGCCCTTGCAGAACAGCTCCGCGATCGCATTCACCTCCTCTGGATCGCCCGCCTGCAAGTCATGGCAAGGACGTAATGCACGCTACACCACACTTACGCAGGAAACTTTAATACCATTACAGTACCACTCGCTACTTCAGGCAATAAAAAGTAGGTATACTTAAGAACTTAATAAGGCAACCAATAAGGCTGCTTGAGTGAGATCAGTCATCTCCTTACCTTAGTGCCGGTGCCGTGTGCTTCCACGTAGTCGACATCCTGTGGCCGCAAGCCCGCGTCCTCAAAGGTCTCTCGCGCGATGCGACGCTGCATGGCGCCGGCGGGGTAGATAATGCCCTGCGGCTTGTAGCCGTCGTTGTTCACGCCCGCGCCACGCACCGTGCAATACACGCGGCGCGCGTCACATCGACGTTGCAGCAGCAGTGCCACCACCGCCTCTGCACGCACGAAGCCGCGGCCGCTTTCGTCAAACGCGGCGCACCGACCGTCCGGCGACAGCATGGTCAATCGATAGAAGTTAAGCGACGTCGCCGGATCCAGGCAGACGTTTGTGCCGGCGACCACAGCGGCGTCGCAACGACCCGCGCGGATATCGTTCAAAGCCTGCGCTAGCGCGTACATGGAACTCGAGCAGGCCACGTCGATCGAAGTGCATGGTCCTTTCAGGTCAAACGCGTAGGAGACCCGGTTGGAGAGCATGGCGCTGGTACAGCCGGTCATGGCGTAGCCGTCGATCTTGTCGTTGTCGTTGCACCAGGCTTGCAGGGACTCCGAGCGGCCGATGCCGACGTAGACGCCGGTGCGCGAGCCGCGCAGCTCGGCGGGACAGAGCCCAGCGTCCACGAGGGTCTCGTGCGTCACCTCCAGCAGCAGCCGCAGTTGCGGGTCCATGACGTCTGCTAGTTTGTCGGGCACACCGAAGAACGCTGCGTCGAAGTGCGTCAAGTCCTTCAGCTTGCCGCACCGTTCTGGCAACCCGTATGATCCTGGAACAGGTATGTTACGATATCCCATCAAAAACATAAATGTGAAATGAGAGCCAAGTTTAATATTATGATGTACCTATGCCTCGGTAGTGAATAAATGGTTTTTAAGACATTTTTCATTTATTATTTCACACCACGTAGGTACCTAGGAGGTAGGTACTACCTACCTACCTACTGCAGGTTCTTTTTTCTTAAATTTAATACTTTATCCTAACTGGCCCGGGCGCCAAACCTTTAAATACGCCTCTGACGTGACATGATAACTAATTTAAGAGAGCGTGAAAAAGATATATATTTAATGGATTTAAGACGTTTACGGACGCCTAATCCATGCTGTTAATTTACGCCGTAAACGGCCTTGCAATAAATTATACCTGGCGGTAAGCCCTCTGTTTGGAATTTGAGGGAGCAACGGAATTGTAATGTGAGTCGTGCGCTCACCCGGCGTCCAGCGGCGATCATCCGCGGTGACGAGGTCCACTCCCGCGAACAAGTTCGCAGCGAACTCTTCGATGTTCCCGCTCTCCGGCAGACGACCCGACAGCCCCGTCACAACAACGTCCGCGTCGATTCCGCTCACCATGTTTTACAGTCTGTCTGTAAGTAATACAAAAACCGGCTAAGTTGAAGTGGCTATGCTGGTAATTTCTATGCCGCATGTCGTGTGAACTGTGGGCCAAGATCGCCCCAGAATGGCTGAAACCGGAGACGCGGCAGACCTCGCCGGCGATGACGATTGGCCAGAGGCTACCTGGGATCGGGATGCTTGGAAAAGGAGGGCGAACGCCTTTGCCCAGCAGTGGCACACCACACAGGCTCCTAAATAATCTATATAAGTATATAAAAGAAGACTTCCTGACTGATTCATCAACGCACGGCCGAAACTACTGGGACTAGACACTTGAAATTTACACCAGAACTTTCTTTTATAACGTAGGCAAGGGATAAGACGGGATTTTAGGAAATTCCATCCCTAATGAGAATAAATAGGGGTGCAAAGTTTGTATGAGGGAAATATTATTTTTTGAACTAGATACTTTAACTTTGTAGGAAGATTACTTATTAAGATTCAAAAAAAGCTCTTTTAGCGTTTTAGATAACTCTACCCCTAAGGGGGTTAAATATGGGTGCAATGTCGTCAATATGGATCTCCTAAGATATCCGAAATAAATAATAATTAATTTTATAAATAAATTACAATAACTTACATAGGTACCTATTCGTCGATTTCTCTCTCTCTGTACCTACTCTTGTCAGGCTTTAGAATCTTAGTGGACCCACCAGGATTCTCTATTGAACGGAAAAGGAGGTAAGTATTTTCCGTTATTTCTAGTCTAGTTTATACAGCACTACAACTTCTGATTCTGAATCTCCCCAATGCCTCCGTGTTTCGCTACTTATACCATATTACTAACGCATGTGCTGAGCGAGCGAAGCGCCGGGCGCGCTTGGGGTTAATGCACACTTATAGCCAACGCACCGGATCGCTTTTGAGTTATGAGTTACCTACGCAAAAGACCCCCACCCGCCGCCCCTCTTGTTCCTCGTAGATAACCAAGTTTGATAAATGATAATGTTAAGTAACTGGTAATGTAGGAAACAAATTTTGATACATCACTTTTTACTAGAAGGTAATTTTTATTAGGTTCCTAATTTAGTAAAACCGGCCAAGTGCGTGTCGGGCCACGCGCAGTGTAGGTTCCGTCTTTGGCTGTCTGTCTCTGTTACATCGACACGTACGCGCCAAGTAAATGGTGCGGTTGAAAGTTGGCTTTTCGATGTTTAAGTTGGTAGTTACATACATTGTATAAGTTGGTCGAATGGTCGGTGTTATTGACCAATGCCGAATTACAGCCTTCTAGTAGGTAGTAACGGTAGAGCTAAGTCGCAGACGGACAGACGGTCAGACGGACATGGCGAATCTATAAGGGTTCCGTGTTGATTACGGAACCCTAAAAATGATAGTTAAATACATATTTGGATATTAGACATACAAACTCACATCATTGCCTCTAAATAACATTATTATAGAATTTATAGACCAAATGCCACTGATTTAAATACAATTTGGTTTACAAATGTCATTGAATATACCTACAGTTTCATCTTCCTGCAAATATTCCACTTCAGTTACAACACTTTAAATTCATCAAATATAACGCAAGTACCAAGTTGGCTTTATATAAATATAACCTTTAAAATGCGCTATGTAAAAAAGACGAAAATTATTATCTGAATGCAGCGTTTGGAATAAATAAAATTAATATAATCTGTCATAGACCAACTCTGTTACCTAGCTATCATTGTTGAGAATGTTGACAAGTTTTGCTTGTCACATAGAAAATACCGTCGCCGTAGAGCGAAAAGTCACCAAATCGTTCATGGTCATAAGGGAACGGAAGGTATAACGGACCCTGTAGGTAGAACGGACCGGACGAATAACTTTTAAACTGTTAACGCCATCTATATCGACTTGCGTCAACTTGACAGTCGCCTCTCACCCAGAGTTGGTCAGTGTCCTTAGAGCGGCCATGCAGCGGCACAGGTTTTTATTAAGGTAAGTTCATTTTTGCGTATTTTGATGTAAAAACAGCAGATTTTGATCTGTCTTCAATTTGATTACGTTAAAGATATCAGGGATTTTGTGTTATTGTCTGAGATATTAATATTTGTTTTTGAAGCAGTAACGCTGCTAAAGGAAATTACAAATTTTTAAATGAAAGGAAAAATTGAAAAATTCCTTCCTTCAATTTTTCAATTTTTTCCTTTCATTTAAAAATTTGTAGTCTGAGATATTGTTTATTTTTCTTAGTTTTAACGATAAATAGGCAAGATTCTCCTCAATATTAATCTCAAAATAATTAAATGTTTACATGCCTACCGAAAAGGCAAAACGGAACGGGAAAAACGGACGACGTGGTCAACAAACAAACACACAAAAAGGAAAAGGAAAGGGAAAATCTACAAAGAAGAACAATAAAAAGAAAAGCAAAGACTCATCTAGCGAAGATGAAGAAGACGTACGATGTTTCTATTGCTCTCATTTATTTTCTGAATCGACAGAAGGCTGGGTTCAGTGCCTCGCATGTTCTTTATGGGCACACTGTAGTTGTGCCGGTGTCGAAGACGATGATGAAGATGTTAGATTTGTTTGCGAAAGGTGTGCCGTTGAATAAATAGTACAGATTTTTTTTGTTCTTATGTTGCCATAGGTCCATTTTGCCTTCATGCCTGGTTCATTTTACCTTCACGTGTAGGCAGAATGGACCAAACCGAGGGTTTTGGAAACCATCCAATATCTTCTGTATCTGTGATTTGAATCAAGTGTTCCTTAATAATAAGTTTGATTAATAAATGCTCAATTATATAATAACAAAGAAAGAAGAATAATTATAATATTTTTTATGTTACATTGATTTTTCCTTAAGTGGTCCGTATTACCTTCGCTTCCCCTATTTGAGTTATGAGGGTTTAAAGAAAAAAAAAAAAATATTTTATTTTTACTGAAATTATCTTAAGATGAAATTGTGGTTTTATATGTGTTTATTCATTGGAAACTGATATTCTTTGGGTTCAAAATGGATTTATATTACTCACACTAACGATTTAGGAGCTATAGGCGATAATTAATTTTTGCCCTTAAATATTACACCTTAATTATGACTTAGTGATTTTTTGAACGAAGTTAATGATTATTTGCCCACATTTAAGTGCGTCTAGATTTAACTAAGTAAAGTTAGTTGAATTATGACTGCTATGATAAAGTGAAAATACGTGTTAGTTAAAAACTACTTACTTTAATATTTTTTTGGATTCTGCTTAATATTTAAGGATCAAATTAAATCACGTTTTTTAAAATTCTGTGAACACTTTATTAAAATAAAATGAACAACAAATCAAATTAAAATGGACTACAAATCAAATAAAGTTGACCTATAAATCAAATTAAAAGGAACTTCAAAACAAAAAACTTCAGAGTTTCAAAACAAATGAAAATTATCATCAGAACTTAGTAAAATAGCGTTCTTTACGCATCACAGTCACTCTTCGACCTCTTCGTCTGTTTCTGTGACATCACATCAGATCATCACATCACAATCTGTCAATAACCGCCACGCCAACCTCAATGCCATCAGCTCTATATGGTGTACGGAACAATGAACAAGAGAATGAAGGAGAAGGTCGCCAGGGAGTCTGTCAGGTCATTGGATGCGCTTTTAAAGGCTGCCCAGAGTGCGGAAGAGCTTTTTGAAGACAAGCCTCAACCGGTCAAGGGTCAGCGAGTTCGTTATAGCCATTGCAAGAATCCGGGTCACACCGCCGACGTTTGCCGAAAGAAGAAGTTTGAGGAGAGAGCGACCACAGAACCTAGTAAGCCGACTATTTCAGTAGCACAGACGCAAATGCCTTCATCATCAGCAGCGCGATTCTCATGTTATGGCTGTGGTGCACCCGGAGTGGTACGCACCAGCTGCCCTACCGGCTCCAAAAAACCACGTGAACAGCCATTTAAAAAGGAAAACGTTAGTTTCTGCAGCGCCAGCACCAGACCAGTAGTATGTATATCGGTCAAGGACATACACGGTTATGCGTTCATTGTGCCAGATCAAGTACCAGCTATACTGTCAGTTGAAGGAAGAAGATTATCCATTCAGAACCGAATCAGTGCAGCTGACATTAGCCGACGGGGTTTCTAAAAGTCAAGTCGTGCTAAAAGTAACAGCAGAGGTGAGGCTCTGTGAACGGAACATTTTAACAACTTTTGTCGTGCTGCCGGAATCACGAGAGAATTGAACGTTGCTGGGGTCCGCATTCCTACAAGATGCGCGTATGATCCTGGATATGGGACAATTTACGTGGTGGTACTCGGATGCACCTGAAGATATACATGAGATGTATCAAGAGGATTGCCTACAGTTTGAAGTACAAGGGAAACCCAAGGTACACATCTCTAAAACTTCTATAGAGCACGAGTCGAAGGGCACTGAGAGCGACTAGCACCACTGTCTCTAAGACCAAGGATACAGAAAACCAGTCGTCCAAGATGCAAAAAACATGATAATGGCTCTTGATATCGTCTGCTTCGTATTGATGACACAATTACGGACAGAAAATATAAGACCTTTGATGGATTCACGCCGAGTCTTGACTTTATGATGCGTGACGCACAGAGGGCTATACACGAGCAAGAAGTGACTCTATCCCCCCGCTCCGAGAATCTTTTCGCTAGAGGAGGACATAGATATATTCTCTTTTGACATTACACAATCCAGTATAATGGACGACATGCAACAGGAACAGATTCAAACTCTGCTAGTCCAGTTTACGGATGTCTTTTCTCCGAAGCCGTACGTGATATCAGTTCTGGTCCAGGGGGAGGGGGCTGAAGAACACCCGGTAGAATACGCAAGCCGCTTAGTTATCCCAGCAGAACGTAGTTACTCGACCATTGATCAGGAAGCGTTGGCTGTCGTATGGGCTGTAATGAAATTGAAGGATTACCAACTGTCATCAAAACGGATCACCAAGCTTTAAAATGGCTCCTATCATTGAAGTCCCCTCGGACAGACTGGCCAGATGGGCCTTAATGCTACAAGCATATGACCTGTGTATATGTTGCAGGGAAATGGTCAAAACAGAGATTTGATCAAATCTCTAAGGGATATGATCAAATCACGCAGGATGTTAAAATGGCCAATCGATTTTATCATTTGCCTAATACAAATCAGTAATTTGATCCAATCTCTGAATCTGTTTAGTGAAATGACGAAATCGGACAAAAAAGGCAACTCGTTTTTTCATTTCACTAGACTTGTTTAGTGATTTGATAAAATCCCTGAAACGCGTCAGTGAGTTGACGAAACTAACGCGATAAAGATTTTTCCGCTCTTTTATAAAAAAAATAACCACGAAGACGGTGTGGCGGGAGCTCTGCTCCCGCCACCATCTTCTAACCTATCCGCCATCCGAGTCTAAGTCCCAGAACCGTTTAAATGACTAATGATTTAGGAGCCAATATCTGCGAGTTAGTTTCGTCAATTCAGTGACGCGTTTCAGGGATTTATCAAATCACTAAACAAATCTAGTGAAATGAAAAAACGAGTTGCCTTTTTTGTCCGATTTCGTCATTTCACTAAACAGATTCAGAGATTTGATCAAATTACTGATTTGTATTAGGTAAATGATAAAATGGATTCGCCATTTTAACATCCTGCGTGATTTGATCATATCCCTTAGGGATTTGTTCAAATCTCTGTTTTGGCCATTTCACTGCGACATATACATTCCATCAGAAGATACCCAGAATAACTAAAGAAGAGACGGGCCTGATGCCATTACAAAAAGGATTGGTCCAGCCCCCTATCAGATTGCTAATCTTGAACAACCTGATAATCCGATTGCGATCTATCACGTCCGCTTCCTTCAAGGGAGATGCAGAATTGAATCCCAACCCTGTGCAGCCACTGAGAAGAAGAGTTTGCCCTCAGAACCAAACAACACAAACCCCGAAGGCAGTGAAACGAGGTAAAAGCCGCCCAAGGAAACAATAACCTACGCATACAGTTTCTTAGTCGAGGCGACCCTAAGAAACTGAAGGGGAGATTGTCAGAAAATACACACATAAACAGCCAAGAACAGCCTTGAAGAAGAGCACACATACCCAAAGCTTTAGTCATCACACCGATATAACAAAATTTTACTTGTTTCGTTCCACATAATCCTGTTCCTTTTGGCTTACCCCATACAAGTACTTCTAAACTTGAACCTATGAAATAGTATTTCATTTTATAAACAGTTTTTGATTAAAAAAATATAACGAAATAACAAACTGATAACACTTACCTCGTTATCCAAATCATCTTTCGCGTTTCATACACATAATGTCGGTACACGCAATTATTATGTAGCAAATACTAACTTCACGTAATTAATTCATGCGCAACGACTGGCAGGTCGACGCGGCGGGGCGAGTCGCAGCGGTCGGTATCGGTGCGGGGGCCTGCGGCACTGGGCGAAAAGTCACTAACTTGTGAGTGAATTTCAATCAACTCACGTCGGCGTACGGTACAGTCTTTATTTTAAAATTAATTAAATATGATTAGTTATTGTATTGTATTTTTTTTTTGTAGGGTAGACCTCATTAAAACTGTTTAATTAATTATCGCTTTGGTTAAATGATGTACATTGCCTTACAACAACAACAACAACAAATATTCTTTATTGCTCACCAGACATAGTAAAAAATAAAAAAAGAGGTAAGTTAAACATAAACAATGGTAGACAACAGGCGGTCTTATCGCTAAAAAGCGATCTCTTCCAGACAACCTTTGGGTGGTGGAGACGATGCAAGAAAAGATAAGATTTGAGTAGGTGAAAACAGAAAATAAGAACAACTTAACTATAAGAAAGACTATACACTTACATAAATACATATATATATAAACCTACATACACATACAATAACTAAATGTCATAGAAACAATATCACTTACAGCCGAAAACAAACAGCACACACCAAGTAGGAATGACTAGTTACGGAAGAGATAAATAGTAATCCTTAAGTCGAGTTTTAAAAATGGGAAGAGACTTAGCACGTTTAATCTCAATAGGCAAAGAATTCCACAATCGAACAGCTCGAAAAGTAAAAGAATTGTTGTAAAATTTAGAGTTTGATTGAGGAACCGTCAGAAGCAACATCTGAGCACACCTTGCAGAAGAAAGAAATTTAAAGCGTTCCTTTAGGTAGCGGGGGGTTGCAGGGTTAAAAAGAATTCCATAAAGGTGGGCGAGAATGTGAGAGTTACGTCTGAATCGGATAGGAAGCCACTTGAGTTGAGAACGGAAACTGGATACGTGGTCATATTTGCGTAACCCAAATATGAACCTGATACATAAGTTTTGAATACGCTCAAGCTTGTTAAGTTGCTCCTCAGAGAGATCAATATAGGACACGTCAGCATAATCCAAAATAGGGAGGAGAAGCGATTGAGCAAGCGCAACTTTGGTAGCAACGAAGCCTTCTCAAAGAACCCACAGCTGCAAACATCTTCCTGCTAACCTCATTCATCTGTGGCACCCACGAAAGAGTGCGGTCCAAGATAACGCCAAGGTTCTTAACTTGCAGAGAGTACGGGATCAAAACGCCATCAAACAAAATCGGTGGGAGATTAGCATAGTCAACTTCAGAAATCATCTTAGCACTACCAATGATGATAGCCTGGGTCTTTGCTGGGTTAACATTGAGACCATAACTACTACTCCAATCTGAAATGCGTACTAGGTCGGAATTCGTAGCTGAGATGACTAATGGCAGATCGCTGACCTGAGCCTGGGAATAAATTTGAAGGTCATCGGCATAAAGGTGATATGATGATGATAGATTACGAGTAATGGAATTTATGAAAACGGAAAATAAAAGTGGAGATAACACGCCGCCCTGCGGACAACCAACTGCCTTACAACTATGAATATAAAATAACTAAATAGAGTTAGTTAATTTTCCCCTTTCACACTTTTGACATACCAGGTATTCAACAAGTAACTAAGTAAATTAAGTGACTTTTTGAATAAGGTTCTTCGTGGTTAAATAGTTTAGTAATACTTAGGGAAAAAATAACTAAAATGACTTAGTTACGCTCATAAATAAGTTACAAGAAGTTTAAAAATGTATAACGGAATTAGGTATTTTTCGACTAAAATATTGAATCCGGAGTGAGTTTTTAGTTAGTTCTTTAACTTTGTAAAATTGAAACTATGATCGCTATTGCTACCGCAATAAGACTGAAATTTGGAGAAAAAAAATGCGATTTTGATGACATATATAAGTCAATTTTGGCCATTTTGTGACTTGGTGACTTTTCGCTCTACGGTAACGATACATTGTGATGAATAAATAATGCTCTCGCATTCCATTAATTATGTAACATAATTATTCATAGTTTAACACTTATTAGTAATTACTTAAATGAATAAAAGCCAGTCACTCCTGCAGTTCTTTTATAAACATTGTCCAATTGCGACAAATTTATTCCAGCTTGATATTCCGGAAGACATCGCTTGTATATGTCGCAGTACGATAGATAAAGCCGTTATATAGTTATAACCCTAGGGATAAAATTATATGTCTTAACATAGTCATAAAAAAGGGAATATAACTATAATACGTCTTTAGTTTAGTGATATAGTGATATTACTGGATCAAGTTTAGTGATATAGTTATATTACTGGATTAAGTTTAGTGAAATAATTGTAGGTAGGAGTGCGGCGGTGTGGCGGTTTATAATCTTATTTTTCACACACACGTTAATTATTTTAACCTAACCTAAACGCCAGCGTGTTGACGTCACCCCGCCTCGCGGGGTGCCTATTTCCGCTCTAAGGGACACAAGCGAACCCTAACCTAACCTACAATGGTATTCCTAGTAAGATAACTATCTTACTAGGAATATGATTATAATACGTACTATACTGCATATAACTATATCCCTAGGGACATAACTATTACCTCCGCCGCACCGCCGCACTCCTATCTACCATTATTATTTCTCTAAACTTAATCCAGTAATATAATTATATCACTAAACTTGATCCAGTAATATAACTATATCACTAAACTAAAGATGTATTATAGTTATAGTCCCAGTAAGATAGTAATGAATCGCTTTCGTATGACTATGTTACGACATATAATTATATCCGTAGGGTTATAACTATACAACGGCTTTATCTACCGTACTGCGACATGTACATTGTAATATAAATTACTTACCGAGCGGAGCTTCGTACTGTCTTGCTCATTTTATCGAATTACAAAATTTAAGAGGTAAGATAAACTAACAACACAGGTGACAATACATCTACTAGCATTTGACAAGTTACCAGGTTCGAAATAAATTCTTCCGTTTCTAGACTTTTTTGAATATTATTGGCAATCTTAATATAACCAACGGCTCAAGGTAACCAACAAATGGTAATTGTTCAGGAAAGCCAAAAAAGCCTTTCGAGCCGAGATATATTTTTAGGTACTTTTATGTTTCATTACATAATAATATACGCATATTAGTGATAATTTGGGACGAACCTCTTTGACGCCAGGCTTCAGAGTGGCTTTTTAAACTCGGCCTCTACGAGGTCTGATAAAGTCCGTTTATTGGCATTATCGCAACCCAAATCCGGATTTTGGCTACACGCTCTCTTCTGTTCACTGTGCAACTCTCCTAGACAACAATTCTTTTAGGTTGGCTGTCGGTCTCCGTCTCGGCGCGCGGATATCGTAGCATCCCACCGCTGCCCCTGCAGAGTTGATGTGGACCGTTTGGGCTACCACGGCCTCTCATGCCTAAAGAGTGCCGGCCGCTTATCCCGCCACGCCTGTCATAATGACGTCATCCGTCGGGCTCTTGTCAGCGTTAACGTGCCAGCCGTCGGAACCTCCCGGCCTTGCCCGTATTGATGGCAGGAGACCGGATGGATTGACACTCATTCCGTGGCGGATGGGACGGCCCCTTATCTGGGACGCCACCTGCGTGGACACCCTGGCCCCGTCCCATTTAGCCGCAACTTCTTTGAGAGCGGGCGGGGAGGCAACAGTGGCAGCAGCGGTGAAGCGCCGCAAATATGCGGGCCTGACAAACTGCTTCATATTTGCGGCCTTCGCTGTAGAGACTTTCGGACCGTGGAGTTTGGATGCCCGTGGTCTTTATAAAGAAATAAAAAAAATTGACGAAAATACGGCTGACCATAGAGCTGGCTACTTCCTCGGCCAACGGATTGGAATTGCAATCCAACGAGGAAATGTGGCAAGCCTTATGGGCACCCTTCCCAGGGGCAGCGACCTCGGAGAGTGCATATATACTAGTAGTTAAGGGTGATTACAATGATGTAATAGGTACAAAATATTACATCATTGGGTGATTGATTATAGAAAAATTGGGTAACTCAATGTCATCACGTTCTCGTAAACGGGTCTAACGATTTCAATGAAAATTGGACAAATATGGGGTATACTGGGTCTCATGTGTGTGAAAATGCGTTTTCACGGTAAGTAACTATTTTCTGTATTTTCACCAGAGCCGAGCTCGGCCGCCCAACGACTTATCACAAAGTGCCTGCAGAGTCTTTACACATAATGCGAGTTTCTAACGAATGAGTTTTCTATCTTGCAGAATTAAATTAATGAATAGAAAATGTAAAACCAAGTTAGGTAAGTAACAATCTAATACATATAATACTTAGAACATGTGTCTTGTAAATATAATGTCGTGGTGCAATGAATAATACAGGGTGGAATTTCACAACGTGTACAGAATAAAAGGAAAAAAAATCAGCCAATTTTATCGGTGAAACGGTGTAAAAATTTTTTTCTGGTCATTCGTTTTTTTTTACAGAATTTTTAACATTTTAAGGTGCTTATATCCACCACAAAGGCGAACTTTGCAAGCACGAGAAACTAGTGAAAAGTAGGTACCTACAGGGTATATAAGTATTTCAAGGTCGAATTTTTTTTTATGCTCGATAGTTACAAGCCCAATATCAACACACAGTTGCGAGGAAATAAACAAATTAAGTATAAGCAAAATATTCGTCGTATAATATTAAATCAATTGTATTCATCTAAAGAAATACAATTTGAAAATGTCTGTCACTCATTTTGATATGAGGCGTGACGGCATTGCAGTATTCAGCAGCAGCCACAACATTGAAAATCACTGCTAGGTACGATAGAAGGGGAGACCACGATGTTCAATGTGGATATTGTGGATTAACTCAAGCGTCATGGGGACCTACAGGATTTTGAAGATTAAGTAGATGGTAAAAAGAAAAACCTCTAAGGGGGTTAAATAGAGGTGCAAAGTTTGTATGAGGGAACCTTTTCCTTTTGAGCTACAAATTCGAAACTTTGTATCATCATCATCATCAGCCTATATACGTCCCACTGCTGTGCACAGGCCTCCTCTCATGAAACTTTGTATACCTACAGATTACTTATTTGAATACAAAAAAGAGCTTTAAGGGAAAAATCCACCCTAGATAGACCCACCTAGATGGTAGAAAGAAAAGAAGATTAGGTATATCATAGACGATCGTCCAGGATAAAAAAAACACGGCCAAGAGCGTGTCGGGTCACGCAGTATTAAATTCATTATATAAACGTAAAAGTCCTGACTGACTGACTCAGGTTCAACGCCGCCCAAACCGTTGAACCTAGAAAGCAGTTTTTTTCACAATACGTAAAGTACCTACCCACTAAGAAGGGATTTTTGGAAATTCCGCCCACAGGGAATATAACCACTACGTTTAAGAGACGGAACTTCATAGTACTAAACGTCAGGACTTTTACGTTTATATAATGAATTTCAAACGAAATTTATAAAGACAGACAGACAACTACGGAACTTTACACTGTGCGTGGCCCGACACGCTCTTGGCCGTGTTTTTTTTAATCGTGGACGATCGTCTATGAAATAATCTTCTTTTCTTTCTACCATCTAGGTACTTAATCTTTAATATCCCATGACGCTTGAGTTAATCCACATTGTCGTGGTCTCCTCTTCTATTACCTAGGTAAGCAGTGATTTTCAATTGAGGCATGCGGAAAGGTTTTTTGACATTAGAATTACATACATGTATGTTGCTACTAGCTTCTGCCCGCGACTTCGTAAGCGCATAAATTAGAAAGAAAATAAGTTACTTTAAAAACAAAGTTTTAACCGACTTCAATTTAGTACTACGCCAAGCCACGAGAACATTTCCAATTTTTTTTTACAATTTACCACATAAACTGATTTCCGATAGCAAATGCGTTAGGTATAGGTACATCACAAACAATAATATAATAATTTATTGACGAATGAAACGAAAAAACTCATTTAGTTTTCATGACAAAGTATTTACAGTTTCTTAACTCAAGGCTTAATTTTTTTGTTGTATACGCCGCCCACAAGTACATTGGAACATATGGAAGTATAGGTAATTTCAGTAGATGTATCTTTTTTTTATATAACAGGATTTGTTTGTGAAGCCGAGCACTTCGCTCCGTACTGACAGAGGGTCAATGTTATTCCGATAATTGATCAAGCATATAAAGAAAATATATGCTTATATAAATATAGTCCTAGGTCGTATCCGACGACGGCGATCCTTACATTGCAGATTACTCTGACACACTGTTTCTGTGCTTTGAGAACTCTATTCGCGTGATGAGGAGCTTCCTGAAGAGCAACCCCTCAAATTGATTAACGGTTGACGTACCTACTTCATTCATTTATTTAAATCAGGCACCAATTGATGGTAAGGCTCATATTTACATTTACCTTGCAGACTAACATATCAATGTACTAATGTTATAGTTATCATCTTGTATATACCTACTTTAGAAAATAACTTATTTAAAACATAACAAAAGTAGTAAAAGTACACTATATCTAACTGCGATGTGTCAACTTCGTGGTGTCAGGGTATATAATCGACCGCGAAAACATCAGAACTCTCTTCCAACAATACCTAAGTATTCGCCCAAAATTCTTCCTTAGCAAACGTTGATAGATTGTTAGTTGGATCCCACACTATATAAAGGAATATAAAATTCACGTTATGGCGAGATTCCAACAATGGGTATGCCAATCTCAGCGTATTCAAGGCATGCAGCCTAGCGCTGGTTTTCAGGTTGGTCCCTATGACAGTCGATTGCAACCCCTCGAGCGTAGGTACACTTATTCCATTGACATACATTATGTCATTTTATTTATTTATTATTTATTATTTAATTAGTTTTCACGACCTTACAGCGAACCAATACGCCGAGAAACCAGAATACTTAACTATGTACAGTAAAAACAACTTACAACTAACAAATGGTATCATCTTTAGGATAACATTGCACACACAAATATATATTATGCGTACACGGACGATTGCCTATCATCCATCGCCTCACAAAATCTCAAACATTCCTGGCACACTGTTACCCATCGCCACGCAAACAGGTCACATTCAGGCACCGATGCCAAGAGCGTATTGAGCAGAGTCAGCGCGCGCGGCAGCGGCGCGCTACGGCGCGCTACCGTGCGCACATCCGGTACCGCCAGCAGAAGGCGCGCGCGTGCACACAACTGGACGCGGGGGACTTCCGGGACGCTGACCCGTAGTACGCTACCTACCAATTGGATAACGTCCGACTCCCCGCGGAGAGAACGACAGACTGTCATAAGAAAGTTGTTATTTCGCCTCTTTTTATTTTACCAATAAATGATTGTAATATGCACAAGAATATGTCTTACCTATAGCTAGCACGCGATTTATTTTTTACATTTGTATGGAGCATGTCGCCCCAGTCGGCCAACGCTTCATAATAAATAATAAAATAAAATAAAAATAAAAAATTTAAATAAAAAAGCCTTATATTTCTTACAAAATTACACTTATAAGTTTTGTTTTTTAAGTAATGCTAGTGATAATAAAACAAAAAAATACTATAACTTTGCCAAGCTAGTAAGAACCCCTCGCTAACCGAAGGTGAAGGCCTCCTCTAGTGACTTCCAAGTGTCCCTGTTGTTCGCTTTATGCATCCATTGTTCTCCAGCTATTCGTACAATGTCATCTGACCAGCGCGCATTAGGCCTACCTCTGTTTCTAGTGCCTGGCGGTCCTTTCCATGTTGTCAGTCTATGTGTCCAACGGGAGTCCGTCATTCTAGTAATGTGTCCCGCCCAGCGCCACTTTAGTTTTTTACAGTGACATAAAGCGTCGGTAACATTTGTTTTGTTTCTAATTATTTTATGCGATATTTTTTGAATTCTTTTTAATTTTAATATACTCCTTTCCATACCCCTTTGACAGGATCTAATTTTGTTCTTACTTTTATGTGTAAAGTTCCATGTTTGACTAGCGTAGGTTAGAGGTGGTAAGATACAAGTGTCCATGTTTTTATTTTTAATTGCTATATGCATGCTACTTTTCATAATTTCTTTCAATCCCCAATATTTTCTCCATGCAATTGCTACTCTTCTGTCGATTTCTTCTTAATTTCGCTGTTTTTTGAAAGATATTTGTTTACCTAAGTAAATGTAAGTGTCGGTATATTTTAGCTCTTTCTTTTCTATGTATATCGTTTTTTGTGTACTGTTTGTCATGATATTAGTCTTGCTGTGGTTTATTTCCAGGCCGACTTGTCTACTTGCCACGTGCAGGTCGTTTATCATTAATTGCAATTCTGTGCTATTTTCCGAAAATAAAACAATGTCGTCTGCAAATCTCAGATGACTAATATACTAATTGTTTATATTTAAGCCAGCTTTCTGCCAGTTAATTTTTCCGATTACTGTGTTACGGTCTAATTTTATGAGGCGTTTGTTGTGGGTTTTAAGACTCATAGCGCCATCTATTACAGCATATCTGCGACTCACGGGCGTTCAAGGGAAGGCGACACCTACTGATGTTCGGCGGAACTGCGAGCGCACCGAGGTTGCAAATAAAATCGATAACAGTTCAGACCGACCGATGTTATTGTTTTATTAATATCTTTACAGATAATTTAGAAATCGTAAAATAGATTTTTAGAAGCATTGAAGCTAGTTGTTGATAAATCTTTAGTCTTCATGCATTCAGTGCAACTGATGCAAGTCGATCTTTATGGTACGGGAGGACGGAGCTAGATTGTCTGTGGTAAAGTTTTCCGGCTGTCAAAAATCGCAGAGGTACCTTTTTTTGCAAGATGTCGTGAACGTGGGAGGTCACGCCTTTGGAATCGCTGCGGCTGAAAAAGCCATGTTTGTTTAACTTAGAGTCAATTTTAACAATGCAGTTTTAATCTCAACGCATCTCGCGACCTAATGCTGCGATGACACAATGGACATTTTGACATAACTTTAAATGACTTAAGGAGATAAATCTGGTCGGCGGAAAACCACCTAGGTTTAGCTTTTACTCATTGCCAGCGACTGCGTGCTGACCGCTCCGTGGGGACTGCTTCGCGGACGTTGCTTCACGCATAGGCAATTTTGGAGTCGGGCGCCGGAAGCTGTACCCGGGTCACATGTGGCGACGGTTCTCCATCTGCGGAAGCCGTCACGAGCAGGATCTCTTCTGAGGTCCTGGGTGGAAACAGTGGACTACGGCGGCGCTGTGACGCGTGTACAACGCGTTCCACGAGGTGATATTTTTCCATACTTCATGAACCACGTTTTGGTATAAAACCATGTGTTTGCAAATAGAGTCATAATTTTAGTATTAATACCGCAGCCTCATACAAACCAAGCACTACAACTATGCCTATTCTCTAATTAATTAAACTTAAATACCAAGACTTCGTCCTCGGTCAGACAATTTAAAATCTAAATCTCCTTAAGAGAAAACCACGCCTTAGCTCTAAGCCTTAGTTAAGATTTAGTGGTTTGTT
Source organism: Epinotia demarniana (assembly GCA_945867215.1). NCBI lineage: Eukaryota > Metazoa > Arthropoda > Insecta > Lepidoptera > Tortricidae > Epinotia > Epinotia demarniana. The sequence continues at coordinate 7,763,067 of OX244286.1, forward strand.
CTACTTGTGTACATGTGTTTTAATGGCAATAAATCTACTTGTCAAATAATCTTTCTTTGTTCATATTTCTGACCATTGTAAAAATAGGTATCCTGTCTAATCTCTTTTGCATTTAGGAGAATAAATTATAAATGCATGGCGCCCTTCTAATATCAGCACACATCCATGGCCGTGTACCCAAAGCGCACCCACCTCTGTGAAATTATCTGCCTGTCTGACTAGCCCGGTGCAAGTAATCAAGTGTGGACGCCTCTCCGAGCGCGTCAAGTATCCTTCACACCAAGGTAAACGATAGCCGTCCTACAACATCTTCAGAAACGGTTTATCACAATACAACTGATTGTAACACTGCGATAAAGATTGTTGGAGATGGGTGTCCTTGTCGGACGCCCTTTCTTATAGGTATAGCAGGTCCCGTCAATTCCAATCTTATTCTGCTTTTGCAATTTTGGTACAGGTATTGTAGAACTTTCAAATACATAGCATCTACGTTTTGCGAATTAAGAGATTCCCATATTGAGTGGTGATAGAGCGTATCGAATGCTTTCTGGAAGTCGATAAAGGCTAGGTAGAGTGGCCTGTTGAACTCTTGATATTTTTCTATTAGAATTTCTAGGGAGTGTATATGATCGATCGTGCTAAAACCTCTCCTGAAACCTGCCTGTTCCACAGGTTGTTGTTTTTCTATAGTGCATCTGATTCGCTTTTCTAGAATTGATGAAAATAATTTATATATTGAAGACAGAAGGCTTATAGGTCGGTAATTAGTCATATTATTCGGATCACCCTTTTTATAAAGTAAAATTATGTCTGATTCCGTCCACTGTGTTGGTGTGGTTGCAGTGTTTAAAACCAAGTTAAAAAGTTGTGTTAGTGGGCCCACTAAATAAGGGCATCCTAATTTCAGGGCTTCGTTGGTTATCTGGTTGGGTGCCGGGCTTTTATCCAACTTTAATCTTGCAATTGCTTTCGTTATTTCAGTTTCGGTTATATCTTGAATTTATGAAGATAAGTAAGGTGGATTGAAGGCGGGTTCGTGTATACCCGACTTAGACTTATATAGATTGGAGTAGAAGTTAGTTGCGGTCTGAAGTATTTCATATCTCTTGCAAGTTACTTTATTTGAACTTTTAATTCCTTCGATCCAATTTTTATGTGTTCTCAATTCTTTGTTAGCTTTTTTTAAACTTCCAGACTGTAGTATATGTTTCTCAATGGTCTTCAAACGGTGACTTTTGTAGTCAGAGCGGATGTATTTACTTACAAGTTTATAGAGAGCTTTCAACTCGTTTTTCATAGTACGTGTTTTCGGTTTAAGTTTCTGCAGGTCTTGACGTCGTAACATAAGTCTCCTAGTAGCAGTTGATATGGCAGAAAAGTCGCTTTTGAAATCTGTGGATTGATGAGCTTTTTTGAGACTGCGCTCTAAAGCTGTAGTGATAGTATCATGAAGTTGTTGAACTGTGCAGCCCTCCTGCTCAGCAGTATTCATAATTTCCAAATTTTCCTTAAGTGACTGCTTGTATGTTTGTATTTCTTTTTCGGTTTTCAAGGTACTGTTTGTGTTGTTACTGTAGGCTTTTCGACTCTTATTTGAAATTTGTAGTTTTATTATTACTCTAACTAATCGGTGGTCACTGGGATATTTGAAATTGATCACTTGTATGTCGTGTGCATTTTTTTCAGGTTACTTAGTATGTAGTCCAGCTAATTTTTCACCATACCATTTGGCGACCTCTAGGTCCATCGCTTGCTTGCTTTCTTTTTGAAAAAAAAGTGTTCAGAACTGCTAGGTTGTTTTCATGTGCGAATTCTATAAGTTTGTTGCCTCTACTGTTTCTGTTTCCATAGCCAAAAGGTTTTGGTTGGCCAATTTTGGCGTTAAAATCGCCCATGACTATAACATTTTCGGTTGACATCTTTAATGCTATGTTTACAGTACTGTAGAAAAGTTCAATATCATTGTCACTTGCTGATTCTGTTGGAGCATAACATTGTATCACACTTATTTCAGTCTTGTTGATATTTAGCTGAAGCAAAGCTACTCTTTCGGACAAGCCTTTAAAACATACAATGTATTTTTTGTAGCGTTTATTGACAATAAATCCTACCCCATATAAGCCAATGTAGCCAGTCCAATGTAGTATAGGATAAAGTCTTTGTGTTCTTCTATGGAGTTTCCCAGCCGTCTGACTTCCGATAAGCCTATTACATCATACTTGATATTTTTTAATGATTCACTTAGTTCCAGAAGCCGGGCATAAGTCAACAGAGTTCGAATCTTATAAGTTGCCACATACATGTAGTCTGGTTTGAGGTTGTCGGTATCTGATTTCACTAGAGGGTTTTTGTCTACATCTCCCACGGGGACCGGCCGTGTTGGGAGAGGAGGTGGAGGGGTGTAACTTAGTTTTTTGAAGCTTCTGCTGCTGGTGATGCTATGTTCAGTTGTGGAGCTCGGAGGTAGGTTGTTATGTTTTGGCCAACGCTTCATACAAAGGCAAAAAAAAAAAAATTCCTTTTTTTTCACATTTGACTCTCGATTCTGAACAAACTGTTTTCAGGTTTTGCGTTATTTTACTAACATGTTGTACCTATACTTTACGTCAAGTTTACGTCTCATGTTTTGGGGAGTGAGGGGCTTCCGCGAAGTGAAAACGAACTTCGTTCGATTATCTCCCTCTCTGTTGCACTTGCTAGTTCGATCCTATTTTCGAACCATAGAATCCATTCGCTAGTGCGTAGTTCAATTCTAGAATGATGTGCCCATAACACAAGCCTTATTACTACTTAGGGCTAGTTCAATTTGTGTTCGATTGTCCCTTAATATTTATCCATTAATTAATTTTTAAATCCATGTGTTTGATAGACGCGCATTATGCGGACGTGCATTAACTGCTATCAGAGCGACCACATCGTAATTAATATTATTATGTACAACGAATTAATTTCATTTATTATCAGCAAAATGCCCGTTTCTTACCACTCTGTTTTGGTGCATATTGCGTACATTTGTGGTTATTACGGGAAAATAACATGCAAATCCAGCAGTACCTGTACCTACGTATGACAAAGAGAGATAAATATCATTTGTTGTCTGTCATACTTTCATATTTTCTTTGCCCCAAACCATTTCACACGAGCGTTTGCGGCAAACAAACGCTTACCTGCTCAAATACCTATGTTGTTACTTGTTGTGCCTGGACGGCTATCACGTGATGGCGCGCGAGCTCTCTCGTTTTTTCTCGCACTACCCGTCTCTCTCCTATTAGAACACTTAGAACAAGAGGTACCTATAGTGCGAAAAAAATCGAGAGTATGTTGCGGTCGTCTTGTAACAAACCAATCTATCGAACGTCTGGGCCCTATTTCTCGAAACTTATTAGACTAATAATACTAGTCCATGGAGTAATATTTTTTACAAGTTTACTAGTATGCGTTTCTCGAAGCTACAATAATAAAATATTAGTTATTAGTTGCCAACTAATAAATATTAGCTAATATTATTAGAGTCCATTGGGTTTTGGTTTCATGAATAAATATTTAAAAAAAAACACTTGTAAAAAAAGTTAATAAAGCTACTAGTCTAGGAAGGTTTATAAAAAATATTAGTCGAAACTATTAGCGTCACATTTTACTAAACTTTCCGCCTTTAGCGGCAACGTGCAAACGTCAAAAGAAAACGAATAATAAAGAGGCGGGAACTCTTCCCGCTTTTTAGGGTTGCGTAGTCAACAAGGAACCCTTATAGTTTCACCATGTGCGTCTGGCAGTCCGTCCGTCTTTGGCTTAGCTCAGTAACCATTACTTCTAGACACCTAATTCGGCATGGGTATATCAACCAATCACTCCGACAAAACAGAAGAATAAAATCTTGTTTTTTTTGCGGTAGGTACTACTTCCCCTACACCTAAGGTGTGGGTGTATTTTTTTTCTCGTTAAACCCATAGTGTGAGTATCGTTGGGTAGCTTGTTCAAAACAATTATGGGTTTTTTAAATAATTTTTGAATTTAGTTATTCGCCTGCGATATATTGGGGTTTAGGTATGCTACTGAGAATGTGAAAAAATCGTGGCAGAAAAGTAATAGTAATAGTCGACCAACTTAAAATGTACTTAGAAAGACCAACTTTACTATACAAATTCGGCCGACGACGCAGCCATTTACTTGCCGCGCGCGTGTCGATGTAACTAAGAAAGACAGACAACTACGGAACCCTACACCGCGCGTGGCCCGACACGCATTTGGCGGATTTTTAATAGGTAAGAAGGCATGTAATAGGTGCATTCAGCCAAGCCAGACTAATATTTTTTATTAGTTTACCAGTATTAGCTACCACACCAATAATTATTTTTGAGAAACAGAAAATATTAGGACTTGTAAATTTTACACTAGTAACTAATAACTAATATACTAATAAACTAATAGTTTCGAGAAATAGGGCCCTGGTCATCGCGCACCACATTGTAACAAACTAATCTTTCCCCCACCCCGGGTCGCGGTGAAACCCCAACTAAAGCTACCCGACATGAAAACTCTACGAACTAAAGCCTACTGAAGAAGCTCCACACCGAAGCTCGGAAATACTGAATAAATTACTCCCGCAAAAAGCTGATCAAGTTATCATAAGCTCTAACACTAACCCCTATTTGTAGCTTGCCATCTATTTACTTACTTAATAAACCTACTTTTGTTGCGTGCTTTTATTACGAATACCTGAAGATTTGGCCAAATGTGATCATCTAGTGATAGAACCCTGAAGTGTTGTGTACCGTAATAACCCACGTCCTTTTATGGAAGCCTGACAGGTTTTGGACTCTTCATTAATATAATTAAAGCTTGTCTATTTCGTACATTAAATTAATCTATCTGAACGCAACTGTATGCTACTGATCTCATATTTTTAGTTATGATGAAGTCCTAAGGTTTGGAAGATTAATTCGTCCGCTGTAGTTATCTTATTATTATTCGTCAACTATTAGTTAAATTATGATTTAACTAATAGTTTAAATTAATATTTATTTTTGGGTAGAAAATCCCCTACCACCTATTATCCGTCCGGTTGATCAAGGGAACAGTATTTACAATTGGATTATTTATTTAACCCTAAAATGAACTAGATATTCATCCTAGGTACTTGTATTTTGAACAAAGTTCTAAACGACGGTTTGTATGGCAATTCCTTTGCTCACACATACTGTTCCTCTCGATTGGATAGGGAATGGACAGCCTAATCAAGTTACCTTCCTAGTTACCTAAGAGTTTAAGACTCTGAGAATGAAGCTACCAGCGTTTCCAACCTAGCGGTCTATCTAGAGAAGAAACACCGAAACAAACTCGACAGACATCTTTTAGTGTTAATAATTGTTGTATCTACAACTTATATGGCCAATATATACCTAGACCATTCTATACCGATGGCTATTTGGGTAATGCCAATGCAAACCGTACCTTACATGTGAAATATTTGTCCTAAACCGTACCTTAAATGAAGAGAGTCCACTCACAACAATAAATCGCCTTGAGTGGAGAATATCTACTCATAATATTAATATAATATAAGGGGACAATATAAGGGGACAATAAGTAAATATAACTTAGGCCCTAACACCACTTTTGAATTCACAAATCACTATAAATTTAAGAACCGTAAATGACTCATAATTATGAAGAGAGTTTCCCCATAATTTCCCAGCCTACAACCAGAGACACTGTCAGTCCGAACGATGAGAATTTAATGATGCAATAATCCCGAATACTTCTCCCGCATGTACCTTTATACCCGCAGTTCTGAAACACCTCCGATTTTGTTAACCGTTTATATCCATCCTTAATCTGCACATTTAAAATGATTATAAGGTACGATTATTATTATTTTATCGTAATTTGCCGTTTGACGTATAAAAATGCCCCTGTGGCCTATTTGCAGAATAAATAATTGCTCAATTGAAACACTTAAACTCTTTGGTAATAAGGTCGAAAATCGGTTGTACGTATTCACGCGCCAAAACTCGGTATGCAATAAACACGTGATATTATTCGTCCCACCCCCCAACAATGGTCGTATCGCCCATTTTATTTAGCTGCTAACGCTCTAGCTATTAAGATTGAAATCCGTATGGTCGCCCTACGCTTCCATAAAAGACAAATATTGCCAGAGTAGAAATATTACTATCTTTTAGTCTTTTACTTTTTTTTCCATGGGTAGTCAAACAAACAACAAGTCAAAATAGTAGAGCTGTATTTTAAATTAAAGGAAAAATATCATTTTATATTTTCTGAATGTAGTAACCACTTCCATGTGATACTTACTGCCTCATTGCTGCCCTCTGCTAATATCCACCTATTTCATCACTTTTTTTTGGCATAACAACACGAGTTCAAAGGTCACTTTTAGTGGACACGCCCACTATGGACCACCTAGCACAGCTGCAAAAGAGCATGGACGACATGAAGGCCATGTTTACTTCCCAAATGGCCGCTTTTGAGAGTTCCGTGGCCAACCAGGGAGGGGATTTGTTGGCGGGTGGCTACGGCACCTTCAAAACTCTGCTGTGGAAGGCCGTCGAGACACTCCAGGAACAAATGGGCTTCGTATTGAAGACTTTGGAGGAGATGGAAACCCGTTCTCGAGCTGGAATTCTGCTGCTGCATGGTGTTCCGGAGGTTACAGGTGAAGACATCACAGACACAGCGATGGACATCATCAAGCAGGACCTCAAAGTGGATGGGGTCTCGGCGCATTCAGCTGCTACCACCTTGGTAAGACCCCTATGACTTCAAAACCACGGGCTGTGCTACTTAAGTTCAGCTGTCACAGGGCTCGGAACGCAGTTTGGACCTCGAAGAAACTGCTCAAGGGCTCTGGTAGAACTCTCTCTGAATTCCTCACTTCTACCCGGCATGCTGTGTTCGTGGAGGCTCGCAGGCTGTATGGCGTCAGAGACAGCTGGACAAGCGACGGGCGTATTGTGGTACAGTGCAGCGATGGAGTGCGGCGGAAAATAACGTCGATGGTAGAACTGCGGTCGTTGCCTGCGCCTGCGGCTACGGTGGAGGACGGTCCTGCGGCGGGGGCAAGTGCGGGGTCAGCGGGTGCTCCGAGGGTGCCAGGTGCTGGAGTGCCTCCTGCGCAGCCGCGTCGACCCAAAAACCCTTCCCGAGTTGGCGCTAGCGTAGCGGCACGGCGTGGTGCCCATACTTAGTATCCTCTTATGTGCTGTTCTTATTCCAAATCCAATCTAGATCATTTTTATTTTATTTTTAGGGTTCCGTACCTCAAAAGAAAAAAACGGAACCCTTATAGGATCACTTTGTTGTCCGTCTGTCTGTCTGTCTGTCTGTCTGTCTGTCAAGACCCTTTTTCTCAGGAACGAGTGGAGGTATCAAGCTGAAATTTATATTAAATACTCAAGACTATTGTCCCTTGAAGCTGTGAAAAAATCAAACTTAAAAGCCAACGCAATCAAAAGATACAATCGTTTATGCTGCAAATTTTTGAGTTTTTCGACACTCGCAAAACCTACGGGGTACTTCCCGTGAACTCAGAAACTTGAAATTTGGCATGAAGCAACGTCATATATCACAGACAAAGGAAAAATTACGAAATGTAGACATTTTTAGTAAAATCATACAAAAAAATGCTTTTTTAAATTTTAAACTTAACACCTTTTTCCTCGTAAACGTGTGGAGGTATTGAATTGAAATTCATGTCAAATACTCAGAGCTATAGGACCTTTCAGATGTAGCAAAACCAAACTTTTATGTCAACGCAATCAAAAGAAATTGCAATTTAAGTCGCATATTTTGAAACTGAGTACTCACAACAAACTCAAAACCTAAAGGGTACTTTCCGTTAACTCAGAAACTTGAACCTTGGCACGAAGAAACTTCATATAGCACAGACCAAGGAAAAATTACGAAAAGAAGACATTCGTATTAAAATCATACAAATATAATTTTTTTAAATTTTAAACTTACTACCTCTTTCCTCGTAAATGCGTAGAGGTATTAAATTGAAATTCATGTCAAATACTTAGGGCTATAGGACCTTTCAGATGTAGCAAAACCAAACTTTTATGTCAACGCAATCAAAATAAATTGCAATTTAAGTCGCATATTTTGAAACTGAGTACTCACAACAAACTCAAAACCTAAAGGGTACTTCCCGTTAACTCAGAAACTTGTAACTTGGCACGAAGAAACTTCATATAGCACAGACAAAGGAAAAATTACGAAAAGAAGACATTTGTATTAAAATCATACGAAAATATTTTTTTGAAATTTTAAACTTACTACCTTTTTCCTCGTAAATGCGTAAAGGTATTAAATTGAAATTCATGTCAAATACTCAGGGCTATAGGACCTTTCAGATGTAGCAAAACCAAACTTGTATGTCAACGCAATCAAAAGAAATAGAAATTTAAGTCGTATAGTTTGAAACGGAGTACCCGCAAGAAACTCAAAACCTAAAGGGTACTTCCCGTTTACACAGAAACTTGAAACATGGCACGAAGAAACTCCATATAGCACAGACAAAGGAAAAATTACGAAAAGTAGACATTTTTAGTAAAATCGTACAAAATACATTTTTTGAAATTTTAAACTTACTACGTTTTCCTCGTTAACACGTCTAGAGGTATTAAATTGAAATTCATATCAAATACTCATGTCTATAATACCTTTCAGCTGTAGCAAAACGAAAGTTTTATAAGTCCACGCAATCATAAGAAATAGCAATATAAGTCGCATAATTTAAAACTGAAAAAGGTGTATGTGAAGTCTCCAACCCGCACTGGGCCAGCGTAGGTATACGTAAGGGTGTCAAAACCTAAAGGTACTTTCCCGTGAACTCAGTTTTATATCAACGCAATAAAAAGAAATGAAATGAAATGAAATACTTTATTTGCAAGATTATGGTAACAGGATCTTAAAAATAATAAATAAACCGACATAATCAACCTGTATACAGGTGTGCAAATTTTTATGAAATAAACAGCTTTTTTGAATTTTTCTTCCATGATGTCAAGTCTTAATACTAATACTTACAGCTATTTGTTACATAGGTACCTAATATTTTCTTGTCAAATACTCCTTAACACTATAAAAACATTTTTCATGCAGCCATTTGGTCAACTTAGTTTTGAAAGACGTCATATTTTCTAATTTAATTATTTCAGGTAAGTTATTGTACAGAAGTATACACATATTATAACAATTTTTTTCGTATATGACAGATCTGCAGGCAGGCTGATCTAAAAGGTTCATATATTGAGCTCTTACATGCCTTTTACTGGTTTCGCTGCGTTGAGTGAAATATTGCTGGTTTTCCTTGACCATATAGCACGCGGCCCTAATGTACTGACATGGTAGTGGAAGTATGTTAAACTTATTAAATAAAGGCTTGCAGCTGTCAAGAAACCATGCTTTATCTAAGGCACGAACGCATTTTTTTTGCAGTTTGAAAGCTCTCTCTATGTCAACAGAATTTATTTATTTATTTATTTATTTATTTATTTATTTATACAAATTAACACTAACAGTTAGACCTTACGTGCTAATTTATAGTTTGTACATTTCATTTACATTCATTAACAATTAAACATTTCATTGAGTATAATAACATTGCTTCATTAAATATAATTAATTAAATAGATGAATTACATACAAAATACACATTATTGGAAATACATTTATGCACATTACATTACCATTGGTTATAATCATTTTATAGTTCAATTAATATTAGAGACCATTGCTCACGTCATTTAAATCTAGAAACTATTGGATGGAGCTGGTGGCTACTATACTTTCCAAAAAGCGACTCGCTGACCTCATAAAAGTTAGCTCGGAAGTGAAGAAAATATCCAGCTGGCTGTCGCTGTCCAGGATGTCATTAAGTAGGGTGAGAGCCGTGTGGAGCGGCGAGGAGGCGAGCGCTCGCGTTCTCGCGGGCGGGACAGCGAATAGGCCGCGGCGGCGTGCTCGCAGTCGATTGGAGGTGGCAAGAGGGACACGTAAAGATATTTGGGTCAATAGATGGTAATTAGTTACTAACCCACGTACCAAATGAAAAATGTATTTAATTAAAGATATATTTCTTCGGGCTTCAAGGGATGTATAACCCACCATGCCGAGAACGAAGAGAGTAGGATAGAGGAAAGGGTAGAATCCATATAATTTACTATACAGGAACCTTACATATGGTTTTTGTACTCTTTCCAAGAGAAGCGTGTACTGCTGCTCGTGTGGGTTCCATATGGCAGCATTCGTTTCCAGCTTGCTTCGCACATATGCATTATACAGTGCCATAAGTGCACGCTGGTTCGTAAATTGTTTAGCCTGCCGGATAACAAACCCCAAACATTTCCGAGCTTCATTAGTGATAGTTAGAATATGTTTATTAAATGTGAGCAGTGGGTCAAACCATGTACCAAGATCTTTGATCTCATTAACTCGTTTCAATGGTTTGCCCTCAATTGAGTATATCTGAAAAATAGGAAGTTGGGAACGCGTATATGTCATCACTGCACATTTATTTTCGTTTAACGTGAGACCATTATTTTGGGCCCAGGAGTAGGCAGCGTCAATATCCGATTGTAATAGAGAGGGATCCGTAGTGTTTTCTATGGGCAGTGCTAATTTTAAGTCGTCTGCGAACAACATACATTGTGAAAACTTCAGTTCACTCGGAAGGTCATTGATTAGGAGAATTGCCCCATAATAGCAATCCGTAGCCTAGAACAGAGGAAACGTGTCCATGATACGCCGTGAGCGCAGCTTCTACAGAGATTGTTTGTCTTATTCTCTTCAAGGCAAAGACAAATCTGTCTAGTTTCTTACAAACGTGATCCACATGAGATTTCCAATTCAAATTCTTGTCAATGTCTAAACTATATGCTTGTTGTTGGAACCAGAGTGCTTTACCCATGTTTACAACGCGAAAACTGCGAAGGAAGCCTGGAACAGTCTACAAGGAGCCTACGAAGATAAAGGCTGGGGAAGACGCATCCACATACAGCGAGAGCTTTTCAACTGTAAGATAGAACATTTCAATTCTATGGAGAGCTACATATCAAAAGTCACGTTCTTTGCACAACAATTGCATGATATTGATGCTGGAATCCCTGAGGATTGGATAATTTCAATTTTGCTTGGTGGATTGACTGCTGAGTACAGCCCACTTATAATGGCTGTAGATAACAGTGGCCAAGAGATCACTTTAGAGCAAATTAAAATGAAGTTGTTGCAAGAAGGAAGTAGACAGAGCAAGATGAACACAGACTACGGCAAGCTTTTGTGACACGTAAAGGACATAACGATGCCAGATCTTCAAGCAAAACTAACGATCGCAAGCAGAAGTTCGTCTACAAGTGTTTCAAGTGCCACAAGCCAGGGCATAAGGCATGTGAATGTAAAGAGCGAGTCAAGACCGCAAATGTTTGCCTGAACACCAAAGAGGCAATCAACAAGGACAAATGGTATCTTGACAGCGGGTGCTCTAATTCCATGACTCATGACCGGAGCAAGTTGGTGTCCTATAGACCTGAAAAGGGCAGCATGAAAATCTCTGTTGCGAATGGCGAGAAGTTGTTGGTCGAAGGTCGAGGGAACGCTGAACCTCAAGTTGACGGAATTTACGAGTTGACAGAAAAGAAAAACAACTTCGTAAATGTGACAATGTCAAATAAAAATGGGCAAAATGTAAACATTTCGAACATTTGGCATAAACGTTTAGGCCATTTAAGCCGAAATTACATGGCCGAGATGCAGAAAATTGTAACCGGTATGGAATTCAAAAGTTCTGATTTGTGCGAACCGTGCATTCCGTGTATTGAAGGAAAAACATGCAAGAGTCCCTTTAAGAACAAAGGTACGAGAGCGAACGGGATCCTACAAATCGTACACACCGATATTAGTGGACCAGTTGAGGAACCTTCGTTCGGAGGTGCGAGGTTCGTTCTCCTCTTTATCGATGATTTTACTCGAAAGACGCATGTTTACTTTTTGAAACATAAGCATGAGACGTTCGATAAGTTTCGTGAATACAAGGCGGAAGTCGAGAACGAGACGAGTAAATCTATACGAGTTTTAAGAAGTGACGGAGGTGGAGAGTACTGTAATGGAAAATTTAAATCTTTTTTGAAGTCCGCAGGAATAAAACATCAGACGACGGTACCTTACACGCCAGAACAGAACTCTGTCGCAGAACGATCGAACAGGACGATTATTGAAAAGGCTCGGACCTTATCGTCGGAGGCGAAGCTCCCCAAACAATATTGGGCGGAAGCTGTGAATACCGTAGTGTATTTGAAAAATAGAAGCCCAACAAAAGCTGTGAAAGGGGCAGTACCTGAAGAGCTTTGGGCAGGCAAGAAGGTAGATGTCAGCCATCTACGAATCTTCGGTTGTTTAGCATATCGACTTATACCAAAAGCAAAGCGTCGGAAATTGGATATGAAGACAGAACCAATGATATTCATCGGATACCCAGATAATCAAAAGGGTTACCGTTTGATGAATCCGAAGACGCATGAAGTTATCACTGCAAGAGATGTGATATTTTTAGAAAATGATTTTCTACACAATGGGAAGGACGAGAAGCTGTCAGAGGTTATCATCAACCTTAACACAGACTGTGAACAAGAGGCTATCATCAATCTTAACACAGACTGTGAACAGTCCAGCGAACCACGACCTGAAACATTGGAGAGTCATGAAGTGTTCCACGATGCTGTTGACGACATCGTAAGCAGTCCTGAACCTGATATACAACAGCCGGTACCGAATGAGGTGTTCACAGAAGATGTGATTATACCGGACCTGCAAGAAATCCTCAGAGAGAACGCAGAGAAGTTGACCGATACGGTTGTAACGTTATGTGTGCTACGGAAGGTATCTATGACGGCGATCCTGTGACTATTGGAGAAGCTTTGGCAAGACCCGACAGTGATTTATGGCAAAAAGCGATAGACGAAGAGCTTATGTCATTAAAGGAGAACCAGACTTGGACCTTAGTCGACCTTCCAGCTGATAAGAAACCTATCCAGTGCAAATGGGTATTCAAGATCAAGAAAGACAGCGACGGCAAGGTAACGAAGTATAAGGCTATACTTGTAGCGAAAGGGTTTACACAGGTATGTGGTGTAGATTACACTGAAACTTATTCTCCAGTAGTTAGAAGCTCTACTTTACGATTGTTGTTCTCGTTGGCTGCTGAATACGATTGGTTTATTGACCAATGGGATGTCACGACTGCGTTTTTGTACGGAAGAATAAAAGAGGACATTTACATGCTTCAACCGAAAGGAGCAGTCGCCAAAGGTCAAGAAACCAAGGTATGCAAGCTGCAGCGATCTCTTTATGGTTTGAAAAAAGCCTCAAATGCTTGGTTCAAAGAATTAGATAAAGAAATGTTGAATTTAGGCTTTATACAATCAAAAATAGAACCTTGTTTGTACCAAAAACAGCTTAAAGATAATAAGAAGTTAATAGTAGTCATTTACGTTGATGACATTTTTGTATTCGGAAACTGTGAAATTGAAAAACAAAAATTAAAATTGAACTTGCTTGACAAGTTTAAGGTGAAGGATTTAGGTGCGGCTAGGCATGTTTTAGGTATGAGACTGAGACGAGAGAAAGGTGTTATTCATCTCGATCAGGAGCAGTTTATTCTGGACATTTTAAATGACTTTAACATGACAGACGCGAAGCCGGTTACTACCCCGTTGGAAGTGGGAATGAAATTGGAGAGGTCGACAAGTTCTCACTGTCAGCTGCCGTATCAAGTTTGGTAGGTTGTCTAAATTATTTAGCCTGTAACACGCGACCTGACATATCTCACGCGGTAAGTGTACTTTCCCAGTTTAATAACTGCTACGGTGAAATACACTTTAAGTGCGCGAAACGGGTGCTAAGGTATTTGAAAGGTACGTCAAATCTGTGTCTTACTTTTCGGAAATCAAGTGTTTTAGACTTACGCGGCTATGTGGACGCAGATTGGGGTGGAGCGCTTGATAGAAAATCATTCACTGGTTTAATTTTCAAATTGGGCCAAAATATTGTTTCCTGGGAGAGCAAAAAGCAAGCAACGGTTAGCTTGAGCTCTACAGAATTTGAATACGTAGGACTGAGTCAGGCTTCAAAGGAAGCACTTTACTTACGAAGCTTACTTAATAGTTTGACTGCTGTAGACGGTAAACCTGTCATAATTTTTTATGACAATCAGTCGTCACATAAAATAGCTGCTAATAAGATGATGCATAATAGAACAAAGCATCACATTGATATAAAGTATCATTTTATTCGTGAGTGTGTACTGGCAAATAAAGTTGAAATAATGTACATGCCAACCGATAAAATGATAGCGGACATCTTAACTAAGAGTGTTAATGGTCCGAAATTAAAAGATTTTTTGAAAGATTTATCGCTATCAAATTATTCTTTTAAGAGGGTGGATTCGTGTTAGATATTTGATATGGTGTTATGTTTTTTTTTAAAGTGCTTTGTGTAGGAGAATAATTTTATTATTATGTTTTCGTTGTGCATATTCGATGTGTGTACAGGTTTGTACAATGCAACACAAAATTGCTGAGATTTTGTGTTGAACGTATAAGCGTAGAAGTTCGTACAATGAGACACAAAAGTGTTATGATTTATTTTATTTTATGTACTGAGTACAGAGGAGTACAAAAGTGTTCACACATGTACGTAATAGATTAAGAGGGCGTATTGGAGGTCGCATATGTGTCAACTGGCCATAAGTAATCATTATTACGACATGCCTGTCACGATTTAAATACACTTAGAAACCGTTTGTTTACGTTCTTTTGTATTGTCACTTGCTGAAAATAAACAGACCACGAAACATCTAGCGTATCACTGAACTCTGCTGTAGTGTTTATATATACACGTTATACTCAATTTCCATTAATATTAGCCCTCAGTTTGATCACAGCATTATTATGGGTGACTTTAACACCTGTCTCCTTAAAAATGACTATCGCTCCGCTAAGCTCCGTTCTCTTGCAACTTCTATAAATCTAAGCGTGTTGCCACTTGATGCTACGCATTTTCCTCATAACGGCCCTCCTTCTCTTTTAGATCTCATTCTTACTACTTCTCCAAATCTGGTATCCCTCCACGGGCAATTCAATGCTGCAGGTTTCTCCAATCATGATTTAATTTACGCCTCTTTTAACATTCGTCCCCCGAAGAAGAGACAGAAGATAATCATGCGTAGAAATCTCCGCGATGTAAATCTGGAAGCGCTCTGGGATGATGTTTCACACGCTGATTGGAGCAGTGGTAGGTCGTCATGACGATGTTAACATGAAAGTAGGGGCTTTCAATGCCATATTGCTTGCGATTTTTGATAAGCATGCTCCTTTGAAACCAACGCGAGTTAAACACTTTCCTGCACCGTGGCTCACGCCGGAGATCAAACAGTACATGGCCAAGTGCGATCGAGCTCGTATTAAGTTCCGGCTGGTTCCTTAGGACGAAAATCACCAGAGGTATATTTCCATACGTAACTGCTGCAACAAAGTTTGTAGGGAAGCAAAACGCCTCCATATCCACAAATCAATAGAGGAGTGTCCCCCTTCTAAGTTGTGGAAATTTTTAAAGTCTCTTGGGGTCGGCAAAACCTAGCAATGTTCTTCCAATACTCTTGACATTGACGCTATTAACAAACATTTCAGCACGTCGCCGGTTACTCTTGACCCATCCATTAAGCAATTCACTCTTTCACTTCTTGCCAGTATTACACACCCCGACCTATCTCCCTTTGAATTTGGTTTGATTTCACCGCAGGAGACGCTTGCCCTTCTCAAATCTATTAAGACGAAGGCAATCGGTGACGATGGCCTCAGTGTGGATATGCTTATGCTCGTGGCGGATTTTATTGTTCCTACCCTTTCAGATATTATAAATTTCTCCTTGTCCACTGGAACCTTTCCGGCATCGTGGAAGTATGCTCACGTAATTCCTCTCCCCAAAATCCCTAATGCTGTATCTTTCACTCAATACCGCCCTATTTCTATTCTCCCAGTTTTGTCAAAGATCATTGAACATTATGTTAATCGTCGTCTCCTTTCTCATCTTAACAGAAATTCTTTGTTTAATCCTTTCCAATCCGGATTCCGCCCCGGGCATAGCACGCCGGTCACCGCTTTAGTTAACGTCACCGATGACATTCGTCTCAATATCGAGTCCAAAAAGCTCACTGTCCTTTTTCTTTTTGATTTTAGCAGTGCTTTTAATACGGTAGATTTTGATATTCTGCTAGGTATTCTCCGCTCTCTTAACATTTTTGAAACTCCCTTATCCTGGTTTCGCAGCTACCTCTTTGGCAGGCGCCTGCGCGTTACGTTCGATGACAAGATGTCCGAGTGGTGCGAACTCTCCGCTGGCGTTCCTCAGGGCGGGGTACTTTCTCCATTATTGTTCTCTGTTTTTATAAATAGTATCACCGAATCCCTAACTACATCATATCACCTTTACGCAGATGACCTACAGATTTATGCAGTGGCTACTGTGGATGATATCTCCTCATTAATTTCGGAAGTCAATCGAAACCTAGAATCTATACGCTGCTGGGCGTGTAAGTATGATTTACAAATTAATGCGAAGAAATCGCAAGCGATTGTTATTGGTAGTCCTTACTATGTAGATAAGCTCTCAGAGGTTGTGGTGCCTGACATTATTTTTGATGGAATTTCTATTCCTCTTTCCTCTACTGTCAGGAATTTGGGTATCACCATGGACCAGACGCTTTCTTGGTCACCCTATATAGCTGAGGTGAGTCAGAGGATCTTTAGATCACTTCACTCCCTAAGACGTCTCCAGAATTTCCTTCCTCTTCGTACCGAGTTGACCCTTACTCAATCTCTTTTGCTTCCTCTTCTGGACTATGGCGATATTGCGTTTCTGGACCTCAACGAGGAGCTACTTGATAAGCTGGAGCGTCTACAAAATGTATTTATCAGATATGTATTTGGTCTACGCAAGTATGATCATATCTCTGAATTCCGCTCTAAGCTTCGATGGTTACCGAATCACCGGCGCAGGGATGTGCATATCCTGTCATTACTTTTCAATACACTGTTCAGCCCTACTTCCCCTCCTTACCTTTCTGAGCGGTTTAGTTATATGGCAGACGGCAGTGGCCACCGCTTGCGGTCGAGTACTAACCTTACTCTTGCTGTACCGTCTAAAAAGACGCGAACATACTCCAGATCTTTTACTGCGCGCGCTGTTAAATTGTGGAATGTGTTGCCTTTGTCGCTGAGACAGTCGCAGTCTGTTGCGTCACTTAAGATGAATTTGAAGAAGTTGTGGCTTTCCAATGACTTGTGAATTGGTTGAATATAGTATTTATTTATTTATTGTATATTTGCGATATATATGTTACATATGTTAGTGTGTATTATATTTTATATTGTATATTTATATATGTATTGGCATGTTTTTATTTGTCTAGAATTAATACTGATTAGGATTTGCTTTCATTTTCTCTGTTTTTGTACACGGTATAAGTTTGCCTATCTCGTTCTACCTACCTTCCTCTCAATTGCTCAAAGGTTAGCTGGAAGAGATCCCTTATAGGGATAAGTTCGCCTTTGTACTTTGATCTATTGTGTGACATGTATATTCCTTAACCTGTTATTGTGTACAATAAAGTGCTTACATACATACATTACTTTTCCCATATATTGAATGATTATTATAATTCTAGTTTACATGGCACACTTATAAACCCCTGTAACCACTGTCATTACGTGGAAAAACCCATACATTATTCTTAAATGAAGTAAGGTTTTGATACTGACTAACTACACTATTAAATGCTAGCCTAATTATTGATTTCCTTTTATAAATTTTTAAATGAAAGGAAAAATTGAAAAATTTAATGCTCCGAGCCGGATTTCCTTTTGTTACTTATTAAATCAATTTCCCAACTTTTGGCGTGAAATAAAAACTCGTCATCCTCTCTCTCTTTCTTCATCAATGATGATGTAGTTGGTTGCTTTATTTATACAGAACAGAAACACACCGACGAGTATGCCTGTCCCGTTACAGCCGCCCCCATGAATGATTCTACATGCATGACCTAGGTCATGCATGTAGAATCTTCATTCCTAGTCCTAGATTTTTCGGTGACGACCCTCCCTTGATTAAACTCGTGGTGTGTTTTTAACCAGTTCTAGTTGATTGTTTAGTGACTTGGCACAAAACTCAGCTCTTTGAACTTCAATAATGACTCATGAACATCTTTTACCCAATTCTCTCCCATTTGCACGAAATACCAGGTTGTGAAGCTGATAGAACCTATCGCTCCGAGTTTGCAGTATTAAACTGAATCTTTGGGTCTGGCTGGGCACCCTCCAATTCCGTCCACATTTTCCGGACATGAATGATACCACAAAAACTTCCCACGCAAATCAGAAAAAACCTTTATGTAAGAATTCAGATGTTCATTATTCACTAATTGAAATCCGAACCAAATCTCGTTACGTCATCACCTCTCAATCAAGTTTTCTTGGAGTGTGTCACATGTCGTATAAAATAAGCCAATTCCCATTATGACTTGTTTAATTAATGTAGGAAAGACCCATGAACATCTCTACCCAATTCTTTCCCATTTGCACGAAATATCAGGTTGTGAAGCTGATACGAGTAGAACCTATTGTTTCGAGTTTGCAGTATCAAACTGAATCTTTGGGTCTGGCTGGGTACCCTCCAATTCCGTCCACATTGTTCGGACATGAATGATCCAACAAAAACTTCCCACGCAAATCAGAAAAGAACCTTTGTGTAAGAATTTAGATGTTCTCTAGTCCCCAATTAAAAATTGAACCCGTCAATTAAAGTGTTATGCTTTATTATGATTTATAATAACCTCCTATTCAGCTCTATTGATTCGTTTGTAACTGCCCCACAATTTTGGCTTATTTTAACCGACATGAGGTGTGTATATCCTTGCGTAAAACAACGTGTGTAGTATAAGTCCCCAAACAAAACTCTATACTAAGAGTCGAATCGCTTCACGATTTTAACCTATTGATAAGAGTTTAGGGACTTATTGTTGATTTTTTTTTGTTCCCCAGCAAAACCCAACAAATCTAGGTTATTTGATTACACTCCAGCTATTGTCTAACTATAGCAATCCATGTTTACTTCTTTGTTATTAAAACTTCAAACATGCCTCCCCCCATATAACATCTTTCCATTCATCACCTTTCAATACCCCCCATTAATATGTTCAAAACATCAAATCGTCTCATACCTTCCTCATTCGCCTGTGCACTCGATCACTACAGATAGCCAAAGCTTAAGACGTGTAATCACTTGGTAAACATATTAAACTTTATTGAATCTTAATTTGCACAATATATATATTAATATCCCCATCAAAATGTTCATACTCGCCAGTGATCCATCTACTATAAATAAGAACAAAGATTAAATAATTAAGTTCACCCTTTCACTTCATCCTCCGTAATAAGTATATCATGAATATTATACATGACTTTACTAAAACTCAGTTCCGCCATCCTTTATCCCCGTATTGATCTGAAATTTGAATTCTATGACAACTACTTAGTTGAACTTGCTATACCTACATGACTTTTTCCAAAAAGTCATATAAACCATCTTGAATATAGAATTTAACCCTAAATTTGAACTTAGCATCCGCAAATTAGTCGAAATTGACATACATGACGACATTTTCCAAAAAGTCATATACCACCTATCCAGAACTAGAACTATCTAGAACTTAGAATTTAACCCAAAATTCGAACTTTATTAGTATCCGCAATTTAGTCAAAATTGACATACATGATGACCTTTTCCAAAAATCTGATAAATTATATAGAATTTAAATTTAAATCCAAAATTTGAACTTAGCATCTGCAAATTAGTCAAAATTGACATACATGACGACTTTTCCCAAGAAGTCAGATAAATTATCTAGAATTTAAATAACAACCTAAAATTTGAACTTAGCATCCCCAAATTAGTCAAAATTGACATACATGACGAGTTTTTCTAAAAAGTCAGTTCCGCCACCTTGAATTTCAAAATTAACCCAAATATTGAATTTAGCAACCCCAAAATAGTCAAAATTGACATACATGACGACTTTTCCCAAAAAGCCATTTCCGCCACCTTGAATCCCAAAATTAACCCAAAATTTACCTTTAGCAACCGCAAATTATTCAAAATTGACATACATGATGACCTTTTCCAAAAAAATCAATTCCGCCACCATGAATTCCAAAATTAACCCAAAATTTGAATTTAGCAATCGCCAATTAGTCAAAATTGTTAT
Organism: Epinotia demarniana; assembly: GCA_945867215.1. Classification (NCBI taxonomy): domain Eukaryota; kingdom Metazoa; phylum Arthropoda; class Insecta; order Lepidoptera; family Tortricidae; genus Epinotia; species Epinotia demarniana. The sequence goes on from OX244286.1 coordinate 7,783,402, forward strand.
ACATAACCATTTTAATTTAGTTGCCTGCGCTGAAAAGACGTAACAAAAGGTGAATACCATTTTTCCCGCCAATTTTAAAATATTAATATTCCCACAACCATCACCACCACCAATCGTCTCCACAATCCATCAATCATCTAGCCCCTGCGGTGCCGACATACAGACCATCCAGCACATCATCGAGCACTGCCCCTTAACGCGCTACGCCGATGGCCCCCCTGAAGACCTGATCGCCCTTAGCGACGAAGCCATCAAATGGCTGATTGGCCTTAATATAAACTTATAGTGATTGTTATGTGTGTCACTTTGTGTAAATTTGCCATACGATTAAATAAATCTAGCTATTCTGTAAGCCGTCCCATGCTGACTCCAACTTGCCTCACTCCCAAAAGCCAGTATAACCGGAACCCTAAGTCCTTACTATCAATACTCAACCAGAGGTCAAGCTATTGGTGATATTCTCATGCGTTAATTTCGATTGTACCTTATAGTAGTGTCTGTAGATGTCAATTACATCTAATTATACTCTATAGGTGCTAATTACTACCCAATCCTTTTTTATGATCAAACCGAGGAAGCATGTTGTTAAGTTCTACGTGATTTAAATATGTTAATCAATGAACATAAGAATAATTTTCGTTTGAACCACTGTGAACTCTTTTTGTGTAAGTACACGGTTCGATCGCAATCTGTCAATGCGGCGCCAAGCGACGTGGTCTCGCTCCGGAGGCTCACGGCCGACTGAACGCGGCCGCCGCGAGCGGTCGCACGTGTAGTGAGCCGGCCGCTCCATACTAATTCGTATGAAGAATTAGAGCGTAAAAATTGGGCATCTTTGTGATACTTTTACACGAAATAAGTACATATTTGTTAAGAAATGAAGATTGCAAGGATTTAACTATAGTTTTAACTTTATTATTTGATACAATTCATCTAATAATTCTTGATACTTACGACTCAGTTGTTACAATACGGGAGTGCGTTTTACACGTTTTTAGTGTTTTTCTGATTTTTTTTACACTTACCTAAAAGCATTATCTTAAATTCGAATGATTTAAGAGGAAGTAACATTCATTGGCTAGCTGTGTAATATTTTTCAAGGTTGTGGAACATCGTTTACTATATAATTCTCTTACATTCCCGACCCTCGATTGCCCCCTGCCGGCCCTTAATCGATTATCCTTAATAGTATAAGACCCACCTCAAGGTATTCCTAGTTGATGACGTCGTTTGTTAAAGTATAAAATATGTCTCACAATAAAGTCTACATCCGCACAACCCTGCCACCGATTTTACATGCTTATATTTTGCTCGTTTTTGGCTGTACGCCGTAATCTGTCGAAAACTTAATTTGTTTTAAATTATGTATGGAAAAATCGCGCAAGGAACCCCTTTCCCACCTTATTTCATTACTGGATATGTGTTATAAAAACACAACCAAAATCAATATGCATATAGAAAATGTTAAGTTTCAGTGCCAGGAATCGAACCCAGGCCATGATTTAGAAAGCCGACGTTCTCCGTCTGCACCACCGTGCTGTTGTAAGTATCAGTTGAAATATTTAATTACATTTAAAATGTCGAATGAGAGGTCACTGAATGACAGGAATTGAATTGTTATTTAATTGTTATTTAGTTTTAATGACAATAAGGCCAGTGCCCCGCAAAATTTAACAACACAAAGACAAAATGATTAAATGTGCTATTACAGCTTTACTTCATATCAGCAGCCGAAAGACTTATAATTATTATTACACAATTCACAAATATATCCCAACTCGATTCACCACCCAACGCCAGTTTAACCTGATCCTTCATCTCTCTTATGATATTAATACGTAACCAGAGGTCAAGCTAGTTTTGACCATCCCGACACGGCGACTGCGAATGTACCTTGATAGAAATGAACCGTCCTAATATCAAGTATACCTATTGTCGAAAAGAAACGTATAAATATTGTCTAAATTATCTCAGAAAGAAAACATCATGAACTCCTATTATCTACATGAAATAAAATAAAAAAACTCTTCAAAACCTATGCATTGCTCCCGCCAATCTTCAGCTAAACACTTTATGATTGCAATCAAATAAGTACTAATTTGATAAAATCCTCAACTTCAATACGGGTGAACGCGAAACATACGACCGAGGACGGATGATGAGCGAGCGAAAACACGTGTATGAGTGAGCGAGAAAGAAATACGTACGCGCAAATATTGCAAAGATGACAACGATTAAAGTACCTACAGTTACTATTTATCCGCGATTATTCTAGTTATTATGAACACTATAATTAAATGTACGCGTTGCCGTAACTTACCGAAAACCAAAAATACACTCAATTATAAGTACGGATGAATATTATTAAACATACGATCTACGTAACCATGAGAAAATGTCACACAATCTTCAGTGTCCATACATACAATTTGTGTTGTTTCCTAGACTCCCAATTAATAACATTGTTACCCAATTTAATCACGAAACCAGTATAGGACTTTCTGTCCGACAAGTCATTCGCCCAATTAGCGTCAGCGTATGCTTTAAGGTTCAAATTATTACTTTTAGTGAAACACAAACCATAATTGATTGTGCCTGCCAAGTATCTTAAGAACACGCTTCGCCATGTGTCTGAGACGGTTCTCTAAATCATCTCCGAAAATTTTATGTACGAATATCACATCGCAACCAATTTTTTGCATAATGTCATTTCGCCGAATGATTAAGTGTCAACTTATCAAAGGTTTAGTTTTATTTCCCAACCTCACGGTTACCAACTGTATGCTTGGACTTTTTTTCATAAAGTCACTTTTCAAAACGCCACCTTTCGAGTAGCAGAATGGGTCAGTTTGACTTATATACATTTCGTGGTATAACACTTACCAGATGTTTTATTTAGTAACTATGTAACGTATTTACAAAGTGAGTAAGCGCAACCGCTCACGTGTTTTTTTGACAATGATGGTACCTGAATTATCGCATCATTGGAGATAAGTGTTTACATCATTACTTTTGGACTGTTGCTTGGTGGAATGTATGTATGTAAGTGTACATGTGTTATTTTTTTAAATAAACACCTGCCAATTATTTTAACCTCACCTAAACCTTACCTAACCGCCAGCGTGTCGACGTCACCCCGCTACGCGGGGTGCCTATTTCCGCTCTAAGGGACGCAAGCTAACCCTAACCTAACCTACAAATAACATCACTGTTACGGTTATATGTTATTTTTTACTGCGGGGGCTTCGCCCCCGCACCCCCCCTGTGGCTGGCTTCGTCTCCCCATCGTCACTTCTCTCCTTGTAATTTATATAAGAACACGTTGAATAAAAGTGACTATGTTATGCTGTCTTGTTCTTTGTAGTAAAAAGTTGGCTTATGTAAGAAAAGGGAACTGTTGCACAGACGAAACGTTCTTCGGTTAGTAGTTGTTTGTCCAACTGAAACATTTGCCAAATGATAGGTATGCCATTTTTTTTAATTCTTTATAATAATCGACTTAACAATAATTCTACCAAATGAATCTGTTGTCATACAAAAATTTGCCATAAGTTAGTTGTCAAGGTGAATCATCGGCGAAAAGTTGGTTGGCAAGTGAAATTCGGACATAACTAATTCGGAGAAAAGGCAGAACCCCGTCTGAGACATAAGGAATAGTTAATATTCAATAAAATAGTTTTTTTACCATTATAGCCTTTACTTAGTAATTGATTACAAAAGTACGTAAGGTATTAAACGCGCGTGTGCCGTGTGTGGATACAATGCAAAAAAAGGAATGATGGCGGCAAGCGTGGTTCTATTTATAAACTTCGGCGCTGCAGTGCGCATGCGCGGAATGCTGTCATCTAATTGGGCGTAGTGTGCGCGTCGGTGTTGCAAGCTGCAACATACTCTGGGCCGCTGAAAGGCTGTCTTTCAGGACTCCCTTCACTCCGTGGGCAGAGGGCAGATCCTATTGAGAGCCCTTTTAATGACACCTCTGGCAGTGTTTATGTCTGCAACTCGCGGGACGCCGTCCTTGCCGGGATACAATTTAGTGACTCGGCCCATTCGCCAGAGCAGCGGCGGCAAGCCTTCGTCCTTTATAAGCACGAGTTCGCCCAGCTGCAAGTCGCGCCTTCGCTCGCGCCATTTGCCACGTTGCTGCGGCTCGGAGACGTATTCGGTTCGTATTCAGCGCGTCCAGAAGTGTTGGCGCAGCTGCTCCAGCCTCTGGTAGCGGTCCAGGCGGTTCGGGTTGAGGTCTTGCAGCGGTGGGACCGGCGGGGACGTCAGCGGCCTGCCAACGAGAAAGTGCCCGGGAGAAAGGGGAGTAAAATCTTGGGGGGAGGGAGAGAGCGGACAAAGTGGTCTGCTGTTTAAAATGGCTTCTACCCGGCTAAACAATGAGGACAGTTCCTCGAATGTGAGGTGACTATTGCCTAAAATCCGTTTGAGATGGAATTTAGCGCTTTTAATGCCAGCTTCCACAAAGCCATTGAAGTTCGGAGCGTAAGCGGGTGTGAACATGAAACGTATGTTTTGATCAGCTGCAAACTCTGTTATTTCATTTTTATACAACTTTAGAAATTCATTTATTTCCTTTGCAGCAGATACAAAGTTTTTAGCATTATCTGATATTATCTCAGCAGGCTTGCCGCGGCGCGCGATAAACCTGCGGAGCGCTAATACGAATGCATCTTTAGATAAATCGCTAACGGCTTCCAAATGAACACATTTGTATCTTAAGCATATAAATAAACACATGTAGCATTTAGTTATCTTGCAGCCGCGGCCCCGGCGATCAGTTTTTAGATAAGGCCAAGCCATATCTACCGCTGTGGTCGCGAACGGAAAATCAACCTCTATGCGCTGTACTGGCAAATTACCAATTATATTTTTTAACGTTTTACCAGAGGCGCGGCTACAAGTTACACAATTGTGGGCCGTGCTTCGTGCGAGGTTCCTGCCTCCAACCGGCCATATAATGTCGCGAATTGAAGATAAGAGGAGCTGCGGCCCTGCATGTAAGAGACGTGTGTGTTCATGTTTGAATATGAGTTTGGTGAGTGGGTGCTTTGCACGCAATAACATGGGATGCTTCTTGTCAAAGCTATAACCAGAAGCATCCAGCCTCCCCCCGACTCGCAAGATGTCTTGCGGCCGAGTTGCGGGTCAATAAAGGGCGTAAGAGACGCCACGTCTGATTTAGAGCTTAACGTTTTATTTTTACGCAATGTATCTATTTCGTTAGGGAACAATTGCTGTTGTGCAAGCTTCACCAAAGCCTGGAGGGTGCCTGCGTGCTCTTGTGAAGTTAGTTCGCCTGTCAACTTTGATTGAGCAGGTTTGCAATTATTTATGAAACGACGCACGTAAGCTACAGTGCGCAGCAATCTTTTATATTTGGAGAATCTATCAAAACCAATGATACAAGATTCAGGCTCTACATTTGTAACTAAGGCTGTCAGCCTGACTTCAGGCAGAGCTTCAGGTTCGACAGAGTCTAGCCTTGGCCATTCATTTTCAGCCTTCAGTAAGAACTCCGGGCCATGCCACCACAGAGCGGCGCTGGAGACATGCTGCGGGTCCACCCCTCGACTTGCCAGGTCGGCCGGGTTCTGAGTAGTAGGCACATGTCTCCAGTCCGCTCCAGGGGCCAGCTCGTTTATGGCAGCGACTCGGTTAGCTACGAACGTTTTAAGTTTAGAAATGTCGGCCTTAAGCTAAGCGAGCACAACAGCAGAGTCTGTCCAAAAGATGGTGCGAGAGACAGGTCGCCTTAGGGCTTTAATTACCGTGCCATGAAGCTTGGTGACTAACAAGGCTCCGGCCAATTCCTGCCTGGGCACGGTCATTGGACGGATGGGCGCTACCCTGTCCTTCTCACACAGTAGGTTTATTTGTGGCTCATCTGAGCTCGAAATTGATTTTATATAGATGCACGCAGCATAGGCAGCCAATGATGCGTCACAGAAACAATGCGCTTCGATTGTGGACGGCGAGTCGCTTAACACTAATCTAGGTATCTTCAAATTCTTTATATGATGTAAGTTTTTTATGAAACGCGCCCAGCTTCGCCGTATTTCAGACGGAGCTGGTTCGTCCCACGACATACTGGCCGCCCACAATTTTTGAATAATAATCTTAGGCTTGACAGTGCATAAGCTTAGCAGCCCTAAGGGGTCAAACACTTGAAAAGTTTTGGACAGTATTGTTCTCTTGGTAACTGTGTCATTGGTGTCATTGATATTAATGTCAAAATTTAATATATCCTGGCTAGGATTCCAACCCAATCCAAGTGTTTGACAGGCCTGACTTAGCGCTAAATTATCTTGTTGTTTAATAAAATCTGATTTTAACAACACAGTTGAGTTTGAACGGTATTTCCGCAAGTTAAAACAACCTGAGGCAAGGATCCGCGAGACTCCGGCTTGTATGCGAAGCAGTTCACACTCGGAATCTGCTCCTGTCAATAAGTCATCACAGTAAAAATCATTTTGTATAATAGTCTTAACTAAAGGATCCTTGCACTCGGCCCCTAGTTGCCACAAACACCTAGCGGCTAAGAAACTTGCAGATGCAAATCCGTATGTAACGGTATTTAGGGTGAGTGAGCGAACAGGCAGGTGCTCGTCCTCACGCCATAGAATGACCTGTAAGTTACGATCAGCATCATTCATTAGAATTTGCCTATACTGCTTTTCTATATCTCCTGATAGGACATACTTATAATGCCTAAATGTAAGCAATATGTTAAACAAAGAATCTTGTATATTTGGGCCTACCATCTGGATATCGTTGATGGAGTATCCAGAGGATGTAGGACAAGCAGCATCAAAAACGACCCGACAGCGAGTAGACTCACTATTTTTTATCACCGGGTGATGCGGAAGGTGATTTGCTCTGTAAGGAGACACCAAGTCACTTAGATGGCCTAGGTCTTTGTATTCATTTATAAAATCAACATACATTGATTTAAGTTCAGGTTGTTTACTAAAACGCCTTTCTAAGTTGAATAAGCGCCTTTTTGCCATATGGAAAGAGTTACCTAAACAATCCGGTGTCTCATTAAGAGGTAACCTTACTACGAATCTGCCATCCTCCTGGCGGTAAGTATGCTCAACAAAATGTTTTTCTATGGGATGTGGATCGAACACATTCCCAAGTGATTCTGCCTCCGAGGGCAGTTCCTCCGTCTCCCAAAACCTCAACATCTGGTTAGACAGATCAGACAGAGAGAGATGGCTGCGAGTGGTTGCTGATGTTGTATGCATAGCTGCGCTAGCGACTGGCCCTGCTAGCAGCCATCCCAATCTGGAAGATATCAGTTTGGTGGGGCTATTGGGAGACAGAGATTTCTGCTCCCCGCTTACAATATGCCAGAAAATGTCCGCTCCTAGCAAAACATCAATGTGGCTAGGAGTATTAAATGTTGGATCTGCAAGTTTCATAGCCCCGGGTATATTTAGGTGACTTATGTCAAAATATTTTTTTGGTAAGTGGTCAGTGATTTGGTTTAGGACCAGAAAATCAACATTGGCGTTGTAATCACTAGTTTTAGATTGTATTACAGCGGCACAACGTCCTGGATTATATTTAAGTGGAGTGTTACCTATACCTAACACGGTTGTGGCAACTATGGGCCGAGATGCCAGCTGTAGGCGTTGCCTCAAAGCCTCACTCAGGTAAGAAGACTGTGACCCACAGTCTAAGATACATTTGACGGTTTCTTTCCTATTGTTGCAAGGATTAACCACTTCAATTAGTGCTGTAGACAGCAATACTTCATTACTGGACAGCGAAGAATTAGCAGTGGAGGTGTGCGGCACCTCTGCACTGTCAGATGTCAACATAGTAGAGGAGGAAGCAGGCTCCGCCGTACCGTTGTTGGTAGGCTGGACGCTCTGATCCATGCTAGCCCCACTAGATGAATGATTAGGTGTGTTTGTTTGTGTTGTGTGTAGGTATGTGTTGTGACGCCTCTTACATACACGGCAGCCGTTCAGCTTGCATCGGCGAGTCTCGTGGTCTAGACGCAGACACACATGGCACAGTTGGAGGCTGGAGATGCGCGCCCACCGCTCGTCCACTGACATCTGCCGGAAGGCGGGACAGTCATACACCCTGTGGTCGCTGCGACACACAACGCACGGCCGACCTTTGTGTTCATTTTGTTTCTCTGAAATTACAAAAGTTTTTATGTTTTTATCATGTTTAAATGAAGGTTTATTATTTACCACTTCTGCTTTATGGTTGGATAAGTTTTGTTTATCCCGTTTGGACCTGTACAGATTTTCTAAAATGTCTGCACGGTTTTTCAGAAATTCCTTAAAATCATCAAGTGTAGGCCACTCTTTAACCCTTAACATGGCAAGACATGAAGAAATGTAGCCAGCTATCACTCGGAATGTTTTTTGTGATAGTTATTGAATAAAAAGAACTACAGTTAAGAAAAAAAAATGAAAACCATTCTGAAAGTTAGTTTTTCAGGACGTCCGTTGAAACGGACATTGCCACGAATCGTAAAAAATGATTGCCTTTGATGTTGTCCTAAAAAACGGACAATACTGTCATGCAGGTCACGAAAATAAAATAAAAAAATTGTCGTCAACCAAAAATAAGCTTGAATACACTGAATAAAATCATCCTGAGCATCATCATCATAACAGCCGAAAGACTTACACTGCTGCACATATGCCTCCCACGAAGAGTGCCAAAGTGACCGGTCCTGCGCCACCCGCATCCAGAGGACTCCCGCAACCTTAACCAGACCATCAGTCCATCTTGTCGAGGGTCTACCCACACTGCATCTTCCGGTACGTGGTTGCCACCAAATTATCTTTCCACCCCAACGGCCATCGGTTCTACGTGCAATGTGCCCTGCCCAGCCCACTGCCACTTAAGTTTAGCGATCCGGAGGGCTATATCGGTTACCTTGGTCCTGCTGCGGACAGCCTCATTTCTGATGCGATCACGCAGAGAAACTAACAGCATAGCCCTCTCCATTGCCCTTTGGGTGACTTTGAGCCTTCTTATGAGGCCCATACTAAGCGACCACGTTTCAGTGCCATAAGTCATCACTAGCAACACACACTGGTCAAATACTCTCATCTTGAGACACTGCGTAATATTGGACGAAAAGTGAGATTGGTCGGTAGTTCGTCAGCAGGGTGGTGTAACCTTTTTGAGGAATAGCACCACCACACCTCTGTTCCGTGCTTTTGGCATTTTCCCTTCCAGTAAGACGGAATTGAACAAATGCTGAAGAGCCGTAGGGACCGGGTTTACACCCGCCATCAGCAGTTGCTGGCTGTTATTCCGTCTTCACCTGGTGCCTTGTTGTTCTGGAGCTGTTGAAGAACCTTTACAAGCTCGTACAGGCTGATTTCCGGGATGTCATTGGAATAGAGTTGGGTTAGTCGAGCTAGAGGGTCCTCCACGAGACTAACCTCGGGTCCGCGAGTTGATGTGTATAGCTGTCCGTAAAAGCGCCAACCAAAAGCTCAGGTTTAGAAGAAACGATTCTACCATCTTCAGTTTCCAACTTGGCGAGCTGGCTCAGTCCAGTAGTCAAATCTCTCCAAAACACTTTAGCGTCCTCGTTACACGGGATAGCCTCTTCAATAGCTTGTATTGAATTGGCGCAGATCGCGGGTAAAGCAATTGCAGATCTCTTTATTGAGCTACTGGTGTAAAGTGACATCGGACCTAGGCAACGTTTCGCTCCCTTCCTTTGTGAGCTTCTAACAACTCGGAGGCTTATGGGGGAGGGGAGTGAGGTGTTGCTGTGTGAACATAACATGTGAACACAACTGGAGGGCTCTCTAGCTCAACAGCTAGAGAACCTTTTAGTTGTGTTGATTCATTGGGCGTTGAAGAACTTAGACCCAGAGGCACGGCGAGTTTCCACAAACCCGTAATTGAATTCGTCTAAATCGCCGTCTAGGAAACGGAAACAGTTTTGGAGTTCCACATGAAAGCTCTCGGGGTTTTGAATTTTGATTGGTGCTGTATGGAACAACTTCATCAATCGAGAGCGTTCTTGCTTGACACATATATTAAATGTGCCTCTTACCAGACGGTGATCGCTCCCGGTTTTAACTGTATTGATGATCACAAAGACAACATTTAATGTATCCCTCCTCGTCGATAGGATGAAGTCAGTCTCGTTTTTAGTTGGTCCACTTTCTGTGCTCGCGTTTCGTTTAATGGCAAGGTCCGTTTTCTGTCACAATGTGAAACAAACTATGTATCCATAAAAGTCGGCACTGTCCGTTTATTATGACATGCTCAATGGTACCTAGCCACCTATACAATCGATAATGTCACAAAAACAGGACGAGCTTTAAATCATCCTTTTTGACTTAGAATTAATTGAATATTTAATAAAATTTATATCAAAAACGAGAGTTTAACTCACCTGAAGGTTAATTCAACAAAAAGAAAACCATTTTTTTTATTCGTAATTGTTTTATGGGGCTAGAAACAAATGCCAACGCAAATTTCGAAAATCATTGATTTCAAGTGACGCTCGCGCTCAAATTGAACGTTGCACACTATTGGCGTATTCAAGAAATACATAGTAATATTCTCGCCATTTCATTTCGCGTATTTACTTTTCTAGCTAGAATGCGCGTTCAAACTTTGCGCGGCATTTACTAACTGTACTAAAAAAGTGACCGGAAAGCGTTAAGGGTTAATAGTGTTCCTATACTCTTCCCACTTAGCATTAGTGTTTGAATCTAGCTTTGCAGATAATAAGTGAACCAGCATCGTATCTGATCGTATCCCAGTGCTCAGTGGGCTGACCCAATGTTTTCAACGCTCTGAGGTTTTTTGTAACATGGTCACTTAAAAATCTAAGAGCTTTATCAGACTCCCGCTGTAAAGAATCAATGTTAAACAAAGCATTTAAATGGTTAGTGATCAATTGCCTTTTGTTGCTGAACCTGTCGCATAGTAGCGCCCAGGCCTCAGCATAATTGACAGCTGAAACTTCCATATTGGCTATCACCCGAGCCGCCTCACCCTCCAGATATGAATTTAGGTAATGGAATTTATAAATTGCCTGAATTTTGTCATTATTATGGATTAAAGACTCATATAAATCCCTAAGCTCTTTGCTGCTTCAGTCATTGTTGAATTATGTTGTTGACTGTGCAAGCCGGGTCAACAATTTAAAAACAAAGAATTATCCACTTAAATTAATTAAATTGGCAAACGCTTACGCCCCTTGAACTTCAATGCCTGGGTGGAGATGCACGCTGACACGTGGCTGGCAAAGCACGAAGCGTAGATGGATAGTTAGCTGGCACGTGGATGTCCCGTTATGCACACCGACACGTGGGCAGCTGAAAATGCACAAGCAGGAAAGAGTGTATATGCGAACACAGGGATGCGGTGCAATAGGGCAAAACAATGCGAAGTTAATGCTTAAAATCACTAGAGTTAGGTCAGCGGAAGTAAAATAAAAGGGATTTGTCCAAAAGTTTAAAAGGTTTAAAGGATAACAACAACACGCAAGGCAAAACAAAATGTTGATGATGATTTGAAGCGTCACTGCATAAAAACAAAGTTTAATCACGAAATGTGCTCATGCGTTTGTCAAAGTTACGTAACTGAATAAAACTCAAACAAGGAAAAAAACACTAGCAGGTCACTGTTTAAAACTATTTAAGGGCCTTTTCAGGCATTGAAAATCGAAACTTAAGGTTGCAAGCAAGCCGGCGTGGCTAAAATTATAGGTTAGATGACTCGACGTGTCGCTTTCACTTTCACATTCGACGAACTATCCTGGAAGTAAAATCACAAATAGAAGCAAAACGCGATTAGCACAACCACTCTCAAAATGTAATATTAGGATGTAAGTATTGAAGGTTAAGCAGAGTTAAGTTATGTAAGTAAGTACGTCGCGTCAGGTCAAGTCTGTAAGTTAGGTTAGAAACAAGTGAAGTTAAGCTAGGCTAGTGAATTTAAATTGAATCTTAATTGGACTAAAAACTGGGGCACTAAGTGGGTTAGGGTTATTTAAAGGGTTTGGTGGTTGAGGATCACGGCACTTTCCTCGTGGCCTTGGCGTCCTGGGCGAGCAGCCACCGACGCCCCGCGCGTCGTCTCTGGCTTGCCGGGTCTTGACCGTCGTACAGCTTCTTGATTAGCTGGCCCGGCTCCACCGTCCAACGGCGCGCTCCAGTTCTCGGCAATCGTTGCTGACGCTGCTCGCCGGTCTTCAGGCGATGCCGCCACCACGGCCAAAACAGGGCCTCAAAATGGCCGACGGATGACGCCTTCTGCCGGGAAAAATTAGGGTGATCCACACACGCGCGTCCTGTCACGGTCGCCAATTTATGTCTGAGACATAAGTAATAATACATTTATATCTGTGTACATCTGTACACAGACAAACTAGAACTAATATATCTTAGTGTTTGTTCCAGGCCTGACATCTCATTTGCTTGTAGTCAATTAAGTATGTTTAACACATGTTTTGACGAAAGTCATTGGCGCATGGTGTTGCAGCTTGCAACACCGACGCGCACACTACGCCCAATTAGATGACAGCATTCCGCGCATGCGCACTGCAGCGCCGAAGTTTATAAATAGAACCACGCTTGCCGCCATCATTCCTTTTTTTGCATTGTATCCACACACGGCACACGCGCGTTTAATACCTTACGTACTTTTGTAATCAATTACTAAGTAAAGGCTATAATGGTAAAAAAACTATTTTATTGAATATTAACTATTCCTTATGTCTCAGACATAAATTGGCGACCGTGACAGGACGCGCGTGTGTGGATCACCCTAATTTTTCCCGGCAGAAGGCGTCATCCGTCGGCCATTTTGAGGCCCTGTTTTGGCCGTGGTGGCGGCATCGCCTGAAGACCGGCGAGCAGCGTCAGCAACGATTGCCGAGAACTGGAGCGCGCCGTTGGACGGTGGAGCCGGGCCAGCTAATCAAGAAGCTGTACGACGGTCAAGACCCGGCAAGCCAGAGACGACGCGCGGGGCGTCGGTGGCTGCTCGCCCAGGACGCCTAGGCCACGAGGAAAGTGCCGTGATCCCCAACCACCAAACCCTTTAAATAACCCTAACCCACTTAGTGCCCCAGTTTTTAGTCCAATTAAGATTCAATTTAAATTCACTAGCCTAACTTAACTTCACTTGTTTCTAACCTAACTTACAGACTTGACCTGACGCGACGTACTTACTTACATAACTTAACTCTGCTTAACCTTCAATACTTACATCCTAATATTACATTTTGAGAGTGGTTGTGCTAATCGCGTTTTGCTTCTATTTGTGATTTTACTTCCAGGATAGTTCGTCGAATGTGAAAGTGAAAGCGACACGTCGAGTCATCTAACCTATAATTTTAGCCACGCCGGCTTGCTTGCAACCTTAAGTTTCGATTTTCAATGCCTGAAAAGGCCCTTAAATAGTTTTAAACAGTGACCTGCTAGTGTTTTTTTCCTTGTTTGAGTTTTATTCAGTTACGTAACTTTGACAAACGCATGAGCACATTTCGTGATTAAACTTTGTTTTTATGCAGTGACGCTTCAAATCATCATCAACATTTTGTTTTGCCTTGCGTGTTGTTGTTATCCTTTAAACCTTTTAAACTTTTGGACAAATCCCTTTTATTTTACTTCCGCTGACCTAACTCTAGTGATTTTAAGCATTAACTTCGCATTGTTTTGCCCTATTGCACCGCATCCCTGTGTTCGCATATACACTCTTTCCTGCTTGTGCATTTTCAGCTGCCCACGTGTCGGTGTGCATAACGGGACATCCACGTGCCAGCTAACTATCCATCTACGCTTCGTGCTTTGCCAGCCACGTGTCAGCGTGCATCTCCACCCAGGCATTGAAGTTCAAGGGGCGTAAGCGTTTGCCAATTTAATTAATTTAAGTGGATAATTCTTTGTTTTTAAATTGTTGACCCGGCTTGCACAGTCAACAACATAATTCAACAATGACTGAAGCAGCAAAGAGCTTAGGGATTTATATGAGTCTTTAATCCATAATAATGACAAAATTCAGGCAATTTATAAATTCCATTACCTAAATTCATATCTGGAGGGTGAGGCGGCTCGGGTGATAGCCAATTTGGAAGTTTCAGCTGTCAATTATGCTGAGGCCTGGGCGCTACTATGCGACAGGTTCAGCAACAAAAGGCAATTGATCACTAACCATTTAAATGCTTTGTTTAACATTGATTCTTTACAGCGGGAGTCTGATAAAGCTCTTAGATTTTTAAGTGACCATGTTACAAAAAACCTCAGAGCGTTGAAAACATTGGGTCAGCCCACTGAGCACTGGGATACGATCAGATACGATGCTGGTTCACTTATTATCTGCAAAGCTAGATTCAAACACTAATGCTAAGTGGGAAGAGTATAGGAACACTATTAAAGAGTGGCCTACACTTGATGATTTTAAGGAATTTCTGAAAAACCGTGCAGACATTTTAGAAAATCTGTACAGGTCCAAACGGGATAAACAAAACTTATCCAACCATAAAGCAGAAGTGGTAAATAATAAACCTTCATTTAAACATGATAAAAACATAAAAACTTTTGTAATATCAGAGAAACAAAATGAACACAAAGGTCGGCCGTGCGTTGTGTGTCGCAGCGACCACAGGGTGTATGACTGTCCTGCCTTCCGGCAGATGTCAGTGGACGAGCGGTGGGCGCGCATCTCCAGCCTCCAACTGTGCCATGTGTGTCTGCGTCTAGACCACGAGACTCGCCGATGCAAGCTGAACGGCTGCCGTGTATGTAAGAGGCGTCACAACACATACCTACACACAACACAAACAAACACACCTAATCATTCATCTAGTGGGGCTAGCATGGATCAGAGCGTCCAGCCTACCAACAACGGTACGGCGGAGCCTGCTTCCTCCTCTACTATGTTGACATCTGACAGTGCAGAGGTGCCGCACACCTCCACTGCTAATTCTTCGCTGTCCAGTAATGAAGTATTGCTGTCTACAGCACTAATTGAAGTGGTTAATCCTTGCAACAATAGGAAAGAAACCGTCAAATGTATCTTAGACTGTGGGTCACAGTCTTCTTACCTGAGTGAGGCTTTGAGGCAACGCCTACAGCTGGCATCTCGGCCCATAGTTGCCACAACCGTGTTAGGTATAGGTAACACTCCACTTAAATATAATCCAGGACGTTGTGCCGCTGTAATACAATCTAAAACTAGTGATTACAACGCCAATGTTGATTTTCTGGTCCTAAAACAAATCACTGACCACTTACCAAAAAAATATTTTGGCATAAGTCACCTAAATATACCCGGGGCTATGAAACTTGCAGATCCAACATTTAATACTCCTAGCCACATTGATGTTTTGCTAGGAGCGGACATTTTCTGGCATATTGTAAGCGGGGAGCAGAAATCTCTGTCTCCCAATAGCCCCACCAAACTGATATCTTCCAGATTGGGATGGCTGCTAGCAGGGCCAGTCGCTAGCGCAGCTATGCATACAACATCAGCAACCACTCGCAGCCATCTCTCTCTGTCTGATCTGTCTAACCAGATGTTGAGGTTTTGGGAGACGGAGGAACTGCCCTCGGAGGCAGAGTCACTTGGGAATGTGTTCGATCCACATCCCATAGAAAAACATTTTGTTGAGCATACTTACCGCCAGGAGGATGGCAGATTCGTAGTAAGGTTACCTCTTAATGAGACACCGGATTGTTTAGGTAACTCTTTCCATATGGCAAAAAGGCGCTTATTCAACTTAGAAAGGCGTTTTAGTAAACAACCTGAACTTAAATCAATGTATGTTGATTTTATAAATGAATACAAAGACCTAGGCCATCTAAGTGACTTGGTGTCTCCTTACAGAGCAAATCACCTTCCGCATCACCCGGTGATAAAAAATAGTGAGTCTACTCGCTGTCGGGTCGACGGATGACGCCTTCTGCCGGGAAAAATTAGGGTGATCCACACACGCGCGTCCTGTCACGGTCGCCAATTTATGTCTGAGACATAAGGAATAGTTAATATTCAATAAAATAGTTTTTTTACCATTATAGCCTTTACTTAGTAATTGATTACAAAAGTACGTAAGGTATTAAACGCGCGTGTGCCGTGTGTGGATACAATGCAAAAAAAGGATTGATGGCGGCAAGCGTGGTTCTATTTATAAACTTCGGCGCTGCAGTGCGCATGCGCGGAATGCTGTCATCTAATTGGGCGTAGTGTGCGCGTCGGTGTTGCAAGCTGCAACACCATGCGCCAATGACTTTCGTCAAAACATGTGTTAAACATACTTAATTGACTACAAGCAAATGAGATGTCAGGCCTGGAACAAACACTAAGATATATTAGTTCTAGTTTGTCTGTGTACATCTGTACACAGACAAACTACTCAGTGGAACTCCTCAGGAGAGAGGACTGGTTAAACAGCCTCATAGATTGGAAACCAGGCAGCCTAAAGTGGTACACTGATGGCTCCAAATCCGGATCGGAGGTAGTACGAATTTATGGAGAAGCACCCAGGACAGCGACAAGCGATCAGCGTGAACCTGGGCAAGTACACTTCCATATTCCAGGCAGAGGTATACGCCATTTTAGAATGTGCGACAGCCAATCTGGAAAACACCTACCTCAATAATACTATTTATATCCATTCGGATAGCCAGGCGGCTCTCTTGGCCCTAACCTCTAACGTGATAACGTCGAGTTGTCGTCGTTGTCAAGAACTGCCGGGATGTATTGAATGACCTGGGCGCAAAAAACAAAGTCATATTACGTTGGGTCCCAGGGCATGCCGGTATAGAAGGAAACGAGAAGGCCGACGAGCTTGCACGAGCGGGGGCAAAGGGGACGCTCTGCGGACCAGAGCCGTTCTGTGGCATCCCCAAAAGCCTGACCAAGCTCACCCTAAAGACCTACTGTTTCTACAAGAGCATTCAAGCCTGGCGAGCTACACCAGGACTGAAACATTCCAAGGCGCTTATTAGAGCCTATAGCAAAAAGGCGTCTTCTGATGCCTTAGCGCTAAGCAGGAACCGTCTACGTATGTTGGTAAAAATGCTTACAGGGCACTGTCGCCTAAATAAGCACATGCAAGCGATAGGACTGTGTTACACAAGGCTGTGCAGACTCTGCCTGGATGCGGAGGAGACGCCTACACACATCCTAACCGAGTTCCCCTGCCTCATGCGCAGTCGTAACTCCTTTCTGGGAAAACACATCATGTGCCCGGAGGAGATCAAATTTCTTGAGTTCAATAGTATCCTGCAATTCTTCGAGTTTGCAGGACTTGACCAAGAATTGTAGTATGTGGCGATCACAATAGATCAGCAATGGTCGCAGTGATATAAGGGCTCTCACGGTCCGGAAGCCACTACAAGAAATAATAATAATAAGATACATTAAACTTCCCAGTAATTGTCTATATTTATAGACATCATCATTTAAAATAGGTTGATTGGATTTCTGTAATTTACAATTAACAGGTAACGGTGTGGAAACAAACTTACAATCAGACATATTATATTTGACTAGAAGACGCTTTATGTAGCTCGGATTGATCCAATATTAAAATATCTTTGTCTCGACGAACATTCATGCCGAGAATTTTTATTAATTCACCTATGTGTCTAATTTCAAAATTATTTTGTAAAAGTTGTAAAATATTTTCAACACAATTATTATGAAATATATAAAAATCATCAACATAAATTGCCAGTATAATATATTCAGTCTTAGTTTTCTTGGAGTAGATGCATGGCTCACATTTACTTTGGACATAGCCATTTTGAGACAGAAAATCGTGATTTTTTACATTCCACATACGACTAGATTGCTTAAGTCCATACAAACTTTTGTTTAGTAAGCAAACTTTGTTATCTATTTTAAATCCAGATGGCTGTTCCATATTCATGCGTTCATTTAAATCGCCATTTAAAAATGCAGTCGTTACATCTATATGATTTATTTTTAAATCTAGTTCTACAGCCAAAGAGAAAAGTATGCGTAATGTACTATTGAGGTGTGAGGAGTACAGCAAGATGACTCCATTCATTAATGTAACGGATACGGACGTTTCACGCACGAGTGCATTTGCTTTATCTAATGAATAACTATCCTATTTCCGATCCTTTTTCCTAGCATCCCTGAACCTGATGCTATGTCTCACATTACCGAGTCCAATTAACAAGTAACCTCATTTCAGTAACCTTCACTGTTAGAGTATGCCTATATAAACCCATGTATTTCCTAATAAAGCGTTCATTCTATATCCGAGACTCGTCGTATTATTTACTCCTCTACGTACAACATCTCATGGCGACTCTGCCAGAGGGCTGCTCCAGGCAGCCCATAACCTAGCCACAGCCTAGGCCAGCCGAACGACCCACCGCAGCGTTTCAACTTAAATCTTCATGGCAGCCATCAGCATCAGCAGACCAGCCAACCCACGACCCACGCCGCGCCGAACACAATAACAAGACAGACTAAGATGCCCGACAAGATCCACGTCACCGTAATGGGCACCGACATTGCACTAGCGGGCCCTATCAAGCTGTTCCGGAAGCTCCAAATCACGGTGGCAGCACCACCACAGCTACCCGGTACGGGCTCATCAGGAAAAAACACCACTACGGTAACCATGGAGCAATCACCACAAAGAAAAACTTATGTTCCACGACGAGGAGGTCCGATAAAATCCAATCAACGAACCACGCCACGCAACCTACAACAAGACGGAAGAGGTGTCCAGGGTTATCCCGGCCCATGTTCGAGGGAGTCCAGGGTTTTCCCGGCCCGCATCAGAAACCAACGCAGCAGCCGTCCCGAAGAAGCACACTGGAACCACCAGCCAGCCAGCCAGCCAGCTTCAGAGACGAGACCACGGCACAATGAAGACGTCAAAAAGCGTATCGTATTTTTTTTAATTATCATTATGTACCATTTTTTTTTACCTAACATATTTTAGAAAAGTAGATAACTACGAGAAATTTTAATTCATATATTGTAGATGAATAATGTGTAAATCTAGTGTCACTAAAATTAAATAAACCCGAGTAAATTTAAAATACATTCCTTTATCGACAATTATACATTATCTAGTTATTGGACTGGCCATCTGATAACTTAGGAAAAGTCTAATTGATTAAAACTTAAAATAATAACGATGAAATTAGAAGATAACTTCATAGAAGAATATAGTTAAAAGTTAAAAAAAAAAACAACAAAATACCACTGTTAAAAGATAATGAGTTAATCCAGTCTATACCAATTCTAATCTTTATTTAATATAAATATAATAAATATAAAAGAAATATATTAAAAAAAAACAATTAGGTACACCAGAATTAAAATACAGAGAAAAAGAAAAGAAAAAAAATTATAAAAACAATGTAATGTTAAAATCAACTTAAAATCATTGCAGACAAATATATATAGGTAGTAAATTTTATCACAATTTATAGACACCGCCAAGTTATACCTCTATGTTGATAAATCAGACTCAAAATTATTAATAAAACTCATAACCAAAACCAGATTAACTCACAGTACGAAAATTAGAATAGCGGAACCCCCACGACATTAAGTAAACACGGGGATAGCAAATACCATTTCTTTTCTTTTCGTAACTAAGGACTATATACTAACTTATAGTCATATGAATAAAGTGCGATTTGATACAAACAACAGCACTATACACTTATGGTTTATAAACATGAACGTCAGCCTAAGCGCATAACATAACAACGCGGATTAATACATGGAGCATAGATACATTTTATTCTCTAACCAGACTATAATAAGTAAAATAATCCCATCAAGTTCAAATAGGTATTTTTTATCGATATATAAAAATCACGTACTCAATGGCGTGACTCATTTAGTGTAAAGGATGTAATTACCGCGACATTTATGTTAGTTCACGGAAATAATATATGTAACGTTCTGATACAAAAATACATTTTTTTTTATCAAACCAGACTACATTAGTAATAAATAGTAGGAACTCATAGGAGGTAATAGTAGGAGCTCACTTACTGGTTGCTTCTGGCACGCGACAGCTGATATAACAGCCGAGTTATACATAATATAAAGCTTCGTGCATTGTTTTAGAGACTAACTTTAGAATTACAATTTTTTTTACTAACCAATATTATAAATTACCCGTATAAATAGAAATTGTTTTCATAGAGCACAAAAATTCGTTGTAATTAGTATAGATCCAAATACCTACAAACACCGAATTTTAACCATACCGCAGTAAAATTATTTTAGCAAGACAGCTATTATTTAGTAAATTCAATTTCTTTAAAATCAGTACATATCTGAGAAGGCTAAGACATGTAAGTTTTTCACAGTACGATTAGACTGATCACCTAAAAGTAGCTGAATTTCTTATATGACGATGTTTTCAAGGAACGTGCGTAACTTATTAATGAAAATAAATCGAAATCTTATTAGCAACTACAGCCAGGGTACATCCCAGAAAATATGTAGAATGCATTAAAATAAATCAAAATCAAAGGAAAAATTAATATATTTCTTTTTACAAACAGTGATACTAGATTAATAATAATTCATATAGACGAATAAGCTACTACTTTCATTATATTCAATTCACTAGATAATATTTTATATAGACAAATAAGCTACTATTTTGATAATGTTCAATTTATAAATAGAAAATATTTTAAATAGAAGAGTAAGCTAATATTTAACATTATATTCATTTACTAGTATTAATTTAAAAGGAAAAAATATCCAAAATAATAAAATAACAAGTAAAATTTTAAAATGAAGGAAAAACTATTAAAGTCATTATATTTCAGTTGACTAAATAACTTAAAAAAAAGAGAAAATAAACTATCAGGCAAAATTTAAATACCTACAAAAAATACAATAAAAATTAACGAATAAAAGAGCAAAAAACAAGCAAAGATAAAAAAAAGAACAAAAATTGAGAACAACATTGTATCACAAATATGCTTTTTATCAGCATCAAGCGTCCGAGAGACTCCTCGTGCAGTCGCGTAAACGCATACGTGCGCCATGAACCATGGCACGACAAAAGCATATAGGTGATATAAGGGATGCGCCAGGTACAAGGCAGGGAGGAAATCTTTGGATGCTGATCATGATTCGATCGAGTTATCAATCGTGAAGCCCCTTAGACACGTAGTGTTAAAAGAACTGCCTGTTTACACATACATTGATATGTGATGCGCGCTTAATAAATTAAATAATATATCTTGTACCTTTAAGCAAATAATTATATATGTAAGGTTGGCCAACCACGTAAATGCGTATCCCTACAAAACTACAAAACTACAAAACGAAAAAAACAAACTACAAATCAAAAAACTATAAATCAATAAACTGCAAATAAACAACAAAATAAACAACAAACTAAAACTACAAACAAATCGACAAACTATTAAACAACAAATTACTAAAAAAAAATTACTACAAGTGAGAAAGATCACTCCAACAAAAATAAAATAAAATAAAAATTAATTCAAATAAAATATAAAAATTATAAAAATAACGTAACCAAAGAAAAGTATTGCCGTAAAAAATTAAATAAAGAAACATTAACCAAGAAAAATATAACATAAAAAGCTCTAAAATAATAATAATAATAAAGAAAAATAAAGTAGGTCAAAATAAAAGTATATAAAAATATCGTACCGTAAAAAAAGGATAAAAAAAAACTTACTATTATTTAGTAGCATTAAGAAATAAATATTTTGTTTTATACATTTTTTTTACAACCAATAAGGAAATGCTAATATAATATTATAATCATGTAGAAGTAATCATATAATATTAATTAAAAAAAAGGATTTAAAAATAACTATTTACTGTAGGATAAGAGATTTCATATAAAAAAAGGGAAAGCAGAGGTAATCAAACTCCGTACACACGGAACCATAATCCGAAATTCAAAATCAAGTTTTCAAGTTTAAACACTTACACGGTAAAACTTAATACTGTACACAATCAGAACTAAAGTCTATTGCTATTAACCATAAAACACAAATTGAAAACTTACCACTTGCAACAAACTGCAACAAACTATAATACACAACGTTATTGTCCAACTTTCATAATTTCATGAACACTGCCTACCCCTTCTGGGAATAAAAGCTTGAATCTTTTGATTAATTTATACACAGTTTAACACATAAAAACCGGAAACGCACACGAGAACAACACTCACAACCATATAAAATTGATTAACACCTTTAAATACTCTAAATTCTTAATAATAACTTAAATAAAACTCAAGCATAGTTTAATCCAACAAGCGAACAGAACAAAACTGATCTAAATGTAACTTACACCTACACAGCGACCGAGTGACTTAAAAATTCCACGAACTGCAATAGGAAGACCACCTAGTACACAGATCCAAGAACGCAACCCGAACCCACTGACATTAAATACATCCAAATCCAAATAGGGAACATTACCACCCGGACACTAAGAAATATCATATGTAAAAAACAATAAGACCTCGACCTAGATTAAGAAATATCATATGTAAAAAAACAATAAGACCTCGACCTAGATTAAGAAATATCATATTTAAACCACATAGCTACACAATGAATTCGCAGCCTAAGCAAAAGATAACTCGAACCCATAAATGTATCCACACTGCACAATAAACAGTTTAAAACCAGTAAGATAGTATAAGAAACAATATTGTAACAGACATTGTAACAGAGAGGAATGGAAATTGCTCCACCGACAAGATTTTGAATCTTAAATATAATGATAGTAATGTATACAAAATATAAATACCTAAGCTAATTTTAAGTACATAAGTAAATCATTGTAACTGATAATTTTAAGCCAATAATATGTTCCAAAATTTTGTCTCAAAAAAAAAGGAGAGGCGTGAGGAGTACAGCAAGATGACTCCATTCATTAATGTAACGGATACGGACGTTTCACGCACGAGTGCATTTGCTTTATCTAATGAATAACTATCCTATTTCCGATCCTATTTCCTAGCATCCCTGAACCTGATGCTATGTCTCACATTACCGAATCCAATTAACAAGTAACCTCATTTCAGTAACCTTCACTGTTAGAGTATGCCTATATAAACCCATGTATTTCCTAATAAAGCGTTCATTCTATATCCGAGACTCGTCGTATTATTTACTCCTCTACGTACAACATCTCACTATGCCTTACAACAGGTGCAAAAGTATCAGTATAGTCTACCCCTTCTTGTTGACTATAACCCCGGGCAACCAATCTAGCTTTATACTTAGAAAGCTTACCTGAAGTGTCATATTTCTTCTTATACACCCATTTGCATTTAACAATGTTTTCATTTACTGGCCTATCAACTAGTGTCCAAACATTGTTTTGATTAAAGACTGATACTCACTGTCCATCGCCTTACACCATTCATCCTTTTTTCAGGAGATTGAGTAGCCTCTTCATATGATGTAGGCTCATCTAATGAATTACCAGCAGCTAACATAGACAAATCATAGTCTTTTAAATAATCATGGACATTGCCTCAGGTTTTACGTACTGGGCGAGAGCAAGACGTGTCGGGAACAGCCGACAACATCGACTCCTTATCAGGCGCAGACTCGGGCAGTGAGGTCACGACGCCCAGCGGGACGCTAGTCTCTTTACCTCCGTCACAACCATCAAGTGATGACTCGGTAACAGAAGACACGACGCCCAGCGGGACGCTAGCTTCCTCACCATCACTGTCATCACCTTCATCACCAGTACGGTATTCTTCCGCAAGCGTCGACCACGCAGGTGGCGTTGGCGACTCCGCATAGTCCTGATCTGAAAAACGAGATTGATTATTATGATAGCTGGGACTAGTGTTATTACGAACACTGTCATTTGAATTATTTTTACTGGTTGTTTCATTAGGGCTCAATTTTTGAACATTGTTTTGTGCAATATTAAAATCACAATTGTCAAAGTTATAAGTATAAAAATCGTCATTACATATATCTTTACATTTAGGAAGTTTTCCAATGAATTTGTCCTCTAGAAAAGTAACTGTTCTAGAATGTATAACAGTAGAAGGATTTGAAGGGTCAATGAGACGGTAACCTTTACAATTAGCACCATAGCCTACAAAAATATAAGGCTTAGCTTTAGGATCAAGCTTACGTCGCTTTTGACTTGGTATTAGAGCATATGCTAAGCAACCGAAAACGCGCATGTGGCTGACGTCTATTGCTAGACCAGTCCACAAGCGTTCTGGAATGCCGCCTGATAACGCTCCGGTAGGAGATCTATTTTTCAAATAAATAGCCGTCATTACAGATTCTCCCCAGTAGCGATTACAAAGACCAGCTTCGTGCAACATAGCTCTTGCCTTGTCAGCGTATTAGGACCACTACTTTTTCTAATTTATATAAACGACTTTCCGCTGGCTATCCAAGAATCTATGGTTCTTTTTGCTGACGATAGCACTGTAATATTCACGGGTGAAGTCCTACACCACTACGAGGAAAAAGTCAATAGATCTCTGCAATCACTTATTGAATGGCTAAGCAGGAACAATCTCCGCATAAATTTAGGAAAAACGAACATTATGCATTTTAGACAAAGAATTGACAGAATCACTAATTTGAACGTAACTTATAAGGACCATACGATTAATGAAACGGACATATCAAAATTTTTAGGTTTAAGCTTAGATAATAAATTTTATTGACCTGGAAAAATCGAATTGACACTTTATGTAAGAAACTAAATAAATATTCATATGTTTTGTATCATCTCGGT
Organism: Epinotia demarniana; assembly: GCA_945867215.1. NCBI lineage: Eukaryota > Metazoa > Arthropoda > Insecta > Lepidoptera > Tortricidae > Epinotia > Epinotia demarniana. Next base: position 7,808,164 of record OX244286.1, read on the forward strand.
AAAAAAGTGAACCAACATGCAGTCTTGACATCTTATCATGCCTATGTCACATCTACACTAAGGTATGGAATAATATTTTGGGGCAACTCTACAGATAGAGACCTAGTCTTCAAGGGTCAGAAGAAATGTATCACATCCGTTTGCGGCCTAAACCCCTGCGAATCATGTAAACCCTATTTTATTAAATTAAATATCTTGACATTTCCATCACTCTATCTTTTTTGAAACAGCAATGTATGTAAAACACAACAGTAAACAGTTCTCGAGCTTTAAGAGTGTTCGTATGCAGGGTAAGATAAACTATGGATCATACAAAACTGCCCTACTTTCAAAAAGCATATTTGGAATGGCGCCTAGAATTTTTAACAAATTGCCAACAGCCATCTTGAAACTCCATGACCCTCATTTATTTAAAAAAAACATTGTTTAAATTTCTAGCTGCCAAAGCATACTATTCCACACAAGGATATTTAATTGACCCTAACATAACATAAGCGAATGATAGCATACTTAACGATTTTATATTTAGTGTTTAAGAAGTTATGCATGCTGCATGCCTTGACAGGCAAGACATAGTGATACAATCCATAAACTGAACCACCGATACCTATGTTTTACAAATAAAATATTTTGTATTGTATTGTATTGTATTTTCCCTTCGATTATAGTTTTTATGTAAATGTCATGTCGTAACAGGTGCCCCAACATATTTCCTCTTCTATTTTCAATCCTCCTTAGCAAGGATCTCTTCTCTCCGACTAAATCCAAAACCTCTTCATTCGTTCTTCTTTACGTCCAACTAATTCTTTCCATCCTTCGCCAACACCACATCTCAAAGGCACTTGAGGCAAGCATGGTGTGGTCCTTCTCCTGCTGCTCGTTCCTCTTCTTTTTGAAACATCGCTTCACATCGTGGCCGGTCCTCTTGCAGTACTGGCAAAAGAGTGGACTTTTCTTATGCTTTTTAGTAAAATAAGCCTTGGACCCTTCCTGATCCCCGTTTGACTTCGGGTGCTCTTCTTGAAGTAAGCGAGCTCGTACTAATTCAACGGTTAAGTCTTGGGTAAGGCACGCTGTCTCCATCCCAGATACTAAGTTATCAAATTCTTGAGGAAGTCCGCTTAAAAGTATTTCGGCTACTTCACCATCTTCAATGGACTTTCCGATGTCTGCGAGCTGCTGTACTAGTCTCATTACTGCTTCGATGTACTCCGACATACCATTATACTGCTTGTATTCAACTTTATGCAGTTGACGAAGAAGAAGAACTTTCCTATATAAGCCTTGAGGTTCAAAGGTGTCGGCTAGTTTCTTCCATGCATCCTTTGCTGAAGTTGCATCACGCACATACTGGTATAATGCGGGTTTAACAGCTAAGCAAATCTTGGCTAAAGCTTTGCTGTCTTGAGCAGGATCGACTGAAGTACCTGCTGCGGGCTGTACACACGTCCACAGACCATCCAAAGTGAGTAGCATGCGTAGCGAGAACTTCCAGTTGGCATAGTTTTGTAGACCTTCTAATTTTTCAATGGGAAAACTTCCGCCTTGCGCAGCTGCGTTCGGCATGATTAAAGATGAAACAGGAAAAACGTTGATTGAATACCTTCTTAGTGTAAGACGAGACGCCGGCAAAGGGGTAATTACCGCGTACTCAAAGATAACCTCCAAACCTGGTCGAAGCAATTGCACTCATTGCGTGGTGGATTCTTGTGCTGGTAGCATAACCTGCTAGAACAGCTCGACGCAGGAGGCGCAGCCCGCAGCACTTGCACCATCTAAAGCGTCGAGGTTGCAGAGCCCATAGCTTACCAATGTTCAACCGGTGAGGTGAAGGTTATTATCAAAATAAAATTGATCACTGTTCCATCATTGTTTCTTTATTTTATCCTTTTAAGATAAACCAGAAAATGATATAATTACATTGTTGATATAAGACGATTTAAAAATATATTGATTTAATAGCGGAGCCTTATAAAGAAGCTCATAGTGGTTGAGCGTGGTCATGTTAGCTAATAGGGAAAATGGTCTATACAAACTGCAAGTGCGGCCTGACTTCAAGGAGGAGCATCCCAAATCCTTGCATGGGCTAGGAACGGAGAATGCTCACGCTGCACACGCCGTGTCTACGGACACTTGGCATAAACGCCTAGGTCATCTGTCAGAACGAGGTATGAGGGTTCTTGGTGAGGGTGAAAATTGCATGAAATTTGTGTTTCAGGAGCAAGACACCATGAGTGGTAATTGCGTTTCGTGCCTTACGGGGAAGATGTCTGCAACATCGTTTCCAGCCGTCGGCAACCGTCGCACCACTCAACCCTTGGAAATCATACACTCAGACGTGACTGGACCAACGCATGTGAGCAGTTGGGGCGGAGCTCGCTACTTGCTGACATTTACTGATCACTGTACCCGGATGAAATGGGGATACCTTATGAAGCATAAATCAGAGGTGAGTTCACACTTTGTTGCTTTTAAAACTATGGTTGAAAAACAGAAAGGTTTGCCTATTAAGATTTTTCACAGTGATCATGGGGGGAACACCCAAATACTCCGAAATATTTAATTCCGAATTTGCTAATGTGGTGTTAGGTGTAGGTGTTTGTTCCGTTCTTAACGTTTAATTTTTCTTTAATGTTACAACTTTCGCGCGCCTTACCAACCTAAACGATGCAATGTCAAAACGCCTCCGCAAGCAGTGCAACATCGAAAATCTAGCCATTGGGAACGCGCGGAACGCCCGTCGCGCATGCGCAGTACAAGCCGGCGTTGATGCTAGCGCCATAGCGGCGGCGGCGAAAAAGTAGTCGAAACAACGCTCGCGCATCGCGAAGTAATCTTACCGTGTCGAAAACCCATTTTCGACGATCAAAAGACTCATTAATCCGCTCATACTTGTGTTATTGTGTGTGTGACATTATCCAGGAACTGTGTACATATTATTAAGCCGGCCGGCATACGTATCTGAAGGACAAATTTAACAGAACTGTTTCGTGGAAGCCAGCACGCTGCCGACTATCTGGTGAGTATTTGTGCATGGTCTTCTCATTGACTGATAGTCTTTGTTGTATCGTTTTTTTTTACCGGCGAATATATCACATATTCGATCCAGAGTGGTGAATTGACATTGCATCATCTATAAACGCGTTAATTTGCTACATCTTTATGGTGCCGAAACCAGGGACCTTTAGATACCTATACACAGTCGGCCTGCCAAATACCGATTTTATTTAGTAATTGTAACGTTAACAACGTTTTTTTTACCGTCTACTATACATAACTATCGCTAAAACAAACAATTACGTAAATATATCGCTCAGTTACTAAGCAGAAATTTGAGTCCTTGTTCCATTTTGTTTCGTTACCTACCGCAAACCGTTTTAAAAATGGCGTACTAATGTCGCTAAATATTTGTTGAGAGATAGAGATCTGGTCGTTTTATATTGGTTGACACATTATTATCTATCGTTTTACCGTTTGCAATAACCAAAATTGCAAAATATATCGCACCATAATATTGTGTACTTACCAAGTTGCGTATACCTCGACTACTTAATTTCGATCGCTCAACATTATCAACTTAGGTTATATTAAAATTGTCATATCGCTTTAAATTTCGAAATATAGCATATCATATTGTTGTATCGTGTATCGTACTTGATTTTAATCGTATTTCTGTCCTTTCGAATTTCGCTCATTACCGTTTTAGAGTAGAATTATTACCAGTAGCACTGAAACTGAACTGTTTTTTCTGAATTTGTATTAATATTCGTAAATATCGTTATTGCAAGAATTCGGAGTGTTAAGAAGGTCAATTTTTCTACAAACTGTTTATTCGATTTAATTTACTACATAACTCCGCGAACTCGAGGTGACGGGTTTTTATATGTTGTCGCGTTATACGAACATCGATGCGAGTTGCGTAATTATTATTTTCGAATACGCATTCTGGTTGTTATTCGTTGTGTCTTTTGAGTTATTGAATAGTGTTTTAGAATAGTAATAAGTAATTATGTCTTACCTAGCAAGGCGCAAATCTAAACCTGCACTAAAAAAGGGTACCGAACCGACTTACACTGTAAATAATTTGCCGAGTTTACGACGTAAACGACCGATAGCTTATAATCGCATTTCGAAGGCTTTCGAAGTAGGGAGATTAGCTACCACCGATGAATCACAAATCGAGCTATTTCTTTCGTATTGTCAGGAGATAACAAATATCACTGAAAGTTTTCAAGGAGCCCATTTTATTATTTTGGACCTTCTCAAGGACGATGTCGATGAGAGTGAGGACGACATTCAGGAACGCTTCGACGAGACATACTTTCAAGTTATTGCACTTCAACGCAAATTTGAACAATGTTCGTCGCAACAAACAGATAGTTTGAACAATGTTCGTCGCAACAAACAGATAGTTTGAACAATGTTCGTCGCAACAAACAGATAGTTTGAAACGGAATTCGTTGTCCGGTTCGCACAGCGGCAATATGCGGCTACCTAAAATTTCGTTGCCGACTTTTGCAGGCGTTATTAAGGAGTGGCCTGAGTTTATCGCTACTTATAATGCGTTGATTCATGAATCTACCCTCTTGAGTGATATTGAGAAATTTCATTATCTCGTGTCGGTGTTACGTGGTGACGCCTTATCGCTAATTAGAACGTTCCCTGTTGCAAGTGAACATTATTCAAGCGCATACGACGCTCTCAAGTCCTGTTACGAAGACAAACGCGAATTAGCGTTTACGTGCTGGCGTGACATTTTAGATGTTCATTTCAAAACTACAAACGCGCAGGATTTTCGACGCGCTTTAGATACGATCGACGAAAACTTGACAATCTTAAAGAAGTTAAACTTACCTACCGAGCACTGGGATTTCGTTCTCTGTTATAACATTCTGGCCAAACTCGATACCAAACTAAGACGCAAGTTTGAGGAAAAGCACACTGATATCGAGCTTCCACAATATAAGCACTTAAGGGCCTTCTTATACTCTAAAAGCGAAGCATTAATGCGAGACACGCACTTTACCGCCGCCGTCACCAACAAAAACCCCAACACATGGAAGGAGGCTTCGGGATCGGGATTTCCACAGAAGCCGAAGCGATTTAACGTTACGCATTCACTTGTCGCTCCCGCCGTAAATAATCAAAAAAAAGATGGCGACAAACCAGAAGCGAAGCCTACTAACTACTCGACAACCCCGAAAGTTATTCGTAAATGTACGTACTGTGGTGACGAACACCACATATCGGCTTGTAAGGATTTTCTTGCTAAGTCATTGGACGAGCGCATGACTGTGGCCGCTGAGAAGAGATGGTGCTATAATTGCCTTAACGCATCGCACTCCATGCGAGAGTGCACTTCGATATTTTCGTGCCAAAAATGTAAACGTAAACACCACACTCTGCTACACCGGGAGCAACCAGCAAGCAAGATGGACCCCGCCGCTGGGGATCCACCAAGCTCAGTTGCCTTAGTAGCAAAAGAATCCTTAGCTCAATCTAACTCCCCCGTCAATAAATAAATACGACCATGCTACTTGCAACGGCCCTCGTACAAATTCGTGACGCATCTGGCGAATTTCACACATTTCGCGCGCTATTTGACACTGGGAGTCAAAACAACTTCCTCACAGCCCATGCAGCCCAACGGCTGAACCTACAACCTCGAACAGGTTGTGCTAACGTTCTTGGACTAGGAGGTAGTCCTGCATCAGTGAGTGGCATTGTCACATGCGATGTTGGCGCCAATCTTAACGTCAAGTTTCGTTTGGAAATGCTCGTTATACCGAGTATTTGCGGAGATCAACCTATAGCAAGGCTGAATACGGACGGATGGGATGAAGTCAAGACACTACCGTTAGCAGATCCTGGTTTTGACATCCCCGGGCCGATCGACGTCTTGTTAGGTGCCGACGTCTTTGCCGAGTCACTTCTCGAACAACGTCTGAGAGGCAACGCCTCACAACCGCGGGCCTTCAACTCGGTCTTCGGCTGGCTTCTTCTTGGGAAATCTCGACTCGCATCATCTTGTTTATTAGGCGTAGCAGCTCCTACGGTTGATGACAGCTTAAATCAAATCGTTCAACGTTTCTGGGAAATCGATAACGTTCCACAATCCTCCCGATTGACCCCAGAAGAGCAACTCTGTGAAACTAGTTTCACCAACGATCACTACCGCGACGAGACAGGTAGGTATGTCGTTTGTCTCCCTTTCAAGGACAATGAGGAGCCAGTCTTTGAGGGCTCTGGAGCGATAGCCTTACGACGCTTTCATGCCATTGAGAGGCGTTTGTCTCGTGATCAGAACCTAAAACAACAATATGTTGAGTTCATGACTGACTACATTGAAAGTGGTCACATGACTTTGGTACCTGCTAAGCAGATGGGTCAAGGCAAGTACTATATCCCTCACCATTGTATTTTGCGCCCCGATAGCGCCACGACAAAGCTCAGAGTCGTTTTCGACGCCTCGGCCCGGGACGCTCATTCCAAATCGTTAAACGACACTCTACTTACGGGGTCGAAGTTACAGTCCAACATTGTAGAGATTCTACTTCACTTTCGTGAGCATGAGATTGTCTTCATGGCAGACGTGCGCCAAATGTACCGTCAAATCAACGTAGCTCCCCATCATCGTGATTACCAACGTATTCTTTGGCGAGCCCAACCAGATGAACCGCTCCAGGAATACATTTTAAACACCGTGACATACGGAGTATCCTCGGCTCCGTTCTTGGCGTGCCGAACCATTCAGCAACTGGCCAACGAGGAGGGTCACAACTATCCTAAGGCCAAGGCAGTTTTAACCTCCGACGTTTATGTCGATGATATCGTAACCGGAAGCTCGTCGCTGGAAGATGCAAGTGAAATAAAATCTCAAGTCATCGCTCTTTTCGGTCTTGGCTCTTTTGAGCTACGAAAATGGGTAAGCAACCGACCCGAGCTGCTTAGCGATCTACCCGCAGAGGCGTGTCTTTCAGAAGCCATTACCTTCACCGAAGTTGAAGATACAACCATCAAGGTTCTGGGCCTTAAGTGGGAGCCTGCTTCAGATTCGTTCGTTTTTAACGTCAATCCGTCCAATCAAACCTGCACCAAACGAACGATTCTGAGTGAGGTGGCAAGAATCTTTGACCTTCTGGGTTTCTTGTCGCCTTTGACAATTCAGGCCAAATGCTTAATTCAAAAGCTTTGGATCCTCGGCGTTTCGTGTGATGAGACTCCCCCACCTGAAATTATCTTGCAGTGGAGCAACTTTTCTCAACAACTTCCAGAAGTTAGAGAACTTAAGGTTCCGCGCAAATTCGCTGCCGAAGGTGTTCAATCTTATCAACTGCATGGTTTCTGTGACAGCTCCGAAGCAGCGTATGGCGCCGTCGTCTATCTACGTGTCACCGAGTCCGACGGTTCCATTTGTGTCTTCCTCGTCTGTGCAAAGGCTCGTGTCGCTCCCTTAAAGAGGCAATCGCTGCCCCGTCTGGAATTGTGTGGCGCCGTTTTACTCGCAGACCTCATCAAGTTCGTCAAGGACACGTTACGGATCCCTGTCCATGAAACTTATCTGTGGTGTGACTCAACCGTTACTTTGGCCTGGCTTCGAGCTCCTTCCTCTCGCTGGGTGACATTCGTTGCAAACCGTGTCAGCCATATCCAAGACATCGTGCCGACCGAGTGCTGGAGGCACGTTCCTTCTGCTATGAACTCTGCAGATATTTGTTCTCGTGGGAAATTGCCAAGGGAGTTATTAAACAACGCGCTATGGTGGGCGGGCCCAGAGTGGTTGTCTCAATCACAGTCTGAGTGGCCAATGGATACATCGAAGAATTGTTACACGGACAACGAGGTGCTCTCTGAACAGCGTCGCCCCATAGCTCTCGTTACAGATCAAATCGACAACGCTAACCAAATGTCAACAATCGATCAGTTGTTTAAGAAGTTTTCATCCCTGGACAAAATCTGTCGCATTCTAGCTTACATTAGGAGATTTTGTAATAACGTGAGCAACACCGTACCGAAAGCAGAAAGCCTTTTCATAACGGACACCGAGCGCCATCGTGCGCTACTAACCATCGTCAAACATTTCCAAAATCGGTGTTTTTCAGATGTAATATCAAGGTTACAGCTGCGAAAACAGCTGCCACGCAGTTTTCGCAAACTAAATCCCTTCTTGGACGAGCAGGGTATACTCAGGGTGGGCGGCCGTCTCGCTCGCTCTGGTCTTGAGTTTGAGCACAAGCACCCCGCACTGTTGCCCAGGAGCAGCGTACTTACGACCGCCGTGATTGAATCTATTCATCGAAACAATCTTCATCCCGGCCTTAACACAACTCATTACCTGGTTTTGCAGCAGTTCTGGATACTTGCGGCAAAGCGTGCCATACGTCATCACCTCTCAAAATGCATAAGATGTTACCGTCTTCATCCGCAACCTTTGCAACCATTCATGAGCGACCTTCCTGCCTTTCGCGTTAATCAAGCGAAACCCTTTTCTGAGGTAGGCGTAGATTTTGGAGGGCCGTTTCGAATTAAGCTTGGACATCATCGTGGTGCGAAGGTCGATAAAGCTTACCTGTGCCTTTTCGTATGCCTAAGTACAAAGGCAGTGCATCTTGAGGTAGTATCAACGCTATCTACTGACGGCTTCATCGCGGCATTGCGGCGTTTCGTTTCTCGACGCGGCCGCTGCAATATAATTCATTCAGATTGCGGTACCAACTTTGTCGGTGCAAGTTCACAACTGGCATCCTGTATCGAACAGGCTTCGCACTCTGAACGAATTGCCTTTAAACGTAATCCCCCGTCCGCTCCACACTTCGGAGGGGCATGGGAGATCCAAATCAAAGCCGCGAAAAGTCACCTATACCGCATTGTTGGCGATCAGACTTTAACGTTCGAAGAGCTTGCCACACTCTTCACTCAGATCGAATCAATCCTCAATTCGAGGCCTTTGTGTCCATTAAGCTCCGATCCTAACGATTTGAATGTGCTCACGCCCGGTCACTTCCTAACGCTGGAGCCTTTAACAGCGGTTCCTGACTCCGACTACACGGACGTGAAAATCAATCGCCTAAACCGATGGCAACTTATTCAATCATTTCAACAGCAATTTTGGAGACGCTGGAAAAATGAGTACTTACATGCGTTAACGCAGCGGGCGAAATGGACTGAGGACTCAAACCCATTAAGCGTAAATTCAATCGTGCTTATCAAAGACGACAATCGACCTCCTCTTCAATGGGCACTAGGCTGAGTTGTTTCCCTGCACCCTGGGCCTGATGGAGTGGTTCGGGTCGCTACCGTAAAAACAGCTAGAGACCATTTAGTTAAGAGGCCTCTGGTCAAATTATGTCCTCTACTCTCCGAATAACAGTTTTAATTAACTAATGTTCCCTAGTTTCTATGATTAGTATCGTAATTCGTAGCAGAGCTATACTTTTTTCATTTTTATTCTGGGAAAATCCCATTGGTATTTTGGTGGGCGGAATGTTCCGTTCTTAACGTTTAATTTTTCTTTAATGTTACAACTTTCGCGCGCCTTACCAACCTAAACGATGCAATGTCAAAACGCCTCCGCAAGCAGTGCAACATCGAAAATCTAGCCAATGGGAACGCGCGGAACGCCCGTCGCGCATGCGCAGTACAAGCCGGCGTTGATGCTAGCGCCATAGCGGCGGCGGCGAAAAAGTAGTCGAAACAACGCTCGCGCATCGCGAAGTAATCTTACCGTGTCGAAAACCCATTTTCGACGATCAAAAGACTCATTAATCCGCTCATACTTGTGTTATTGTGTGTGTGACATTATCCAGGAACTGTGTACATATTATTAAGCCGGCCGGCATACGTATCTGAAGGACAAATTTAACAGAACTGTTTCGTGGAAGCCAGCACGCTGCCGACTATCTGGTGAGTACTTGTGCATGGTCTTCTCATTGACTGATAGTCTTTGTTGTATCGTTTTTTTTTACCGGCGAATATATCACATATTCGATCCAGAGTGGTGAATTGACATTGCATCATCTATAAACGCGTTAATTTGCTACAGTGTTATTCCAGTGCTGGCAACACTGGTCACTTCTCTATCGCCTTAGGCTCAACCCCTATGAGCTTCTTTATAAGGCTCCGCTATTGAAACAATGTATTTTTAAATCGTCTTATATCAACAATGTAATTACATCATTTTCTGGTTTATCTTAAAAGGATAAAATAAAGAAACAATGATGGAACAGTGATCAATTTTATTTTGATAATAACCTTCACCTCACCGGTCGAACATTGGTAAGCTATGGGCTCTGCAACCTCGACGCTTTAGATGGTGCAAGTGCTGCGGGCTGCGCCTCCTGCGTCGAGCTGTTCTAGCAGGTTGGTTGTTATTTTATTATCTCGGGTCCAAAAAACGTACGCAAATTGCTATTTCCAAACTGACATTCATTAAATATACTTAAATAAATATATTTAGATAAATATACTTAGTAATCTATTTTTCTTGATTTAGGCAACGCTATGCGCGTTAAAACTAGAATCTTGACAGTAGGGTAGGGATTTTAAATTATGGTATTTTGAACTGGGGTAAAAATATACAATTCACGAGTAAAATTACGTGCAAAAAATATGAACAATTGGTTAGCGAACAGTTGCGTAGCTATACTTTATTATTTACATACACTCTTAGACTTATGTAAATATTAAAATACAATGATTTTCCATACGATAAATAATAATACTAGAATAACTAAACCATATAAATATCAAAGAATTCCTGCCTTAACCCCGATAACCCATCTACCATTTCCCCAGTTGATGCAATGGAAGTTGATAGGTACGAAGTCAAGATAGGTTGCCAAATAATTATACTGGCGACTACAGTATAATTATTTGGCAACCTATCTCGACTGCTTCCTTAGTGTTTGCGGACGGCGTCGTTCCATAATGGCGGTGCAAGCGATACCGAATTATGCTAAGACGCAGCTCCGCACCCTAGCCCCTGCCAGAGAATGGGGCGCTGCGAACTTATACCTACCTACCCACAGCGTGCTTAATTTAATCCCGAATGACTCTAGCTTTAAAATGATTTGCAAACTTTGAAAGGCAACTTATATACCAACAATGCAAGTTGCATAAATAAAAGGTTTTAAGAAGATCTTTAAGACGTTATGTCGGTAAGCTGAGCTTCTGCGGAGCCGTCGGCTAGGCCGCGCAGCTTGCCGAATGTGAGCGCGCGGACCTCCTGCACGCCGAGCGGCACAGCGTAGCTGCGCTCCAGCGTCTGCTTGATTTCTGCGGCCATCAGCGAGTCCATGCCCAACTCGACCAAGGTCGCCGTCTCTGAGACTTTTTTAAGGTCCCTGATGCCTGTAGCGAAACATTAATAGCTTTAAAATAAGGACGGGTCGAGTCTTCTTATTAAAGGCGGCTAGGAACGTCATAATGACTATTGAATATCGATAACTTTTTTCGCTAACGTCAAATGTATTCAATCATCAAATCCTGGATTAAGACCAAAGGGTCTGAACAAAGGTTCATAATGAATTTCGACATATACCTACTTAAGTCCAAAAAATATTATTTTACTGTATATTTGTAAAGGAATAACAAAGAGAAAGTCTGTGCGATGGTAAGTTTCAATAACTAAACGTAGGTATTTCACCTGTGTGTATAGTTGACATTTTTTGAATTCGACTGATCTTCTTATCTTCAGAACAATAGCATTCAAGTCTAACAAAACGACTGTGCTGTCGGACGCGTGCCATTTTTTCCAAGAAAAAGATTAGTGCCACATAAAATGTTCATTGTACAATGAACTCTATCGTCGCATTCAATAGATTCAAAATGGACTAAAAGATAAAAAAAACTATTTGGAATCTATTGGAGAAGAAGATAGAGTTCATTATTTAATAAACATTTTACGTTGCGGTAACATTTTTTGCAAAATTTGCACGCGTCGACCGCAAACAAAGGCTATTCATGAACCTCAGTACACTGGCCATTCACGAGCTCGGTTAAAATAATTTAAACTATACTACTAGGTACTTACTGGATTGAAAAAGGTTATATTTATACACAGGCGAAGTATCGCGATCAGCTTATTAATAATAAAGACGTCAACGCACCGAGAACGTTAGCGACGGCTTGCGCAAGGTCCTGTACAGGGTTGTCGTCCGCGCGCTTGTCGGCGAGCACCATGGAGGACACGACGGTATGCGGCGCCGCCAGCAGCGTGTCCAGCGCGCGCAGACACGAGGCGACACGCTGCGGCACCATGCCGCCGACCTCTTTGTCCTCGCCGCCGTGCCTGGCGGCCCACAGCCCCACGTCGCCCACGGCGCCCCACTGCACCGCCCGCGCCGGCAGCCCGGCCGCGCGCCTCTGCGCGCACAGCTGCTCCATGCCGCTGTTCGCGAACCCATAGTTGCTCTGCCCCGGGTTGCCGCGCCCGCAAGCCACCGACGAGAACACAACAAAGTGCTCGAGCTCTGGCGCCAGCTCGCGCGACGCTTGGTCCAGCCAGCGCGTCACTGTAGGATTGGATATCCCAATTACAAGCATGATCTACGTCCAGCATTGAACGTCTTTCGGCTGATATGATGATGATGAATTAGAAACATAAATTTATAATCACGGCACATAATAAACTTGGCCATCCCTTTCTATCTATCTCTTATATCATGGCAACGCTAACGTAGGTACCTCTAGGCCCTCCGTAGCAACTGGACGGTTTCACAACTGGACAGATTCGCAACTGGACAGATTCTCAGCTGGACGGATTAGCAACTGGACAGAGTACAGTCAGCCTTATTAGTTGCTGAACACGAATGAAACCCAACTTTATTCGAAAAAGAAATCCGAAGTCGGTTCTGGCGCTTCGCCGGCTGCTGCCGCGGCACGCTCGCTTCGCTCGCTCGGCTCGCGCGCTGTAGGGCCGTGGTACACCTAACACTCCTCCTCGCTTCGCTCATCATCGTACCTACACCGACCTGCCTTAGAGTAGCCCCTCCCCCCCCCCCCTCCATATCCCCCCCTCCTCCTGCACTACCTGTTAAAAATTCTAGTTTAAATGTTTCCTGCTGTTCAAAGGTTATCTGGAAGAGATCCCTTTAAAGCGATAAGACCGCCTGTTGTTACCATTATTTATAAAGCTAATTTTTTGTAACATGTTTGTCTCTTTTTGTGGTGCAATAAAGAGTATTTATTATTACTATTAGTAGCATAGGTAAACAATTTTAATTTCGTAATGTTTCTAATGAGCCCAAGCACTTTACTTTCATTAGTATGGACAAAAATGGAAATTTGGAAATCATTCATAACAGCAGCATTTTTGTGTGTAACTGATATATTATCATTTTAGTAATTACGTAGACTCAAAATCCACCAAAATATTAGTCATCAAAAAAATCGGTATTTAACCAATTCCTGAAAAAAGAGGAAAAATAGTAATAGATATTTTATTTTTTGTTTTGGTTCATTTACAGGAGCTCATCTAGAATAATAAATAAATCACACAAAAAACATAATGGATGTGTCATTTATTTTTATATATTTACTTCCCGATGGAAATTTTGGTGGATTCTTGGAGAAGGCATCTTAGAATAACATTTGAAAATTAAACAAACAAAAAAAAACGCTGTTATAAATTAATGTTTGAAAAAAACGTTATTTTCCTGGGATAAATGGTAATAGTCCAACTTTTCGAACTACTACTCGACAACATACAAGAAGTTATCGTTAGGTATGTCATGAACTGTGCATGCCATGTCCAGTTGCTAATCCGTCCAGCTGAGAATCTGTCCAGTTGCGAATCCGTCCAGTTACGAATCCGTCCAGTTGCGTTTGACAGCCTCTAGGGCATGTTGTACTTGTAGCGACGCGAGCGCGACCTAATCACGGATTATGAAGCCGCACCCGGCCCCGGACGGACGCTCTATCTTGTCACTTGTGGCGTGATAAGGCCGACCATGATACGGGGCCTTGTCACGGGCATAAGCTAGTATGATGACGAATAAATCCATGTTAAAAACGCACTTGAACGCTTGATGTATAACAATGTACTTAGCCCTTACCATCAATCTTAGGCTTGGCGACGGCGCGGAAGGCGTCCGGCGTCTGGTTCTGCAGCGCGGCGTCCCGCAGCTCGGCGGCGAGGTTGAACACGCCGCCGACCGGCGCGCGCGCCGCCGCCGCGCTTAACAGCGCGCGCGCGCCCACCGCCGTAGCCGCCTCCGCCGCCGACACCAGCACAAACACACCCATATCGCGCCATCTACGAACAAACACGTCTTTTTTTTCTATCACACTTGCTCGAAAACTGCTTCATAATGCGCAGACATACAGATGGGCGTAATGGTTTTTACAGTACACATGGTGCTACTTTCCCGCACTAGTGCGGAAGAGAGCACTTTCCGTGCATATGTCAAAACTTTAAAGAGCCATATGTACAGTAAAACGTTGTACGATACACGTGCGAAAAGGTAATTCGCAACTCGTGTCGATTTAAAACACTCCCTTCGGTCGTGTTTTAATTTATCACCACTCGTTGCGAATTTCCTGTTTTCGACACTTGTATCGTAAGTAACTATTTTCTTAAATTGTGTCTGTCACTCATGCGGCAGTTACAAAGCAAAGTGGTTTTATATAAAAAAAATACGATGTCTGAAAAACACTACTAAAACATATTCAACAGAATTATTTACTTTAATATGGAGTTATTTAGTGTCTATGTAAAATGTTTTTAAGTGTTTTCAAATCGTGGCTGTATACCGAAGGGTCTTTGCCATACGCGCCTCACGTCAAATTTAACAAAATGACAACCTATGGACACCTGAATGTTGCTGTTTTTATTAAGAGTTGTATTAATTTCATCTAAAATGTATTTGTTTCCTCGCAAATATGATGAGAAATATAATGTATAACATGGGCGTAAGAATATTGCAAATTCGAGTCATCAAAATAGACTCTTGTTTGCAATATTCCATGATAAAGCAAGCCTTAAAATCTAGAGGTAACTTACTTTCAATCTGTTCCATCTGTGGGTGCGTAACCTGGCTCGTACATAGGTAGACGCAGTGATAGCACTGCGTCTTTCTAGAAGCTTAAAGAAATATAATTTGATACTTACCTAACAGTCAAAAATACGGGGAAGAAATAATCGTGCATCGTGAAAAAACCGATCTAATCCCAAATAAGGTCTAGTTTTTCCTCTGGCTCGGAAGGTCAGATGGCAGTCCCATACGCCAAATCTTGGACATAGGTGCCAAAGCCCCGAACTACATCCGAGAAAACGTAAGGAGGTTGATGACGTTGCTGGTGACAAACAAGGTTACCCATCTGATTTTAAGTGCCACCGCAACCTATGGTCGCTTGCTGCTCCTATGTCTTCGCTTGCACGTACAAAGGCAGACGAAGTTCTGGAGTTGAGTGTCGCGAGGTTGGAACATCGCCATAACGTGAATTTTTAATTCCTTCATAGTGAGTTCCAAATAGTTCTAACAATCTATCAACTAATAACTAAGGAAGAATTTGGGGCGAATAAGAACTTATTGTTAGAAGAGACTTCCGACGTTTTCACGGTCGGTTACCTGCCACCACGAAATTGACACATCGCAGTTAGATATGAGACGCGCTGAAAGGAAGTGTGCTTTTGTTATGTTTTAAATAAGTTTAGTATATTGATATTTATGAATTTGAGGAGTGGCTCGTCAGCAATAGACTATTAAAGCAGGTTCCTCTCTTCTAATATTAGAAAACGACCATATTCATCCTCGAGAGTTCTAGTGACCTGCAAGAGCGAGTATAGTAGCAAATAGTAGCATTATAGTTGCGGTCTTCTGTAATGCGGATGGTATAATCAATACGGCTGCACAAAATATGAGCATGATGGCTGATGACACTCCGCTGTGGCCTGTCTATCCAAATACGTCTCCGTCTGTATCGGCAAGGACGTTGTCTCATTTTAAGTCTTAAGTGAAACGACTTTTAGCGAGTGACATATCTTTATTTTCATTATAAACGTCTTACAAATTACAGTAGGTACAGAGGTCCTATATCTAACACCCTCTCTTAATTTTATGTTTATACATGAAATAAAAATATAAAATTACATATTTTATTTATTAATTTAGTAATTGCAGTATACAAACATACTTAAGTCTAATCAAACACGTTCGTTATCGCTTCCGGTGCAAAAGTGCCCATAACGCTCACGGCATTACCCCGCTGGATGGCTATGGACAGCCTCTGCACCAGAAACGATTCGGAGCGGGGGTCCCCTCCCTTTCGCCTATGTCACGCACAAATTGTTTAGCATCAGCACCCCAGCAGCCCGCCGTTTCCACCGCAAAAGGCACAAAAATATACCCCGAGCCCAAAGGAGCATTCTTTTGGCGCTTCACCGCCGCCTGAGACCCGGCTGCCGCTCCGCCCGCACGTACTGTGCAACTGATACGAGAGGCGGCGAAGGTGCTAACGCACGTAGCGTCCCAGACCAAGCACCGCCCTCTCTCCCACGGCACCAACGTTAGGCTATCAGGCCGCTTGCCGTCCGTACGACTAAGACCCGGAGGCTCAAGCACGGACGGAACACCCACTGACCTGAGCGCCCTAGAGCCTAGAGCTGCACTCGGCCCAAGAAAACATTTTAAGTGTCGGTAACCCTTCATACCACTTTTTCGCAACGCCTACTAGTTTAGGTAACGCGTATTATCTGACGCTCAGACCATTCATATAACACAGCACACTCGTTCACTTATGTTAACCAATTCGATACAGTTTGGTTTTTGAGTGAGGGGTCAAATTGTGGCACTACATTTACATTTGAGAAAGTTTCCCTGCTATTTTGACGAGAGGATCCCAGTTTATCTAACAGCTTTGTAAATTGAGATAAAAACTCACGTGACGTATCTTCTGTAGTCGGAGATCGTTGACGTTTGTGCGAAGACCCGTTGCCACTTTGTGAAGTCTCCCGAGAACTGTCGCGGCGTCGGGATGGTTCCCTGGATCTGTCGTAGCGCCGCCTTTGTTCCCTGGATCTACTGCGACGCCGCGATTCCTGCCAATCGATGCTGTGGTCCCTTGTCCTGATGTTACGCTCACAAGAGCGGTTTCGGCTTCTGGTATGACTTCGACGCATACGAGAGCGCGACCTCACTGATGGGGAACGTCGCTGTAATTCCCTTGGTGGTGAGGGGCTACGCAGAACTAGCCTTCGTACAGTTCGTGTTATGTGGCGTCCAAGAATAACCGATGTAACTGCGTCCTCGCTTGCTTCGTTTTCTCCCGATATTGGTTCCCCGTCTCCATCACTCATTATTGACTTTCAATGCATCCCTCCTCATCCTCGACTTAATATCGGTTATGAGGAGGCCCGTCATCCCCACTCTATAGAACTGGTAAAAATGGCGCCAACAAGAAGTAAGGTAACCAATATCAAGTCAGTTAAATTCTTATATTCTAATTATAGACCTTAGACGATTATATTGTACAGAAAATAATTAAAATAGATAATTACAAATTTATAAACCCCAATTCAATCAAATAACGTGCCCGTAAACAATAACTACGATTATAGAAGTATCAAATGTTAGTTCCATTTTTCAACACTAGAGGGCTTGTTTAAACAAAACACTACTTTAATTTATAATGAAGCTTACAATCTAATGCTTTGGTTAAGATGTCTGCGGTTTGATTTTCGGAAGAGCAATATTCTATTTTGAAACCATTATTAGCGTACACCTCATGGATGTAGTGATAGCGCACGTCAATGTGCTTCGACCGTTTGTTGAATATACCAGTTTTTATGAGCTGAATAGTGCTCTGATGGTCAATTTTAAAAATGACGGGGATATTGAGGTTGAGATCAGTTAGCATAGATTTGAGGAACATGGACTCCTTCCTCCCTCTCTGCAGCTGCAATAAATTCAGCCTCCGTCGAAGACATTGCCACGATACGCTGTCTGCGCGAACACCATGCCACTGGTCCACCACCTAACATAATAATGTAGCCGTAGTAGTATTGTAGTACTGCGTCTTGTTTTTACGTCACCGGCATAGTCAGAATCGCAGAAAACGGATAATTCTGGTTCTTTATTGTTTTATAGCATACACCCTCTCCTAAGGTGCCTGCCAGGTACCTTAACACTCTTTTTACGGCAATTATATCTTTACGATCAGGGTTTTCCTTATTTCTACTGGCCATTCCGACTGCATAAACACAAATCTGGACGCGTTTGGCGAATGGATAGATAGAGAAGACTGCCGACTGCTTCTTGATAAGGAAAGTTCTGATCCAGTTTTCTAGCTTGTCCATAGAGACTTCTTCTTGTCTACAAGGTGTAGCCACATGTTTGCAATCGTCCATGTCATACTTCTTGAGAATTTGTTTTGCATATGCTGTTTGCGTCAGACATATACCCACGCTACTTTGGATTATTTCCATTTCCAAAAAAGACGATGGTCTTTCATACAACGTGTCCCAAAACTCAACGATAAGCCGGCACCAGAGGATGGAGCTGCTTATGATTAGTCGAGAAAAAATAAGGAAAAATAATATCTCAATTATTTTACAAATTACAGAAAAAAAATGAAATTCATCGAAAATGGACATCCCTAATGGTATTTTTAACGACCATGTCTACAAATATTCAAAATTACTGTTTTTTTTTTGTTTTTGGAAACTTAAGTAGCCCTGCTATCTAACACAGTTCTTAAAAATACCATAATACATGTAGTTTTTACACAAAAAATAATCAAAATTCATTTTGTCCCTACAATTTTGAAAGATTTTTTCTTACAGTCCACTTTCAATCATCATGGTGTAAAAAAATAGTATTGACACCACTATGGCAATTATTTTCAAAAGTTTTTTTTTTTTTTTGAGATATATTTTTTTCCTTATTTTTTCCCGACTAATCATAAGCAGCTCCATCCTCTGGTGCCGGCTTATCGTTGAGTTTTGGGACACGTAGTATATCTTTATCTCAAATTTCGAATTGATTTTCATTAGAGTTTGTTTTATTTCTTCTTTATCAGGACCTATGTATTAATTCGTCATCAACGTATATCCCAATAATAATTGACGAGTGTTTGTTTTTCAAAATGCAGGGTTCGTTCTTCGCTTGTGTAAAACCAACTTCTGAGATAGTTTTAAGGAATTTTTCATTCCATCTTTTCGGTGATTGTCGAAGGCCACACAATGACTTTACAAGCTGACAATTTTTTACGTTTTCTTGAGTAACGCCAAGGGGTATTTTCATAAAAATCTCCTCATCTTCTCTAAGAACACCACTGAGAAACGCTATTTTAACGTCAAACGTCGTAAAATTGTAATTCTTAGAAGCTACGATGGCAAACGGTGCTCTTATGGCATAGTGCGATGCAACAGGACTGAATATCTCGTCAAAATCTGTTTCGCTTTGTTCATTGCCTCGCACAACCAATCTTGCTTTATATGTTCCATTTTCTTTTACTCTGAAAACCCATCTATTAGACAGTATGTTTTTGTTAGCACCTTTTTATTTATCAACTAATTTCCAGACACCATTATCTTTCAAGGATTTTAGTTCATCTTCAATTGCTTTCTTCCATTTATTTTTCTCAGGGGATTTCATGACATCCTTGACATAATCATCGTATCTTACTGGTTTATTTATACTTCTTCCGTAACTATAAACTTCTTAATCCAGACTATAAACTATCTTCGTGCCAAACTTCATCCAAACCCGTTGAGTCGTTTAGGCCACGTCATTGAGTAACCAACATCCAAACATCCAAACTTCAAACCATTCCGCAGTGTCTCAAGACGAGAGTCTTTGACCAGTGTACGTTGCCAGTGAAGACACATATGACACTGAAACGTGGTCGCCTCGTAAGAAGAAGTCACCCAAAGGGCTATGGAGAGGGCTATGCTGTGAGTTTCTCTGCGTGATCGCATCAGAAATGAAGCTATCCTTAGCAGAACCAAGGTAACCGATATAGTATAGCCCTCCGAATCGCTAAACAAAAGCGGCAGTGGGTAGGGCACATTGCACGTAGAACCGATAGCCGTTGGGGCGGAAAGATTCTCGAGTGGCGACCACGTACCGGAAGGTGCGGCGTGGGTAAGCCCCACAAGGTGGACTGATGACCTGGTAAAGGGCGCGGGAGTCCGCTGGATTCGGGTGGCGCAGGACCGGTCACTTAGGCACTCTTTGGGTTTCCTTATACTCGTAGTATATAACCTGGATTGACATATATATTACTTTATATTCTGGGAACCATCGCATCGTCTAAGGGGCGAACGATTGTAAGGAGCTACGATATAAATAAACGTGTTCCACGCGGACGAAGTCGCGGGCAGAAGCTAGTTTTCATTATAAACGTCTTACAAATTACAGTAGGTACAGAGGTCGTATATCTAACATTAAGTAGGTACTAAAAAGTCAGATTGCAGCTGACCTGCGGATGCAGCGGGCCTGATAGCCAGTGCGCACGCCGCCGCGCGAGCTCAGCACGAGTGTGCGTGCGCCGCGCTCCACCAGCCACTCGCCCAGCTCCAGCCCGAAGCCACCCAGCCCGCCTGCAAGTGCATACAGCTAATAAGACGAGAACACTCCATTATCCTCACAATAACTAGCAACTGAATACTGACCAACGAGCACATAGCTCTTGCGAGGGTGCATGTAGATGCGGGGCTCGGCGGACAGCAGCCGCGCCGGCGCCAGCTCCCCGCCCACCCCCTCCTCTCGCACGCGGATCAGCACCTTGCCGATGTGCTTGCCCGACGCCATGTACCTGCACCACAAACACCAGTTAGCTAGGGAAGGCTGGCGAAGGTCAAGTGCAGCTTATTCTGAACTCACCTAAAGGCCTGCTCGATCTGTTTGTAGCCGTAAACGGTGGCGGGCAAAGGGCGCACAACGCCAGCAGCGATGCCTTCGGCCACGAGGCGTATCACTTCCGCCTTTTTATGGTGGTCACTGCGTGCGTCAAACAGGATGTCTAGCAAGACACCGTGGACCGTGGTGTTGTTCAGCAGGATTCCCATGCCCAACGCGCTGTTGGCGCTCAGGTCCGCCTTGCCAATCTCGAGGAAACGGCCGTCCACAGCGAGGCAGCGGAGCGACGCCTGCAGATAATCGCCCGCGAGCGAGTTGAGCACGAGATCGACGCCGCGGCCGTCCGTACGGCTCAACACGAGTTGCTCGAACGAGCAGTCGCGCGAGTTGCCGATATTAGCGTCCGGCAGCTGCGGGTAGCGCTCGCGCAGGAAGTTGCGCTTGACGGGCGAGCCCACGGTCGTGAAGACTGTGCAGCCAGCGTTAAGTGCGACAGCAATGGCCGCCTGCCCCACGCCGCCCGCGCCCGCATGCACCAGCACGGACTCGCCGCGTTGCATGTGCCCGCGCACTACCAGCGCGTAGTACGCCGTTGCGTACGCCACCGGCACGGTCGCCGCCTCCTCTAAGGACCATTGCTCCGGCACTTCCCACGTGAAACCCTCATCGGCGATCACCGTGGTAGCTAGACCCCGGTTAACGATGCCCATCACGCGCTTGCCAGAGGACGAACGGCCGCTGAACTCCATGCCGAGGACATAAGTCTCCTGCAACAACCAAAACGGTTACCTACTCTAAATCTATGTAGTTATGCAATTTCTGCAGTGCTAAATCAATTTGGTCCTTAACGAAACTAAGACTATATGGTAGGAGGTATTCTGTTCAATTTGTGTAGTAGCTTTTCTAACTAGGAAGGATGAATAAATAACAGATATCAGGGGAGGGGAACCTGTTCTACCTCGGCCAGTTTTTTCTTTTCGGATTTTTAGAAAAAAAATGAACAGCTTCAGAATTGTTGAATACGGGAATTTCTAAATTTACATCATTAAACTACATATCGCTGTATGTAAGAATAATAGGAAACCTCTTTGAGATCGATTATTTATAGTAACATTTAACGTAGATAATCAACAATAACAAATAAACAATCATTAAACTTGTCATAAAAAGCACTATATATACTTCTTAGAAAGTATTAGGCCTGCCATACACTGGCGCGGCCTCGCCGCGGCGGACAATAGTAAACTTGTCCGCCGCTGTCAAATTTACTATTGTCCGCCACTGCAGGCCGCGCCAGTGTGTGGCAGGCCTTAATCATATTATACATTCAGTCTTATTAATTAAACTTCAGACTTTTTTATTCTTGTGAAGAGGTTGTATTAATCGATGACTGGTCCTTTTTGCAGATGACTGTACAATTGTATTCGCAGATTCCGACCCGCATGCATTAAAAATCGACATAAACAAGACACTCGAAGCAGTAATAGAATGGCTAAAGAGAAACCATTTACGCATTAATTTGACTAAAACAAAAATTATTAATTTTAAACAGAGTTGACAAATTGCCTAATCTCACTGTGTCATATCAAGATAACATTATTGATGAAACGGATATTTCAAAATTTTAGGATTAAGCTTAGACCATAAGTTTACATGGAAAAAGAAATTGCAAGAAATTGTAATTGTAGCTTAGCAGATTTTCTTATGCATTGTATAATTATAATCTAAGTAAAAGAGTTAACCAGTCTGCTTTACTGACTGCCTACCATGCATATGTAACATCAACACTAAGATATGGCGTCATGTTCTGGGAAAATTCCACTGATCGCGAGCTTGCTTTTAAGTCGCAAAAAAAAATCTGCAAAACAATTCTCGCAAACAAAATATAAAAATACGCACTTAATAATTTACGATGAACTGGCGTTAGCTAGTTTGCGCTAGTGACAGCGACATCTATCAGTGCATTGTTACACTAATCGCCAGGGTATGGGTTTAATAGTTACGAATTGGACACCCTGCCATGTCTAAACATTTTTGAAACTGCGGTTTACATTAAAAACAACATGCATCGATGTTCAATGTTTAAAAGTGCTCGCAGAAGCGAAAAAATATACATCCAATCCGTGAACTCGGCTTTGCTAGCTAAAAGTATTTTTGGGATGGCACCTAAAATATACAATAAGTTGCCGAAACATATTATTACTAAATATAATTTAATTGAATTTAAAAAATGCCTGTATGGATTTTTGGTACAAAAAGCACACTATTCGATAACGGAATATTTACTAGACACATTTTGAATTTAAGTTGTTTTAGTTTTAAGTACACTTTTATTTTTGTATGACATTTAAGAAATTATTATCGTTTGACTTCATGTTATAATTAATGCATGCTCCATCTCTTCTTGATTATATTTGTATGCCAAATGGCAAAACATAGTGAAACAAATTATCGTATAAGATCTATATTTAACCTATGTTTACAAATAAATAAATATTGAATTTTTTGGATTTTGTATTTTAAATCGCTTTAAATTATAAGAAAAATCCATACCAGTACTTAGATAATTCCGGAACGGAATACACATCCTGTTTACTATTAATTTTCCTCGGTTTTGCTATTTGTTGCTTAATGTCGCCGTGAAGATATAAGTTTACATCAGGTTTCGCTGGCCATTTCCAGTTTTTGAAAGATTTCTGCATAGAATTAATTAATACACCCTCTTCGCATATAGATTCGACTTTGCCGACAAAGTGTTCATCTAATACATGTATAAATATAACAAAATCACCTACAACGTAATCAACGTTTTCTTTATTAAGTATCTTCACCAGAAGAATCATCGGAGTCGTGGACGAAATAAGCATCAACGTCACAATCTTCAATTGAATCATCAGAGTCCCTTTTAGGCAATTTTTTTCTCTTGACTCTAGATTGTTATGCAGGTCTTTTATCGTCGTACCTTCTTTGCTGCAGGGTGGTTCTAGGCACATTGAAGTGGCGTGCAGCACAATTAAGCGTGATTTTTGTCTTTTACTAGTTTTATTTCGTTGCTGAGAGTTTCCTTGTCGTTTTCAACTCTTTTATTTTTTTCGGCATTTTCCTTAAAATATTTAAACAGAAATGCTTACAAAAATACTCACAGAAATGCTTATAAACAATAAACTATTTTAATGACAAGGTGCAACAGGTCCGTTGTCCCTTGGTACAAAGTGTGTTCGGTGTCCTAGGTACAACAAAGCGACTTTTAAGATAAACAAGCCTCGTAAATGCACTACAATTTGAGGTTAGGTTGAATACACAACACTTTTCTGCATGTTAGTAACATACCTTTTACATAATAATATATTCAGATCTATCCTAAGTGAATAACAAATTAAATAAATGAGCTTGATATAAATCTCAAAATACTCACTTTTTACAGCAGAGTTCGAATTTTTCTAAATTTTTCGACACTCGCGCCACTCTGAAGTTTCGTAACTAACTTCACTTTAATGGTCACAGATAACGTTTCAAATGACATAGACAACATATTCAAAGAGCGCAGGAATCTTGAAATATTGACAACTGGCCGAGGTAAAACTATGTCCAAGGTTCAACAGGTTCCTATATTGGTGCCGTGTACCTTATTAGCGATGGCACCCTTGGAGATCATGGGTGCCAGCTTGCCTGTAGCGATCATGATGTCGCGGAAGTTGAGCGACGAGTAGCAGACGTGGCACAGGTTAGTTTTTGGTTGCTGAGTGGTAACCATCAGCTGCTGGTCGCTTGTGATCCAGCGCAGCGACGACAGGTCACCTCGCGTCAGCATGGTCACGTATGCGTGCTCCACCTGAGGATATCCGTTAAAGTGTACCCTTCCGTGGAAATTACTTGTGACTAATATAATAATACTAGTGGCTCTGTGAGCAGAACAGGCACAGCATGGCTTTTAAAAAGAAAAAAATATACTTATTTCAACATGGTGGGTCGACAAAAAATCTAAGTATATAATTAACGAACATGCTAACCTTTAAATGTGACCTTTAGAGGAAAATAACCGCACAGAGCAGAAAAGCGTGACAGACACCGGACACCGGACATACGAACAATTTCCGGTTCAAGGTGAAGCATAGAACTTCGTTCGTTTCGCTCACTCGTTCGATTAATGTCTCACCTGCACAGAAGCAACAGTGTCGTCGAGCAGTAGATTCCGGTTGGATCCCCATACGCCGTTGCGTAGCACGTTGAAGGCCAGGTCTCGCTGCACCTGCGTCTTATACGCCGGCGCGTCAGGGTCGAACGCGCCCGCTCCGGGCAGGAAGTAGACGCGCAGCCGGTCACCGCCGGGCTCGCGGCGCAGGCACGTGGCCAGGCCCAGCACGCCGGAGTCGGGCGCGCAGGACCATACGTACAAGCGCATGTCCTCGGTTTCTGCGCGTTTCATAGCGTCCTTAAGCTGCTCCACCCAGGCGTAGTCCTCCTCGCGTGCTTCCAACACCACCCTCGTCGCCGGCAGAGCTACGGCACGTCGCAGCAGCACGTACTCGCGTGCCCCGGAGCGCGCGCGGGACACCTGCATTAACATGACGCGTTGTAACTTTATAGCACATCTGCCTTAACTTAGTGTCTTTTCATTTCATTTATTTATTCATTAACAATACAAGATTGTGTTTGAACTTAAGACTAAAACTAAAACCTAACAAGAAAAATCATAATACATAACAAGCAAATAAATTAAAATTAGTCAAATAAGTTAAAACACATTAAAACACAATCAGTCAAATAAATTAAAACAGTATCAGTCAAATACCTATCATTAAAATTAAAATTACAAATTTAAATATTTAAAATACAAGTTCAAGTCATTTTGAAAGTATTCTACTAGCGTATCGCAGTACCAATCAACAGTTTAGTTACACATTTTTCATAAAATCTTCTACCGAATACAGGCATTGTTCCAACAAAATTATTTTAAGTTTGTTAGCAAACATGTGAGTTTGCATTTGTGAGTACCTAACTTCAATTCGCACGGCAGTTTGATTCCCTGGTAGTCTTCGGAGTGCCTGACTACCCGGAGTCGCGCCACAATGGTATGTGG
Source organism: Epinotia demarniana (assembly GCA_945867215.1). Taxonomy (NCBI): domain Eukaryota; kingdom Metazoa; phylum Arthropoda; class Insecta; order Lepidoptera; family Tortricidae; genus Epinotia; species Epinotia demarniana. The sequence continues at coordinate 7,834,045 of OX244286.1, forward strand.
GAGATCCTTTCGTCTACTAGCTATTCGTATGTCTCTTTCTTCTGGAGTTTCCATTTTTGTATATGTTTCACTAGGTCCTTGAGCACTACTAGGACATAAAGGCTGGGAACAGTGAGATTTTTTTGCAAAATTATTGAAATGGTTTCTGCAAGAAACCCACTATGAATAAAAGCGGACTGGACATTGTAACTATAGCTATTCCCCCATAACCTAATACTATAACGTAGTTTTGACTCTACTAGAGCATGATACACGGCTTTGAGCTGATTACTTTTTAATACATTTCTGAGACTTCTTAATGCATAGCATGAAGAGCTAAGTGAGCTAACAAGAGAAGACAACTCTTGCTTCCAGTTTAGCATCGAATCAATTTCAATACCCAGAAATTTAGCAGATTCCACTTGATCTATTTTAACTCCCTCAATTACTACATCTAGTGCATCTTCGTTTCTCGCTGTTGTCCTAAAGAGCAGAACTTTTGTCTTAGTGCAGTTCAGTTCAAGGTTATTGATCCGGAATTAGGCACCAAAAGAAACAAAGGCTTTGTTCACCCTGTCATTCAGCTCCACAATGTTGTCAGAAGAGATAACCGCATTTGTATCATCAGCAAGAACTGTAACTTGTGTGTCTGCTATAATGTCATATATGTGATTAATCATGTCATTTGTAAATATAATGAAGAGAATAGGTCCCAATATTGAGCCCTGTGGAACTCCTCTAAACACGCTTGCTGTTCTGGATTTAAACCCTTTCTCAGTGTCGTCAAGTGTGCACTTAATTTCGACAAACTGTTTCCTGTTGGTAAGATATGATTTAAGGAGAGACAATATCTTACCTCTAACGCCATAGTGCTGCGGTTTAGCTAAAAGAATGCCATGGTTAACGGTATCAAAAGCTGAGCTAAGGTCCATAAAGAGGCCCGCAGTCTTCCTTTTCTCATTTAATTGTTGAACAACATCCCTGACTAGTGTACGTATTGCATCACCCGTACCTATGCTTTTTTGATAACCAAATTGGCGTTCACTTAATATCTCGTTGAGGTATAGATGCCTAACAAGCCTGTCCTTGATAATTCTTTCAAGTAGTTTAGAGAGAGTTGGTAGAAGTGAGATAAGCCAATAGTTTTTTGAGTCTGTTTTCGAACCCTTCTTGTGAATGGGTATGACTTTAGCTATCTTTAACTGATCAGGGAAGCAGCCTTCCTCAAAACACTCATTGAAGAACTGTGCAAGGAGAAACTCAATTAAGTCAATGTTCTCCTTGATTATCGTAATTGGGATCTCATCGTATCCACAAGACGTTTTAGATTTTAACTTCTTAACCAAAGATCCTACTTCTAAAGGAGTAACCGGCTCACATATAAAGTCATTTTCAACACTCGGTACGTGCCTCTGAAGCAGTTCTAATGCTTGATCAACATTGTTGATAGCCGCATCTTTACCGTAGTCAAACTGGTCTAAGAATATATTCGATTTACTTATGATTTCAGTACAATTATTTTGCGTCACAGTTTTCAATTTTAAGTTATCCCTTATTCTATTTACCGTTTTATTACGATGTCTATTTACTATTTTCCAGATCTCCTTTGGAGAGTTCTTTGTTTTTTCAATATGTGTTTGGACCGCGAGGCGCTTTGCAGCCCTGGTTACACGTCTAAAAATACTAATATACTCCTGCCTATATTTTTTTATTGTGTCCGAAATTGGCGCTATATTTGTGACAAGTATGCGCTTCATGTTACTCGAAACTTTCACGCCTTTCGTAATCCAATTAATCTTGGAGTTTGATATGACTGATACCTTCTTCTTACGCTTCTTAAAGCTTTCCTCAAATATCATGTTAAATTTATTAATAAATGAATTTATACCGATGTTAGTCAGATTGATATTCATCAGTTTTTGCCTAAAATGCTTATTTGTTATCGTGTTGATCTTTCTTGTCTGCTTCCATATTTGCACTCTTTTATCTAGTTTGTTCACTTCATTTACATTAAAAGTACTCAATAGACCTGCATAGCCGTCAGTGTGTCGTGATGAGATGTCTAAAATTATAGGACTTTAGCAGAGATAAGAAGTTAACAGTTCTTTGGTCGTCTTTAAGTAGATTAATATTGTAGTCACCACAGATGATGCAGTCTTTATAGAAGAAGTGATCCAAAAGTAGTTCAAGACTTTCCATAAATTTACTCAAGTTGACATCAATGGGATTGCGATAGCAGCGAACTAAGTTTACATTCGTGTTATGGTCTTTAATTCCACACACCTCAAAAAATTCGTCCTAATATAACTTTTTACAGATTTTAAGCTCCTCAGACTTCCTGTCCATACTAGAGTGCCACCCTTTTTCTTTTTTGACCTTGTATTAAAAGTTATCAATCGATACTGAGCTAAGTTAAATAGTGGAGCCGATGTAGGGTTAATAAAATGCTCGCTTACGCATACATAGTGTTGTAAGTTACTACACATATCTAGATACAACTCTAATTCACATTTCTTGTTAGTTATTCCACATACATTTTGATAGTAAATGCATAGTAGAGATTTCTTGTGTGATGTGATTTTACTGGTTGATTTATGGGATGACTCAGATCTAAAAAATAATCTATACACATTTTAATGCTTTTGAATATATCCTTCATCCCGGAGGTTAATATTTTACCAGATTGTAGCGAGAACATAACGAAAGTTAAGCTCCAATTCGAGTCGATGAAATGTGCAGTCTTATTTGTTTTCAAATACTGTTTTAAACAAGTATTGAATAGCTCCACTCTATAATTATCACGCGGAGCGCCGCATATATACGTCGGCGCGCAGACAATTATATTAGTGTTTGTTATCAGCTCAAATGCTGATCTTATTTCTTGCACAAGCTCTGCATGCTCGTAGCTTTCCTTTAGATCGAAGTCTTGCTCGCCAATCAGAATAACAGTAGAACACAGTACACACAGTCTTGGCTCGTATAATCTTTAAGCGTGAGTGGTAAAGCAGCCAATAATTCACGAATTCTGGCACCAGGTGAAGCAAAGTGTATACAGTCGTAGTCTTCATCAAAATTCTGTAGCATAGCTGCCCGTATTTTAGTGCGGATTTTACCACTAATGTTGCTCACAACACAAAATTTATGTGATTTATTCATTTTTCTAGAGTAACAGTTGTTATGCATTTGTGTATCATATATTGTTCTTGTGGTATTCGTTTTTGGGGGTTGTTCTTTTTTTTTTTTTTTTATGTGATAGGAGGCAAACGAGCAGGCGGATCACCTGATGGTAAGCGATTACCGCCGCCCATGGGCACCTGCAACACCAGAGGTGTTGTGAGTGCGTTGCCGGCCTTTAAGATGGGAGTACGCTCTTTTCTTGAAGGTTTGAAGGTCGTATCGGTCCGGAAATACCGCAGGCGACAATCCATTCCACAGATTAGCTGTGCGAGGCAGGAAGCTTCTGGAGAAGCGCACAGTTGAGGACTGCCAACCATCTAAGTGGTGAGGATGGTAATGTTGTCGCGTTGGACGATGGCGAATAGAAGCGGTAGGGATTAATCCGAACAATTCCTCGGAGCACTCCCCGTTATACATGCGATAGAAAATGCAGAGCGAAGCCACATCTCTACGCAGCGCCAAGGAGTCAAGCCGATCCGAAATATGCTGGCAGTCAACAATTCGAGTTGCTCGTCGTTGGATGCGGTCCAGAGGGAGAAGCTGGTATTGGGGTGCCCCTGCCCATAGATGAGAACAGTATTCCATGTGTGGGCGGACCTGCGATTTATAAAGCTGCAGGCGGTGGGCCGGTGTAAAATACTGTCTCGATCTGTTGAGCACACTGAGCTTTTTTGAGGCTAATTTGGCCTTACCCTCTAAATGCCCGCGGAACTGGACTTCACTCGAAATGTCGACGCCAAGGATTCCGATACTGGCTGCGGCAGTCAGGGGAGTGCTCTCAAAACGAGGTGACACGACAAACTTTAACTTTTTCGCGGTAAACGCGCAAACCTGTGTCTTGGTAGGGTTAAAACGGACTAAGTTAAGTCGACCCCATTCAGAGATTTCATTTAGGGAAGTCTCAATTTCAGACACAAGTTTGTTCCGGCTCTCGATGACAATTTCCCGAGAGATGTTGGTACGGCCGGTGTAAGAGGCATCACCTGTACTATCATCAGCATAACAATGAATACCGCTGATTTTCAGCATGTCATTAATATGCATAAGGAATAGCGTGGGTGATAGCACACAGCCTTGAGGGACACCAGCATTTACAGACATGGAGTCGGAACATTCACCGTCAACTACGACCTTAATGCTTCTGTCTGCTAGAAAACTACTGACCCATACACATAATCTCTCAGGAAGCCCATAGGATGGTAGCTTCGAAAGAAGTGCTTTGTGCCAAACCCGATCAAAGGCCTTCGCTATATCCAAACTAACAGCCAATGCTTCACTGTGCCCATCGATGTGTCAGGTAGACTAGAAGATCACCAGCCGAGCGGCCTCTACGGAAGCCGTATTGTCGATCACTAAGCAACTGGTGGTCCTCTAGGTACCGAAGGAGCTGGCAGTTGATAATGGACTCCATTATCTTCGAGAGAAGGGAAGTAACAGCTATTGGCCTGTAGTTGGACGGATTTGAGCGGTCGCCCTTTTTAGGGATCGGATGCAATAAAGCTGACTTCCACGAGGTCGGGACTACGCCAGAAGAGTACGAGAGCCGAAAGAGACGCGTTAAGACCGGAGCCAACTCGGGAGCACACATCTTCAGCACAATCGCAGGGATACCGTCAGGCCCACTTGACTTATGAGTGACGAGGGAAAGAAGTGCTTTACGAATCGAGCTTTGGTTGAACCGGATATCCGGCATACAGCTCTCGCACCGCGGAATGGTCGGCGGCGCGCTTCCCCCGTCTTGTTCCCCCGTGTTGTCTTGTTCTTGTTGTCGCCACGGTATTTTCATGCCGGCTAAACCGAAAACAACGCCATCTTTGGAGTTGTAGCAGAAACGCAGACCATCCTGACGTTGGTGGCGGTTCACCAACCTGAATTTGTCGGTGGCGCCCTCTGCAGCAGAACCGAGTCATGGTGTTAAGGAAGGAGATCCAGCCCGCCACTTTTGCCTTCACCAGCGTCGAAGACGGTCACATTGGTATCGTTCCGGTGTGATTAACTTATTCTTTTGATTAATGGTAACATAGTTAAAATATTGTATCACGTTCTAAACTTGGCTACTTGATTTTAAATAAAGCTTAAGAGTCCGCAGGAAGCTCGATTCTCCGTACAAACGTAGTTACGCTCTCATTTTAAAACTACGTGTTGGATTGTGACGAAACTTTGCATGTTCAATGAAATGAGGTATATCTATGTCTGAAATTAGTTTACGTAGCTTCAGATACCATAATAAAAAATATACAGCGAATTTAAGTTTTTCATACAAAACTAGTTTTTGCTGTATTTACTTTGTTTTATAAAATTATCTGTAATTACAGACATAGATATACCTCATGTCATTGTATATGCAAAGTTTCGTCACAATCCAACACGTAGTTTTAAAATGAGGCCTCTTAAAGTAGATTTCCTTCTATTCATATGGCTGTATCTATTCAGTATCAATAATTAGTCAATAGTTTGCCATTTTAATAATGTATCGCATTTTGGTTAAAATATCGTTTGCTTGGTGCTTTTCCATATAACTGTAAATACTAGTCTAAGGCTGCACATATACTGATATGATTAAAGAGTTGAATATACTTGTATATTGTGTGTGTTTCTATCATCAGAAGTGGGATGTATCACGTGCGCCCACATTTCACAATGCCGCGTGCTCGGAAGAGAAAGGCGGGAAAGACAAGATCGCGCCGACGTTCTACTACCTCGGCATCATCTTCTACAAGCACCAGCAGTTCAAGCAGCTCATCGAGCAGGGACAGCAGGCATGCAACCAAGCGGCGGCGGCACCAGAGAAAACGAAGCCGAAAAGTACTATCAACCGTGAGTCAAAACATTGTTTTGTCTTCAGTGATTCCCGAATTCGATCCGTTAATTGACGATGTTAATAGCTGGTTAGACGTAGTGGATACTAATGCGCGTACTTTTGGGTGGACGAGTAGTATGATAACATATCAAGCATTACAAAAATTGAGAAACACCGGAAAAATGTGGTTAGATTCTTTTCAAAAGAATGAGTCAAAATGGACGAGATGGACTTAGAAAGAGTGGAGTGATATGTTATCAGACACGTTTCAAGTTAAACGAAACACTTATGTGCTTCTTAAAGAATGAATAAATTCAAAACCGTCACCTAAACAATCCTTGTATGAATTCTATTTTCAACAAAAAGCGAAAATTGATCGGTTACATTTAGGATTTCGTGAACGTGATGTAATATCAATTATTGTTGGATCGATAGGTGATGTGAACATAATTAGCGCAGCAGAAGTGGGTAGTTTTAAATATTGCGACGATCTTGCTTCATTTTTGCACTGAAAAATATATACGGAGCCCGAAAAGCAAGTGTCTAATAAAAATAGTACAGTATCCAAGCATCCTTTTCGACTGGCTACCGGTGCAAACCAATCTGCTATGGAAAACAAAGTAAATAGTGATACATTTGAGACTTTTGCGCCCAACAGTCACAAGAATGCAGTAAACGGTGTTATTTGTTACCGTTGCGGTGAGCCTGGGCACAGAAGAAGCAATTGTTCTATAAAGGACAGTGTAAAATGCACGTCCTGTAACAGGTTAGGACATTTAGAGAAAGCTTGCAAGTCAAAGATATCCGTGAATGCCAAGTTCGAAAAGGATGTTGAAGTCAAAATGATTAATGAATCCAAACAAAAGTTTTACAAAAGGGTATTGTTAGATAAACTTGAGTGTGAAGCATTTTTCGATATGGGCAGTGATTGTTCTTTAATAACCACTGACTTTGCAAAACAAAACAATTATCAGACATTTCAATTGAATAGGCCGATCAATCTTTTGGGATTTACAAACGACTTATCAGCCAAAGTAACTCATGCGGTCGCGGTTAATTTGAAGGTTGATTCGGTTGCTTTAATTACAACATTCTACGTTATTGACACGTTGTCAGGGTGCAATATCCTAATAGGACGTAACTTTACAGAAGATAAGAGCATTATGTATGCTCGAATTGGAGATACTTTAACGTTCCAAACTGTCCAATCATTAGAGGTTTGTAATATCGACACTGAGGTATTGAAAAATATCAATAATAAAGAACATGAATCAATACTGAATAACATTTTCTCGAAACACCCTCAATCTATATCTAATGATTTGATGAGTTTGGGAAAAACGACCTGTGTTGAACTTGATGTTGAGTTGACATCTAATAAACCAGTATATCAACGACTGTATAGAATGTCTGAAGCGGAAAAAGTTACTAAGTACTCGTGAGATAACTAATGACTTATTAAAAAGCGGGATTATACGTAACAGTAACTCGGCGTATGCAAGCCCAGCCCTGCTTGTAGACAAAGCTTCCGGAGCCAAACGTTTATGTGTAGATTACCGACGGTTAAATAAGATTACAGTCAAAGAGAAGTACCCGATGCCTCTGATTGAAGACTTTATCGATAGGCTTAGAGGTTGTAAATATTATACCTCGCTAGATTTGAAAAGTGGCTATCGCCAAATTCCTATTAAACCGGAATCTATCCATAAAAGTGCATTCGTGACATCTGAAGGTTATTTCGAATATGTGCGAATGGCCTTTGGATTATGTAATGGGCCAGCGGTTTTTCAACGACTGATGGACACGGTTTTGGGGAATTTGCGTTTTGGCCGTGTAATTTGCTATATGGATGATTTACTCATTGCCACAGAGACTCTAGAAGAGAATGTAGCATGTCTAGATAATGTACTCCAAATCCTTGAAGACAATGGTCTTACCTCAATATTGAAAAATGCAATTTTTTCCAATCAGAAATTACCTTTCTTGGGTATTTAGTATCGCAAGACGGAGTGCGGCCGAGTAACCGTAAATTAAAAGCAATTAGTGAATATCCGACTCCAAAAACGGTCCACCAGCTAAGACAATTTCTTGGGTTAATAAATTATTTTCGGAAATTTATTAAAGATTGCGCGCTAATTTGTAAGCCTTTAACTAACTTACTAAAGAAAGACTCTGTGTGGAAATGGAGTTATGGAGAGATAAATTAAAGGGTGCTTTAGTGAACAACGTAGCACTAAGCATTTTTGATCCAAATCTGCCAATCAGTTTGTATACTGATGCGAGTCGCGATGGACTAGGGTGTATTTTAATGCAAACTACAGAATACGGTGAAAGACCCGTTCATTTTTACAGCCGTCAAATAAATGATGATGAAAAGAAATATCATTCTTTTGAGCTAGAATTGTTAGCCATAGTGCGACAGGGAGGACTTACCTCTCCAAAGTTGTTTAACTTGTACGTAGATGCACTGATCGATGAGCTCAGCAGAACGCATGTCGGATGCCATGTGGACAGAGTCTGTTTCAATAACATAAGCTATGCAGATGACATGGTTCTGCTGAGCCCTTCGGTGGGTGGTTTGAGAATGCTCCTTGATATTTGTGAGAGGTACGCTAAAGAGCACGACCTTAAATATAATGTACTTAAAAGCGAGTATAATATGGTGTTTAAGGCAGGCTGCAAGTGTCCATCATATGTTCCACCCATACTTTTAAATGGACAGCAGGTTAAGAGGGTGCACATGTTTAAGTATCTTGGACACTTGTTAACTGACGACCTGCGAGACGACGCGCAGTGCAGTGCGTTGCAGTGGACAAGTCTGTGGAAAGAATAAGAGCTAGATATTGGTTTCCGCGATTAAAGAAAACGGTCACTAAATACATCAAGAATTGTCTTAACTGCATTTATAACAAACATGTCCACGGCAAAAAGCCCGGAGAACTGTACCCTATTCCGAAGTATTGCAAGCCGTTTCATACTTTACACCTTGACCATCTGGGCCCTTTCGTCAAAACCACGCGGCAAAACAGTTACTAGCTAGTTATGGTAGACGCGTTCACAAAATTTATGTTCATTTCAGCTGTCAAAAGCACGAAAAGTCAAATCGTTATTAACGAATTGAATAAAGTATTCAAGTTATTTGGAACTCCAAAACGACTTGTATGTGATTCGGGTAGTGCTTTTACGTCAAACTTATTTTCAGAGTTTTGTCAGACGTCAGGGATTAGGGCTCATATTATTGCAACGGCTGTACCGCGTTCTAACGGGCAAGTAGAGCGCTATAATCGAACCATCTTGGACGCTTTAAGAAGTTTAGGCGCGGATACGGACGATAATAAATGGGACCAACACATTACGAAAATACAACATGGAATAAATAGCACAATTAATAAAACAATAGCCGCGGTTCCAAGCGAGGTATTTTTTGGATATCGAATTCGGACTAGCAATGACGGAATCACTGACGACGATAATGTTGAGAACTCGGTCGATGTTACGGCGCTAAGGAATCAAGTTGATTCTAACATAAAAAAAAATGCCGCAAGACAAAAACAAGTTTTCGATGCCAAACGTAAAAAGGCATTGAAATATATGGTAGGTGATTTGGTAGTTCTCAAAATTCCGAGCCAGTCAAATGAAGGACAAAGTACGAAACTTTTGCCGCTATATAAAGGACCATTTCAAGTGACCGAAGTTTTGGCCAAAGATCGCTATAAGGTTGCTGATATGAGAGGGCAGAGAGAACTTCGAAGCGATACGATGGTACAGCATGTGTTGAGAACATGAAGCCATGGATCAACTTTACACCGGACTCCGAACCCGCACAAGGACCGGATGTTGTCAACAATGAATGATGAAGGTAATATTATTCTTTTATTCATTGAGTCGAAGTACTTGCGTGATGTATCACGTAGCTTCAAATAGTATCAAGGTATTATTGAAACTAATACTTACTATACTTATTTAATCTTCATCTTGTATTTGATCTAATGCAGTAGCTTCGTCCAAGCAATGTAGTGTAGGTGCTTAAAGTGTGTACAAAATAGTAGAAAGTGGGCATCCGTAGTGAACGCCACCTACTATTTTATTGGGTATGTGGTGATACACAACTAGTAATGTGAACATTACAAGTTTAAACCACGGCAGGGAGCGAGTTGGCCGGCGATGGGATAACAAACTCCACCCAAATGAAACGCTTTATGTACCTGCACTAAGAGATGTATTTATATACAGGGTGCCTCGTGAGGAACCCGAATAATTTGGCCAGCGTACTCCTAAGGTCGTATGGAGTAAAAAATGTTATATGAACATAGGTCGAAATATGGTTTTTTTTTATGTTTTCATACAAGAAGTTATTTATTATGTATGAAAACATTAAAAAAAAAACCATATTTCGACCTATGTTCATATAACATTTTTTACTCCATACGACCTTAGGAATACGCTGGCCAAATTATTCGGGTTCCTCACGAGCACCCTGTATAAATAGAACAAACTGACTCAAATGTTTGTGTGTTCTGTTCTCAGCTCCTGCATAAGATCTGGACGTGACCCGAGGACGAGCACGTGAGCAGGAAGGCCGGATGTTGTCGCCACGGTATTTTCATGCCGGCTAAACCGAAAACAACGCCATCTTTGGAGTTGTAGCAGAAACGCAGACCATCCTGACGTTGGTGGCGGTTCACCAACCTGGAGTTGTCGGTGGCGCCCTCTGCAGCAGAACCGAGTCATGGTGTTAAGGAAGGAGATCCAGCCCGCCACTTTTGCCTTCACCAGCGTCGAAGACGGTCACATTGGTATCGTTCCGGTGTGATTAACTTATTCTTTTGATTAACGGTAACATAGTTAAAATATTGTATCACGTTCTAAACTTGGTTACTTGATTTTAAATAAAGCTTAAAGTTGATTTCCTTCTATACATATGGCTATATCTATTCAGTATCAATAATTAGTCAATAGTTTGCCATTTTAATAATGTATTGCATTTTGGTTAAAATATCGTTTGCTTCGTGCTTTTCCATATAACTGTAAATACTAGTCTAAGGCTGCACATATGCACATATACTGATATGATTAAAGAGTTGAATATATATTGTGTGTGTTTCTATCATTCTTCAGCTTTCTTGGTGCATGGTGTGTAGCTTCCGTTTTCAGAAACACGGATTTCCTTTGAGAGAAACAACTCCTGCTCCAAATCCTTGATGACAACATTCAGCGCGCATATGTCACGCTGGGCCTCAAGTAGTTCGCTTTACAATTGTTTTATCTTGGATTCCATACAAAATATATTCGCAGTGTTCCCTGGTCTCAAAGAACAAGGACTGCTTGTGGAGGGGTCAACAAGGCAGTAGACAAGACTGGATGACAAGCTTTTGCGATCTTTTTTTGATGTGCGAGGGGTTTTACATATATTTTCCAAAGTTCCTACATACCTCACGAGTTAGTTTTTCTATTTGTCGTATGTATTGATTTTTTTCAATAATGGAATCATGTAGTTCTTGTTCAGTGCTTGTCAGGTCTAGATTATATTTAGGTATTGATTTCTATTTCAGCTCTGTCACAATGTCCAGATCATTCGTTGATAAATCTAGACTTTTGGACAGCTCATCTTCAAACAGAAAGGTGGAGGTCTGAATGGAGCCTGTTTTTATAGGAGATTCAATAGACTTTTCTTGTGTCGGATCCCCTTGTGGATGCGGTGAGCAGGGTGTAGTAGTCCGAAACTCCTCCGTGCGTGCCGTAGCAGAGGACGTGCTGGTGGTGGACGTACTCGCCGCACTCGAAGTGATCTGAGGCTCCTCCATGCCAGTGGTAGCAGGGGACGTGCTACTGGTGGGTGTACTCGCCGGACTGTCGCTACGGATAGCGCGAAACTTTTTTCTCGTCGTTATAATAATAATAATAAATAATTATAAATAAATATAAGGGGACAATCTTACACAAATCGAGCTAGTCCCATAGTAAGCTCAGTAAGGCTTGTGTTATGGGTACTAGACGACGATATATATAATAGATAGAAATACTTAAATACATACAAGTTATGTGTTGTTCGTCTGGTTTGTGTGCGGCACTTGCAAGTTTTTTTTGTCAAACTCGAGTTTGTGTTTGAGATAGCACAGCACGGTATACATATCCATGCTTTTTTGCTTTTAATTGACATGATCAGAAATATCTTTGTTGATTTTTGTACACACCCTAAATCGTATACTTATTTACATTTCGAACATTTAAGAAAGTCTTTGTTATGTATTTCTTGATTACATTAGTACACGAGAGCGCCATCTTGTGGTATAGTCCGGTGTCAGGATCAATACAATCAGCTTCAGATCAATAGACACAGCTGCACAGTAGTCAGATTAAAGTACAAACACTACAAGACAGTGGTTTGGCAAAAAAGTCGATAGATGGCGCGCGTAAATGATTAGTGTTTGGTACGTTCTTGGTATGCTTGCCCAGTCATGGCTCCAATATGGCATAATTTTATGGGGAAATAGTGTAAACATTAACGACCAATTCATACTACAAAAAAGATGCATACGAGTTCTTGCCAAAATAACAACTGAAGAAAGTTGTAGACCACATTTCGCGAAATTAAATATACTCACTCTCACATCCTTATACATCTTGGAAACTTGTAAATTTGTGCGAAAATACGAAAACTTGTTTAAAAACCAAAACCCCAAACCACAACTACACAACTTACGAAATCGGAATAAACTTGTGCAAGCAATCCCAGCTAACCTCCAAATGTTCAGTAAAGGCCCTTACTCAATGTCCATTCGAATTTACAACCAGATCCCTCAGTATATAAAAAATGAAACCAAATATAATAATTTTGTAAATAAGCTTAAGTGTTACCTTATAACTGAATGCCCATACAATGTACGCGAATTTACGGAAAATTGGAATAAAAAATAATAATTATGTATTTAATAAAAATGGAGCACGATAACTGTTATAATGATAAAATAATGTGATTAGTTGCATAGACAACACTCGATTTTAATTATTTTATTACTGTAAATACTAGATTGTAATTTACTTTGATACCGTAAATATCTGATTTTAATTGTTTTGATACTGTAAATATTTGATTTTAATTATTTTAATACTGTAAATATTTGATTTTAATTATTTTAATACTGTAAATATTTGATTTATTATTCAATTTTTTATTAATGTTTATAGATTATTATTTTTATAAGAGAGTGCATTAAGAAGTAAGTAGAAATACAAATGTTGCTACGCCCTAGTAGGGTCCATGATTGTACTCACCCTAATTTAAGAACACCTGTAATACCATGGTTGCAACTAATAAATGAATATGAATATGAATATATGTCAGGTAGTAGTTTGTTCAATACATTAACACTTGATGGAGCTGTATGGCTGACATTAGGGTAATGATGAAACAGCTGGTTTTTGTTTACAACTTGTCACTTATTTGAATCGGGTTAACGGCAATCGAAACTGTTTATCTCAAAACTTTTGAGGTTTTCACTCACTGCGAGTGCACTGATTCTGTCCAAGTTTATTTGTTTAAATTTATAGTCACGTTACACTACGGCAATCTTTTAGCTTGTAAGTGGTTATTTCACGATCTAGTCACTGTTTATACTTGCAGATGTATTATCCATTTATAGCGTCCTTGCGCGTAGATAACACTCACTGTGCGTAATTGTTGCTTCACTTTCAATTTTAGTACCTAATTTCACTAAATAAATGTCCTAAAGGGGGTGAGAGTTCGCATGCAACCTAGTCCCAAATAATGACGTAAGCACTCGTTTTGTCAATTGAGCAGGCAACTGATGTAAATTCTCAAACCACCTGATATCCTCCAACCGGTTAACGACTGGTTTCATAGACAGCAACCGGGACTAAAATCATGATGTGTCATCCGAAGCACGGAGCAATAGACGTAAACATCCGGTCCGCCATTCAAAAACCAAGGCTGACATTACATAATTTACCATTCACTTTACGGTTTACGGAACTAACGCTCGAACTCTTCTACTAGGGACCACCCACTTGCAAACTTGCACTTGAAAAGCATTACCAGTGTGAGGTCAGATGCGAGAGTCATCTGCAGTGTGTGCTCCAGCTTGCGTGCTGGCTCCTCCAGGAGCAAGAAGCTGCCTGTTGCTGTCAGTCCCACAAGGACCCAGGGCAGGGCCAGCGCGTCGGCGCCCAGCACCATGTGGTAGTCGGTCTCCACTCCACCCGCCGCGTCGTAAGTTGTCACCTGTTTTTACAAGCTTTTATTTACCTTGCTTTGTTATTAGTGAAAGTCCTAGTAAAATATTATGTAAAATTTTAATCCTATTTTTCTACATTTCGCGAATTCGATGTCATTCTTGTTTTACAGTTTGTCGCTGTCTTACATACTGAATAATCGATGTAATTAAGACAGACAGGCAACTACGGAACCCTACACTGCTGGCTACTCTTCAAAAAAAAAACTAGCTGACCTCTTTCTCCCTCACCGCCCTTGATGAACGCGCGGCGCGGATAGGGCGTTGTTTGTATCTCAGTAGGTACGGCTCAATTTACAAAGGCTTTGCGACTTATGAGCTGTTACCTTGATGCCGAGTGGGCCCAACGCGGTCGAGTACTGCGCCGCGTCGACGCCGGCCGCTACCGTCCCGCTCGCACACACCTGCGGCTCGCCCTGCAACACTACGCACACGCATAATGTTATTGTAGGAGCAAAATAAACATGTGGATGGGTTCATTATTGGGCGTACTTCTTGTTTTCTGACAATAGAAAATAGGCAACAGTAGTTACGAAAAACGTGCGTGGAAAGCGGCCTGACTAATTTTGGCTACGTTTGGATTTAGAAACGTACTTGATATAATATACTTTAAAAACAAAGTTTTCAAACAAAAGTTTAACAAAAGGACTTCCCTTTAGTACTCCGCCAAGCCACGTGAACATTTCCACATTTCTTTTCCAATTTACCACACATGACTGAACTGATTTCAGAAAGCAAATTATTTGATTTTTAGAGACCTAAACCGAATCGCTGTATGTGGGCCGATAATATTTGAAGACTTACGTCGATTCCACTTTTGGCTATTCATTAGTTGCTATTTAAACGGAATTATATCAGATCTGTGACGTACTTTTGTAGTTTTACTTAAGCACTATAATTATTGAGGAATTCCATAAGTTATCTGTGGTCACGAGTTACGAGTACCTATAGTAGTAAATACCGAAACCACTACACGCGTGCCTAATATAATTTAGGAGTTCCGTCAGTTCCTCATGGATCCCATCATCCAAACTAGTTTTTTTTTAAAGTAGACCAACTTACAAACAACAAGAAAAACGAATCGACTAATCTATGTATTAGGTAATTAACAAATTACAAATTATACAGAAAAAATACAGTAACCGAATTCAGAACCTCCTCCCTTTTTTTGAAGTCGGTTAAAGAGGAGATTGACCATTTTTACCGACTTTTGACGACCGGTTAGCCTAGAGGGCAGGTGACACGCTTACGGAAACTGGTGGTCCTATTAGTTTTGAATCCAGGTAAGGGCACATATATGTCCTGCGTT
This sequence comes from Epinotia demarniana, assembly GCA_945867215.1. NCBI lineage: Eukaryota > Metazoa > Arthropoda > Insecta > Lepidoptera > Tortricidae > Epinotia > Epinotia demarniana. The sequence continues at coordinate 7,849,562 of OX244286.1, forward strand.
TCGTAGTCTTGGATTTTTTTTACGTATGTATTTACCATACAATACAAATACTCTTTATTGCACACCTCAAAACATGAAACAAATAGACTTAACAACTTATTACAAAATAGATGTTGACAACAGGCGGTCTTATCGCTAAAGAGCGATCTCTTCCAGACAACCTTTAGGTAGCGGAGAAATAGCAACAAAAATGACATAATAGGTATTTACGTAGTTTTATCTATTTAATATATCGTCGGTCGTCTAGTACCCATAACCCATAACACAAGCCGTATTGAGCTTACAATGGGGCTAGTTCGGAGTAATTATATTTATTATAGGCGGCCTGGTCTGTTTCTTGATGCAATTACCTAATGTATAAATAAGTGATTTTCAGAGTCACGTCCCACTGGGCTAACTACAGGACCTACCTTTCATAACGTACGGCATCAATAACCCTTCTAAGGGCCGCTTCAGTGCCGCCTCCGCAAGTTTGAGTTGAAGCACTCCACAGTTCTCAAGGACCAGCTGTGTTGCAGCAGTGATCGCATGCATCTTGGATTGATCGTTGTCCTCTGTATCGTATGGTACAAACACGTATTTCCCAAGCTGAGGCGGGGCTTGAATGTTGGTGCGACGCGGCGCTAGCGAACTAATAACACCTCGGAATTCAACACCACCAGATGCAATTACGTCGATGCTGCGGTAGCATTTGACGGTGACGCCACCGTCAGCGGCCGCGGCCGCCGCCACCGCCTCGCGCTGCGCCGTCGGGTCGATAACGACACGCTGTATGCGTGTCGGCAATTGCAAGTCACGGTTATCGGTTCCTATGAGGGCCAGTTGCAGCGCCGTGTCCATGAATGCGATCCAGTTGCCGTTCCACTGAAGCAGACCACAGGTGCCTCGCGCATCCGACGACCTTATCCCACGGAAAACTCCTTTGAAGTGGTAACCGCGAAGACGCAACTCTTTATAGACGTCCTCGGAGCTCAAGGGCGGGAGATCCTCCTGGTTTTGTTCGGCGTCGGCCAGCACGGCGGCGGGCAGCCGCTCGGCGGCGGCGTCGGCGGCGAGCCGCGCCGAGCCCGTCGCCACCACCTCGCTGCCCTCGCGCACTTCAAATTCACCCGTGCCACTTAGCAACGACACGAGAAACCGCACCGGCGTGTCGCGCGACAAGATGGTTGGACGACGAAACTTCACGTTTTCGAGCACCACCGCCGCCTGCTCCATGTCTATGTTGTTCATCTTCGCCACCGTGCGCCATACCAGCGTCTGTTCGACAAAAAATTAATCAGTCAGTTTGTCTTATCAACGGCTAGATGAGGTATGAAACAAGACTCACGAGGTATCCGGTGCCGGGAAATGTGACCCTGCCTTCGATGTTATGTTCAGCGATGAAAGCGTCCTCGGACTTTCCGAGGTCGTACTCGATGATGTTCTCGCCGAAGTGGCCGGCCGTGTTGAAGTCGGTGACGTTCCACGCGGTGGAGTGGTCCCAGCCGACGTGCGACGCGATACCCGGTGTGCCGCGTGACACGGGCCACGACACCACAGGATACAGACGTGATACCTTGTAATCAGGGAAATTATTGGTTAGAGGTTGATTTTCATCTAGTTAGAGAGGTAGGTAGGTCACGGAGGAATGTCCTCTCATCTTACAGAAGACCATCACTAACTGTGGCTCCTTCACACCCTCAAAATATGCATGCTTTATTGCGGTTGTCGTACTACATAAAGCGGATGTCACACTGCGCTGCATCTCCGTACGGAGGTAAGGAGCTCGTTGTATGCAAGTACCTCAGTGTGTAAGTATATACGTTCCGTTCCGTATGATACGACACTATGCGCACCTCCGTCCGGCGAAATTTGTATGCAGCTCCGCACCTCCGTGCGGAGATGCGGCGCAGTGTGTCCGCCTAAGAAAAGTTTCTGGCACCTGAGGCTGCGCGCCAGCGGCGTAGATGTTGCCCACGGCTTCGAGCAGGTGCACGAGTGCGTCGGGCGCGTGGCGGCGCACGAGCGGCGCGAGGAGCGCGAGCGGGCGCGCGCGCCGCAGCACGGCCTGCAGCAGCGCGTGCGGCGCCACCTCCACCAGCAGCGCGCGCACCGGCACGCGCGCCATCACGCCGGTGAAGCGCACCGGCGACAACAGGTTGTTCACGTGGTACGCCGCGTCGCTGAGCCTTGCTGCAACACGAGCTCCGGGTCAGGGCGGCGCGAATTGCAATTTGTAGTTTTTAATTCGAATATTTTGTCAACACGCACAATTACACCTCGTCGTGTTTTCCAGAAAAAGAGTCTTGACGTCTGTCGTACGATGGTTAATAAAGTGATACACAACGGTTCTTTATTTCAATTTTAGGTAAAGGATCCGAAGAAATGTGTTATTGTATTATATGGTTTTACCCAAATCCGAGTCCCACTGGTCCCACGGCACGGATGAAGAGAGCCACCGCTCGCTGCGTGGCTTGGGCTCAGGGATCAGTTGTTCCAGGCGCGCGCGCAGCAGTGGCGCCACGTCTGCTATGCACTTGCTGTGGAACGCCACGCCCGAGGTATTCACCATCTTCACAAATACACCCTCAGCTGAGAGTTGCTTCACGAATTTCTCCATCGAAGATAATGGACCCGAAACCTGTTGGAGTCACTTTCTTTATCTAAATCGAATAATAGTGCAATTAAAAATTAAACTCAAGAGCAGAAATTCGGGCACACTTTTTATTTAATATCCGTATTGTGACTGTCAGCGAGTAAAACTACCGCAGCCTTACCGCAGCACTATGTTTATGTCCTGCGGTAGTAAAAATCGAGAGTAGGTATGTCGCGGCCGTCTCATGACAGACGTCCTGACCCCGTATCATGGTCGGCCTTATCACGCGATAAGTGACAAGATAGTAGCGTCGTCTCGTTCTATCGAACGGTGACTGCCTGTGACGGCCGCTCTATCCTGTCACTTATCGTATCATCGACGCATTATTTATTTATTCATTACCATTTCGTCACCAGTAGTTTGGAGCGCGCTTCTGATCGTGATCGTATGCCTAGAACCGCGCACTTAACATCTATGAAGGAATCGCTCTAACCGTGACACTGTCGAGCGAGTTGTGGCAGGCGAGCTCCACGTCCTCGGGGCAGCGGCTGGCGGCGTCCTCCCAGCTCAGCCCGACGGCGGCCATGGCGCCCGGCACCGGCCGCGCGTCTAGCGTGCAGCGCCCGCGCCAGTACGCGCATAGCACCGCCTGCTCCGCCGTCAGCGTGCCATCCGCATACGCGCAACCTGCGGCACAGCGTCCATTAGAGCTTGTCCAGATGACGTGATTTACGCGGACTAGACTAAACGTACCCTCCAGATGCTGCCGCGCGTTTCCTTACTCGCGCGTAAAACGAGTGCAACGCCGCGCGAGTTGAGATACATCGCGATCTCCGCTGGCAAGGACTGGATGACTTTGCGAGCCGACTCGCGCGCACGATGTTCGACCGAGCCGACAAATCACGCTTTTCACTGCTGCAGGAGATAGCGCCACACCACACGCGCCCCCCATGCCGCCGCGCACGAGCTCTACCAAAAGAGCTCGTCCCTAAAGAAGAAGCCAACCTGTCCGACCCCAGGACTCCACAATGCCGCTGAAAGGCCAACTCCACCTCTTCTCTTCGGTGGCCTCCGGTGGCTTCGGTGGCCCTCTTGGCATAGGCCAAGAGGGCCGCTGAAAGGCCAACTCCACTTCTTCTCTTCGGTGGCCTCCGGTGGCTTCGGTAGCCCTCTTGGCATAGGCCACGAGGGCCACCGAAGCCATCACAAGCCAAACATACCCAAAACATGGCTGAATAGTAGACGCCGCAAGTATATCCACAACAGCCCGGCCTGAAGATTCAGGCCGCGATTGAAATGGCCAGAAAGAGCATCGTTTTGAGTTGGCCTCCCCTCCTACTAGCCCTCCGCGGTCCAAGCAAGATGGACAAAGAACAAGATGTAAGTTGAGATTTTTGGGCGCCATTGGTGCGTCCAGCAGGATGTGCGAGTCCATGGAGAGTGGACGTATTTGGTTCAAAATGAAGCGTGATACCTTCGAACGGGGTAGAGCGTCCGTCACTGGCTGACACCGTTCGATAGAGCGAGACAACGCTCCTATCTTGTCACCTATTGTCTAAGTCTAGTCAAAACAGCATGCCATTTCACAGCACGTGATAATTTCCAATGCAACCCCTTAATATGACGTGTACTGACCGATTTCACCCACTGAATGTCCGATGATGCCATCGGGGCGCACACCCAGCTCGAAAAGCACGTCGACCATCGCCACCTGCACAGCGGTGATGGACACGAAGCAATTGATGACGTCATCGAATTCAGCCTCCGGCGCTTCCGCGATCACGTACTGGAGGTCCACTCCGTACGGCTCGAGTGCCGTCGCCGAGCGCGCTATGCTCGCCGCGAATCTCGGTAGACGCAGCAGCGCGCGTGCCATGCCAGCCCACTGCGAGCCCATGCCGCTGAACACGAACCAGATCGGGCGCGGCTCGCCCTCGCTCGCAAGCACTTTCAGCACGGGCGCCGAGCCGCGCGCCGGGTCCAGCACGGCGTATCCACGGCGCGGGTGGCCGGCGATAGCGCGCGCATGCACGGCGTCTAACAGAGCGTGCAGTTCAGCATCGCGCTGATGATCAGCCGCCAACTTAAGCAGTTGCTCGACAGCCTCGTCGGTACGGCCCGAGGCGAGCACGAGGCGCGGCGCCGGGTACTCGGCAGGCGGAGGTCGCGCGCCGCGCCCGCCTTCCAGGATCACGTGGGCATTTGCACCGCCGAAGCCAAACGAGTTGACTGCCACGAGACCGCCTTGCCACGCTGTGTTCTTATCCACCACCTGAGCCAGTAAGAAAAATAATTATTTAATCGGCACAACAAACACAACAAAGGCATTATTAATAACTAGCTTTTGCCCGCGGCTTCGCCCGCGTAGTAAGAGTAATTTTCCAATAATTGTTGAATTGCTACGCCGGTAACGGCCTACTACTACTAACTTCCCCTATGAATAACCCTTCGTCATAACCCATTATGGTAAATTACTTTTTACCGCCGTATGGAAGCGAAAACGCCGGCATATATTAGTGAGTGCTTTTGGTAATTTTAAGTGGTTATATATTTAACAGACTCACGCATCGTGTGGCGATTCAAGTCCTCGCATTAGGCGAAGAACTGAACATTGTATCTTAATAATAATATTTCCTACAAAGTTTTAAGTCTCTAGTCCAAAAAAATAGGTTTCTCCCATACAAACTTTGCACCCCTATTTAACCCCCTTAGGGATAGAATTTCCAAAAATCCCGTCTTATTACTTAGCCTACGTCATAAAAAGAAATTCTGGTGTAAATTACAAGTTTCTAGACCCAGTAGTTTTGAATACAAATTTTGCACCCCTATTAAACCCCCTTGGGGGTTGAACACTGAAAGTACTTTTTTGTATCAATAAGTAAAAACTTCCTACAAAGTTTCAAGTCTCTAGTTCAATAAATAATGTTTCCCCCATACAAATTTTAGACCCCCATTTCATCCCTAGTGATAGAAGTTCCAAAAATCCCGTTATATCCCCTGCCTACGTCATAAAAGGAAGTTCTGGTGTAAATTTCAAGTTTCTAGTCCCAGTAGTTTTGAATACAACCTTTGCACCCCTATTTTACCCCCTTAGGGGTGGAATTTTATAAAACGCTGAAAGTACTTTATTTTTGTATCCTAAGCGGTAATCTTCCTACAAAGTTTCAAGGCTCTCGTTCAATAAATAATGTTTCCCTTATACAAACATTGCACCCCTATTTAACCCCGTTAGGAGTAGAATTTTCTAAAACGCTGAAAGTACTTTTTTTGTATCTTAATAAGTAATATCCCTACAAAGTTTCAAGTCTCTAGTACAAAAAAGAATATTTCTCCCAAACAAACTTTGCACCACTTTTTAACCCCCTTAGGGATAGAATTACTAAAAATCCTGTCTTGCCTACGTCATAAAAGGAAGTTCTGGTATAAATTTCAAGTTTGTAGTCCCAGTAGTTTTGAATACAAACTTTGCACCCCTATTTAACCACCTTAAGGGTGGAATTTTATAAAACGTTGAAAGTACTTTTTTTGTATCTTAATAAGTAATCTTACTACAAAGTTTCAAGTCTCTAGTTCAAAAAATAATGCTTCCCCCATACAAACTTTGGACCCCCATTTTACCCCCTTAGGGGGTGAATTTTGAAAAATCCTTTCTTAGTGCTCCCTTACACCTTATAAGGAACCTACGTGCCAAATTTGGAATCTCTAGACCCAGCAGTTTGGGCTGTGCGTTGATATGCCAGCCAGTCAGTCAGTCAGTCAGTTTCTTCTTTTATATATTTAGATTTACTTTAAAAACAAGGTTTTAACCAATTTCAGTTCAGTACTCCGCCAAGCCACGTGAAAAAATTCCAATTTACCACAAAGACTGAACTGACCTCAGCGAGCAAATGCGTTGATTATTAAACAAAAAAACTGACTAGCTGTATGTGGGCCGATAATATTTGAGAACGGACGGGACGGAAGGACCCAGAACGTAATGCTCGAATTACTGCCAGCGCTGGGCATCCAATGGGATTGTTAAATGATTTCGCCGCAGGTAACTGCACCAGAAAAGAAATAATAACAAAAGAAAAAAAGCAGAGATGTTTCTTGTCTCTTTATAGAAGTAGTCAAGATCCAATGCTGTTGTTAAGTATTAGTTTGTCATTTTTTGACAGTTCTTCTGTTCAGATTATGTTCGGCCACATTGCAGAGAGCACCATCTCTCTTACCTAGATATAAGTTAATGGGTAAGGAACAAATTCTTGGCCAGCTTAACTCACTCAATTAAATTTTCTATGAAAGTTTTCCATTGTGACACGAAAATTAACCATACAATTGTATTATGGTAAATTTTTGTGTCAAAACAGAACTTTTTTCACTTTTTCCGATTGTATGGCTAACTACCGATTAACCAGGCTAACTACTGGCCAAGAATTTGGTCCTTACCCTAATAATGTTTTCTCAGAAAGTGATTTTGCAAAATCTTTTGAGCAATAAATATCTTAGTTCGCTCACAGCTTAAGTGGCTACCTATACGTTATCGTCGTAACGCTCATGTCCTGACCCTTCTACTCGTATATAATTGTTCAGAGAACAGAATCACGCGCCTCCCAAGGCGCCTACGGTTGCGACATCAACCTAGTTTAAGTAAATCATAATTGATTAGTGATTGAGTGATTCCGCACATTTGTAAATAACAATTATAAAGATCGAATATAAGATAACTCTGCACATTTTTCTACAGTTTGCACTTTACACCTACAGTATACTAAGAAAAATATGTAATAGTGTGGTGTAGGCAAACATTGTATATAAAGAATAGAGAGTAATAAATCTAGTTAGTTACCAATTGTCCGTTGGTGTTTTATTACCTAAAACCCTGCACTCTCTCCGGGAGTGTAGGGTCTCACCTTTCAGCATCCTCTCACAGTGGCGAAGACACCTTCAAGCCCTCAATTGATCAACAGAGTCTGTTTGACTTGCTGTCAGAAAATCACCCTCCGCTAAACCCTATTCCTCCCCGTAGGTATCCATCTGTTGCCTTAGGTCTCGTGGTAACAGATATCCCTGGCTACATGTGTACGTGTGTGTAAGGTGTAAGTCGAGGATAGGTTAGGGACTTAGGGACGTAGGATGGTAGACTCCCTTGCATAAACCCACCCCTTAGTCTTACACAGTCTGTGCAGTCGCACGCTGGATAACAAACCTCCCACCCTAGGGAAAATACAACTTAAACCCGATCCAAGGGTTACTTACTTTACATTACTATACACCCCGACCTGGGGTACATTATCCAGTTTGCGAGTGTACAATAATGTTCTGTTTCATCCCGCTACACCCCGCTACCTCAAAGAACGATTTAGTTTTGTCAAGTCGGCCAGGTCATCCTAAAATTTTCTTCTCACTGTTCCGTTATCCTCTTCAAAATTCTATACTTGCTCGTTTACATTCAAAGCTATTCGACTCTGGAATTCTCTGCCCGTGGATTTGAGGCGTGCTAAATCTGTCGCTTCTTTCAAAGCTCACCTTAAGGAGCACTATCTGTCTCTGCCATGATTCCTCATAGATTCTATTTATTTTTTATTTTTTCCGTCTCTATGGTTAACACTATATGTATTAGTATTTATGTAGGATTTTATGTATGTTTATTTGTATGCTTTATGTGTGTATGTTTATTATTGATGTAATTGTGTATGTTGGAAGTTCGTTTACTTCCAATTTTGCCACCTACCTATTATGTAATTTTTGTTGCTATTTCTCCGCTACCTAAAGGTTGTCTGGAAGAGATCGCTCTTTAGCGATAAGGCCGCCTGTTGTCAACATCTATTTTGTAATAAGTTGTTATGTCTATTTGTTTCATGTTTTGAGGTGTGCAATAAAGAGTATTTGTATTGTACCTATTGTATTGTATTGTATTGTATCTTAACGTGGTACTTATACAAAAATCCAAAAACACAAACTGACGGTGTTTCATCAGGCACGCCAAAGAACGCTGCGTCGAAGTGCGTCAAACACCTAAGGTGTCAAGTAGGTACCTTAATGCGGCCATCACTGAGAGCGGGAATGCCGGTATTGGGGTTCTTGAAATGCAGGTTCCCGGGGATCACGCCGCGTTCCATAGCCAGCAGCACCTTGGCGACGGAGCACACCCCGGCGGCGGACTCCGTGTGGCCAATGTTGGACTTGACCGCTCCCAGCAGCAGTGGGGTCTCGCGGCCCTTGCAGAACAGCTCCGCGATTGCGTTTACCTCCTCTGGATCGCCCGCCTGCAATGTATGATGTTAAGGACGTAATGCACGGTACACCACACGTACGCAGGAAACTTTATTATGATTATAGCACCACTCGCTCCTTATAAAGTAGGTATACTTAATAAGGCAATAACCTGCTTGAGTGAGATCAGTCAATCATATTTTCCTTACCTTAGTGCCGGTGCCGTGTGCTTCCACGTAGTCGACATCCTGCGGCCGCAAGCCAGCGTCCTCAAAGGTCTCTCGCGCGATGCGACACTGCATGGCGCCGGCGGGGTAGGTAATGCCCTGCGGCTTGTAGCCGTCGTTGTTCACGCCCGCGCCACGCACCGTGCAATACACGCGGCGCGCGTTACATCGACGTTGCAGCAGCACTGCCACGACCGCCTCTGAACGCACATAGCCACGGCAGCTTTCGTCAAACGCGGCGCACCGACCGTCCGGCGACAGCATGGTCAGCCGATGGAAATTAAGCGACGTCGCCGGATCCAGGCAGACGTTCATGCCGGCGACCACAGCGGCGTCGCAACGTCCCGCGCGGATATCGTTCAGAGCCTGTGCTAGCGCGTACATGGAACTCGAGCAGGCGACGTCGATCGAAGCGCACGGTCCTTTCAGGTCGAACGCGTAGGAGACCCGGTTGGAGAGCATCGCGCTGGCACCGCCAGTTATGGCGTAGCCGTCGATCTTGTCGTAGTCGTTGCACCAGGCGTGCAGGGTCTCCGAGCGGCTGATGCCGACGTAGACGCCGGTGCGCGAGCCGCGCAGCTCGGTGGGGCAGAGCCCGGCGTCCACGAGGGTCTCGTGCGTCACCTCCAGCAGCAGCCGCAGTTGCGGGTCCATGACGTCTGCTAGTTTGTTGGGCACGCCGAAGAACGCCGCGTCGAAGTGCGTCAAGTCCTTCAGCTTGCCGCACCGTTCTGGCAACCCGTATGATCCTGGAACAGGTACGGTAAAGTGTTAAAATCACTGAAACCAGCGGCACGGCCCCCGTGACGTGCTGAATGAGGCTCCCGCTTAGCACAGTATATAAAGTTACCTTTTTGATGTGTGACGGAAAATGTATTATTTATCGATAATTAGTGATTCAGTAAATTACCGCTAGTTATTTTAATTTACCGGTAATTTACCGCCCTCAAATTCGGCCAATTTACCGGTTTACCGGTATGCATTCCCTACTCCAATTTCGCCATCGCAGCGATCCTATCACAAAAAGGTCGTCTTGTCGCATTCTTCTCTCGTTCTCTCAACGACTCCGAGAAAAGGCAACCTTTCGATTGAGAAAGAGGCCTGCGCCACAGTCGAAACTTTTTGTGAAAATGGAGACATTTCTTACTCATTACAGACCAGCAATCTGTCACTTACATGTTCAATCAAAAACATTCCAACAAAATAAAGAACGAAATCGAAAGGTGGCGGTTAGATCTCTCGTGCTTCAAATATGATATAGTGTGGATATAGTCTATCGACCTAGGAAACATAAACTCGCAGCTGATGCACTTTCGCGAGTATGCAAGCAAATAAATACTGCTGCTTCTAACTCTAAACTTGTGGAAGTACACTGAAACCTCTGCCATCCAGGGGTCACGCGCATGGGTCATTGGGTCAGATCGAAGAACCTACCGTACTCCGTAGAGGCTGTAAACGAATGACGGCCGCATGCCAAACTTGTGCGGAAATAAAACCACGTTACATAAAACATCAAGGACATCTTATCAAAGCGACAGCCGCGTTTGAAAGATTGAACATACCATCTAACACCCAGAACACTCTGTGCCCAGAACCGATACATACTGACAATAATTGATGAGTTTAGTCGTTTCCCCTTCGCTTACGCGTGTAAAGATGTATCTTCAAGAACGGTAATCAAATTGTCTCGAAGACTTGTTCTCCACTTTTGATACTCCAGCGTACATCCACTCCGACAGGGGTACATCTTTCTTATTGGATGAACTTAGACAATTCTTCGCAAGTTTCCTACTCGGAAGACGGTGATGAGTTGATGACGAATCAGACACCGTTTGTCAAATAAACAAGACAGTAAGAAAATAGGGGTACGTATTAGAAGATCGAAAATTGATACATCGAAAACAAAATATCGAAAATCTAATTATAAATCTATATAATTATTTTACATGCAATTATGATTTGATTTACATAAAAAACATTATTTAATATCTTATTATTTCCAATAATTTAAAACATTCAATAAAATAATAATCGAATCTATGTATAATATATGTCCTAAGTTATTATTGAAATTTATTGTTTTGAAATAACTTAATTTTTAATTTAAGTCATGTTTCTGTGAGAACCCCTCCGGTGAAGGTAAAGGCCTCCTCCAGTGATAACCATATCTCTCTATCTTTTGCAGTTTTTATCCAGTCTTTTCCTCCTATTTGGGTGATGTCGTCAGCCCATCTTGTTACAGGTCTGCCTCGCTTTCTAGTCCCTGCAGGTCCCGGCCATGAAGTAATTCGCGCTGTCCATCAAGTTTAATTTACCGACCGATTAAAATATCGAAATAAACATATCGAAAATGAAAACATCGAAAGTTCATAATGCCATAGTTTAAAACGTTGAAAGTATTAGTTGCCGAATGATTTAAGATCAACTGCCTAATTGTAGAAAATATTATCACCGACATAATAAGAAACATCGAAAATCAACAAGAGGCGCGGAGAAATTTAGATCAATTGTGACTTCCCGTAGCTCGTGACAGCAGCCCTTCGGTGACCAGCCTCAGCCGCTCGCCTCACTCGTTCCCGTGCTCCGTCACGGCGGGCGAGGGCTGCTGTCCCTCCGCTCCTTCGTTCTCTTTTATAAACACTCTAGGGGTAGGGCAAACAAAACCACGTGGATAGTGGGGTGCTCCTATTCGGTTTTGGATCACTTTTGGATTCCAAATTCCCACTTTGAGGTCAAATATCCCGGACATTTTTGATTTTAGAGAAAAGTTTTTCCTACCTTACTCCTATACCTACTGTTACTGTTGATACTGCTATATAAATATAATATATTAGATTAGGTTAGGGCAGCTAGAAAAAGGGAGGGCTCGGTGGGCAAAGCCCCACAGTAAAAAAAAACGTACTATAATTTTAACGATGATATTATTTGTAGGTTACCTTGACCGAGTTAGCTTGATACGTGGCGGCTGTCGTGGGGGACATCACAATAATTGGCGTTTATTTCTCGCCGAACCGGACCCTGGCCGAGCAGTTTTTGGTGGAGGTCGGTGCCGTGATCGGCAGAAGCCATCACACCCCGTTCTAGTTGCTGGAGATCTCAATGCTAAATCAGTAGCCTGGGGATCTCCAGCAACGGACGCGCGTCGCAACGAGCTGTTAGAGTGGGCGATCTAGTGATACAGAACAGAGGAACGGCCGACACGTGCGTGCGGCAACAGGGCGGCTCTATCTAATTATAGCAGCGTCTTGGAGGGAGGCGCTTGGCCCGAGGCATCGCAACGTCACATATTCGCGACATAGCGTCTCGGAACCATCCGGCTCCTGCCTCTACCTCCGTGACCGGCTCCATTGAGTCAGCCCGCCAAGCCTGCACGATGGCTGCCTCTTTCAATAACTCCCTATCCATTTTTTTCAGCACCCATCGCGGGCCCAGGGATATCGGTCCCCGGCTTGGACTGGCTAGGGTCGTTGGGGATGCAGAGACGTCGTATCGGATCTATCTGAGCAAGACGAAGGAGAGGTGCCGTCTGTGTCAGAAGGAGAGCTGGGAGCCGCCGTCCTGCGCCTGAAAGCGAAAAACACGGCCCCTGGACCGGACGGCATTCCGGGTCGAGCAATGGTGCTGGCCATGGACGCCTTAGAGCCCAAGCTCCGCGAGAAAAAAAAAAAGGGTTAGCTTGCGCCCCTTAGAGCAGAAATACGCACCACATAGGGTGACGTCGACACGTTGGCGGTTAGGTCAGATTTAGGTTAGGTAAAAAATGTTTTTTATACCACGTCGGTGGCAAACAAGCTTACGGCCCACCTGATGGTAAGCGGTTACCGTAGCCTATGGACGCTTGCAACTCTAGGGGTGTGCATGCGCATGCATGTGTTTGTTGTTAGCACAACAAACTAATTCTCACGGCAATAAGGGGTAGCGGAATAAATAACCCAGCGCCAAAAATAATTTTAATAACTTTACCAGTGGTTATGCAAGTAGACACAGAAGCACATATCACAGTTTATTAAAACGTGGTAAATTTGGCGTGAACATCAGTATACAAACGATGTAAAACCATACGCTCGTAAGCGCTGTGAACTGTCACTTGAAAACAAGATGATGTGTTAATATGGCACGCTCGCGTTATCGTTCCTGACACTCCCAGAAAAGTGATTTTAAAATTCCTACACCGTCGACACCCAGATGCATACGTAAAAACTTGTCGCAAGTGCCATGAAAACCGGCCCAATACTTCTGTTCTGACTTGCCTATTTCCTCATGGTCCATGCATACCAGACCAACCGTGGGAAAGATTTCACGTTGACTTTGCGGGACCGTTTGACGGGCCATATTGGTTAGTCCGTCAGATGCATTTTCCAAATGGATCGAGGTCAAGCAGATGGCAAAAATTACGACTACCAAACTTTGCGAGGAACTGGACATAATTTTTACCACCTTCGGCATTCCCCAGTTTACAGTCTCTGACAATGGTCCACAGTTTACTTCTCAGGAGTTACAAAATTACTGCAAAGATAAAGGAATGAAACATATTAGGTAAATCATCACCCTATCTTCCGCGGACAAATGGTATATGATAATCCCATCAAAACAATCTGTAAAAAACTAGCTAAGTCTCGATGGAGCTGCTTGTTTATCTCTAAAAAGTAATGAAATCTAGACAAAGTCGTGCCAAATCTAAGGTTCCTTACTGCGATTTCTTTATTATTTATAGTTAATGATGTGTGACTTGGCCGTTGACTTTGTACCCACTAACGTATAAAGAATGTTCAAATTATATTCTCAACTAACGTTAGTGGGTAAAGTAGTTTAGAATTTAAATTAGAAGATGTGTCCCACTACGCTGGATTTTTGCAATGACAATTGTTTTTTTTATGTACCAATAGTAGAAGGGGGCATTACCATATCTCTAATACAGCTGAGACCAGCTGAGGGTTACTTCAGACCTTCGATTTTTGACATCAGATGAAGTTGAATATTTTTTGTAAAGGCGGTATAGATAATTATATCTCTAGTAGAAAGTTGGGCTCTTGTGTTTTCTAACCAGGGTCATCAGGTACTCCAGATCTTCGATTATCCTACTTTTTATAGTTTTCCCTTTATGTGGCCATTAAACCTTAACTCTGTACCAAATTTCACCTATCTGAGTTTATGGGAAGTACTAGTTCTATTTTGATGATCGTGAGTGAGTGAGTGTCTTAAATGCGAAACTTTGCTTTCGCTTAACTTCGGAACTAAATGACCTACAGACGTGAAATTTTGGATTTTTAGTATGTGATTATAGCTTACTAGATGACGAAAATTTCTGCGTTCTGGTCTTATCCAGAGGTTCTCAAATAGGGGCCTGAAAATGCGGCGAAATGGTTCCAGTAAAGGATGGTACGTCAGTGTTTGCTTCGCGCTCGACTTGGCGGGGGCACTTACGTGCCCCCAGATTAGCGGAACGGCTTGTAAGAACTTTTAAGATCAGAATGTCTGCAAGTACAAAGAGCCTTAAAAAACGCCTGGAAATTTTCCTCTTTGCCTACCGAATCACACCTCATAGCACCACTGGCAAGACCCCAGGGGCCGTAGACAAGGTTACAATCGACAACCGCTAACGCTAATAGAAAATAATGAAATGTATGGGAATGACAGATGCCGACGAAACACTTTTCGTTAACATCTGTCATTCCCATACATTTTATTAGTTTTCTATTGGCGTTAGCGCTTGTCGATTGTAGCCTTGTCTAGGCCCCCAGGGCAGTTAATGTTTGGACGGAATCCATGTTGTGAGGTCGACTACGCTCGACCAAGTGCCAAACGGTCGTTACAATACAAGCAGATACAAGCAAATGTTGTATCTGAGATCCAAACGCCAAATCACAGACCAGGTGATCCAGCTAGCGAACAGTCACGTTGGGAACCAGTCACCGTAGCTCGACCCACACACCGATACTCATATGTGATCAATACTCCATTCGGTGTTGAAAGGAGGTATCACGCAGACCATATACGGCCTTGCCTCACCAAACCAGACGAGCGCTCTTCTGAAAGAACTTCACATACTCCAATAGTTCCTGTTGCGTCCTCGACCCCAGTACTGGAGTCTACTGGATCCCCGACACCAGTTTCGGGAACCGAAGCAAAAGTTGCCCCATCACCTCAGAAGAATGTGCCTGTCATGCCGCCCACGCCAATGGGGCCTCGCAGAAGCAAGCGTAACATTAGACCATCACTCCGGCGCCTAGATGACACGGAGATTTGAATCTTATAAGGCGGACGAATGTAACAAATCGTCTTAAATAAACATTAATTTTATTAAACTTAACTATTATGTTACATATATCAGCAATGGCACACATTTTGTGGGGCCACTTTGCGGCGCTTTCGTGACTAAGACTTAGACTTCTATGATTTTTTGTTCGCTGTTTCTTGTGTTACTTTTATTCTCCATGTAAAACGACGTATTATCACGGAATAAATGAAATGAAATGAAATGTTACATTATTGATTATATTTTAATTGGTGTCACCATACCTATTATCATATATGTCTGAAGCTGACTGGAAAATGTCACGTGATATGATAACTAAGTGAGCGTGATAAAGATATATATAAATTATAGGTACCTGGCGGTAAGCCCCATTTGGAATTTGAGGGAGAAATGGAATTGTAACGATGATGCTCACCCGGCGTCCAGCGGCGATCATCCGCGGTGACGAGGTCCACTCCCGCGAACAGGTTCGCAGCGAACTCTTCGATATTACCGCTCTCCGGCAGACGACCCGATAGCCCCGTCACAACAACGTCCGCGTCGATTCCGCTCACCATGTTTTACAGTCTGTAAGTAATAAAAAAGCGGCTAAGTTGAAGTGGGGCTAGGCTGGTAATTTCTCTGCCGCATGCTGTGTGAGCTGTGGGCCGGCGATGACGATTGGCCAGAGGCTGCCTGGGATCGGGATGCCTGGAAACGGAGGGCGAAGTGCCCAGCAGTGGCACACCACACAGGCTCCTAAATCTAAATATATAAACGTGAAAGTCCTGACTGACTCACTCACTCACTCACTCACTCACTTAAATCAACGCCCAGCCCATACCGTTGAACCTAGAAAGCTGATTGAGCTCATTCACAACAGGTAGGTTATATAACGAAAGTACCCACTAAGAACGGATTTTTGAAAATTCCACCCTTAAGGGGGTAAAAAGGGGGTTGAAAGTTTGTATGGGGATGGAGTAAAATTTTAATTGAAAGACTTGAAACTTTGTAGAAAGATTACTTATTAAGATACAAAAAAAGTGCTTTCAGCGTTTTAGAAAATTCCACCCCTAAGTGGGTTAAATAGGGGTGCAAATTTTGTATGGGGAAAATATTATTTTAGGAACTAGAGACTTTAAACTTTGTAGAAAGGTTAATCATTAAGATACAAAAAAAGCACTTTCAGCGTTTGCGAAAATTCTACCCCTAGAGGGGTTAAATAGGGGTGCAAAGTTTGTATGAAGGGAACTTTCTTTTTTGAGCTATGAACTTGAAACTTTGTAGAAAGATTACTTATTAGAATACCTAAAAAAATCTGTCAGCGTTTTAGAAAATTCCACCCCAAAGGGTATCAGATATAAAGAAGATGTACTTACATCTTCTTTATATCTGATATCATTGCTATACGTCGCAAACGCCATCTCATGACTATATTTCGCATATCTTCTTGCAGGTGTGGACCGATTAGAAGCTCTTCATTCAGGGATATACCATTACAGCCCTTAGATGATTCTTCTTTTCTTATAACTTGATGTGGCAGGTATACTGCTGCATTGTTTAATTCTTCTTTAGGTACCTCTTCCATGTATTTAAGTTCGATGTATTCTTCCATTGCTTTAACATATTCCTTCTTTAGAATAGCATCCTTCTCGAATCTTCTTTCTAGTTGTTTTAGTCTCAGCATGGCGATGTCTCTTGTTTGCCCTTTTGGAGATAGAGGTTCTTCTTTGTTGAATGGCAACCTTACAACGTATCTTCCTTCTTCCGTTCTTGTATGAGTTTCTTTGTAAATAGTTTCGCATTCCTCTTCTTCTCTTGTTAGACTCTTTTTCTGGTCTGTAGTATCTATCTCCCAAAATGCCCTTAACATGTCATCCACATTGACTTGATGATGCATCACAATTATGTTGTCTTGGGAAGTGTGTGCTGTGCTTTGTACTTTTCCAAATAGAATCCAACCTAGGCTTGTTTCTTGGGCGCATGGTGAACCAGGTGGACCTTGGATAATCTTACTCTTGAATATTTGTGCACACACTTCAACACCTAGCAACATGTCTACTCGCCCTGGCTGGTGGAAGTTGGGATCAGCCAGAGTGAGACCTTGAATGTGTGGCCAGGCGTGAGTATTATACATGATCTTGCTTGCTGGTAATTGTGATGTTAGCTTCGAGGACATTATGTAAGCCTTAACGTTCAGCTTGACATTGTCATCTTGACTTGACAATATCTGAAGATGTGCCATGACGTTGATTGTTGTCTGTGTCGAACCGACACCAGTAACAGTTCCTTTTGCAGGTACCCTCTTGACTCGCAACGCTTGTGCTGCACGTTCACTTAAGAAGCTTGATTGCGACCCTTGGTCGATTAGCGCACGAAGTGGAGTCACGTGTCCCTCATCGTCCCTTACGGAGACCATTGCCGTCGCTAGCAAGGCCGTCGATTTCCTGCATGCCAAATTGGACGAGATTTCTACCACTTCACCTTGCTCATCCTTGTCATGGTCTTCATTAGAGTGCATCATTTGACTGTGGTGAGCTTGGGTACTGTCTGATTCCTTATTCTGCGCTTGATGGATCAACGTGTGATGCCGCTTCCTGCATAGACGACACGTATAAGAAAGGCGACATCGTGAAGCAGAATGTCCGGGAAGGAGACAGTTGAAACATAGATTTGATTTCTTAACATAGTCCATTCTCTCCACAGGTGACATTTGTGTAAATTCCTTACAGTGACATAACGTGTGTTCATCCCTACATAAAACACAACTTCTCGCTGGTGTTGAAACATGGTAAGACTTCTCCTTAATAGGTCTTGCTTCTTTAGGTACGGTAGCACTGGTAGCAGTAACAGGGTTAACAAGTTCTAACGTGCGAAACTTCGACTCCAGATACTTTCTTAATTCTGACCACTTGGGCAGCTGGTCAGCATTTGAATTGTAGGAGTGCTCCTCCCATGCTTTATGAGTTTCAGGATCGAGGCGGTTCACCACTAGGTATATGATGAACTGGTCGCACGCATCGATGTTCACTTGAAGGTTTTGTAAATCATTTAAACATTGCGTAGTTATATCCAGTAAACTCTTGATTTGACTAGATGTTTGCGTAGTACATTTCCGTTGATTAAACAATCTCTTCAAGATGGAGTTCACAATTATCTTCTTATTACCGTACCTTTGTTTTAGAGTCTTCCAGGCTGGTTCATAATTTTGTTCCGTAATAGTGACATGCTTTAGTAATGCAGCGGCTTCACCAGCGATGCTTGACTTCAAATAGTGCAGTTTCTGAACCTTGCTGAGGCTTGTATTATCGTGCACCAACGATGTAAACAAATCGTGAAAGGTTGGCCACTCTTCATAATTATTGGAGAACACAGGTAGAACGATAGCAGGTAATTTAACTTGTTGTTGTACCGCTTCGAACATAGTACAATCCAGCGAAGTTGACTCTTGACCTTGCGCGGGAGCGACCGCAGCGAGCGCATCCTTTATATCGCCTTGTAAACATACATATAACTCCTCGATAGCATAATAATCTTCCTTAAGAAAGTATTGCATCTCGCCGCGCTCCTCTCTTGTAGTAAGTTGTATCAACTGTTGATGCGCAGTCACAAATGTTTTCCAATATGCTTCGATACACTGTGCACGAGATTCCAAATATCCTTTGGTTAATCGTTGTTTAGGACATTTCTTTAAATTGATTTCGGTCCTCCTTATAGAACTCGCCGTATCCTCCAAAATACGTAATAATTGTTCAGACGTACTCATATTGCACTATTCAGTAGTTTATTCACGTAAATAACACTTCATAACAATCTTCACGATCAAATAATATCTTTAAATTCACTTAAATAGTTAGCAGGCGACGAGTGATTAGGCTCAGGAATGCAGTCCTCTATTGTATTCGCCGGCCGGCTGCACTTCGCTTATCTTGGCTTGGATCCGGTTCGATGTCGACCATATGTTGTGTGTGATAAGGTTTAAAGTCCTATGTAGGGATTTTTTCGCATTGAAAGACGTGTTCACTGTACGGCGATTTATTTTGGACTACTCTCGATGCATACATTAATACAAGACACTCACACATGCAAATACCTAACCAACAAGAGTTAAAAGAGATTCACCCCCTAAAGGGGCAGAAAAGAGTTGGAATACGGGGAGCAAGACAATTTTAAAATAAGGGTATTGTCAGTTCGGTCAAGGACTAGAAAACAAATTAAGTACTGCGTTTTTATACTCTTCCTTTAAGGTTGGAGGTTCAAGGGGTTGAAAGTATGGGGAACAAGTATTTTTTGAAGTAAGGGAGTCAGACATATATATTAATTGGTATTGGTAAGCCATTAATTCAGAATACATAATCCTACTGCTAGCAGAAAAGTAGGTTAAGTTAGAACTGCGACCCTTTCAGAACCGAACAGCTACCAGAAAAGTAGGTTAGGTTAGGTTGGGTTTTGCTCACAAACCGAAAAAAAGGTAATGTTAGATTAAAACTGCGGATCATTTTATTTATTTTGAGAAGTTTATTTTGGCTAATCAAAATAATATATTTTCTATATCACTGTTAAATGGGGACTGGGGATAGAGATGGAAAGCTCTACGTCTTTTGCCGTATGATAATTTTACTTTCAAAACTTTACAGGCACCCCGGACAAACGTAATTGAAACTACTAAACGGATTTTGGCAAAAAAATAATCAGTAGGTAATGTTGTGGCGATAAGAGTCGCACATTTATTGAGCGTGTGAAGATTGCACCTGCATTGCTAAGCGTTCGGCCAATGCAGGTGCAATCTTCACACGCTCAATAAATGTGCGACTCTTATCCATCTGGACCTCGTGGGACCATTAACTCTGTCTTGTGATTACAGATATTGCCTCACCGTCATCGATCGTTTCACTCGGTGGCCTGAAGCTATACCACTGAAGGATATGTCAGCAGAGACATGCGCCTCCGCCCTGGTGTCCGGGTGGATATCACGGTTCGGCTGTCCGGAGCAGATTACGACGGACCGTGGTGGCCAGTTTGAGTCTCATTTGTTCCGAGCTCAAACCACTATGGTCGGTGCGCATCACTTTCGCACCACCGCGTATCACCCTATTTCTAATGGTATGGTTGAACGCCTCCACAGACAACTAAAAAGCGCCATCATGTGCCACGATAACTCACAGTGGACCGAAGCCCTGCCGCTAGTCTTATTGGGTATCCGAAGTTCCTTGAAGGAGGATATTCAGTCGTCGTCAGCTGAGTTGGTCTATGGCGAGGCACTTCGTCTTCCGGGCCAGTTCCTATCACCGTCAGTCAACCACACAGTCGAAGACCTAACCTGTTTTGCGTCGCGCCTACGGTTGTACATGTCGAAACTTACTCCAAGATCAGCTAAGTGGCATCGTAATACTCCATTCTACTTACCTAAAAATCTAGCAGACTGCTCTCACGTGTTCCTGCGCTTAGATAGAGTCCGAAGACCTTTAGAACCACCGTACGCTGGACCTTACAAGGTAATGGAACGGAGCGAAAAGTATTTCAAGGTCTTGGTACGAGACAAGGCGATGAACATCTCCATCGATCGGTTGAAACCTGCCTTCACGGTCAACGATGCTGTTGGAATACCCCTTACTCCTGAAATGCTTCCCACATCTCCACCTGAGGTTACCGAAAGACGCACCAAGAGCGGCAGAAGGGTACATTTCCCGGATTACTATCGACCGTAGTCACGGTCTCAGCGGGGGACCTATGTGGCGATAAGAGTCGCACATTTATTGAGCGTGTGAAGATTGCACCTGCATTGGCCGAACGCTTAGCAATGCAGTCTCCGGCACTCGTCGGTAATGTTCGGGACCAGCGCGAGCGCAGGTGGCTCGGCTGCCATCGGCCGTCTCCGCTGCTCGCCATTGTCCGCTACGCTCTGACGCTAGACGCACGCTCGCTTACGCAATAGAAACCGTTATTCCTATAGTCGCGAATAGAAAATAATCAGCTTATTGCTATTGCTTGCTGTGCTTAAACTTCTATATGTTTTTCTTTACTTCTTCCTTACGCCGTGTCATATCGTGCTTGTTGTGTATGACTGTAATGTGTATGGTGTTTAGTTAAAGTAAACTGTTGTTTTGACTTGAGTGTTTCTTTGTTCTCCGAACTGTACCAGAGAAAATAGTGCTACAATGTAGCTTAGTAGACATAAGAAGAAACCTTCAATACATTATGAAAAACAAACAATTTAAGTAGTTACAAATGAGTGTATATTTAAAAAAAAACTGACATTTAAATTAAGCATTTTAGCAATTTAAACCTTTTACGCCTAAACCCAGAACGGAATTACATGAACATAGGCATAGAGATAATTTGAGACCCTTGGAAGGATTTAGGATATTTTTCATCTCGAAAATCATCCCTGAAAATGGTAGTAGTTAGTTTGGGACAGCGATAAGTAATTAAGGTCACGCCCAAAAAAAATATAGAAATATTTTTTCTCAAGTTCTTCGCGGACGAAGTCGCGGGCAAAAGCTAGTAATATAATAATATCAACAATATCTAGTAATAATATCAACAATAATAGGATGTGGTCCAGTATGCTATCTGATGCACGTTAACAGCATAGGTGGAGTCATACGTCACAGTACACCTTATATGTTTGCTGACGATTTATGCACTGTGAGTGCTGGAACTGATCTCATTGATATTAGTCGTAACATTCAATTAGATAGACTAGAATCTAGATTAGATATAGATGCAATAGTACAATGGTCCCATGATAATGGTATCATGCTAAATGCAGAAAAAACTAACCTACTCGTAATTCATTCACCATATTTATTTAAAATTACCCGACTATACTCTCAGTCTAGTTGCCCATAGTTACCAGTGTTTGCATAATAAGCTAGTCAACTGTAGATGTGAACCCATACATAAAGTAGAATGTGTAACTTACTTAGGCGTAAGGATTGATACTAGCTTTTCTTGGTCTCAGCACATTGAACCCTTCAAGTGGCAGTCGCCGGCTAGCCGGCGGTTGTCATTATCTGTCTAGTGGCGCGGCCATTTTTGGCGAACTACCGTCAAGTGGCAGGGGCCATATGGGTGGTCATCGCGAAATCGGTGCACGTTAGAAAAATTACCATTATTCAAAAAACATTATGAGTGGTTTATTATAAGCTTATATCTTTGGATTCAGCATAAAATAGCCAGCGTACCAAGACCTTGAAATACTTTTCGCTCCGTTCCATTACCTTTATATAATAACGGAGCCGTTCCATGTATGTGAATTTGGCCAGCTTTGATCAATTTTTGGATATCCAAATTTTTCCAATTTCTTGTATAAATTAACTATAACTATGGAATAAAACAGTTAATTGTAGGAACTACAAGTTTATTTACAATTATATATATTTATTTACACGTTTATATAGTTTTATTGTCTCTCGCCTTAGAATATTTTTACACTACGAGGTTTTCAAAAACTGACACACGCGCGGTCAAAAATTTCTCTGAGGAATTTCTAATGAAATGTCTATGAAAGCGTTGTCGCGACCGTTATTATACGCCATCCTTATCTATTCACGAACGCGTCTTGCAAGAAAGAACAAGACAGGTGTAAATTTAGCAGCTCATTTTGCGGAATAAATACGAAACTATGCTATCGCCGGCTTGCCGGCGCTTGCCACTAGACGGTTTTTTGACATCGCCGGCTCCCCGGCGACTGCCACCTAAGGGATTATAGCAATATGGCGACTGCCACTTGAAGGGGTATGCGAAAAACTAAGACTGTTACTAAGTAAATTTTACCATCTAAGTTATAAGGTTCCTCTCGGTACATTAAAATGTTTGTACTTCGCGCTGGTAGATTCTTTGCTGGGCTATGCCCTCGACTGCTATGGCCTGACATTTAAAACTTACTTAGACAAACTAGAATCCCTTCAGTTAAGATTTTTAAAACTACTAGTGCCCAAAAAAGCAAAAAAACTCTTGTAAACACGACTATAGAAAACTTTATAAAATTTGTAAAATCCTTCCTGTATCCTTAAAACATAAATACCTTTTGGCCACTAACAACCATAGCAATCGGGAGCAAACCCTGCAAAGGACTACTCATCTTCATAGCACTAGGTCGGTGTCCACTGGGAAATTTGATGTGCCAAGAGTTTATATGGAGATAGAACAATAAAAAATCGTTTGCCATATATCTATAACAACTTGCCCGAAGACTAGACTTGAGCAAAATGCACGCGTATTTAAAAGAAAATTAAAAAAACATTTTCTAGAATCCTTACCCTAAATATTTACTCATACCTACATAAACATACCATTAGATATACGATATATTACCAAAGCATGTACATATTACTACTGTAGAATTATGTTTAAGTCGACTATTAACTAGTTTTGAAAATTAGATAAGTTATTATAATAAGTCTTCCTGCAGTCAAACTGTTAAAACAGTTTTGCAGGACTTTAAGTAGTTAGTGTTTTTGTAGAATTTTTAGTAATGAATAAATAAAAATAATAAATAACAGTTATGACACCCCTCTTTTGCTGTCAGGGGTAAAAATATTGGGTGTTAAACGAGATTCACCCCTAAAGGGCTAATAGGAGTTGGAAATTTATACGGGGAACAGGACAATTTTAAAATAAGGGAACTGTAACTTCGGCCAAGGACTAGAAAACAAATTACTGCGTTTTTTATATTCTTCCTCTAAGGTTGGAGGATAAAAGGGGTTGGGGAACAAGTACTTTTTGAAGAAAGGGAATTCTTCGGTCAGACATATATGCTATTTGGTAAGCCATTAATTCAGAATACATAATCCTACAGCTAGCAGAAAAGTAGGTTAAGTTAGAACTGCGACCCTTACAGAACCGAACAGCTACCAAAAAAGTAGGTTAGGTTAGAACTGCGATGCTCACAAACCGAAAAAAAGGTAATGTTAGATTAAAACTGCGGATCGTTTTGTTTATTATGAGAAAATAATTTTGGGTAATCAAAATAATATATATTCTATATCACCGTTAAATGGGGACTGGGGATAGAGATGGAAAGCTCTACGCCTTTTGGCATATGATAATTTTACTTTCAAAACCTTACAGGCACCCCGGACTAACGTAATTGAAACTACTAAACGGATTTTGGCAAAAAAATATCTGTAGGTAATTTAGCTTAGTAGACATAAAAAAACCTTTAATACATTTTGAAAAACCAACAATTTAAGTAGTTACAAACGTGTGCATATTAAAAAAAAACCGGCGCACCGAGGGTTCCGTACTACAAATCTATAACAAGCAAAAGTTGTTGTATGTTTATTAATAAATGATAAATGAAAATGGAATCCGTAACATTACAATGTGGAAAGCTGAGGGAGCATAAATTTAAACAGGGTCACTTTATCAATTTAGTAATCATCCTTTAGGCCTTGATTTATTCCTTGCGAGTAGTTGGGAACGCCAAAAGAAGCGGATTACTTATATTGCTGTTTCTTTTTATTGCGTTGATATAAAACTGAGTTCACGGGAAAGTACCTTTAGGTTTTGATACCCTTACGTATACCTACGCTGGCCCAGTGCGGGTTGGAGACTTCACATACACCTTTTTCAGTTTTAAATTATGCGACTTATATTGCTATTTCTTATGATTGCGTGGACTTGTAAAACTTTCGTTTTGCTACAGCTGAAATATGAATTTCAATTTAATACCTCTAGACGTGTTTACGAGGAAAAACGTAGTAAGTTTAAAATTTCAAAAAATGTTTTTTGTATGATTTTACTAAAAACGTCTACTTTTCGTAATTTTTCCTTTGTCTGTGCTATATGGAGTTTCTTCGTGCCAAGTTTCAAGTTTCTGTGTAAACGGGAAGTACCCTTTAGGTTTTGAGTTTCTTGCGGGTACTCCGTTTCAAACTATACGACTTAAATTTCTATTTCTTTTGATTGCGTTGACATACAAGTTTGGTTTTGCTACATCTGGAAGGTCCTATAGCCCTGAGTATTGGACATGAATTTCAATTTAATACCTCTACGCATTTACGAGGAAAAAGGTAGTAAGTTTAAAATTTCAAAAAATGTTTTTTGTATGATTTTAATACAAATTTGTCTTCTTTTCGTAATTTTTCCTTTGTCTGTGCTATATGAAGTTTCTTCGTGCCATGTTTCAAGTTTCTGAGTTAACGGGAAGTACCCTTTAGGTTTTGAGTTTGTTGTGAGTACTCAGTTTCAAAATATGCGACTTAAATTGCAATTTCTTTTGATTGCGTTGACATAAAAGTTTGGTTTTGCTACATCTGAAAGGTCCTATAGCCCTAAGTATTTGACATGAATTTCAATTTAATACCTCTACGCATTTACGAGGAAAAAGGTAGTAAGTTTAAAATTTCAAAAAATGATATTTGTATGATTTTAATACAAATGTCTTCTTTTCGTAATTTTTCCTTTGTCTGTGCTATATGATGTTTCTTCGTGCCAAGTTTCAAGTTTCTGAGTTAACGGGAAGTACCCTTTAGGTTTTGAGTTTGTTGTGAGTACTCAGTTTCAAAATATGCGACTTAAATTGCAATTTCTTTTGATTGCGTTGACATAAAAGTTTGGTTTTGCTACATCTGAAAGGTCCTATAGCTCTGAGTATTTGACATGAATTTCAATTCAATACCTCCACACGTTTACGAGGAAAAAGGTGTTAAGTTTAAAATTTAAAAAAGCATTTTTTTGTATGACTTTACTAAAAATGTCTATACTTCGTAATTTTTCCTTTGTCTGTGATATATGACGTTGCTTCATGCCAAATTTCAAGTTTCTGAGTTCACGGGAAGTACCCCGTAGGTTTTGCGAGTGTCGAAAAACTCAAAAATTTGCAGCATAAACGATTGTATCTTTTGATTGCGTTGGCTTTTAAGTTTGATTTTTTCACAGCTTCAAGGGACAATAGTCTTGAGTATTTAATATAAATTTCAGCTTGATACCTCCACTCGTTCCTGAGAAAAAGGGTCTTGACAGACAGACAGACAGACAGACGGACAACAAAGTGATCCTATAAGGCTTCCGTTTTTTCCTTTTGAGGTACGGAACCCTAAAAACTAACATTTCAATTAAGCATTAGTAATTTAAACTTTTTACGCCTAAACCCAGAACGCAATTACATGAACATAGGCATAGAGATAATTTGAGACCCTTGTAAGTATTTAGGATAATTTATCTCGAAAATCATTCCTTAAAATGGTAGAAGGTTGTTTGGGACAGCGATAAGTAATAAAGGTTACGCCTAAAAAAAATTTATAGAAATATTTTTTCTCAAGTTCTACGCGGACGAAGTGGCGGGCAAAAGCTAGTAATCTATATAGGTAAGTATATAAAAGAAGACTTCCTGACTGATTGATTCAACGCACGGCCGAAACTACTGGGACTAGACACTTGAAATTTACACCAGAACTTCCTTTTATAACGTAGTCAAGGGATAAGACGGGATTTTAGGAAATTCCATCCCTAATGAGAATAAATAGGGGTACAAAGTTTGTATGAGCGAAATATTATTTTTTGAACTAGATACTTGAAACTTTGTAGGAAGATTACTTATTAAGATTCAAAAAAAGCACTTTTATTAGCGTTTTAGAAAACTCTACCCCTAAGGGGGTTTAATAGGGGTGCAATGTCGTCAATATGGATCTCCTAAGTTATCCGAAATAAATAATAATTAATTTTATAAATAAACTACAATAACTTACATAGGTACCTATTCGTCGATTTCTCTCTCTCCGTACTTTTGTCCGGCTTTAGAATCTTAGTGGACCCACCAGGACTATTGAACGGAAAAGGAGGTAAATAGTTAACGTTATTTCTAGTCTAGTTTATACAGCACTACAACTTCTGTGAATTTCAGATTCTGAATCTCCCCAATGCTTCCGTGTTCCGCTACTTATACCCTCTAACTAACGCATGTGCTGAGCGAGCGAAGGGCCGGGCGCGCTTGGGGTTAATGCACACTTATAGCCTCCGCACCGGATCGCTTTTGAGTTATGATTTACCTACGCAAAAGG
This sequence comes from Epinotia demarniana, assembly GCA_945867215.1. Lineage (NCBI taxonomy): Eukaryota > Metazoa > Arthropoda > Insecta > Lepidoptera > Tortricidae > Epinotia > Epinotia demarniana. Next base: position 7,876,802 of record OX244286.1, read on the forward strand.
CTCCCACCCGCCGCCCGTCTTGTTCCTCGTAGATAACCAAGTTTCATAAATGATAATGTTAACTGGTAATGTAGGAAAAAAATCTAGAGATTTGGATACATCACTTTTTACTAGAAGGTAATTTTTATTAGGTTCCTAATTCAGTAAAACCGGCCAAGTGCGTGTCGGGCCACGCGCAGTGTAGGATTCCGTCGTTGGCTGTCGGTCTTTGATACATCGACACGTACGCGCCAAGTAAATGGTGCGGTTGCATTGTTCGAATTTGTACGAAAGTTGGCTTTTCCACGTAGCTACATAAATTGTATAAGTTGGTCGAATGGTCGGTGTTATTGACCAATGCCGAATTACAGCCTTCTAGTAGGTAGTAACGGTAGAGCTAAGCCGCAGACGGACAGACGGTCAGACGGACATGGCGAATCTATAAGGGTTCCGTGTTGATTACGGAACTCTGAAAATGATAGTCAAATACATATTTGGATAGACATACAAACTCACATCATTGCCTCCAAATAATATTATTATAGAATTTATGGACCAAATGCCACTGATTTAAATACAATTTTGTTTACAAATGTCATTGAATATACCTACAGATTCATCTTCCTCCAAATATTCCACTTCAGTTACAACACTTAAAATTCATCAAATATAACGCAAGTACCAAGTTGGCTTTATATAAACATAACATTTAAAATGTGCTATGTAAAAAAGACGAAAATTATTATCTGAATGTAGCGTTTGGAATAAATAAAATTAATATAATCTGTCATAAACCAACTCTGTTACCTAGCTATCATTGTTGACATGTTTTGCTTGTCACATAGAAAATACATTGTGATGAATAAATAATGCTCTCGCATTTCATTAATTATGTAACATAATCATTCATAGTTCAACACTTTTTAGTAATTACTTAAATAAATAAAAGCCAGTCAGTCCTGCAGTTCTTCTATAAACATTGTCCAATTGCGATAAATTTATTCCGGCTTGATATTCCGGAAGAAATCGCTTGTATACATTGTAATATAAATTACTTACCGAGCCGAACTTCGTATTGTCTTGCTCATTTTATCGAATTACAAAATTTAAGAGGTAAGGTAAACTAACAACACAGGTGACAATACATCTACTGGCATTTGACAAGTTACCAGGTTCGAAATAAATTCTTCCGTTTCTAGACTTTTTTGCCAAGCTGTACATCACCAATTAGTCGGGACTCATTTAACTCTAGGCAACGGTGACCTGACCACCCACTGTGAGCTTGATGAGCCGATGCTGTTACGGAGTTAATAAGTGTCGAGCGCCGGGGCGATAAGTGTGTGTTAACCTTTAGGCCCCGCCCAGCATACGCGGCAGGGCGGGCCTGTCAAGTTTGAAAGCAGTGTGCCAATATTATTGGCAATCTTAATATAACCACCGGCTCATGGTAACCAACAAATGGTAATTGTTCAGGAAAGCCAAAAAAGCCTTTCGAGCCGAGATATATTTTTAGGTACTTTTATGTTTCTTTACACAATAATACGCATATTAGTGATACATCAAATACAAGGCAGTACAAAGATTTGGGGCGAACCTCTTTGTCACCAGGCTTCAGAGTGGCCTTTTAAACAATTCTTTTAGGTTGGCTGTAGGTCTCCGTCTAGGCGCGCGGATATCGTAGCATCCCACCGCTGCCCTGCAGAGTTGATGTGGACCGTTTGGACTACCACGGCCTCTCATGCCTAAAGAGTGCCGGCCGCTTATCCCGCCACGCCTGTCTTAATGACGTCATCCGTCGGGCTGTTGTCAGCGTTAACGTGCTAGCCGTCCTGGAACCTCCCGGCCTGGCCCGTATTGATGGCAGGAGACCGGATGGATTGACACTCATTCCGTGGCGGATGGGACGGCCCCTTATCTGGGACGCCACCTGCGTGGACACCCTGGCCCCGTCCCATTTAGCCGCAACTTCTTTGAGAGCGGGCGGGGCGGCAACAGCGGCAGAAGCAGCGAAGCGCCGCAAATATGCGGGCCTGACAAACTGCTACATATTTGCGGCCTTCGCTGTAGAAACTTTCGGACCGTGGAGTTTGGATGCCCGATCTTACTGGTACTGGATGAGCGTGTCGTTTGTCTGTCTGTCTGTTTGCTTTATATTAATAATATGCTCCTTTCTGTGCATGAAGTTATTATTACTTAACCTTTTCACAGCCAAAACAAATGTGAAAGCACTCATTCACACGCCAAGCAGGTTTTCCGCAAGACACAACATGACAGGTCTAGGGTTGTTACTTTTAACTATCGATACTAAACACTGTGAAAAACTAAGCTGTACTAACATTTGATTTTGTAAGATAAGGACAATTGCTTTTTTTTAATAAACAAATATAGATAAAAAGCAATTAGTTTTATTTTATGGCAATGTCTTTATAAAGCTCGGCAAATGTGTTTGTGTGTTTTTCACAAGTTTGACGTATCAGAATGCACTCGCATTCTTGAGGGCCTCCGGGACATGCTTTCCCTTTCAGTCATATGTAGTATAACCTTAAGAGCGAATAGGACGGCACGATCCGAAGAAGTTCGTTTTTCGGACTTCATAGTATTTTGTGCGGTTATAGTTTCCGATTCGCCGGTTTCGTGTTTCGCCGGATTCCCGATTCGTCGGAATTTTTCAATTCCAAAAAACTAGTAATATCATGGCTTTATACTCTAGCCCTTTCCTGTGCCCTGCCACACGTGACCGTCAAACTTGTATATGTAGTAAAGATTGTTTTTTTACCTTTACTTTACGAACTATCTATTTCAAGAACTAATTATTTAAAAATATATATTTGCGAAAAATCGTGAATCCGTCAAAACAAGAATCCGGTGATTCAGGAACCCCGCTAATCGGGAACTAATCGTGTATACTTTTCGAAAAAATAAAACTTTATAAATTATGACCGCTCTTTTGAATTTTGATTTGATAGGTACTCATATATATTCGTCAGGTTCTGGACTTTGTAAAATTCGCAATAACTCTTCAGTATCCATACTAAGAATATCGAGATGTAATAGGATGAATAAGATAACGCAATCGCAAGCACTAATAATAGATGACTTATTCGGACTGATTTATCGGTTAATGGCGTGGGGGCGTTCACCGCCAACGACGTATATATTGGCACCGCAGGTTCAACGCCGACGACGTAAATATGAGTCATACGGTAGATAGCGTTTTTAAAACATCCAGGTTACGTAAAACAATTCTGATTTTGGGTATAAGATATCTTAATAAATATTATTCCCGTTTTCAAGCGACTATTTCATTTCAGCTGTGTATTTAATTAGAAAATTGTGGTTTCTTCAGACATTTGATTTTAGTCCATTTATGGCACATTTCGTACGCCAATGACCGATCAATCCGTCGTTAGTGATGTGGTCAGACATGCAAATTTAATATTGTAATGATATGCGTAAAATTAGCTTTAACATTTATTTATGTTAAATGCAAGTTTTTCAGTTAAAATTATACTTAATAATTTAAATATTCGATAATTATAACGATTCTTCTTACAGTTACCTTTGTGCTACCACGCTGTAAAAAAATCTATAAACTCTCCATATTATAATACTCGCTGGTTCATTGAATGTGTTGCATCCCTTCTATTGTCAATAAATAATATAGGAAATTTCTATAATCCTCCATTTCCCACGCCATTAACCGATAAATCAGTCCGAATAAGTCATCTATTATTAGTGCTTGTGATTGCGTTATCTTATTCATCCTATTACATCTCGATATTCTAAGTATGGATACTGAAGAGTTATTGCGAATTTTACAAAGTCCAGAACCTGACGAATATATATGAGTACCTATCAAATCAAAATTCAAAAGAGCGGTCACAATTTATTAAGTTTTATTTTTTCGAAAAGTATACACGATTAGTTCCCGATTAGCGGGGTTCCTGAATCGCCGGATTCTTGTTTTGACGGATTCACGATTTTTCGCAAATATATATTTTTAAATAATTAGTTCTTGAAATAGATAGTTCGTAAAGTAAAGGTAAAAAAACAATCTTTACTACATATCCCTTCAGCTGTGTTCATCCCTCTGTGGGCTTCATATTTTTTCCTGCAGGTCGGTGGAGCGCCCCTCGGAGGGGCGCAATGGCTTTGCTTACTTTCTTAGAAATAAAACCGGCATACGTGTATCGATCTCGCTTTAATCCATTGAAACGTATAGCCAATTTAGTGAGACAGCTAGCAAGCGAAAACTTCAATGGCCAATGGAGGAAAAAATCAATTTTGTCGTTAGTCTAAAATAGTCAGTGGCACGTTTGACACGGTCGATGTTCGCGAGTGAAAATTAGTGGGTTTTGTGCTGAATTGTAGTGCCAGAAGGACAGTTTTTGTAGACATGTAAGTAATCTTTGGAATTACATAAAAACAAGTGTTATTTCAACGGGTTACCTGTAATAAACCCGTGACTAACATGACATACCTACTCATCGTCAAAATTTGGCAACACGTTTTTTAGCGCTTTTCCAATAATTTATTGTTACTATTAGCTATTAAAATTACCGTTCGTTATCATACATTTGTTTGATAGGAACTTACACGGATTATTAATGGCCCGAAAGTAAATAAATAGATTGAAGTTGGTAACGATCACAACAAACCCCTCAGAGGGGGACCTAACCGACCGGGAATTTCCCTCCGAGGGATGCCCACATGATACCTCGTGACGTCACTACGATCCGCACTCTATACTAATCATGACCTTGATTTATACTGTTTTTAAATCATGTTTTGATGTGATTTTTGTTTAACTGATGGTTATATTATAGTTTAAACTAAAAGTATACTTAATGGGAATTTTAAGAAACCTAATTTGTTTGGTTCAAAACATATAGTTGCTGTGATAATTGCACTCGTTTAGAAGAGGTTATTTTGTATGAAAGTAGACATACTTTTTCATTTTACTCTCAGATAAAACCTGCCGCACTTACAATAAAAAAAGCTACCGTTACACCTAGTTGATGACCCAAATTTATTGTTCAGGCATGAATTTGATTATATACAGTATAAAACACTTCAGATATAAGCATGTAAATTGAAGCCCACACGAGCAACTTCTGAGTGTAGGCATTATTTTGGTAGAATATTTCAAATGGTCTAGTGTAAAAAAAATACTCATGAGCCTGCCATTTTATGTTTTTCGAATAAGTATAACACAAATTTCTTCAAATTAAGCCCATTTATCACCCCAAAAAACTAATTGATTATATTTAAAATAACCAAAATACGTCGTAAACTTCGGTGAGGTGGTGACGAGGTCAGCTAGATACCCTTAATACGACTTTAATGTAACGATGATATATCGTTGCAGTTAGATAATTTAATAAATATTGAGTTTCATCCAAAATCCTCGCTGTGATTATGTAAAAAACTAAAGAAAATGTAATTTTACCAAATCACTTCACTCCACAAACCTTGTCGGTGGAGCGCCCCTCAGAGGGTGCCACAGACGTGGGTGAGCGGCCATGTTTTTTCGCCACAGCTGAAGGGATATACAAGTTTGACGGTCACGTGTGGCAGGGCACAGGAAAGGGCTAGAGTATAAAGCCATGATATTACTAGTTTTTTGGAATTGAAAAATTCCGACGAATCGGGAATCCGGCGAAACACGAAACCGGCGAATCGGAAACTATAACCGCACAAAATACTATGAAGTCCGAAAAACGAACTTCTTCGGATCGTGCCGTCCTCTTCGCTCTTAAGGTTATACTACATATGACTGAAAGGGAAAGCATGTCCCGGAGGCCCTCAAGAATGCGAGTGCATTCTGATGCGTCAAACTTGTGTTTTTCCATTTGCCGAGCTTTATAAAGACATTGCCATAAAATAAAACTAATTGCTTTTTATCTATATTTGTTTATTAAAAAAAAGCAATTGTCCTTATCTTACAAAATCAAATGTTAGTACAGCTTAGTTTTTCACAGTGTTTAGTATCGATAGTTACAAGTAACAACCCTAGACCTGTCATGTGGTGTCTTGCGGAAAACCTGCTTGGCGTGTGAATGAGTGCTTTCACATTTGTTTTGGCTGTGAAAAGGTTAAATGTATCCCTCACTTTTATTTTTTATTTCACAACAGATTTTAAAAACATTGAAAATACTGATTAAAAAAATACGACCGAATTGAGAAGTTCCTTCTTCTTTTTATCAGTTGAAAAGTTTGGTTGGCCAAAGAACAGATGGTGCTTCTACGAAGCATGAAATGCCTTCTCAATTTGGCTAAGTTGCCCAACTATCTCAGTAAGTATGTATCAAAAAGTACTATGATGGTATGTGTGCCGGCAAGGCACATTCTATTGTAGCGATAAGATATTCTTAAATACGTGCTTAGGATTAGCGATAGATTAAGTACGTGCGAGATGTATGAATGATTATGCATGTAGCTACTTGTACTCGTATATATACTGTGTTAGTTAATTAATAAATAACCATTGTACCTATTGACAGTACCTCAGACTTCAGAGTGTCTCTCTGAGTGTGGACTGCCATAAAACCCTCTGGGGTGCAGTCCACACTCACCCTCTCTACTGCCCCATCAACATCGTAATTATTGCCGGCAGCGGACACGATCCTCAACCATCAACCACTGCCGGCAAAGTGGTGACCCTGGCGTGATCTACCAACAATTGCCTGGCAAAGTATATGCAATACTTTGCCAGGCAATTGTAGTCTTTGTATTAGAAAACATGGAAGTCATCAATTCAAATGATTGATCATGTCCAATAAAAAAGCAAGTTTATTCTATGAAGTTTTATTGTGTGTCTGTTATGCCCGATTATCTAGGTCTTAAAAAAATACTTTAGCATAAAAGTGACATTTTGTGCACCTTATATCCACCACAAAGGCGAACTTTGCAAGCACGAGAAACTAGTGAAAAGTAGGTACCTACAGGGTATTTAAGTATTTCAAGGTCGAATTTTTTTATGCTCGATAGTTACAAACCCAATGTCAACACACAGTTGCGAGGGAATAAACAAATTAAGTATAAGCAAAATATTCGTCGTATAATATTAAATCAATGTATTCATCTAAAGAAATACACTTGGAAAATGTCTGTCACTCATTTTGATATGAGGCGTGACGGCATTGCGGTATTCAGCAGCAGCCACAATATTGAACACTAGCTTCTGCCCGCGACTTCGTCCGCGTGGAACTCTTTTTAACCCCCGACGCAAAAAGAGGGGTGTTATAAGTTTACGTGTGTGTGTGTCTGTGGTAGCGTAGCTCCCTAACGGATGGACCGATTTGAATGCGGTTTCTTATGTTTCATAGATAATTTTATCCCGAGTGTTCTTAGCCATGTTTTATGAAAATCTGTTTAGCCATTTTTGAGATGTTGGACTTTGAAATGAAAATGTCGGGGGTTTTTCAACTTTTCTAAGTTGTATACCTATATCGTAGCTCCTTACAAACTTTTGCCACCTTAGACGATGATTCCCGGAATAAAAAGTATTATATACTCGTATGTTTATTTATTTGAGTCAGGCAACAAGGCCCATATTTACAAATACCTTACAGACTAACATACATAACAATATACAAAACTTATAACGTAACACAAATACACGTTAAGACTGCACCGAGCGAAATATGTCAAACAGGCAGTGGCCGTTAAGTAGATAACGTCAACAGTATTTGTTTAATCCATGTATAAACTGTACATTTAGCACTTAAAAGAATGTGTTAACAATACGTTCGTGTAAAAAACTTAAGATTACTAATATTTTACCCTACAGCACAAAGCAATGTTGGACGAAAACTGTAAAATCGTAAGCAGGCGTTAAGTGATTTTTTATACTTCGACAGTGGAAATCTATCCAGATTTTCAGTTCAAACGAAATATGAATGTTTATACTACGATATATCCGCGTAAAATATTTAAATTATCGTCGTGTAATTGAGGTCGAGATTCATCAAAAGGCGGTTCAAATTCGCCATACATTTTCACTATGGCGGCCGCGCGCCGATGTAAATACGCATTCCCCGTGCTCTGTGGTTCAGTCGCCCGCGAGCGTTCAGAGAGAGAGCACGTTTCAATGCGGCGCGGTGACACTTATAAATACTTCGATGTCAATTGTGTATGAATACAGCAGTATACGCAGCAAAACGAGGTAAGTATTTTTTTTGATATTCTTAGTTCAGCAGGTCGATCACGTAACGCATTGTACGCGTGTCAGTTAGAACTAAATGACAATTTTTATATGGAAAAATGACAGTTGGATCTACCTGACGCGCGTTCGAAACGTTACGTGATTGCCCCTCAGGAGTCACTTTGTGCGACAGTTCAATATAACGTGTACCCGTATTCTTTGCTCATGTAACTTACTTGTAAATTGTTAGTCAACGTTTGCAACCTATTAAATATCTTCCAGTACTTACTTTTACACATGATGGCGAGGGTCTCATGACGAAGCCGGAAGATGGCTGGTGGAACTCTATGATGGAAGGGGCTAAGATAGTCGAGTTTGGGCTCCTTTGCTTTGTTATCTTCAGTACTTACCATTACATTTTTAGGGTTCCGTACCAAAAAAGGTTAAAAAGGAACCCCTATGGTGCGACTCCGTCCTCCGTCTGTCTCTCACAAAGTGAAATATCTCACGAACTACTTACGCTATCAATTTGAAATTTGGAATGGTTTTAAATAAGAGTTATCCACATGCATGGGAAATAAGAAATTTAAATATATTTTTAATTTTCTATGAAAAATTAAGAATATGAGCGGGCAAAAAAATATTAACTATTAGGTCAAGTAATGTATTTTGAAAGGGCTCGAGGTGCACTTTTTGAAACAGTTTTTCTTTTTCTTCTACATTGGTAAAATTTCGATTTATGAAGGAAAATGTAAAAAAATACCATCCCCCTTCTGGATCAAGCGTATTTATAGCGTAGCGTAAGTATAGTTAAGTTTGCAATTTAATCGACTTTACAAGTTTTTTCTTGTTTGAAATTTCTATAAAACTATAATAGAAGTACTCTCTTTAAAATAAAAAAAATGTAATCGAAATCGGTTCACGTGATTAACGATAATCGCTAAAACACCAACATACATTCATATTTAGCTGATTATCCTTGCACGTTAGTAATAACATAGTCTTGGTGTAAAATTTATTCGTTGTTTGAAATAGAATTCTGTTGTGTTGGGTTAAAACAAGTAATTTAACAAATATTGGGACATTTACTTTACCTTGAGTTAATTGATAGTTTGTACGGAACCCTCGTTGCGCGAGGGTTTGCGATCATTCCCGCACTTGACCGGTTTTTATAATTCTTCAGTCTTGTACTTGTACTTAAAGATTATTAGCTTATTCCTGTATAGTCAGTTATGTTATTAAAAAAATATTAGGCACGTATTTTTTTAATATTCTTCCTTCACAAAAGAGATCATACGTGTCCAACATTTTGTGTTAATGTAACCGACTGGATAATTACGATATATATTTTTTTTACCCAGGAAACATTTAACCTATTGATGATGCACCCACTATTTATTGTTTTAGTTAAAATGGGAAAACGCAAGGAAAGTTATTATACACGGAGTTTTTATTTCTAGAATTGAGTTTAGCTCACTCTAAAATTCTTTTTGCTGTTTTTTATTCACCCTCCCTGAACGTTAATTATTTCGCTTATTTTGAAAAGCTTCTTTAAGATCTCATGCCGTCGTACAGTCACCATATTATCACGCATATTCTTGGCTAACAGACATCCACAACAATCGCTTGTTCTGTTTTCCGTGTTTACTGTTTGCAAACACCAAAACATTGTGGAATGATGCCGCCGGTGTACGTGTACAACGACGTACATAACTTTAAAAAGGCTACAAAAACACTTAGAGGCATACTTTAAATATCACACGGTAGGAATAAATCGAATCGAGACGCGTCTAAATTCACAACTAGGTACTAATAGATATAGACAGACATAATGCAAAAGTAGACCGAAATCGCAATATTTTCAGAGACTCATTGATATTGTTGGTTTTTTTTGGAGAAACAAGAGCTCGCTTTTCGTGGACTTGGGTAAATATATATTTTTTGTCTACCCTGTCTAAAAACTCTGTGCACGCCACTGCTATATCAATTCCAACACTAGTCCACCGATGACACTGCGTTATTATTACTTTCCTTAGTGAACGGTCAAAATTCAATAAAAATAATAATTGCATTAAGATTTTATTCCTTATACCATCCATGGTTTTATGCGCGGAGGTAAGATTTATTATTAGAGAATAATGAGCTACTAACTTTTAGCTTGTGACCGACCGTACCGATCGAGCGAGCCGGCAGCGGCAGTAGTGTGTGTGATGACGCACACACAGGTGCAAATGCCAAATCGGTGCCCGCGTCAAAAGCTCGGTGGAGTCGCGCGACGCAAGTTCTGGGTGTCAAATAACGGGCCTCGAAATCGCCGGAAAACTACACCCTTCGGCCACATCTCCTCCTTCATGAAGGTCGACAGCTTGTCAGTTGGTACTCTCACCACAAATGAATTGAAACTGGGTTTGTGGTGGGACTCCAACCTTTCAACCCTCAGGATGAGCTTGGTCTTCAAACGCAAGTACTCGATGATGTGTTCGGCTTTCGTCGAGTAGTGCAGACGGGACACATATAACAATGTCACCGGGACCGCGGGATTTATTAAACTGGCCGACGCAGTACCGCACAGGTTGCGACAGGTAGACTTCTTCTTCCTGTCAATCAAAATGAAGCCATCCTTGTCGCAGTTCTTTCTACCAGTAGTCTTCTGCGGTGGTAGAGGATCGGCCAGTCGTTTTGCAGCATCCTTAGCAGCAACGACAGCATAAGCGCGACGAGGCTTCGACGCACTAGGGCATGACGTCACATCCACAGCTGGAGCAGACGACGGGGCGGCGGGACGCGGGGCGCGGGGCGCAGGGGGCGAGGCAGCCTGCTCGAAGTCAGCGACTCTTGACACATCGCAACTCGCTGACTCGACACTGCACTCGGGCGCACGCGCATCCAAACACGAATCCAAATCAGTGGCCTCGTGTGACCTATTTACTGCGACCGCTTCACGAAGTGACGCAACTTCAGTGCGTAGCTCACAAATGGTGTTATTTGACACCTCCAATTTGGACTGCACCTCAGCCAGACTCATCTTCAGGACGTTATGTCCTTCAGCAGCCTGGTGATGGGATAGGTGACCGCCTGATGATGTTTGAGTGGTTGATATAAATGAGCGCTTCCGTGCTTTGGAAGGCATGCTAAGCAATTGATACCGGCTGCTGTCTATGACAGTAATCGTTAAGCTGAATTAGAGGCTTTCGGGCGGCTTAAGAACTTCTAACAGTCGAGTTGCCCACTCACTTGACAAAGGGGGGACAACTGTTACTCGCGTCTGCAGGAGCTACCTATCACAACCCTGCACGTGTCCCCTGGGTGGTACCTACTAAAGAGTGACAAATTTTAAAGGCCAAAAATAATGTATGCCGTACGATTAAATAGTTTAAAGATAGAGGTTTATTCTCGATTTTCGCTACGGTGATAGAATTGTACTGAAGTTTACCAAAAATTAATTATAAAGTAAAGGATAATCCTACTAACATTATAAGTGCGAAAGTTTGGATGGTTTAGATGGTTGTTACTCAATGACGCTTAAACGGCTCAACCGATATGAAAGAAATTTTACACGAAGATAGTTTATAGCCTGGATTAAAATATAGGATAGCTTTATCCTGGATCCACGCAGACGAATTTGCAGGCGAACGCTAGTATTCTATAAGTGTACAATTTTCAATATGAATCTGCTTATTTATTCTCCGTCCGCGTGGAACTCGTTTATATCGCAGCTTCATATAAACTTCCCCCCCCCCATTTCACCCACAAAGGGGATGATTTCAGGGATAAAACTATCCTATGTCACTCTCCATCCCTTCAACTATCTCCACTTAAAAAAATCACGTCAATTCGTCGCTCCGTGAAAGACGGACAAACGAACAAACACATACACTTTCCCATATTTATAATATTAGTATGGATTACCGAGAAATAAACATGCGCGAATTGGTCCATAAAAACATTTATAATAATTAGAGATTTAGAAAAAGATACATAGGGTGACTGAGGTGCGACTTCTCTGAGAGGTGACGCGGTCTTCTTGTTGTGTACCTACTCGTAAATGTTTCAGAAGCCCGAGAATTCGCTGTTAATCTTGTTTCACGTTCCGTAATAGTCTTCGGATGCTCGCGACAACGAATGGCGTTCACGATCGTGGCCGAGACGTGCTTCCATGTCTTCACTGTTTTCAAGGAATCTAGAAGCCCGGGAAGCTTCTTCGGACTCCTGAGATCTTGCCACTCGTTTTCTGGCGGCCTCTCTAGAAATTCGTGTCAGGTGCGATCTCTTTCTGGAGGGCATTTTGAGTAATAACGTTTTTGAGGACTTTTGACACATAATTTTGTGATTTGACAGAATAAAATAAACTTGTGAGTATTTACTCTGCATTAAAAAAATCTATTTATATACAAAAACATACTTACTTAATTCAACCCCATTTTTTAACCCCTTTCCACCCTTATCTTTATAATTTTTATAGCCGGCCGAAGATCCATTGAACGTTTTAGTGAAAGTTGCATATTAATCCATTCGATAGTTTTCCCATAATACTCGGACAAAAACAAACAAACAGATAGATGGCGCTGGTGCGCAAAGTAAAGATTACTTTATCCAAATATTCTCAAATTTGGCCTGTGGGTCACCGTAATTCCATCAAACTTTTTTATACGTCTAATATGGTTTGTTGGAGTTCAGACGCCGACAAAAATCTGGAGAATGACCTTCTAAATGCGTGGAAATTGGTGAAGTTCTGCATCGCGCTTTTGAAGTTTTTAATACAGTTGCTTAAAAAGGGGTACTTTTTCTGGCTGCGTAGCGTACGAGAAGCTCAATTTCTCGAACTAGTGCTTTTTACTTTTTAGTTCCAAACTATACTTTCGAAACGCAGTAAGTGGCGGTCGCGCGGCGCGACCGTCGCGGGTGCGCGGCCTGTGCGCGGCGGGTTGCTGGCGGGGCGCGACCTGTTTGACCGCGCTAGCGGTTTGTAGGCAAGCATATTTTATCGCAATGATATATTAATTTATTATTTTTCGCAATTGTATTAATATGAAGTTTTTAATGTATGTTGTATAAATACAACTTCCTTCTGAGACGGTTCGAGACCGTCTACAATTTTTATGGTGATATTAACAGTAGGAATTGCTCGATTTAAATGGTAGACGATTTTGTTAGGACTTTGGTATTCAATCATGGTGCTTTTAAAAGGCTTTAGTGAATGTTGTTATAATATAGAAGTCGTAATTAATGATTTAATATAATACGTTATAAGAAACACCTGTAGGTTCCATATATTTGATCGTTTCGGTTTAGATTAATTGTTACCGGTAAATACTATTAATCTGTATAATAAAGCAAATATAATTCATTGTATATTTGTTTTATGTAAAGTAACGTTGTCGTTTGAGTTCGTAGGAGATGTAATTTGATAAGATATGAGTAAGTATCAATAGTACCTACAAACTAGGTTAGATTAGAAAGGTGCTATTAATTAAGAATATCTTGAATATCTGAGGGTTTGTCATAATGAAGTAGGTAAGCCTTATTTTAACTGTATTTATGTGTTAGTATATTTTACAATCGTTGGAAACACTGAAACACTATGTTCATTCGACTAAGGATAGGTCTTTGATCTAGGTTTTCCATTATACAAGGGTGTGGTTTAGTTAGTTACTGTGTTCAATGCAAGGAACGTTGATACGTAGTGATTGTCTTTAAATAACGCGCAAATTCAAATGAAATCGGTAAAAATTTAACGTAAGTATTATGTCCAACTCTGATACCAACTCAAAGGTTAGTTTAATCGTATTCTAGTGTAATATCATATAATGGTTTTAGCTGTCGGGAAGTAATTTCATCCTAACTTTAGGTTTTGTAGGTATTTCAATAGTTATGTTATGAGGCTAACAAGTCATTGAATATCATCATACAGCAGGAACGATAGTCTTTGTTTCATCAGGTTTCAACTTGTAGGACGGAGTGCAGACTTTGTGGCGCCAACAGTTACCCGCGAAATAGCGACAAATGTTTGAGACGGCGACAACGTCGTAGGGGGGGGTTTGCATACGGTTAAACACATTATTGCAATGATAATAAGGGCTTTTATCGGTTGGGAGTTCATGTTACAGTGGTTCTGGTGTTGGCGGAGGTATTTAAGGCAATGAGCGGGGGGGAGCACACTTTTTTCTACGGGACGCAGAGCTACACATCGACTTTTCACGGGACACGGGCCGCAGAGCAACACATCTCTCCACACGGCACACGAGACGGGACTCCAGCTACTACGGGCAGCGACGGGGCCAAGCAGATCTTCAGGCAGAGTCTACCTGTGGGTTGGTGAGCTACGAGGACTACCTGCGAGCAGCATCTTCGGTCGATTTGGTAATTTGGATAGAACTGGTGAGCCTAATCTCTGGTAAGATTTCAATTTAACTTTACTTTAATTTACCAGTGTGTGATTTGCCTGTGTCTATTTCCAACATTATCATACTTTGCCACAAACAATCATCAATGTTTGGTTGCATAAATTACGTGTGTATTTCAAATGTGAAGCGGAGGTGTAACTTTGTATCTACCGACACTCCTACGGCATTAGTATGCAGTGTTCTTACAATTAAGAGAACTTTTATAAGAATAAGCTATTCCACGTATAGTGTAATGTGTTCGACAGGTGCCGTAACATCATTTTATATTGGAATTTAGGTATTCTGTATGAGGGAACCTTTTCCTTTTGAGCTACAAATTCGAAACTTATGCGTAGCGTGACCCGACACGCTCTTGACCGTGTTTTTAGGGTTCCGCAGCCAAATGGCAAAAAACGGAACCCTTATAGATTCGTCATGTCTGTCTGTCTGTCTGTCTGTCTGTCTGTCTGTCTGTCTGTCCGTCAGTATGTCACAGGCATTTTACTCTAAAACCATAAGGTGTATTTGAATAAAAATTGAAGATAGGGTGTATTTTTTTAACCGCTACATAGTTTTGTAATGAAATTACTAAAAAAGATTTTTTTTAGGGGTGCACCCCATACATAAAACTGAAAGTCAAAAATTATTTTTTCATTGTAAGCCCACTTGTGGTACATCAATCGACAGGCCTTTTAAAATAGATATAAGGTTTCTAAGCAATTTTTTGGATTAAGTGAATAGAGTCGGAGATAATCGCCCCGAAAAAGACTAAAATTGTGTCCCCCCCCTCTAATTTTTGAACCGTGTATTTTAAAAATATGAAAAAAATTATGCTCATAGGGATTATAAATTTCTACTAGCGAAATTTGTTTTCAACAAGATCGGTTCAAAGGTTTTCGAGATATTTATAAAAAACTGCGTTGCTTAAAGAAAAGGACGTAAGTGCCATAAGTTTTCAGTAACGATATTACATTTTTCATGTCAGACCCATCATACCCCTAGCAATACCCCTGGGTGTAGGGTGGGACTGAACCATACCACCGTAGTGCTGTGCACTATATTATGCTTTATAATATCTATCCCAAAAGTCCTATTACCGTTATCAGTATCACGCAGTGTAGTTGAAAAAGTTAGACTACCGTTATCTGTACGAGTAGGTAACCTTTGATTTAGTATATAGAACTAGATGCACAATGTCAAACAAATATGCCATGAAATGTGCCCCAGAACATGAACGAAGAATACTCTGGACAGGCTATGGTAATAATAATACCACGTGCGAGCGAGCTGGTAGCATACAAATCTCTATAAGTGTGACAGAAAGGGGAATATCATTCATTGTCCTTGTCATAGTTCCACTTTTTTTTTATTTGCCACAACTGATTTAGTATGAAGTTGTGCCACACAAACCATTACCCGTCCCGTAGTAAGTTGTTTATGACAAGTCATCAGCCATTTTAGGACCGGTTCTTAATTTAGCTGCATAAGAGCTTTTCCGTCCCTCACCGTGGCACTTCCGTGGCAACACGTACAGCCCGTCCATAGTATTCTAGGTTCATGGCCCCAGAATGACAGCTCTAGCTACATTTCAGTAGTTGCTAATAGCGTTAACTTATAACCTGCATCAAGATATATGTTTCATAAAAAAAGAACTCAGTGTTCTAGACCTTAAGCACCATATTAGCAAACCAACATCAAAAGATTAAATAATTTTTAGTTTATTGTGACATATAATGTGACTTGACTGCTCACGTCAAAACTTTAGCGTTTAGCGAATGAATGGTCGCGTTATAAATTTTATTTATTTCAATCAGCGTCACGGAATGTGTCCTCTGGCTAGCTCCGTGACATTAAGCTGAGTCCAAGCCCTTTAGTGCAAATTACTTAGAATAATGGATTTGTTACACTTTCATCTATGTATAGTTTTTGCACTAATAAATTATTTTCTTTCTTTCTTTTCTTTTCTTTCTTTCAACAGAAAGCACAAATACATCTGGTTTCTTTATTTTACAAGTGGGGAATAAACAGTTTCAAATATTTGTACAAATATTATATACAAAACAATTGTTGAGATTTCCGTAAGTACCTACATATAGTACAGCTGACAGAGTCCATAAAAAGAAATCATTTTAGTTTCCTTGAAATAGATTCACTTTGTTAAATAATTGTATTTTCGACCTGCCTTTACTTTAAATACTTTCTTTTTTGCGATGTAATGTAAGCGTACAGTCAAGTAGCCATCAGCTATCGATTTTATTAAAACGGTCCTGGGTTTTGAACGTCACTCTCATGATCACCCGACATCTATAAAACGAGTATTACGAGATATAAGGTCAAAAAAATCATTCATGATGATGAAAATTGGCAACAATTAGCGCATTTCTAAATGATGTGTTGGGATTGTACCTATTATAGAATTTTATTATAGTTCATTAATGCTATTAATTACCTTTTGCAAGGTCATGTCTGTCTGTCTGTCCGTCCGTATGTCACAGGCATTTTACTCGAAAACTATAGGGTGTATTTGAATAAAATTTTGAAGATAGGTGTATTTTGTTAACCGCTACATAGTTATGTAATGAAATTACAAAAAAAGTTTTTTTTTGGACGTGCACTCACTCCATACATAAAATTGAAACTCAAAAAAAAAAAATTGGATGCCCACGTGTGGCACATCAATCGATAGGTCTTCCAAAATAAATATAAGGTTTCTCAGCAAATTTTTTGATTAATGAATAGAGTCGGAGATAATCGCCCCGAAAGTCACTAAAATTGTGTCCCCCTTGCCTTCAACTTTTGAACCGTGTATTTCAAAAATATGAATAAAAAAAACATGCAAATTGTTTTTAACAAGACCGCCTTACTTAAAGAAAAGGATGTAAGTGCCATATGATTTCAGTAAGGATACGACCTTTTTAGTAGGCACGGAACCCTTGTTGTGCGTGGTCCGACACGCACTTGGCCGTTTTTTTTTTAATCGTGGACGATCGTCTATGAAATAATCTTCTTTTCTTTCTACCATCTAGGTACTTCATCTTTAATATCCCATGACGCTTGAGTTAATCCACATTGTCGTGGTCTCCTCTTCTATTACCTAGGTAAGCAGTGATTTTCAATTGGCCTCAATTGAAAATCATGCCTATGCGGAAAGGTTTTTGCCTTAGGTTACATGCGAAAATGGGTACCTGATATTAGAATTACATACATGTATGTTGCGGTTGCGGGCAGAAGCTAGTCTGCCCGCAACTTCGTAAGCGCAAAAACTAGAAAGAAAATAATTTACTTTAAAAACAAAGTTTTAACCGACTTCAATTTGGTACTCCGCCAAACCACGAGAACATTTCCTATTATTTTACAATTTACCACATAAACTGATTTCCGATAGCTAATGCGTTGATTACTATAGAAAAAAACCGAATCGATTCTGCAAGATCATCACTAATGGCACTTCATTAGTTCCTATTTCAACGGAATCTTATCAGAACCTGTGACGTACTTTTGCACTTTTAAGTACATAATTGAGGAATTCGATAAGTCATCTGTGGTTCTTCATCATCAATTCCTCGCCACCAAATTTATGATTCCGGATGTAAATACACGAGTTATAACAGAAAATACCAAAATCACTACACTTGTGCCTAATAAAATTGAGGAGTCCCCTCAATTCCTCATGGATCCCATCATCTAACTGAATTTTGAAAAAAATGGGACCCACCTGGAAGTATATACATACGAACAAAAAAATTTTTTTTCGAATCGGCTCCTCAATGACGGAGTTC
Source organism: Epinotia demarniana (assembly GCA_945867215.1). Lineage (NCBI taxonomy): Eukaryota > Metazoa > Arthropoda > Insecta > Lepidoptera > Tortricidae > Epinotia > Epinotia demarniana. The sequence goes on from OX244286.1 coordinate 7,895,089, forward strand.
TGAGGTAACAAACATTGAAAATAATAATAATAATAAGTCGTTTCGGCGAACGGTTTGATAGCGAAGAGTCTCGACCGTCACCTAAAGATACTCTCGCTAGATGGCTGGATCAAGGGTCAGCACGCTTACCATGAGTTTGACAATGACACACTCGTTACGTGCCATCGACTTAACGCGCTTCGAATCGACCTGTCGAATTCGTAATTCACGATGCCGTTGTACCTACTACGAAAACCGGTTCAAAATGTTACAGGTCGACAAACGTAAAAAGAGCCCTGGCGGCCATATAAAAAGTATGGCCGCCAGGGTTCTTTTTACATGAGTCGACGTGTACTCGCACGCGCTTAGTTTTCGATGCGTAATTTCAACTTTCGATCGCACGACCATTCGGTACCGTGGGACACAAATTTGACGTTTCGAATCGACGAATACCGTCACGTCTGTAGTTTACTATTTCACTTGCAAATTAGCGCGTGATATCGTATTTAGCCGTCAAGAGGTATCGTGGATCCAATCGAGACCTATGTTATATTAAAGAACGGAAAATTATATCAATTTTGAATTGACAACATATATCCGCAAAATTCGGATTGTCGCGTATTTTGTATTTAAAAATGCAAATGAATGACACAAATTCCGCCATATTTGGCATAGGTATTTGTTTGGTATTGTATTGTATCCACGTTACGAGTTACGAGTGCCAAAATTGCGAGTGAATATTCTTTTTCATAGTGATAATAATGCTAGTTGCAGAGATATACTCATTTATTTCAATAAATGCGTGATGTGAAAATCACCGACGAAAGAAGTCGTGAAATTTTATGAAGGAGAGTCCTCCCACGCAGTCGGCCCTTGGAGCTCCGGATACTAGATTTTTCAATGCAAATCATTAGTTCGCGAGGAGGGGACTCCACTCTTATCGAAGTGGTGGAAGTATTTGGATAAATTGTAAGTACCTTATGGAAAATATAATATGTAAACTTGCATTTCGTTAGTACCTACCAACGTTTTCGTTATTTTGTTGTAGTCTTGTAGTTAAATACTTAGTTACTCCAATCGCTACTAAACTGGGGAATTTAAGACCCATTCCGTAACACATAGATCTACTATAAATATAGGTATTGTATTGTGTATAATTCTTATTGGTAACTTGATTATCTATCTGTCTCCTAATTCGGTGACCTAGACACTGTCACAATGGGTTGTCTAATGTTTGGCCGAAATTTATATCCAAGAATATTAATTTGCCTAAATCACGTTGGCCCGATTTTCATTTGCCCGAATGATTCATTTACTAGAGTAGTTAATTGACATACTCTTGTTTTCCCGAACATTAGATGCCAGAATGATACGAATGCCATACATATTGTTATCCATTTTATTAAGTGAAAGAATATTATTTGTTAGAATATTTAAACGCCATACTCAATACTGTTTTTTTTAGGGTTCCATACCCAAAGGGTGAAAACGGGACCCTATTACTAAGACTTCGCTGTCCGTCTTTCTGTCAGTCACCTGGCTGTATCTCAAGAACCGCGATAGCTAGACAGTTGAGGTGTTCACAGATGATTTATTTCTATTGCCGCTATAACAACAAATACTAAAAACAAAATAATAACTAATGAATTGACTACAGTGGTATATGAGATTCAGGCAAATGAAATTCTGGCAAGTAAGGGCATACCGTCACAATGATTGATTGTTTTTTTTTGGATATTACCCCTTACATACAAACTTACAATTCCGCAGACTTTTCTTCATTATAATGTTAGTATAAATAACCTAGCTTTGCCAGCGGCTCCACTAACTAACATTTATCTCATTTTTGTTAGGTACCTATTGTATCTTTCAGTATACTGAAATACTAATATCCGTTATTTACATTCTTTCCAGATCTTTTACCAAAGGAAGCATACAAAAAGGAAACTCCTGTTCCAGCACCCTTCACAAAGGAAGCAGACTATACTTAATGTAGCTACAGCAATAAATAAAACATCACAAATATTCCTAAATAAAATTACATATATTAATATATATCATGTAATACCTACATTGAAGAATAAACAAATAAATAACTTTGACTTTGACATATATAAATGTGTGTTATGTAGGTGTATGCACAACCAGAATGGGAATGAAACTGTCAGTTTTGCCATATACCTACTTACATTACAGTGTTCATTATTTGACAAATATTCCAATCAATCAATCAATCCCAAACTTACTGCAGCTGCGGTTGAATAATTAATATAAAACCATGTCATTGAGTACAGCAGAGTGGGCACTGTCTATTGCAAGTTACTCCAGTCTAGGCAAGTTACTCATGTTGGAGCACATGAAACATATACAAGATTTGGTTAAAATGTACCTTGTACCTTGTATTCCTTTTATTTTGTCATACTTGAATATACTCATGTGTAAAGATAAGGAAATATGTATGAAGCTGACCTCGGGGTCTGAGTAACTAGGCAGATTAAGTATGGGCTAACTGATGAATTTCAATTTATATTCATGTCCAAGGTACCTATATTTGACATCATAAAACAAACTGTTTAATCTCTTGCACCAAAGAAATTTGGTTAAACTGGATGATGATATAATATCTGTAGGCTCAATATTTTTTCTGTCACGTACCTACCTTTGTACATGTATGAATAAAATAAAATAAACAAAGAGTATCCATAATCATTTTAATAATCTGCATAAATTGAAATAAACTTCTTTATTTAACTTCCGAGCGTGACATCCATTCCGGAAACCTGAAATAAATTAAAATTTTATTTCAGTAAACAAATACGGCCATGTATGTCAATGTTACTACTTTAAATTAGGACACAGGTAGCACCAGATCGACCTGATAAAGGTCCCAGGAGTCAGTCAGCTGGATGGCGATGGTGAGCATGAAGGATTATAAGGGGTCACCAGATTCCTCAACTGTTCATACAAACATTGTTTGGTTCATAATAATAATAGCAATTTATTTCAGATTTTGCATCCTAGACCTAGACCCCCTAGCACACTAGTCGTGTCGTCCATCGTGGTCGTCACTCGTCTCACAAGCCTCTATAGTTATGTAGCGACTAAGGCGTATGTAGCGACATCTACCAGAAGACTTAGGCTTCTTTACGGCACCAACGTCTCAAATTATGTTGAGAAATCGTCAGTAACGATGCGCCACCCCATACTAAATTAATATTAGTTTTTAAGCAGTAACGCTGCTAAAGAAAATTATAAATTTACGCCTCCCTAAGGCGTTATATGAAGGAACTGATTGAAGGATTTGGTGCCCGAACCAGATTGTTCCGATAGCTCAGTTGGTAGTAGCGACGGGCCATGAATGCCTGTGGTCGCCGGTTCGAATCCGGCTCGGAGCATTAAATTTTTCAATTTTTCCTTTCATTTAAAAATTTATAATTTTCTTTAGCAGCGTTACTGCTTAAAAACTAATATTAATTTAGTATGGGGTGGCGCATCGTTACTGACGATTTCTCAACATAATTTGAGACGTTGGTGCCGTAAAGAAGCCTAAGTCTTCTGGTAGATGTCGCTACATACGCCTCCCTAAGGCGTTATATGAAGGAACTGATTGAAGGATTTGGTGCCCGAACCAGATTGTTCCGATAGCTCAGTTGGTAGTAGCGACGGGCCATGAATGCCTGTGGTCGCCGGTTCGAATCCGGCTCGGAGCATTAAATTTTTCAATTTTTCCTTTCATTTAAAAATTTATGGAGAGCATTTTTAGTAATTTAATTACGAAACTATGTAGGGGCTAACAAAATACACCTATCCTTAAAATTTTATTCAAATACGCCTAATAGTTTTTGAGTAAAATGCCTGTGACATACGGACGGACAGACAGACAGACAGACAGACAGACATGACGAATCCACAAGGGTTCCGTTTTTTGCCATTTGGCTACGGAACCCTAAAAATCAAAAAAGGGCCGGCAACCTGATTGTGATTCTTGTGAAGTCGCCAGCGTCCATAGGCTACAGTGTTTTCGTACCATCTGACAGGCCGTATGCTTGTTTGCCACCGTCGTAGTATTAAAAATAAACATATCTTGGATATTTTTGTAGAGGCCTTTTACAGTTCCAATAGTTTTACATAAGGTAGGTATGTTGGGTGGGGTAAGAACGGTACGGTTTAGAGCGGAGAATTCAAATTAGTAGGTACTAAATGAAATAGTTAAAACCGTGAAACATGCCTACTTTGCCACCAGGCAAAACCTTTTTAAAAAAAATCTGGTAATATATCAGAAATCATTAGAGGCCAAAAAAAACATTGTCCTCGTTTATTTGTTTTTTAGGGTTCCGTAGCCAAATGGCAAAAAACGGAACCCTTATGGATTCGTCATGTCTGTCTGTCTATCTGTCTGTCTGTCCGTATGTCACAGGCATTTCACTCGAATACTATAAGGTATATTTGAATAAAATTTTGAGGATACGTGTATTTTGTTAGCCGCTACATAGTTTTGTAATTAAATGAAAAAAAAATTTTAGGGGTGCAGTCCATACATAAAACTGAAAATCATTTATTTTATTGCAAGCCCAGGTGTGGCACATCCATCGATAGGCCTTTCAAAATAAATATAAGGTTTCTCAGCAATTTTTTTGATTTAGTGACTAGAGTCGGAGATAATCGCCCCGAAAGTCACTAAAATTGTGCCCCCCCCCCCTCTAATTTTTGAACCGTGTATTTTGAAAATATGAAAAAATCATGGACATGGGCTTATTAAATTCTTTCAGAGAAAATTGTTTTGAACAAGATCGGTACAAAGGTTTTTGAGGTATTTCTAAAAAACTGCCTTCCTTAAAGAAAAGGACGTAAGTGCCATAAGACTTCAGTAACGATACGACCTTTTTAATCGGCACGGAACCCTTCGTTGTGCGTGGTCCGACACGCACTTGGTCGCTTTTTTATACTTTAGGATTATCGAACCTTTGATACGTCTCGTAACTAAAGACTATAATCAGCCATAAATTTGGCACATTAGTTTTATTCTATTAGAAGTATTAGAAGTGATTTAAAACATAATACTACTACGTTTAATTTTTAGTGGGCGAAGTCGCAAAAATAGTCTGAGCCAGCATACAAGCCAAAAACCAGACTGTGTTAGAATTGTCATTTCTTTTTATCCGACTGCGACTGAACTTGAAGGTATGGTGATGTGATGTGTTTAATATGAATATAGTTTGTCAAATAATAATAAACGAAGTAGATTTATTAATTTCTAATGTAGTTGCTCTGGATTTGTGAGTTATCAATTTTGCTTTACGTAATAGTGCATTTTCTTTAATAATGACAGTTCACATTTTTTTTAGGGTTCCGTAGTCAACAAGGAACCCTTATATTTTCGCCATGTCCGTCTGTCCATTTGTCCGTCCGTCTGCGGCTTAGGCTTAGCTCAGTGGCCCTTAATACTAGAAAGCCGTGATTCGGCATAGGTATATATAAATCAATCACGATAAAACAGTAGAATATATAAATAAAAATAAAAAATTTTTTAGGGGTCCACTCCATACATAAAACTGAAAATCAAAAATTTTTTTTTCATTGCAAGCCCACGTGTGGCACATCAATCGATAGGCCTTTCAAAATAAATATTTTTTTTTTTGATTAACTGAATAGAGTCGGAGATAATCGCCCCGAAAGTCACTAAAATTGTGTGCCCCCCCCCTCTAATTTTTGAACCGTGTATTTTAAAAATATGAAAAAAATCATGGATATAATAATAGGGCTTATAAAATTCTTTCAGCGAAGATTGTTTTGAACAAGATCGGTTTAAAGGTTATCGAGATATTTCTAAAAAACTGCCTTCGTTGAAGAAAAGGACGTAAGTGCCATTAGATTTTAGTAACGATACGACCTTTTTAATAGGCACGGAACCCTTCGTTGTGCGTGGTCCGACACGCACTTGGCCGCTTTTTATTAGAGTCGTGTAACCGGCCTTCTGCCGGCCATATGGTTAAATATGAAAAAGAATAAGTACTGCAGTAGTCAATATAATGAATTACAAAAACTCTCACGCATAAGTGGGCATATATCCAACCACCCCCACCCAAACCAACAAGACCAACTTAATAAATGTCTGCCGGCTGTACACATTGGGCCAACGTTGGCGCGTGAGCAAGATGCAGCTATGCAAACGCATGAGAACGAAATAAAGCCCTCTTCCTCTAACGCATAGCTGCATTCTGCTCCGCGCCAACGTTGGCCCAGTGTGTACAGCCGGCACAAGGTTTAGTTGGCGCGCGCGTGTCAATGTAACAAAGGTCAAGGTCAACGTTACTTTTTTCGCATCAAGACGAGACGGTCGAGACACGATTACTATGTGCATCAGTTTGCTATTCGCAAAGAAAGTAACGAACTTCATAGGTAAACAAACAAATTGCCGAAACAGGTGCAATATGTTCAGACGATTATGGCATCTCTTCCTGAGGCAGCTTGTAGCAAATTTGTGTGACGCAAAAATAGTGGCGGTGCCTTTTGAAAAGCTTTGATAGACACCACCGCCGCCTGCGCAGTGAGGCGCGGCGGGTGGCTGGCTCGATTCGGCAAAACTCATTTAAAAATTGAATCGTATCTGTATAACGCTTAGGACCAATATCGATTACGTTTAATGCTCTATAAGTTAAAAACCCTGGAAAGGGTTTTGATAGGGTTTCGAGTTAATTTGAATTAATTCAAATGAACGGCGCGGCCATTTCAAGCCAAAATGAACTGAATAACTATGTCGATAAAGATACATTTAGTTTACGCTCAGTCCGGAACCGCTTACCGCTAAAACCCTTAAACAGGGTTTTGATTGGGATTTGAGTTAATTTGAATTAACTCAAACGATCGGCTTAGCCGTTCATGCAATTAACCCTTAATAAGCCTAACCGGAATGATATGGTTTCTCAAAACAAGCGTTAAGAAAACCCGCTTAAAAACCCGTGTAAGGGTAAGCGGTTCCGGTCCCTGTCCGCAGCAGAACCAAGGTAACCAATATAGCCCTCCGAATCGCTAAACTTAAGTGGCAGTGGGCAGGGCACATAGCATGTAAAACCGATGGCCGTTGGGGCGGAAAGGTTCTCGAGTGGCGACCGCGTACCGGAAGGCGCGGCGTAGGTAGGCCCCCAGTTGCGGGAATCCATTGGATGAGGGTGGCGCAGGACTGGTCACTTTGGCACTCTTTGGGGGAGGCCTATGTCCAGCAGTGGACGTCTTTCGGCTGATATGATGATGATGATGATGATGACGACCGGTACTGGTACAGTACTTTACATTTTAACAACCATAAATATTTCATATAGTGCAAATTGAGGCAAATAACTCATTTGGAGAAACGGGTTGTGATAAATTCCCATTTCCCACCCACATTTGTGATAACTTTCTTATAAATATATGTCTTGATTAGTGTCTCCAGAACACTCGGCTCTTCATACAAACATAATTTTGTTGTCATTCTAAAACGGCAATCTGGAATAGCATGATACTTTGTTTTGTATAGATAATGGGAATAATGGGATCCGCCGCTAGGTCGGAAATTAGACTATGTTGCCACAAACTTTAAAAGAATTATGACAATAATTAAAAAAGGTTATTAGACACTTTGTATGAAAAACGTTCTCCACGCTCTGTTTTTAGGGTTCCGTAGCAAGATCTGAAAGAGCTGCAGCCGACACGAGCCGGTATCCCCGCTGCCTACGTCGCGTCGGCGCCTGCGCCCGCGCCGTCCGCCGTGCCCATGAAGTTATAATAGATAAGATAAAATTGTAACTTTGTGACATCCGTTTGTACCTACTGTATCCTATCCTAATAAATATATTTAATAAAAATAGTTTGAGCTTTATTTTTATGTAGAATTCAGTAACATGGTGGGTTAGTACAATCTTTATCATTTAAGATTATTTCCTAACTTTTATTCTTAATAATTAATTATGTATATCTGGGTATACTTACTGGGGGTCTCAAAGAACATTTTCTTAATAATATTTTTAGTTTCTGTAGGTTTCCTCTGTTATTAAAAAAAATTGATTTAGTCTGAGTGAGAATGGTCACTCGCGGACTTTGATTCATTCGAGAAACAATTATACCTAAGTTACCTTTATATGAAACGGCAACCCGTCGGCGTAATGAGGCCCAATTCATCAAATATTAGAGTGCCATCTCCTTGCGCCCTCTATATATGTATATATAATATATGTATGTGTGTGTGTGTCGGGTTAGAATTTCACCACCTCCTTTCTTCCCGTGGGTGTCGTAAAAGTCGACTAAGGGACCAGGGTTGAAGTGTGTTGTGGGTGATGGGCTAGCAACCTATCACTGCAATATCACATTTAGTCGATCTTTTATACCCACTGTTCAATAAACAATCTTGCATCCCCTCCATATCCCGGGCGCACCGCGCTTACCTATTGACAATGACCGACAGATGACCCTTTGCTTGCATTAAAATAAGGCGTATGTCGCTCCACCTGTGACGTCACATACCAAGTCTATCTCGCGTGTGAGCTCGTGTGTGTGCCTGTGACTGGCTGTGACTCCTGAACCCTGGACTGCGCATCTATCTGTGGTATGTAAGCAAATGACCTAAAGACACCTAGTTTCTCAGTGTTAATTCCCATTTTATACATTTGGTAGCAGAGCGTGGTTTCATAGCCTCTGTTGAAATAACTATTTTAAGTTTAACCTTCTCGTAAACAAGACTTAAGCATCCCCCAATTGTATTTGCGCCGTAGTTTAATTAAACCCTCATAGTTTTATTACCTAAAGATTTAACCATTAAAACTTAAAGTTGTTTACCAGGTGACAGACATCCGAGCCGGTTTATCGTAATTTGTGCTTTATCTATTTACCTGGACGGTCTAAATTAGCTTGAAGGGCCGAAATAACGCATTACGTATTAAATATCACATAACCATTAATTTGTAGTTTGGAAAAGAATTTATTTGTTCTAATTGTGTTTCCTAAACCCTTTTGCATAGTTCTGCGTAAGTACCTCTGCACCTCGTGGTGTACTAAACGAACGTGCTTCCAAATTGGGCCTTGTTTGTAAGCGTATACGATTGAAATTGAGTGTAGATATTACTGTTCATATATATTTTTCTTGTTTTCCTTGTTGCTAACGGTTGCCTATACAAGTTGAAATGAGTGAGAACGGAGATAATGATACTATGCGGGCAACCTTATTTACGGAAACCGCGGAGTATAGAAAATCAATCGGCACTTTAAGACTGACCAGTGAATGGATTTCGAACGCCTATCAACGGCTTAACTCGACAGACCGTGCCCGGCTGATAGTTTTATTTAGCGAAGTCGAGGATCAGTATAAGGAATGTCGTGATGCTAGTGCCATTCTCTTGGGCGGCTTGGATCGGGCTATAGATGTGGAGGAATATGCCTATGTGCAAGATATTATTAAGTCGGTGCGCGATCAGATCTTAGATATTAAAGTTAGGCGCAATGAAATAGTCGCACCTATCTCTGCCAGTACCCCAATGCGTTCAGTGCCCGACCGCGCAACAGCAGTGGGTGACCTTGACCTCCCTCGTTCCCAACGGTTGCCAGATCTTCCGATTCCGCGCTTTAACGGACGTCCGGACGCTTGGATTAGTTTTATAGACCAATTTGACAGTGTTGTTGATGCCCGAAGTGATTTGCTTTCCACCCATAAAATGCACTATTTAATGAGTGCGTTGTCGGACGAACCGAAACGTTTAGTACAACATTTAAAAGTTGAAGCCGGCAATTATAGTGTAGCTCGTGATCTTCTCAAACGGAGATACCACAATACGCGAGTACTTGCCGATACATACATCGCACAGATTATGTCCCTGCCTGATATCAGTCCCCGGTTGATTGGTCTACGAGTTTCTTTTCTTAACCCCCTCCTTACTGCATATCGTTGTTTAGAGCGACTTGAATTACCGGTAAAACATTGGTCATATATCCTTGTACACATTTGTTTCGCGAAACTTCCCACGGATTTACGATCGCGATTTGAGCGTCGTCACGGCGATGGTCTTAGGGACCTCCCTACTTTTGATAAGCTGATTGATTTCCTCGAAGAGGAATGTCGTCATCACGACAATGTCGGAAATACCTCTTTAGTAGACGCACCGTCCTCTCAAGCAAAGCCCCCACCACCAGTAGTCAGAACCCCACGTCAGTTCTTAGTTGCTGAGACCGACATGCGTGAACAAAAATGTCCTATGTGTTCTAGCCAGTCCCATTATCTACGCGAGTGCAAAGATTTCCTAGATATGAACCCACGCGATCGTTCAATCTTTCTGAAAATGAATGGCCTGTGTTATAGATGTTTAGATAAACACACCATTGCATCTTGCATGCGCGATTATCGCTGTGGAACCTGTAGGCGCCCGACGCATCATACCCTCTTATGTTTCAATGACCCGCGGAACCCGGTTTACTCCTCTCGTGTTAAACCAGAGACTCGATCAGTGTCTTTTCGAAGCTCTCCGGAACCAGCTCGGCCGACCTCCCCGCATTCTCGCACGGGCGGGGGTTCCCGCTCCCGCTATTATAATGTGAACCGGTCCTCACCTCGATCCAGTCCGCCAGCCTCACCCCGAGGATCTCCCCCGCCGTCTTCATCTCGGACATGGCACCGTGCTTCGAATCGCTCACCCAACCGGTACCCTTCCCCGCCTCCTCGTCGCAGTGAGCGCCACGAGCGCCCCCCTACTCCCTCCACCAGTAGAGATAAACGAGACTTGTCACCATATTCCTCGCGTTGCTCCCATCATGACAGCCCACAATAACTAGACTGCCCCCCTATTTCTGACCCTACCCGTGCTCCAACCGTTATAAATTCAGACTTGGTTTTACTCCCTACCGCCGTCATTCAGGTTAAAACATCTAGCGGATATTATGTTGAAGCTCGGGCGTTGTGCGATACTGGTGCTCAAGGTTGCCTAGTTACTTGTGATCTTGCGGTTACCAAATTAAATATGCGTTTGTCACCCCCTTTGTCCCCAGTGTTACTAAGAGGCATTGGAAACATTCCTTCTCTGCCAGCTCGTGGTTGTATTCCCCTTACATTCAAGCCTGTGCATTGCCCTTACCCGGTTATTACAACCTCAGCTGTAGTGGTAGATAACATCGCCGGTGTTCATCCCGACGTAGAGTTACCCATGTCTGTTCGATCCATTGCGGAATCCTTACCTCTGGCTGATGCCTTATTTTACAAGCCTGATTTGGTTGAAGTGCTTTTGGGAGTCGACGTCCTAGGCTCACTCCTACGCCCAGATTTAATTAATCTGAAACCCTGCGGGTTGACTGCTATATCAACCGTCTTTGGCTATGCCTTGTCCGGGCCAGTCAAGGATCTACCCAGTTCCGAGCTCCCTATGACTGGTGTTTCTTTATCCCAAATAGTTGAGCGATTTTGGAAAATAGAAGAATTTCCAGAGACACCTCAAACAAACCCGTAAAGGAGTAGGAACAGATTTTGCGGGACCATTCTACACAAAAATTCAAGCTGTTCGAAACCGGAAACTAGTTAAAACCTACCTCTGCGTCTTTGTGTGCCTGGCGACCAAGGCGGTCCACCTGGAGGTAGTGTCAGACCTCACTACAGAAGCGTTCCTCGCCGCCCTTACTCGTTTTGCCTCTCGTCGTGGCACCCCTTCGCTTATTCGGTCGGACTGTGGACGTAATTACGTGGGTGCGGATAACCACCTTTTAGAAGTCCATAATTTCCTTAACTTAAATAAGTATACTCTAGGCTCGGAAATGGCAAAGCGAAATATCACTTGGATTTTTGATCCTCCTACTACCCCACACTGGGGCGGTCTTTTCGAGGCGGCTGTAAAGTCAGCCAAGACTCACCTAAAACGTGTTATCGGAGACACTCCCCTCACCTATGAAGAATTGACGACAGTCTTTACTAAAATTGAGGCAGTCCTCAACTCGCGTCCGTTGTGCCCCTTATCATCGGATCCTAACGACCTTGAAGTTCTGACACCAGGCCATCTCATTATTGGAGAGCCTTTAACTGCGATTCCCGAATACCCGTTGCACGATATTAAAACGAATAAACTCACTCGATTTCAACTTGTACAACAGATGCTACAACACTTTTGGTCACGATGGCAAACTCAATATTTATCGACGTTGCAAACAAGGCCTAAATGGGCAGCCTATACTGAGCCTCCCTCAGTGGGTGATTTGGTCCTCCTGAGAGAGGATAATGTCCCTCCATTGGAATGGCGACGCGCTCGCATCATATCAGTGGTTCCCGGGAAAGATGGCGTCGTGCGTGTAGTACAAGTTAGGACGGCTACGGGTGTTCTGACAAGACCTACCAATCGGATTATTAGATTACCCTAAGAATCCCTTAAAGTTTGTTTGTTTTGTTTGTTTTTAAATGATCTTTATTTCAAAATAAATACAATTTTACAAAGTACTTAACTGCATCAATGCATCAGTTATTTACAAATCATACTAAATTGGATAATACTTTATCAGGCTTAAACACCTATGAAAGTTTACGGCATCTGTTTTTTGAATAATACAATTTTAACATATTTTTATCAATTTCGCCAGGTTAAACTATACAATAACAATTGTGAATTCATTAGTAGTAAATTCACTTTTAGCTTAAACAATTAATATTGATTACATTTTATACTAACACTAAAACAAGTACAACAAAAACATATTTTTTTTTTTTTGAGGGTTGACGGACAAATGCTCTCGTTTTTTGCAGCCATTTTTAATTGAGCTGTACCGGCATTTGCTGCAACGGCGCATTGCGCGCGGGCGCACCGGTCGAAGCGACGACCGGGGGTCTGGTTATGCTGGGTACTCTGTTTAGTGCGATATCGTTATCGCAGCTGCAGTCCTTCGTCAGGTGGGAACAGAACGTAGTGATGGGGTAAGCGATAAGTACCATACCTATCGATATATGGTAGGCAGCCGACATGCAACTGCCCTATAGAGGAAATCAAGCTATTGGAGTGATTTCTATGCTTGCTGTTAATTAAATATTTGCAGGACATTTTAATTATGTAAGTACGAATTAAGGGAAGTCCTATAGTCTGATGCAATTTTACCAAGTTTGTACGAAACGGTGTATTAAATGCTATTTTAACTGCCTTGTTTTGGATAGATTGTAATATTTTATAATTACTTTTGCAGGTGCTATTCCAAGCTGGACAAGCATATGTTAAACAAGGGCGGACTAATGTCGTATAAATTCTCAGTTTAGTTAAGGGGCCAAGGTTACTTCTCCTGTTCATTACTGGATGTAAGGCCCCCAGAACCTGGGCACCTTTAACGCGGAGGTTACCTATATGTTTGGTCCAGTTAATTTTACTATCAATCGTAACACCTAGGTATCGCACGGACTTACTCCATGATACTGAGTGGCCAGCAATATTGAGAAGTCTGGGCGAACATTTACGCTTACGCGTAAATAAGATAGCCTCAGTTTTATCATTATTCAATTTTAATTTCCAATTTGAGAAATACTCGTGTAGACGTTCGATTGATAGCTGCAGTCTACTAACAATCAAATAAATATCATTTGATGAAGTATACGAGGCTGTATCATCAGCAAAACATGCCAAGTTTGTGCGCGTTTGGATAGGGATGTCGTTGACATATAAAACAAACAGAATGGGTCCAAGAATAGACCCCTGAGGTACTCCAGCTGGTATAGAGCAGGGAGATGACACTGTGTTACCTATGTGAACAGCAAAGCTTCTTTCACTCAAATACGAATGTATGATTTTGACTAAGTGTAGTGGTATTCCAAACGAGATTAACTTGTGAATAAGACCATTATGCCAAACTGAATCAAAAGCTTTTTCAATATCTAAGAGGAACATACCAGTAGATTGATTCAGATTTAATTTATGGGCAATATGTTCAATAATTCTAGTTATTTGTAAACTTGTTGAGTGCTGTGACCGAAATCCAAATTGCTCATTTATAATTTTGTCCTTAGAATAGAAGTGTAAGCGAGAAGCGACAATTCTTTCAAATAATTTACCAAGTGCAGGTAGTAGGCTAATTGGCCGGTAGTTCACAGGTATGGTATCATCTTTTCCTGGTTTTTTGAGAGCTATGACCTTGGCAGTTTTCCAGGATTTCGGAAAATATCCCGTATAAAGACAGCCATTGAATATCTTTGTAACATAGACAATAGCTTTTTGTGAAAGATTCTTTAACAGAATATTTTGCAAGCCATCCATGCCGGGCGCTTTTCGAAGTTTAAATTTACGTAATGCCTTGGAGACTTCGTGTGGCCGAACCGGGTTACACAGTTTTGAAATTGTGTAACCATTAAGGTCTGAAATACTCTTTTTAACTTCTTTCAAATATGGGCTCTTCCAATCTACAGTAAGACACATATTTCCCTTAAAACACGTTGCCAATGCTTCACACTGTTCAGAGGTGTTTGACGTAAAGTTGCCATCGTCCTGCTTTAATGGAGGAATATTGTTACAAGTCGGTTTGAGAGATTTGATTACGCGCCAGATATCATTTGAAGGATTATCAACTTTTGCCAATTTATTATTCCAGATCTTGTCCACGTGTTTTTGGGTTGCAACTTGAATAGCTTGTTGTAATTTATTTATTTGTGTGCGAATTTCTCTTTTTGCATTACCTCCATGCAGCTTTTGGTCAAGTCGTCGAAGTTTATTTCTTTGTCGTATAATTTTCTTAATATATCTAGGTAATTTTGAGTTAAGTGTTTGGGGCGTGGCCAAGGGAATATTGAGGTTTCTGGCTTTAATAATACAGTCATTTAGGTGATCTACCGCGGCATCTATTTGGGACTCATTTTTAAAGACCTGACTGTTTAAGGTTATACCTGAATTTAGCGATGAACGATAACCCTGCCAATTAGCCGAACTAAATTTGAAAACCATAGGCATAGCATTGCGTTTAACAGAACACTGGAGATCAAAGAATAGCGGCAGATGATTTGAAGATAACACTGGTAGGGCTTTTATATTACCTAGGCAAGGAATGTTATTGCAAAGAACCAAGTCGGGGTTAGTGGCGGTTAAATCGTGACGGTAATTTATTTGAGTAGGCACTGTGGAAGAATAGATCATATAGTCATGTTCTAACATGTGATGGAAAAGAGTCCGACCACGAGTATTAACATAAGTACTATACCAGCAAGGGTGATTTGCATTAAAATCCCCCATGACAAGAACACATTTACCTAGGTTAAAAAGCATATTTAAGTCATTACAGTCTAAGGGTAAATTTGGAGACTGATAAGCTGATATGATAATATATTCAGAATTTTTTACTCTAACACTCACACCAACAGCTTCTATGTTCTTGGTATGAGGAATTTTCAGCAAGTTATGAGGAATGTCCTCTTTTACTAGGATCGCCACGCCTTGGCCCCTCCCTGAGTGATGTTTATCTTGGCGGTAGCAATGATAACCAGCCGTTAGCATAGAAATCTTATCCGTGAGCCTAGTTTCGCACAAACCAATTATATCGATTGATAGGGTACTTACCGCGAGATCGAGCAGTTCATGTATCTTACTTCTTACTCCATCGGAGTTCCAGGATAATAAACGAATCTTCTGATCAGACATAATGACCAAGGTGTGTGACGACAAGAACGACTTTATCAATCATTGATGTACATGATTGGAATTGCTGTTTTAAGTTTTGAATGACCTTGAGGATCGATAGCATCTCTGCAACTGCTGATTCTGATTGTTCTATGGTGGGTTTTTCACAGCGCGGTGTTACTGGAGCGTTCTTTACTGCAGCTGCCCAGGAACTTGATGATGCTCCGGTGTCAGAAGTGGTTGGTACAGCTGGCTGGCTAATGTACGTGTTGAAACATTAGGAGTCTTCTTAGCAGGTGCTTTGATTTTGTCCAGCCTCTCTAAATAAGCTAGGCGGGAGCGACACTTTGGGGCATTAGCCGGATGTTGTTCGTTGCAGTTGCAACAGATAGCTGGCTCATCCGTCTTTTTAGGACAATCAACAGTGGCATGTGGCACTGGGCACTTGACACAACGTGGTGGCATACTACAATTCCTTGAGGAATGACCAAATCTTTGGCATCTGTAGCACTGGAGCACAGAGCGCTTCGGCTTAAATTTCTGAATCTCTACAACACAGTTGAAGATGTACCTTATTTGCCTGAATTTACGTAAATCTGCTCCTGCTGGTAGCTGTACAAGGAATGGTGGGTACGGCAACTCGTTTGTCTTTGCTGACTTTAATTTCGATATTTTGGTGCCAGGAAAGCCAAGGTCCTCAAGTTCTTTATTAAGATCATTCTCGACACATGCTGGCAAACCTTTAATGACGACTTTTGGTGTCCTCTCATCTTTTCTCGTATAGGTGTGAAATGGTGCATTATCCGTGAGTAGGCCATCTTTTACAGCTTGATGCGCCTCAGGCGTATAACAATTTATGGCAACTTTATTATTGCCCATGTATTTCAGGTGAAATCTCTTGGTGTACTTGCCCACAAGGGTCATTATCTGTCCATGTGTACAATCTTCTTTCAAGTCCATAATCATAGGTGGTACATGTCCGGATTTCTTAACTGTGGTAGAAGCTTTGAGATAACTGTCGCTGGGTTCTTCTGCCGGCGTGTCTTTGGGTAGACTGGCAAACCGATTTACGGTGATTTGACGGTTTGCGTCGTACTTTGACTGGTCTTTCGGAAGAGCCGTGCGCTTAGGAATCGACCATTCTTCAGTTTCGGCCGGTCTTTTGGCGCTGAGGTTCCCCGTAGATGAGGATTTTTCTAAGTACTTGTCCATATTTTTGCCGATAGTTTATCGATAGTAAGGTGTCCCATCACTATACGCGGGCTTACGTCACTAAACCGGTAGGGCTAACTAGACGTCCGTGCGTTCTATGCGACTACCGAACGCCGAATCCCTTAAAGTAACTTTGTTTTTTTTTATTTTTTTTTATTTGTTTTTTATTTGTTTTTTATTTTTTTTATTTTCCTTTTTTTTTCGTAAACATTGTCATGTTTAGGGCGGGGGTATGTTCAATAAACAATCTTGCATCCCCTCCATATCCCGGGCGCACCGCGCTTACCTATTGACAATGACCGACAGATGACCCTTTGCTTGCATTAAAATAAGGCGTATGTCGCTCCACCTGTGACGTCACATACCAAGTCTATCTCGCGTGTGAGCTCGTGTGTGTGCCTGTGACTGGCTGTGACTCCTGAACCCTGGACTGCGCATCTATCTGTGGTATGTAAGCAAATGACCTAAAGACACCTAGTTTCTCAGTGTTAATTCCCATTTTATACACCCACATTTATCCCAGTTTATCATTTTACCCAGTGGGTAGTGACGCTGCCTACGAAGCTGAAGGTCCTGGGTTCGAATCCCGGTAAGGACAAATATTTGTGTGATGAGCATGAATATTTGTTTCTGAGTCTTGGATGTTTTCTATGTATTTAAGTATTTATATGTATTAAATATATCGTCGTCTAGTACCCGTAACACAAGCCTTATTGAGCTTACTATGGGGCTAGTGCGATTTGTGTAAGATTGTCCCCTAATATTTATTTATTTATTTATTTATTTATGCTTAAAGTGGCGCTGGAACATACGTTTCATGTGCTCTGCCTACCCCTTTTGGGAATAGAGGCGTGAATGTATGTATGTATGTATATGTGACAGAATTAATAATCATTTGCCACACACAATACAATTAATAGAATAATATGTTAAAAGTTACCTATAGATATGCTGTGCCCTAACAGGGTCCATGTGAGACATTGTATATTATATGTGACATCTATATACTGTACAGTCAGCGTCATATAGTTAGTAGCAGTCAGAGTTGCCAAATTTTTCGTAACACACCCTTATTCTTATAGTAATAAAGACGTGTACCGAAATATTTGGCCACCTCGGCTGCTACTAACTATATGACGCTGACTGTACCATGGTTGCAATAAAGAATTATGAATTCGGCTTCCGGCTATTCAAACGGGCTGCTGGCATCCCGGATGGCTCGCGGGTGCTGGTTTTTCATCATCCTCCTAGCATTATTCCCAGTAATGCCCCTAACGAAGCACGGGATCCGCTTTGACACCTAATCCCAAGATTTGGCATAGGCACTAGTTTTACGAAAGCGCCTGCCATCTGACCTTCCAACCCATGTTTCCAAGGATGTTTTCTTCCACCGAAAAGCTACTAGTGTGTTGTATTGGCTGAATCAGATTGTTCAGATACCTCAGTTGGTTAGTAGCGACGGGCCATTAATGCCCATGGTCGCCGGTTCGAATCCGGCTCGGAGCATTAATTTTTTCTTTAATTTTTTTTTAGCAGTGCTACTGCTTTATACAAAATTAATCATTATTGTCACTAGAAAATCGAATATTCACTCGTAGTTTTGCTGAAAACCAAGTTTTATTGCATCCGATATAGCTTATCGTTACCTCGGACGCACTTAGATAAAATAAACTAAATTGAGACGTCAAATTACGATAATTTATCACATTAACAACGTACCATGTTATGCAAATCGGTAACGGATAGCCTTTACCGTAGATGATATCATTTGTCATATATTCCTGTCAAAGTTGGATAACTCTATTTTGACGATTGTGAATCGGTAATTTGAGTGATTAAGTAGACAAATGGAGTGACTTGCTATTTATCGTACCCACCATTATTGCTTGCGTGCATGTATTTAAGTCCCCTAATATTTATTTATCTATTTACTAGATTCTGCCCGCGACTCCGTTCGCGTGGAACTCGTTTATGTCGTAACTCCATACCAATTTTGACCTCCCATTTCTGAAATGTATCTCTAACCGTACATTTTAAAAAGTAACTTAAGAGTATTAAACCCCATACATTTCGAAATCGTCTTAATTTAGTGGTATAATAAATAAAGCATCCTATTCTTGTGCAAGCATTCGTCCAATATCACCGAAATAGGCTCTATGCCTAGAGTTGTCACGCGTCGTGGGGTTCGCGACAATCTGTCAGGCATATCACATATCGTGGGTTAAGCGACAAATTGTCGACGGGGCATATTGTATGCTTGGGATAAAGTATCACGTTCGATAAAAATCATATCCTCTATCGCGTGACATGTGATAGATGGCTGTGCTAAGCCCGCTGAGGTGTGAATGAGGTCCATTTCGTCATTCACTAGTTATAATTGTAGTTGAATTGATTGATCATTTTGTATACATATATTTAGTATACAAGCTAGACGTACAGTCAAGTGTAAAAATATGTATCGATAACATCCTTTAATAAATAAGTCCCACAACCTTAATCTAATGACATAAAAGTTATGGACCATCCACATTAAGTGATTTAACCCCAATTTGTCAGTACAACATGTCGAAGTCAGAATTGGGTGTAGCGTACAGACGTAACAACTGCAACTACAATTTCATTCAAGTAGGTGATTATTGGGAGTTTTGAATCAAGATTCAAAACAGTCCCAAGAAATCACGGTAATTATAATTTTAAAATCTCAATCGGCTTTTTGAAATATCAATTGGGTTTTCTGATTTCAGCGTTGAATCAGGTGTTTTCTTACCTATGGTTATGATTTAAAACGCTCAATTGGGTTCTGAGATATTCATAATCTGTTCTGCGTTCAGACCCAAGAAATTATGGTAATTATAATTTTAAAATCTCAATCGGCTTTTGAAATATCAATTGGGTTTTCTGATTCCAGCGTTGAATCAGGTGTTTTCTTACCTATGGTTATGATTTTAAACGCTCAATTGGGTTCTGAGATATTGATAATCTGTTCTGCGTTTAAAGTCACACATCATTACACATTACACGTTACTTGAATTCGAGAAACCGTATTTAATTTTCAACTCCTGTTATACTCCAAAACAATCACTTTTGAAGTTGTAAATAATGGACATTATTTCAAATAGTAAAAGCATAACATACAGTAGTAAAAGCATAACACACAGTCTATTTACCTTATTTGTCTAGATTACTAACACCTTTGTAAAACATGATTCATGAGTAGGTAAGTCATGAGTTATAAGCCAATGGAAAACCATGGCCTGAAACACGCTATCAAAGTTTTATGCATTTGTTCATATAAATAAAATCAGTCCTTTCAAATAGCAAAAGCTTAACACAACATGCAGTCTAAGGCGGCCAACCCTCAGTTGCATTGCAAGGGTCCCAGGAAGCTGATTCCTGGCAGAAACCCTCATAGCGCATAGCGACTATGGTGTTTGCACGTTAACATATCGAACAAGTTGATCAGGCTCGTAAGACATGATTACATGCTTTGAGTTTAACCCCCTCCGGGTGTGGGTATCCATACCTATCGACCGCCTAGGTATAGAAAACCCCTGTATTCAAGGTTCTGTATTCAGCACAACTATCACACTGGGTGGCCAAGTCCAGTGCATCCGAATTACGTGCTGGGGTCGTCCGGTCGCAACTTCCCGACAGACTTAGGATTGATTTTTTATTTATATGAACAAATGTATATAACTTTGATAGCGTGTTTCAGGCCATGGTTTTCCATTGGCTATAACTCATGACGTGCTCGTGCCTCATGTTTTACAAAGCTGTTAGTAATCTAGACTTTAAATTAAGGCAAATTAAATATTATATTTCTTTGCTTTCAATTGTAAACTGTTTGATGACCTATATTCTAGATCAATTTGTTGCAAAATAGAGGCTATAACGAAGCGAAACCGAGCTAAGCATGTTTGGAACGTATTTAATTTAAAGACCTTAGGAGAGTACACAGATCTTTACCTTAAGTCGGATGTGTTAATGTTGGCCGATATATTTGAAAACTTTCGGCGTACCTCCATGTTAAACTACAAAGTAGATCCTGCTTTTTACATGACGGCTCCGAGTTTAAGCTTTGACGCAATGTTACTTATTACTGATGTGAAATTAGAACTCATAAACGATTTAGAAATAATTCGAATGATTCAAAAAGGAATTCGTGGAGGTGTATGCCTTTGTTCTACTAGATATGCTCGTGCCAATAATAAATACTTACAGGATTATGACCCATCCGTTCCAGATTCTTTTTTGTTTTATATTGACTGTAACAATCTTTATGGTTTCGCAATGTGCAGTTATTTACCTTATGCGGATTTCAAGCTATTATGTAGGGATGAGATTGAAAAAACTAATTTCCTCGAAGTTCCAGCTGATAGTCTCTATGGTTACATATTAGAGGTAGATTTACAATATCCAGAATACCTACACGATTTACATAATGACATTCCATTTTGTCCACAAAAATATGTACCGCCCGGATCAAAGAATTTTAAACTTATTCCAAACTTGTATGACAAATATGAATACGTTATTCATTACATACATTTGAAAACTTGCTTGAAACATGGTTTAAAACTCAAAAAAATACATAGAGTTATAAAGTTCAAACAAAGTCCATTCATACAGCAGTATATTGACTTAAACACACAGTTGAGAAAAAAATCAAAATCTGAATTTCAGATGAACTTCTATAAGTTACTAAATAACAGTCTCTTCGGAAAAACTTTAGAAGCAACAGAAAATAGGACAAATATTTTGTTAGTTAATCAATGGACTGATACTCAGAACAAAACGAAGAAAAAAACTAGTGCAGAAGTGTTGATAGCACGTCCGAATTTTCATAGTGCAAGTGTCTTTACTGACAACTTAGTAGCTATTCAAATGAACCCCGAAATTATTATGCTCGATAAACCAATTTACATTGGATTTACTGTTTTAGAAATATCCAAATCTCACATGTACGACTTTCATTATTCTCGAATGAAACCTTTTTATGGAAAAAACCTTACTATGTGTTATTCAGATACCGATTCTTATCTGTATTTTATAAAAACAGACGATTTGTATAGAGATTTAAAATTGAATTTTCAGCATCACTTAGATACAAGTAACTACCCCGTGGATAATATATACAACATATGTCAAAAAAATAAAAAGGTACCCGGGTTATTTAAAGATGAGCTAGGAGGCGAGTTAATTGTTCAGTTTGTTGGTCTTAGATCGAAATTATACTGCATTAAAACACAACAAAAACTGTTGAAGAAAGCAAAAGGCACTAAAAAACATGCAATCACGGATCTTTGTTTTCATGATTATGAGAATGTGCTCTTCAATAAAGAATTGGTACGAAAAAAGAACATTTTATTTAAGTCTGTCAAGCATAACATTTTTACACAAGCTCTTAGTAAAGTTGCCTTGTCTTCAAATGATGACAAACGAGTCATATTAAAGGACAATATTCACACTCTTTCCTGGGGGCATAGAACATTCTTCTAAATATTTTGTTTATTAATATACTGGGTTTAGTTTTATTATATTGGTTAAGTAACTTGTTTACTTGAAATTATGTTTGGTTGTCGATTTATGAAATAAATGAGTTTGATCTTTATTTGTTTATATTTAAAAACCTTTTCCTTATGGCTTTATGATGCAATGTGAGCATTGCCTCTCATGTTTGTGCAGGCGTATTTGTATTCACAATATCCCAGACATAATAATATCCAGTTTGAATAATATTACTTAAAACAGTATAAATATCTTATAGTAAAGCTGTTGGAGTGAATACAAACATGCGCATGTTTATTATAGGTAAAAAACTTAAGAAGATGAGCTGTTGTACCTACGAGTGTGTGAGTAATGTCTATGAATAGGCATTTGTTTTGTTTGTGTTCTAATTTTAAACATCTATTTATATATTCGAATACGACACTAATTCATGCAACAGGTTATTTTCTTAACTTTTTCACCTATACTGTAGGTAGAAAATAAAAAAAGGTAGGTAACTGAAATAAAATACATTCATATATCACAACATTTTTATTTATAAAAAAAATCTTGATTTTGAAAATACCATTTTTTAATACAAATTACATTTCTTAATGAACAATGCTTATCTATAGCATGGTTTAAAGTTATTTTATTTACTCCCTTAAGGAACGTATTATACAAAACTAAAAAGTTTGGACATCCTTTTTGTCCAATATCGAAAATATCACAAGTATCACACAATTCTTGAACCCATTTTATTTTTTCTTGACCTTTCACAAATATTGTCTTATTTTCAAGATAAGGAACGATTATTCTTTTAAATTCTCTAAAGTTAATATGGCCTTCACTCCATCGAAAACCAAAAGTCTTTTCAATCCAGGACACATTTCTACGCTCTTCATTCGATAAACGAGAATATGGGAATGGTGGTTTAATTGAGAACACTAATGTAAATTCTTCAGTAGCCACTGCCAACTCTTTAATAATGAATTTATTTTGATCATCTTTGAAGCCTTGTATGTCCACAATATAAAGATCCGATTTCATGATATTTTCTTCACAATGCCGCTTAAAGGCTTGTATTCTACTATACAATCGTTAAATATTAGACAAAATGCAGATGTGTTGTCAGGAATTTGTGTATCACTCTCAATTTCTATTCTAACATCTATAGGACCTGTCTTCAAACGATCATTTTGTCTTGAAGTGTCCAAAACAAATAAAGCACAACTTTTAAAGTCCTGTATATTTAAAAGCGGTTCAGCACGGCGTCCGTGATACGACTGTTGAAACCTTGTATACTGCTCATATAACAATGCATAATTGTCTTGCTCGAACTTCACGTTTAAATTTTCATAAGGAAAGTAAGTAGAGTTTAAAAATACACGGACTTCACGTAAATTACAATGATCGAAACGCGAGAAATCCTCCCCAGACTTTTGTTTTCTGTCGGTTGACAAGGCTAACACCATAAAACGCGGCTTTTCTAACTGAGATGATGTTTTGATTGCCAATGTATGTTTAGTGGTTTTTGGTAAGAGAGGATACTCATATAAGTCCCAGTTTCTAAAAACAATGTTTAACGAGCGATCCTTTTCCATTAATTTTAACATTTGAATTCTTTGACGATCCGATACTTTAATATGAGGGACTCTCCATACTATTTTATCGATAATAATATCTTCCAACACTTCATTAGTATTAAGTTTTACCGCATTCAAATTTGAATTACTTCGCAGCAAAATCAGCTCATGTTTACAATTTATTATTATTTTATTATAATCTTCAGCGAACCCTAAAATTTTATTCAGTGGCAAAGATACAGCGAAATGTCCACCATGAATATTTTTTGTACCATTAAAGTCCCATCCCCACGCCTTTGACATAGACTATTCATTACTATTCATAGAAAGCAAAGATTTTATAGTGGTGGTCACACCAACATTCTTCACTTTATCAATTTCAACCCCATTCAATTCATATCGGATATCTTGAAACAGGAAAAGAAAAGGATTGTTTGTGAATTGAATACTGTTCACTTCCGCATTCGATTCTCTGTTTATAACCTTAACAGTACCTTCTAAATACAAAGTACTCGAAGAAGGTAAAACATACAAGTCTTGTTGATTAATGGGTATTCGAATTTCATCATTTTTATTAAATGTTGTTACATATGGTCTATAGGAATGAACCTCAAAGCTTTCAATAGCACTGTCTTCTGCAAAAGACTCTGCAACATTAAGTATATCAGTCATTTTAATAATCCAATTGATTTAAAAAAAAATATGTTTTCTTTCGTTAATTTGATAGGTGTTCTCCTTTTGACAATAGTTTCTAAACTGTAATGTCTAGGTCGACACTGAGACTTTTTATTGAAATCTATCATCTTGCTTTCCTTCTAAGATGTAAATATAACTGAATATCTTCTCCTCTTAAATTTATAAGTTGATTATCCGAGTCGAGAATGCGCACGTTAATTGAACTTATTGTGTCTTGATTTACTGGAAAATAAATTAAGTTTCTCGGAACTTCTATGATTCGATATCCAGGTGGCACATTAGGAACAAACTCATGTATTATATGGCTAGGTTTTCCGTTAACAAATGATCCGCTCACAATATCACATTCAATCCTGATAACGGTCGTTGATAAAATGCTAACTGGGAATTGCGAACAGTTTATTATATTGGGTTTGAGTATTTCGTTTCCGAAACCTAAAATTTTCCCAATAGAGTTGTTCTTTTCAAAATGGATATCCTTTGAACACAATATTTTAGTTTTCAGTGGATTATTATTGCAAATTAACTTAAAAGTGCAGTCTTTGACATTATCTTTTATATAATCACCAATATCTTCAAGTTCGTACGATCCTTCTGGTATTTCTAGGAATTCATTATTACCATAGTAGAATCGGTTATTTCTACTATCGATATTGGGTATCGAATTAAAGGTTGAAAAATATAAAAGTCCACACTCATAATCCCCTTCCAACTGCAGAGGTGGGGAATAATTTGTAATAAGCGTTGAAGTTAAACCAGTTACAGATAGGGTGAACGACATTTTAGAAGTGATCTTATTTGCTTATTGTGCTATATTTATACTGTTTTCGCCAAAAGTTGCATAAATATTTTAAACACAAATGTCCACAATTAACAGTATCAAATTTTTGATAAGTACAATAGTTATAAAAAATTTCATATTTCCTTAAATATGTAATAAGTTCTACAGGAGGTTTTATATCTCCATAACTATTAAAATATTCGCAATACGTGTTTAATTTTACATATGCTACCCAGTGAGTCCCTATGTTCTTAGAGCTATCTAAATTAACAATTGCACATTCCATACGATGAGGTCGTTTTGGTAAACTATCACGCATGAAAACGCCCCTGAAATGCGGGATGTCACTTCCATATTTTAGTAGATCTAAGTTAGTTTGAGCTCTCTTTGGTAGCCGTCTGCTCAGTTTTTTGGAGTGCTTAAAAACAAACCACTACCTTTCTTATAAGGTTTTATGTACAAGCCTTTGCCAATGGCGATTGACTCCATCATTTTATTGTGTCGTTCTGACTCATGTAGATTCTTTTGAGCTGATTTATAGTCATTTACAGCCTTTGCAATGCCGGCAGCCCCACCAGCCAATGAACCAAGAGCTGACAACCCAGCAAAAATAGGAATCAGAGGTAAGATTCCACCAGTTTTTGGGATAGGAATTTATGCGTGGTAAACGAATACGCGAATTTTTAGAAAGTAACTTTTTTGCTGCTTTATATGCACACTTAATTGTTGACGTATCACATTTAGGTTTTTGTTTTTTAATTTGTGTACGAAATTTCGAAACGATGTTTTTAAATGATTTAATTCCAGCCCCAGCTCGCAATTTAGTTTTCATTATTTTGTTTACTAACCATGATGCCAACTTTTCTCCTTTGCTGGCATTTGCAGACTTTAATCTTTGTTTTGCCATGTTTATTAACTCTATGTCAGCTTTATGACGTTGAGCCAGGTCCAAGTATTTACTGTACGCGATATCGTGTTGCATACAAGCTTCGTCTAATTTATTTATACCACGGTCACCTCTTAACAATCTTTCCTTTAGTTTTGTACCCGGTCCACAATAATTATATCCAGGCAAATGCAATTCGAAAGGTAAGTTATTTATTAAATTATTAACTAGTCCGCTTCCTGACATTACTAGTAATTTAATGATGAAAATTAGGTAATACTTTTATTTTATAGTTAAACTAAGGCATTTTGGTTTATCCAACTATTTTCTGTTTCGCTGAGTCCCAGCCATTTCACGAATAATTTATTTCCTTTCCTTCTAATAATCTTTTCAATCAGGTATACGTCAGGATGATACGTTTTTTGTAGTTCTTGTTCGTTAAACAAGCCAAGTATAATATTTCCAAAAGAATCTTCAATGTGATATGTCACGGGACTGGTGTTTTTTACTTTCACAATATTAAATAACTCTGTAGACCAATTTGGAGTAAAGCCTTTCTTGAAAGCTGACTTATGCTTACTGATTCGTACACAATCTCCTATCTTAAGCTTAATTTTCTTCATAATTGGTTTATTATGTATTTTTAATATATTTCCTCTCACTATATGCTCATTTGTGCAATTTATATCGGATGGTTTAAATTTAGTTGTTCGATGAACAGTTTCA
Organism: Epinotia demarniana; assembly: GCA_945867215.1. NCBI lineage: Eukaryota > Metazoa > Arthropoda > Insecta > Lepidoptera > Tortricidae > Epinotia > Epinotia demarniana. The sequence continues at coordinate 7,922,020 of OX244286.1, forward strand.
TTATATGTTTTAACAATGTTATTAAGCGGTTTCCCAATCCATTTATAGTTTCCCAGTAAACTAAAGTGTTTGTACAATTTTCCTTTTAGTGTTCTTATTAATCGTTCCACTATTGAAGCTTTTTTCGTGGAATACGTTGAGTAGTGATTTATATGTTTTGCTTTCGTTAGCTGTAGAAATACATCGTTATAAAACTCTTTTCCCATGTCTGTCTGCAAATTAACTGGAATGTAACCAAACGTTATAATTTTTTCAAATGCCTGCATTATTTCCATTTTCTTTTTTGTTTTTACTGCTACCACCCAGGCATATTTTGTAAAACAATCTATTACAACTAAAATATACTTGTACCCGTTATTTACTGAACCAAATTTTTGCATATCTATTAAATCAGCTTGCCACAAATCATTTATTCCCTTTAATATGACCGGACAGCGTCTGAAATTTTTTCTAGCATTCCTATGGATTTCATTTACAATTTCTTGTTTACTCATTATACTCATTTAGACTCCTCTTTTATAATTCCAATAACATCCTCTTTGGTGCAAAACTTTTTATCAATTTCTTCTAAGATCGAGTTAATGCGTTTAAGGCTGAGTATAATGTTAGCCAAATTAGTATGAGTAATTTTATTTATATGATCAACATACTCCTTATTAACAGCCTCATCGTTGGAAAGTGGTAATTTTAAACCTTTAAGTCTTGACGATCGTAAGTCGAAATCACCGTTTTCCGATTTTTGTAATGTTTCGTCGTAATTTTGAGCAAAACGAAAACGTTTGTGAACGTGGTGACCAAATTTGTCAATGTTCATTATCCGTCCGCTTTTGTTTATGTCATCATTTAAACTGATTTAAACATAGGGAGACGGAAGGTTTTATTTAAGAGATGATGCCATTTTCTTGTAATTCTTCAATTATCGATATAATTTCATTATCTAAACCAGTGTTACCAGCTTCTCGTGAAGCGATTAGTAATTTCAACCGATCAACTAACTCGTTTGGATCATCCCAGTACACATAATCGATATTAGGTTTGACCTTCTTTAATAAACTCAAACCTTTACCAACGGCAAGGTTTTCTGTACTGTCATGGTTTCTGTCAAGTTTAAATAATGGTTTTATAATTTGTAAATACTTGCTACCTCTATTACTTTTGATGGGCATTTTGGGGTCAAAATCCCTCCGGTGTGCATTAGTTTGATTTAATATTAATTTATAATTCTCTTTATCTTTTTCTGTTATTAAATTCATATTTGGTAATTTCTCAAATAACAATTGCTTTAGCCCTTTAGTTTTTTCATAAGTACTTGCGTTAATAGTAATCGTTTTTTCTGCTACAAAAACTCGATGTTTTCCTAACATTAGTTTTCCTCTTTCTTGTCTTACGCCATAAGGCACATCTTGAAATTCCTTTGCTGAAAATGAAAGCGGAGAAGCAAAATTGTTTTCTAAACTAGAAACACTCTTAAAAGTTTCATCATCTGACATGTCACTATAAGATTCATTTATATCTTCTTCATTTTTGACACTCAAATCTGATTTGTGTTCTTCGTCTTTTTCTAATTCTTCATCGTCTTTTTTTTCTAATTCTTTTTTATCTTCGTTTTGATAGAGCCGATTACATTCTAAAACCGTGTCATCGTGGGACGAAGTGAGTTTAGTGTAATTTGGTCTCAACTTATTTTTTTTAGGTGTACTATGGTATTGAGGACTAATATCACTCTCATTTTGAATTTTCACATTTATTCCACTTTGACCAGCCATTTGATTAAGGGGATTTGTAAGCGGCTTAAGTACTGTCTCGAGAAATTGTTCATTTTCACATGTCATATCCCGCATCATTTTGAGTTTCCGTTTAACTGCTTCGGCTGATTTAACGATTTCTTGTTTAGTTACCTTTTCCATATTCATCTTAAATATTGTTCTGTCTTTGCAGACGTCGTAATTTTAAATGATGACTTAGTAACAAATTATTACTTTTATACTATGCAATCCTTAATCGAAAATTATAAACGTGTCAAAGTTTTTTCTATAACATCCATTATTTTTTTCACAGTCTTTATTTATAACTAAATAATCATAAGGTGTGCACCAAATTTTTGCGCACATTTCTCTAAATTGCAACCAAGACATATCAGTACTTACATGTTCGTTATAAATGTGACGCAAATTAGGTTCATCCTGTTTAAAAAGTATAATGAGATTGGCATTGTCCCTTATTAATTGTTTGGGAATTTTACTATATGTTTGGTTTAGATAAAAACAATCTATTTTGCTATGGCGACCCATAGAAAAGTAATCTCGAACGTTATTTTGTTTTTCGCATGCAATGTCATCAAATATAATCACAGAATTTGGTTTAGCATGGTTAGGATTTAACACTTGCTCGTTTTCTTTGTATTTAAAAAAACATACCATCGGTACTCGTTGAAGCACTTTTTCTAAAAATATGTATTTGGGTTGAAATAAAGTTTTAGAATAAACATAAATATTTTCAAATATTAGACCATTTTTGTGCAGAAGAAGTCCTATCATTAAATTAGTTTTCCCACTATTAGATGGACCGCAAATAAGACATCGGATGGTACTTGGTAAAAGTTTTCCATGTCGAGAATAAATTGTTTTAGAATCTGTGTATATATTTTTTAAATCTAGTGATTGTGCTTGTTTAATAAACTTCATATTTAACTAGTTACGTGTAAGCAAAACAAAGATTTTCAACATACTGAAGATGGTATTATTTTACACTTCTATATAACTGACAAATACAATTTCAAAATTAAATCAAAACGCGGTGCAGAGTATCAATATCTCAGACCCCAATTGAGCGTTTAAAATCATAACCATAGGTAAGAAAACACCTGATTCAACGCTGGAATCAGAAAACCCAATTGATATTTCAAAAAGCCGATTGAGATTTTAAAATTATAATTACCGTGATTTCTTGGGACTGTTTTGAATCTTGATTCAAAACTCCCAATAATCACCTACTCATTCAGTGTGGCCAGTTAACATTAGGAAAGCGAAAATTGCCGCATTCAAACGGTCCTGCGAAGCGGACTGCAAGATTGTTACTAACCGATGAGATAGGGCAAGACAGCACGTCTATCATGAGACCGCCGTGACATACTCTCGATTTTTGTGTGCTGGACGCGTGCGTTATCACGCGACGGCGCGCGAGCTCTCTCAATTTTTCTCGCACTATCCGTCTCTCTCTTATTAGAACGCTTGGAACAAGAGGTATAGTGGGAGAAATTGAATGAAATTGTAGTTGCAGTTGTTACGTCTGTACGCTACACCCAATTCTGACTTCGACATGTTGTACTGACAAATTGGGGTAAAATCACTTAATGTGGATGGTCCATAACTCTTACGTCATTGGATTAAGGTTGTGGGACTTATTTATGAAAGGATGTTATCGATACATATTTTTCACTTGACTGTACGTCTAGCTTGTATACTAAATATATGTATACAAAATGATCAATCAATTCAACTAAAATTATAACTAATGAATGACGAAATGGACCTCATTCACACCTCAGCATAGCATACACTAAACGCAACTTCAAGACGATTATGACATTGACGATTTGACAGGTGAAAATGACAACTGTTTGACAATGACACCTTACGTCACTTCAGTTTGTATTTCTAAATTTTTATTTCTACATTAATTATATCAGTCTCTGATCTCTCTGATCCGACGTTCTCCGCAGCAGTGTCCGGCGCATGGAGCGCGAGTACCTATTCACTAAGCGTGGTGGTGGAAGCATGGCGCGGCAGGAAGGGGCCGGCGCATTGCCACCGCTGCCAGGCTTTCCGGCACTCCTCTCACGGCTGCCGCCGCCCGATACAGTGTGTCCGCTGCGCGGGGCCACACTACGCGGGCCAGTGCGAGCGGCCGCGACACCACGAGGGGACCTGCGCCAACTGCGGTGGCCACCACACAGCCAACAGCCCATCGTGCCCCACATACCAGCGTGAGGCACGCATAAAGAAGACCGGCACTGCTCCCATCACAAGCCGCCGCGGGAAGATCGTGCCCCAGCCGCGCTCGGTGGAGCCCACCGAAAATGCCCCCAACTCCCTCATGGCGAGGGCGAACGACGCGGCACCTCCGCGCCGCCGCCGCCGAGGGAGGGGCAAACGCGGCCAAAGGCAGCCCGCCACCAACACTGACACCGTCACCCAGACGACCACCGCCGCCGCCCAGCTCGCGACCGCCAGCACCAACACCGCCCCTGCGCTTGCTCCACTACCGGCAAGCCAAGATGGCAATAGGGACAGGGTGATAGCGCAGTGCTCGGCGCTCTGCAATCAGGAGACAACCCCGCCCCCATCATCCTTAGGGGACTGGCCGCCCTGTACCAGGATGGCTAGCTCCCCTAAGACCCGCCGGACCTGACCACGGAAGTTCTTGCAGCGCCGTCGGCTCGCAGGTCGCTCGCCGGGCCTCTCCCAAGTGAGTCCCACCCGGCAGGGCTTGACCTCGCCGACGGCCGAAGTAAATGATCCCGAACACCACCAGACCTGAAGGGTGTCACGCCCAACACATCCACCCGTCCGTAGTAGCGGACGGCGCCCGACCCTGCCAAAAGCGGCACAGCCGCGCCAGGCTTTCCGAGCCCCTATAGAGGCTTGTGAGACGAGTGACGACCACGATGGACGACACAACTAGTGTGCTAGGGGGTCTAGGTCTAGGATGCAAAATCTGAAATAAATTGCTATTATTATTATGAACCAAACAATGTTTGTATGAACAGTTGAGGAATCTGGTGACCCCTTATAATCCTTCATGCTCACCATCGCCATCCAGCTGACTGACTCCTGGGACCTTTATCAGGTCGATCTGGTGCTACCTGTGTCCTAATTTAAAGTAGTAACATTGACATACATGGCCGTATTTGTTTACTGAAATAAAATTTTAATTTATTTCAGGTTTCCGGAATGGATGTCACGCTCGGAAGTTAAATAAAGAAGTTTATTTCAATTTATGCAGATTATTAAAATGATTATGGATACTCTTTGTTTATTTTATTTTATTCATACATGTACAAAGGTAGGTACGTGACAGAAAAAATATTGAGCCTACAGATATTATATCATCATCCAGTTTAACCAAATTTCTTTGGTGCAAGAGATTAAACAGTTTGTTTTATGATGTCATATATATGTACCTTGGACATGAATATAAATTGAAATTCATCAGTTAGCCCATACTTAATCTGCCTAGTTACTCAGACCCCGAGGTCAGCTTCATACATATTTCCTTATCTTTACACATGAGTATATTCAAGTATGACAAAATAAAAGGAATACAAGGTACAAGGTACATTTTAACCAAATCTTGTATATGTTTCATGTGCTCCAACATGAGTAACTTGCCTAGACTGGAGTAACTTGCAATAGACAGTGCCCACTCTGCTGTACTCAATGACATGGTTTTATATTAATTATTCAACCGCAGCTGCAGTAAGTTTGGGATTGATTGATTGATTGGAATATTTGTCAAATAATGAACACTGTAATGTAAGTAGGTATATGGCAAAACTGACAGTTTCATTCCCATTCTGGTTGTGCATACACCTACATAACACACATTTATATATGTCAAAGTCAAAGTTATTTATTTGTTTATTCTTCAATGTAGGTATTACATGATATATATTAATATATGTAATTTTATTTAGGAATATTTGTGATGTTTTATTTATTGCTGTAGCTACATTAAGTATAGTCTGCTTCCTTTGTGAAGGGTGCTGGAACAGGAGTTTCCTTTTTGTATGCTTCCTTTGGTAAAAGATCTGGAAAGAATGTAAATAACGGATATTAGTATTTCAGTATACTGAAAGATACAATAGGTACCTAACAAAAATGAGATAAATGTTAGTTAGTGGAGCCGCTGGCAAAGCTAGGTTATTTATACTAACATTATAATGAAGAAAAGTCTGCGGAATTGTAAGTTTGTATGTAAGGGGTAATATCCAAAAAAAAACAATCAATCATTGTGACGGTATGCCCTTACTTGCCAGAATTTCATTTGCCTGAATCTCATATACCACTGTAGTCAATTCATTAGTTATTATTTTGTTTTTAGTATTTGTTATTATAGCGGCAATAGAAATAAATCATCTGTGAACACCTCAACTGTCTAGCTATCGCGGTTCTTGAGATACAGCCAGGTGACTGACAGAAAGACGGACAGCGAAGTCTTAGTAATAGGGTCCCGTTTTCACCCTTTGGGTATGGAACCCTAAAAAAAACAGTATTGAGTATGGCGTTTAAATATTCTAACAAATAATATTCTTTCACTTAATAAAATGGATAACAATATGTATGGCATTCGTATCATTCTGGCATCTAATGTTCGGGAAAACAAGAGTATGTCAATTAACTACTCTAGTAAATGAATCATTCGGGCAAATGAAAATCGGGCCAACGTGATTTAGGCAAATTAATATTCTTGGATATAAATTTCGGCCAAACATTAGACAACCCATTGTGACAGTGTCTAGGTCACCGAATTAGGAGACAGATAGATAATCAAGTTACCAATAAGAATTATACACAATACAATACCTATATTTATAGTAGATCTATGTGTTACGGAATGGGTCTTAAATTCCCCAGTTTAGTAGCGATTGGAGTAACTAAGTATTTAACTACAAGACTACAACAAAATAACGAAAACGTTGGTAGGTACTAACGAAATGCAAGTTTACATATTATATTTTCCATAAGGTACTTACAATTTATCCAAATACTTCCACCACTTCGATAAGAGTGGAGTCCCCTCCTCGCGAACTAATGATTTGCATTGAAAAATCTAGTATCCGGAGCTCCAAGGGCCGACTGCGTGGGAGGACTCTCCTTCATAAAATTTCACGACTTCTTTCGTCGGTGATTTTCACATCACGCATTTATTGAAATAAATGAGTATATCTCTGCAACTAGCATTATTATCACTATGAAAAAGAATATTCACTCGCAATTTTGGCACTCGTAACTCGTAACGTGGATACAATACAATACCAAACAAATACCTATGCCAAATATGGCGGAATTTGTGTCATTCATTTGCATTTTTAAATACATAATTTACTTTAAAAACAAAGTTTTAACCGACTTCAATTTAGTACTCTGCCAAGCCACGAGCACATTTCCTATTTTTTACAATTTACCACATGAACTGATTTCCGATAGCAAATGCGTTGATTACTATAGAAAAAAACCGGATCGCTGTATGTGGGCCGATAATATTTGAGGACTTCCATCGATTCCCCAAGATCATCACCAATGGCACTTCATTAGTTCCTATTTCAACGGAATCTTATCAGAACCTGTGACGTACTTTTGCACTTTTAAGTACATAATTGAGGAATTCGATAAGTCATCTGTGGTCTTCATCATCAATTTCTCGCCATCAAATTTATGATTCCGGATGTAAATACACGAGTTATAAGAGAAAATACCAAAATCACTACACGCGTGCCTTATAAAATTGAGGAGTCCCCTCAATTCCTCATGGATCCCATCATCTAAATGAATTTTGAAAAAAATGGGACCCACCTGGAAGTATATTCATACGAACAAAAAAAAAATTTTCCAAATCGGTTCAACAATGACGGAGTTCTGAGGAAACAAACATTGAAAAAAAAAAAAAAAAAAAAAAAAATACAACCGAATTGAGAACCTCCTCCTTTTTTTTGAAGTCGGTTAAAAATACGCGACAATCCGAATTTTGCGGATATATGTTGTCAATTCAAAATTGTTATAATTTTCCGTTCTTTACGTCAAATTTGTGTCCCACGGTACGGATTGGTCGTGCGATCGAAAGTTGAAATTACGCATCGAAAACTAAGCGCGTGCGAGTACAGCCACACAACTCCGTGACGCGTCTATCAAGTAAACTATACGAACGATCGAATAGAGTTAACGATTCGGTTTCAGTAAACGTATAAGTGACTCACGGTGCCGATTGGATTTTTAGTTCTATAAGTGACCGCCAGGGGCGGTGTATTAGATTCTTCATACTAATAATTAACGTGCTCGTGATCGAGCACGTTATTTGCGAGTCACTGCAAACTCACGGTAATGGCTCTGTTTCCACTAAATGCATGGAAATCAAAATCACTCAAACGAACCTTATAGAAAACTGAATTAATATTGAATAATTATTTCTAACAAATAACAAAGTAGGATACATGCAACACTAAACATGCTACAACTACTACACTACTACTATATAAAAGAAAACACCCCAGACTCAGAAACAAATAATCATTTCCATCACACAAATACATATTTGCCCCTGCCTGGATTCGAACCCAGGACCTTTAGCTTTTGCACATTTTTTGTATTGTGAAATAAGTTTTTTTTTAACTACGATGGTGGCAATCAGGCATACGGCATGCATGGTGGTAGCCTCAGGACGCTTGCGACTCCAGAAGAATAACAACCACTTATCATTGGCGGATACGATGATGATTTAATTATCAAATTAAATTCAAGACAATCGTTATTCTTCAAAAACGGGATTTTTCCCTTGTGGGTGACATTGTTGTCAACAAACCTTGGTCTAAATGACGTTAAGGAATACATACTTTACTTAGTATAGATTATTATTGCATTTAAAAATCAATCTTGGATCTGTGGAAGGCATAAGTGCTAGAGGAAGGATTCCAGTGCGCTGCAGTGATACAGTTAAGGGGACTGTCAAATGCTTGACAATTGACAAACTGCATGGAGGGTAATTAAATTACAGTGAGCTATGTTGATCATTACATCACTGAGGATGTATGTAGGTAATTGGGAATGGGTGAAAATATCAGAAGTGCCTTATAATTTTACTTTGGTAGAGGGAATAGCGTTCCTCAGCACCAGATAAAAGTTACAGATTTTTCAGCTGCGTCAATTATTTTTGAAAAATATAATCAATTTCCTTACTTTTACGTTTTGGGTTAAGGACGGTTAATAAGACACTTTCCTTGATCCGTCTCATGTTACGAAAAAATATCTTAATTATCGGTGGTAAACTGGCAATGGCCATGACAAATATAAGTAGCTGCTACAACTGTCAATACCATTGCTAGTGTCAAAGTCCATACCCAACTTTTAAAGCCCACGCATACGTTTTCAACACATTTTCTTTAGTTATTGATGGCAAGAAGTTTTTAGGTACTCACAATTGCCAAGAATTTCCAGTGGCATCAATTCTATTTATCACATTTATTTTCACCACATATACTAAACGTGTTTAATAATAACATTAATAACTAAACACGGACCAACAATGTATAACAATATTTGTGTAATTAAGTAGGTACAGTCAAGGTCACCAATATGTATATACCCAAAGTTGCAAAAATATGTATACAACAACCTAATTTCCGTAGTAATGAGGTCTGTATAAGATGTGTTTATGGTGTATAAATATTGGTGACCCTGATGATGTTCGCGCAGTGCGCAGCGCGCGCGCATGTAAGTAATAAAGCGAGACTCAAATGATACAGATTTCATCCGCAATAAAAATTAAAATAAATATTTTCGAACTCAAATACAAACGAATTTAAAAAGTTATCAAAATTAAGTAAGTAATTTGATTGACTGAAACTTTTCTATATCAGAGGAAATAATTAATTAATTGACGAAAAGGTTTTGTTTAGTCGAGAATACATTTGACGAGAATAAAAAAAAATGTACAAGCCGGTTAATTTATGTTTCATTTTCATACATACACCTTGCTGCTATTTGCCAACGTATCTTAGGGAGATATAACCATAAAACATGAGTGCCGTAATGTTATAAAGCACGCGTCATCACTGCGGCGGCTACCGACGCGGTCGGTGGGGATTGTAATCGAATATGAACTGTATCTGCTGTGTAGACGGTTCAAATTCCTTTGCATGTAATAGAATGTGCGCCGGACCGAACCGTGCGGTGAGAATCGTACATTAGGGAGATTTAAGGGCAGTTACAGACGGATTGCACTTCGACTGCACTATGACGTATATTGCAGTCAGTCAGAACTGGACGTTTCGTTCCGACGAAGTTGTTACAGTTTCGATGCAGTTATTTTAACTGCAAAAGAACTGCATTCTAACTGCACGTTTGCGGTCCAAAAGCAGGGTGTTCAGTTAAAAAAAGCGGCCAAGTGCGTGTCGGACAACGCACAACAAGGGTTCCGTGCCTGTTAAAAAGGTCATGTCAGATCCACCATACCCCTAGCCATACCCCTGGGGGTAGGGTGGACTGAACCATACCACCGTTAATAGTGCTGGGATTTGATGGAAAAATAGAAAAAGAAATAGGTACATACCTAACAGGTAAAAAATTTAATTTCACCTTTTCACCGCCAAAGACGGCGAATGACGTCAACGTAAAATCGTGACACCGACGCCAAAGACGGCATTTGCCGACATTTTTTTTAATTTTTTTTGTTCATGAAAACCTACTCTGAAACTGCCCAATTTCATGTTGGCATTATTTCTTTACCCATAATTTTTTTACCCTTGTGGCGTGAGGTGGCACGGCAAATTGCTTTACCATCGGGCGGTGAAAAGGTTAAACTGAAAAAAACGAAAGCCGTTCTGGCCATTATTTACCTTAGGCACTACTGCTTGGCACTACCAGTTAGAGATGCGCGCCGGTCAGAAAAAACCAGGCGGCGGCGCGCTACGAAAAAATCCTCGGCGGCGGCGTAACGCCGGCGGCGTGAAATTTTTTAGCTTTTTAAATATCGCTTTCATAGGGTTAAATAATAATGAAAAACCGCTCTTAAATGAACATTAATTAAACATTTCATGACACTCTCTTATGACTTTCTTACAAAAAATATTATTTTGTAATTGTCATGCACAAAAATAATTTTGTTGACCCTCAAAGGGCTAAGTCTACTCCACATCTTTTGGCCGTTAAAAGCAATCCAGCAACCCAAGACACCCTTACACTGGGTGTACTAGTTACTGGAATGTATAATAACGCCCGTGTCATGGATGAAAGACGAAGGTAGGCCGTTTTTCTTTGCCAGTATGCTAAAATGTCTCAATTTTCAAGTTCTGCTAGATCAGTAGTTGCAAGGTCTTGGTCAGTTTCACCATCGGCAGCATGTGAACTCTGTTGCATACTATAGATACTTGCGCGACAGTTGAGTTTGTTTTTTTTTACCTTTATACTTTTTTGGAGATCCCTCCACTCTGTACGCATGGTCGCGCCCGGCAGTTGAGTTAGTATTGAAGGTTAACTTGTACCTACTTGGGCTCTCGCCTTCATGGTTTAGCAAAGGTTGATCTTGCTCATACAGCTCATAAGTACTTACTGAGATTTTACTTCCTTTGCATAGTCTACCAAAAAACTGGCTGGAGTTATTTCATTGGCAGTCAGGTAGAGGTCAACTTCTTGAAGCCTCATAAACCTACAGTCTAATAATAATGCGGCATCAACAACAGCCTTACTGATAAAATTTTAATAGTTCTAACAAATTCCATTCTGCTGAGGTAATTTTGAGATCATCTTGCCCAATCCTACGTAAAATGTTATTTATTGGGTTCCTATTCCAACAATGCGCCATACTTTCGAGCATTTCTAACACACCGTGTAAAACTTCGGCGCGAAATTCAAACTAGCGGCGGCGGCGGCGGCGCGCTGTCTTCTAATAGCGGCGGCGCGCCGCGGCGGCGCGCATGCCTACTACCAGTAGTGTCATGGGTAAAAAAGAATTTCCTGTGACACTACAGTGGCCTTAGAAGTTTTCCCTTGGCACGCGGGGTATTATCTGATAACGAAAGTTACAAATTTTAAATTAAAGGAAAAATTGAAAAATGTAATGCTCCGAGCCGGATTCGAACCGGCGACCACAAATGATATATAATTTATCTAAATCGGACCACAACTGTAGATCTGATGGAGTGTAGGTACAAAAATCGGCTTCGCGCAATATTTATAAAGGCCTGACTTGGCTCTGCGAAATATCTCACAACTTTTTAGAGTGTGGAAGAGTTTCGAGAATTGGGCTATTTTTTACATGGAATATTTTTATGCAATATAACTACATACATGTCACACAACACACAATAGTTCAAACTACAAATGGGAGGGTAATAGAGATAACCCTTTAAGATCTATTCCAGCCGACTTTGAGCATCGTCTAGCGTATCACTATGGTTCATTTAATTAACTGTTTCATTAACACATCATTTATTTCGATCATAGTGGATAATTGAAAAATTATTCGCCACGAGCGGGATAAAACGGGGGGTATAATTTTTCGATTTTCCACTATGATCGAAATTTGGAATTTCGTCAGCGGACGTTCCTGCTTCATAAACATTTAATGTCACATCATTTATGGTGAGTATATAAATCATATTTGAATGTGAAGTTATTAGTATAATATGTACTTGGTATGTAGAGTCAAATTCTCCAATATCTACCTACACAGACAACCTTTCAAAAATATCTATACATAGACTTTTTTGTTACTGACATGTGTAGATGTTTTTGAAAGGTTGGTTGTTATTTTATTTTCTCGGGTTCAAAAAACTTACACAAATTGCTATTTCCAAACTGACATTCATAAAATAATTAAATAATCTTAGTAATCTATTTTTCTTGATTTAGGCAACACACACACACACACATACACACACACACACACATCATCAGCCTATATACGTCCCACTGCTGGGCACAGGCCTCCTCTCATGTATGAGAGGGAACGGGCAGATTTAGGCAACGCTATCTTTAAAATGGAATAGTTTTTTTCCGTATGCGCGTTAAAACTAGAATCTTGACAGTAGGGTAGGGATTTTAAATTATGGTATTTTGAACTGGGGTAAAAGTATACAATTCACGAGTAAAATTACGTGCAAAAAATATGAACAATTGGTTATAAGTTGCGTAGCTATACTTTATTAATTACATACACTTTTAGACTTATGTAAATATTAAAATACAATGATTTTCCATACGATAAAAAATAATACTAGAATAACTAAACCATATAAATATCAAAGAATTCCTGCCTTAACCCCGATAACCCATCCACCATTTCCCCAGTTGAGGCAATGGAAGTTGATACGAAGTCAAGATAGGTTGCCAAATAATTATACTGGCGACTACAGTATAATTATTTGGCAACCTATCTCGACTGCTTCCTTAGTGTTTGCGGACGGCGTCGTTCCATAATGGCGGTGCAAGCGATACCGAATTATGCTAAGACGCAGCTCCGCACCCTTGCCCCTGTCAGAGAATGGGGCGCTGCGAACTTATACCTACCTACCCACAGCGCGCTTTAACCCCGCGCGCCCCGAATGACTCTAGCTGTAAAATGATTTGCAAACTTTGAAAGGCAACTTATATACCGACAATGCAAGTTGCATAAATAAAAGGTTTTAAGAAGATCTTTAAGACGTTACGTCGCCGTCGGTAAGCTGAGTTTCTGAGGAGCCGTCGGCTAGGCCGCGCAGCTTGGCGAACGTGAGTGCGCGGACCTCCTGCACGCCTAGCGGCACAGCGTAGCCGCGCTCCAGCGTCTGCTTGATTTCTGCGGCCATCAGCGAGTCCATGCCCAACTCGGTCAAGGTCGCCGTCTCTGATACTTTCTTGAGGTCCCTGATGCCTGCAGCGAAACATTAAAAGCTTTAAAATATGGAAGGGTCGAGTATCCTTACTAAAGGCGGCTAGGAACGTCATAATGACTATTGAATAACGATAAGATTTTTCACTAACGTCAAACGTATTCAATCATCAAATCCTGGATTGTCCACGACCTTTTGTTCATAATGAATTTCGACAAATATTATTTTAAGTCCAAAAAATATTATTTTTCTGTATATAGGCATTTCTAAAGGATTATAATAAAGAGAAAAGTCTATGAGATGGTAAGTTTCAATAACTAAACGTATTTCACCTGTGTGTATAGTTAACATTTTCAGAACTGGACTGATCTTCTTATCTTCAGCATTCAAGTCTTACAAAACGACTGTGTGGTCGGACGCGTGCCATTATTCGTAAGAAAAAGGTTAGCGCCAAATAAAATGTTCATTTTATAATGAACTCTATCGTCGCATTCAAAATGGATTAAAAGATAAAAATAACCCGCTCCTAGCGAGCCAGGTACTAGGCGCTGTGTGTGATATTTTATCTCGTAGCTAATTTGGAATCTATTGGGAAAGAAGATAGAGTTCATTATTCAATAAACATGTTACGTGGCGGTAACATTTTTTTGCAAAATTTGCACGCTTCGACCGCAAACAAAGGCTATTCATGAGCTCAATTTAAATAATTTAAACTATACTACTAGGTTCTTACTGGATGGACATAGGTTATATTTATACACAGGCGAATCAGCGCGACCGGCTTGTTAATAATAAAGACATCAACGCACCGAGAACGTTAGCGACGGCTTGCACGAGGTCCTGCACAGGGTTGTCCTCCGCACGCTTGTCGGCGAGCACCATGGAGGAGACGACGGTATGCGGCGCCGCCAGCAGCGCGTCCAGCGCCTGCAAGCACGAGGCGACACGCTGCGACACGATGCCGCCGGCCTCCTTGTCCTGGCCGTGCCTGGCGGCCCACAGCCCCACGTCGCCCACGGCGCCCCACTGCACCGCCCGCGCCGGCAGCCCGGCCGCGCGCCTCTGCGCGCACAGCTGCTCCATGCCGCTGTTCGCGAACCCGTAGTTGCTCTGCCCCGGGTTGCCGCGTCCGCACGCCAGCGACGAGAACACAACAAAGTGCTCGAGCTCCGGCGCCAGCTCGCGCGACGCTTGGTCCAGCCATCGCGTCACTGTAGCATTGGATATCACAATTACAAACATGGCATGTGGGCGGGGGCACATTGCACGTATGCAGAACCGATGGCCGTTGGAGCGGAAAGTATCTCGAGTGGCGACCACGTGCCGGTAGGCGCAGCGTGGGTATGCCCCCCACATGTTGGACTGATGACTTGGTGAAGGTCGCGGAAGTCCGCTGGATGCGGGTGGCGGAGCATCGGTCATTGTTGCACTCTTAGGGGGAGGCCTATGTCCAGCAGTGAACGTCTTTCGGCTGATATGATGATGATGATGAATTACAAACATAAATTACTTATTCACAGCACATAATAAACTTGGCCATCTCTTTCTATCGCTTGCAATGCGCTGGGCATGTCATATACTTGTAGCGACGCGACCTAATCACGGATTATGAAGCCACACCCGGCCCCTTATCATGGTCGGCCTTATCACGCGATAAGTGACAAGATAAAGCGGCAGTCTCGTTCTATCGAACGGTGTCAGCCAGTGACGGACGGTCTATCTTGTCACTTATCGTGTGATAAAGCCGACCATGATACGGGGTCTGGATTGTCCACGACCTGTTGTTCACAATGAATTTCGACAAATACGTCCTAAATTAGGTAATTACATGTATTTTTCTAAACTAAAGAGAAAAGTCTATAAGGTAAGTTTTTCACTTGTGGCGTGATAAGGCCGACCATGAAACGGGGCGGGCATCAGTTAGTAAGATATCGAATAAATCCATATTAAGAACGCACCTTGAACGCTTGTTGTAGAACAATGAATAGGTACTTTGCCCTTACCATCAATCTTAGGCTCGGCGACGGCGCGGAAGGCGTCCGGCGTCTGGTTCGTTAGCGCGGCGTCCCGCAGCTCGGCGGCGAGGTTGAACACGCCGCCCACCCGCGCGCGCGCCGCCGCCGCGCCCAGCAGCGCGCGCGCACCCGCCGCCGTAGCCGCCTCCGCCGTCGACACCACCACAAACACACCCATTTCGCGCCATCTACGACCAAACACATCATTTTTTGCGTACTACGGTGATAAAGCGTGCCTTAAAATCCAGAGGTAACTTACTAGTGGGGCAGAGTGCTCGAACAAATTGTCGTAAATGTGGACACGCTGGACAAAAGCACCAAATTTTTTTCAGGCACTTGTTAGGTCAATAGCTTTAAGTTTTTGATAGGAACCAACTCCTCATCATTACCCAGGTCCAAACAGAGGAGTCTCTAGCGCATGTCGCGCCCGGGTGCAATCATTACCGTAGCGCCCTCTAGCACCCCCCCTAGCGCGCACTAGCCACCGAGTCGAGGCGAGTGGCGCTCTGTCAGTGGCGCTCGGCGCCTCCTAGGACCGTGCGCCCGGGTGCAACGCACCCCTTGCACTATAGGTAAAACCGCCCCTGGGTCCAAACAAGTTTGATGTTAAGTGCCACCGACCTATGG
Source organism: Epinotia demarniana (assembly GCA_945867215.1). Taxonomy (NCBI): domain Eukaryota; kingdom Metazoa; phylum Arthropoda; class Insecta; order Lepidoptera; family Tortricidae; genus Epinotia; species Epinotia demarniana. Next base: position 7,938,244 of record OX244286.1, read on the forward strand.
ACGCTTGCTGCTTCTACGTGTTCGCTTGCACGTACAAAGGCAGAGGAAGTATGTATGTGCGCGTGATGAAAGGACTCATCCTGAGTGTCTTGAGGTTGGAATCTCGGTAGAACGTGAATTTTTAATTCCTTTATAGTGAGAATGAGAACAATCTATCAACCTTTACTATAGAAGAATTTTGGGCGAATAAGTAGGTACCTACTTACCTATTGTTAGGAGAGAGTTCCGACGTTTTCGCGGTCGGTTGACCTGAACCTGACATCACGAAATTGACACATCGGACTTACATGTGAAACGCGCAGAAAGGTAAGGTAAGTAGCGTGCTTTTGTTACGTTTTAAATATGTTTGGTATATTGTTATTTAGTATGCATAATAAATATAGCACGTCAACCGTTTATCAATTTGAGGAGTTGCTCGTCAGCAAGAGACTAAAGCAGGTTCCTCTCTTCTAATATTAGAAAACGATAATTCGTCCTCGGGAGCTCTAGTGACCTGCAAGAGCGAGTAGTAGCATTATCGTTTTGGTCTTCTGTAATGCGGAACTATATAATCTACACGGCTGCTCAAAATATGATGTGCCTTAGCTATCTTTCCAAATACGTCTTCGTCTCTATAAGGCAAGGACGATGTCTCATTTGAAGTCTTAAGTTTTTGGTCAGATTGCAGCTGACCTGCGGATACAGCGGGCCTGGTAGCCGGTGCGCACGCCGCGGCGCGAGCCCAGCACGAGCACGCGCGCGCCGCGCTCCACCAGCCACTCGCCCAGCTCTAGCCCGAAGCCACCCAGCCCGCCTGCAAGTGGATATAGCTAATAAGATGAAAAACACTATTATCCTCACAATAACTAGCAAAGGTATACTGACCAACGAGCACATAGCTCTTGCGAGGGTGCATGTAGATGCGCGGCTCGGCGGACAGCAGCCGCACCGGCGCCGGCTCCCCGCCCGCCTCCTCCTCGAGCACGCGGATTAGCACTTTGCCGACGTGCTTGCCGGACGCCATGTACCTGCACCACAAACACCAGTTAGCGAGGGAAGGCTGGAGAAGGTCAAGTGTAAGCTTATTCTGAACTCACCTAAAGGCCTGTTCGATCTGTTTGTAGCCATAAACGGTGGTTGGCAAAGGGCGCACAGCGCCAGCATCGATGCCTTCGGCCACGAGACGTAACACTTCCGCCTTTTCATGGTGGTCGCTGCGTGCCTCGAACAGGATGTCTAGCAAGACACCGTGGACCGTGGTGTTGTTCAACAGGATTCCCATGCCCAACGCGGTGTTGGCGCTCAGATCCGCCTTGCCGATCTCGAGGAAACGGCCGCCCACAGCGAGGCAGCGGAGCGACGCCTGCAGATGATCGCCCGCGAGCGAGTTGAGCACGAGATCGACGCCGCGGCCATCCGTACGGCTCAGCACGAGTTGCTCGAACGAGCAGTCGCGCGAGTTGCCGATATTAGCGTCCGGCAGCTGCGGGTAGCGCTCGCGCAGGAAGTCGCGCTTTTCGGGCGAGCCCACAGTCGTGAAGACTGTGCAGCCAGCGTGAAGTGCAACAGCGATGGCCGCCTGCCCCACGCCGCCCGCGCCCGCGTGCACCAGCACGGCCTCGCCGCGCCGCATGCGCCCGCGCACTGCCAGCGCGTAGTACGCCGTCGCGTACGCCACCGGCACGGTCGCCGCCTCCTCTAGCGACCATTGCTGCGGCACTTCCCACGTAAAACCCTCATCGGCGATAACCGTGGTAGCTAGACTCCGGTTAACGATGCCCATCACGCGCTTGCCAGAGGACGAGCGGCCGCTGAACTCCATGCCGAGGTTATAAGTATCCTGCAAAAGCAACCAAAACGGTTACCTACTCTAAATCTATGTAGTTATGCAATTTCTGCAGTGCTAAATCAATTTGATGGTTAACAAAACTATCACTATATGGTAGGAGGTATTCTGTTCAATTTGTGTAGTAGCTTTTCTAACTAGGAAGGATGAACAAATAATAAAGAACAGGGGTATGTTGGTGCCGTGTACCTTTTTAGCGACGGCACCCTTGGACATCATGGGTGCCAGTTTGCCTGTAGCGATCATGATGTCGCGGAAGTTGAGCGACGAGTAGCAGACGTGGCACAGGTTAGTTTCTGGTTGCTGAGTGGTAACCATCAGCTGCTGGTCGCCTGCGATCCAGCGGAACGACGACAGGTCACCTCGCGTCAGCATGGTCACGTATGCGTGCTCCACCTGAGGATATCCGTTAAAGAGTACTCTTCCTTGGAAATTACCTGTGACTAACATAATAATACCAGTGGCTCTGTGAGCTGTATAAATATAATACACATAGCATGGTTTTTAAAACGGTAAAAGAAAAATTTGAATTTCCAAAAACGTGGCTCGGCAAGAAATCCAAGTAAGTAGGTACCTAGGTATAGGTATAATTAATAATTAATGAACATGCTCACCAATTGCACGAAAATGGGTTGATAAATGCGACCTGTAGAGGAAAATAGCCGGACAGCGTGACAATGTGACAGACACCGGAAACCAGGCATATGAACGATATTCGGCACAAGCTGATGCATAGAATTTCGTTCGCTTCGCTCACTCGTGCGATTAATGTCTCACCTGCACAGAAGCAACAGTGTCGTCGAGCAGTAGATGCCGGAAGGTGCCCCAGACGCCGTCGCGCAGCACGTTGAAGGCCAGGTCTCGCTGCACCTGCGTCTTATACGCCGGCGCGTCAGGGTCGAACGCGCCCGCTCCGGGCAAGAAGTAGACGCGCAGCCGGTCGCCGCCGGGCTCGCGGCGCAGGCACGTGGCCAGGCCCAGCACGCCGGAGTCGGGCGCGCACGACCACACATACACGCGCATGTCCTCGGTTTCTGCGCGTATCATAGCATCCTTAAGCTGCTCCACCCAGGCGTAGTCCTCCTCGCGCGCTTCCAACACCACCCTCGTCGCCGGCAGAGCTACGGCACGTCGCAGCAGCACGTACTCGCGTGCCCCGGAGCGCGCGCGGGACACCTGCATTAACATGACGCGTTGTAACTTTATAGTAAATCATCCTCATCTCTTTTACCTAAACGCATGCAACCTAGTCCCAAATAATGACGTAAGCACTCGTTTTGTCAATTGAGCAGGCAAGTGATGTAAGTTCTCAAGCCACCTGATACTTATCCTCCAACCGGTTAACGATTGCTTTCATAGACAGCAACCGGGACCAAAATCTTGATGTGTCATCCAAAGCACGAAGCAATAGACGTAATCAATCCGGTCCCCCATTCAAAAACTGATCAAGATTGACATTAGGTACTTTTATTTCCCATCCGCTTTACGGTACTAACGCTTTAACTCTGCCATTAGGGACAACCCACTTCTGCTATGATGGAACAAGCATTACCAGTGTGAAGCCAGATGCGAGGGTCATCTGCTGTGTGTGCTCGATTCTGCGTGCTGGCTCCTCCAGCAGCACGAAGCTGCCGGGCGCGGTCAGTGCCACCACGACCCAGGGCCGGGCCAGCGCGTCGGCGCCCAAGAACATGTGGTAGTCAGTCTCCACCCCAACCGCCGCATCGTTAGCTGTCACCTGTTTTTACAATCTTATATTTAACTTGCTTTGTTATTAGTTAAAGTTAGTAAACAATACAACTATAATTCGACAGGAAATACCTCTGACCGATACCGCGATAGCAATATTCCTTGAATTGGACGTATGCCAGTTATGTCTTAGGCCAGGTCAGTTGTCCAAATGTCGATTAACCACTGGCAAAAATTAAGGGTGTTCAGCACGTTGCCAGGATCCTACTGGACAACGGCAGCACGACCAACTTCGTCTCTGATAAGTTGCGTAGCAAGCTGCAACTTCCACTTTTTTCCACAAGCTCCACTGTGACAGGTATTAACAATACCGTCCCTAAGGGTATACTCTTGCTTGCCAGAATTTCATTTGCCCGAATTTTATCTGCCATAATATACAACTGCCATAATGTTGTTTCCTATAATTTTGTATGCCATACACTCATTGTTTACCATAATAATTATATGCCAGAATCTTTGTTTTCCATAATATCAATATCAATAATCTCATTTTCCATATTCATTGTAATCCATAACTATCACATGCCATAATATCATTTGCCATCCATCTCAACATCCATAATATTCTTATGTGATAAAGTGGGTACGTATTGCAGAATCTAATATTAAAAAAAAATACCTTGAACCTATCCGCGATCCAAGTTGGTTTTGCCACTAAGTAAAAATGAACTTCTCTGAGATTACCTAATGCCAAGATAGTGTTGTATCGTAGGCAGTAGGGAACAGGGGCTTAGTGGCTAAACCGACTCGGATCGCGGATAGGTTAAAAGGCGGAAGCGGGAGCTTTGGGAGGTAATAGATTGGAATGTAGGTATAGGTAACATATATTATTGTAATACACATAAGGAGAGACATGCAATATGACCCCTCCATAATTGGTTAGGAATGTAGTCCATAATACGGAGAGTAATATAAGAGGACTCTCCCCTACATAAGGATTGGAATTTAAGGTCAAGCCAATGGATACCTTCCACGTTTAAGCCTAACCTAACCTAAACATGTGTAAGTATATTCCTAAGTTCTATATATACTAGGTTTTAATGAATAAAGGTTCAGTCTTGAGCAGCAGTCGTTGTGCAGTCTTTGTACAGTCTTTAAGCATCAGTCCTGAGTTTTACTACGGGCCTGGGTCCCATCCTTACAAGATATTTTAGTCGGTGCGGAAAATTTTGGGACTTCATTAGGCTCCAATCGGATCAGTTTAGGGAAGTAACGATCCTGTATGGTTCAAAATTTGGCTGGATAATTTCCGGGTCTGTTCTTAGCAATCCAAAACATCATACGGTCTATCATGCTTCAGAATTACTTGACACTGACCTCTATAAATAGCTTACTCGCTTCTGGGAGCTAGATAGTGTCTTACCGATACTTAACTTCACTCCTGAGGAACGGGAATGTGAAGAACATTTTTTTAAAACCACAACGCATACTGAGATGATTGGTTCAGTGTTACCATGCCACTTAAAGAATCACCAAAGGTTCTAGGCGACCTACTCCTATGAGATGGCTTAGTGTAGTTTCTTGTCTTTATTTTAGGCAAGGTTACAGCGCGTTCATGACTCATGACTGAATATTTAGATTTATCATTTAGGGCACATGTCCCTAGCTGAGCGTAAGGTAAGCGATGATAATAAAGAGTGCTGGCTTGCGCACCACGGAGTAGTGCGAAATTCAAGTTTAACTACCCGATTAAGAGTAGTCTTCGATGCCTCTGCGCCTACAAAATCAGGCGTATCGTTAAATGGAATTCAGAGGATAGGTCTCATAGGTCCCACTATTCAAGATGACTCCATAATATTAAGCATATGTACCTACGTTATTTCAGTTGACATCGAAAAAATGTACCACCCGATGCTAAGTGCATCTGAGAAAGATGCCTTCAGCAAATTTTGTGGCGGTTCAATCCAACCGACCGTCTTGAGTATTATACCCTCAATACCATAACATTTGGCACTGCCAGCGCTAATGCGCGCGATTTCTAAAACAGTTAGGCTTAGAGTCATCGGATTCCGAGATACAGCAAACTATTACTCGATTTCTATGTGGATAATTACTTGAGCGACAGCACTAGCATTCACGATGCCATACAGTTAGGGAAGGGAGTAATAGACACACTAAATTCTGCTCAGCTGAACTTAAGGAAATTACGACCAATAATAATGCTGCAATTTTACACACTTACTCAGTTCACTAAAATCAAAGGGTTCCCAAAAAAACTTACCGGATTATTCTCATATTTTAAACATACAGAATTTAAGCACCACCGCTTCAGCCAATACGTTAGGTCTGAATTGGCAGTGTGACACGGATACACTCTTCTTCAATATTAATTTGAAAAGTACTAAAAATGTTACAAAACTTCACGTACTTTCGTCAATCACGCAAGTATTTCACCCAATAGTTTAGTCGGACCTTGTATGTACATATACGAAGCCAAAATTTTGCTAAATAAGAATACTTGTTTTCATTTTAGATTTTTACATGCAGGTCCCCAATTTTGCTTTATAGCGTCAAGCGGCTTTATTGGCCTCTGGAAGGCAGGAACTTGGCGCGCAAAACGGAGGAAAGTTGCGGGCAAAGGGCCAAACTCAATTAGACCACATGTTTTTTAACACACCGGCACAGACTAGCCCAATATTGATAGCTAACCGCAAAGGCAGGGGCTGCAAATTAATCAAAGCCTGGTTTTGTATTTTTGTCAGTTTTGCAGTAAAAGCTGTACACTTGGAGCTAGTCTCAGATCTAAACAAAGATGCATTTATGGCTAGCTTAAACCGTTTTATTGCTCACAGGGGTAAGCCGAAGAATATCTAATGCGATAATGCTACATACTACACGGTAACTAGTAATTAATTACATAGAGTACCTACTGCAACTATAAAGCATTGCATCAGATCTTGCTCAGTCAGAAATAAATTTCGTATTTTAGCCTCCATATTCACCAGATTTTGGTGCGCTATTGGAAATAAGCATGCGATTCCCGAATAACGGTCGCCGACAAGAAGTTCGCCCTATAGAGGCGAAACACATGTCGAAGTTTTTTCATTATTGTGGTTTGCGTAAAAATTTGTATGTTTGCACGTGCAGAGGGCGGGTGGGCGCAACCGCGGTGCATATGTTCCTATAGGACCCACTATTCGTTAAGTAAGGACCCCAATATAATTAAAAGAAGACTAGTGATTTATTAGACTACCTACTTGTGAAAGTTGTGAACGCCTGAAAACGACCGTTTGTAAACGGGAGTTCTTCTTCAAGATGAGTATTCTCGCGGCCGTGTCAACCCGCAGACTGACTAATGACTATGCCTTTATGCTCATAAAGGGCGGCCCTAGGGCGGTTATTCTGCAGTAGTGACTGGCCCAGCTAAAGAAAAGACGGGGAAAGAGAGGGCTCAACCAGTTATTATTTTTGGCTTCTCTGACAAAAAAAAACGAACTGACCCCTTTCTCTTTCCGAACACGGCCCTTGATCTTGTTTGTGTCTCAGTACGGCTCAATTTACCCCACCCCAGCCCACCTTGATGCCGAGTGGGTCCAACGCGGCCGAGTACTGCGCCGCGTCGACACCGGCCGCTACCGTCCCGCTCGCACGCACCAGTGGCTCGCCCTGCAACACTGCGCACACGCATAGTAGTACCTATTATAGGAACAAAATTAACAAGTGGATGGGTTCGTATCATTGGGCGCACCTCTTGTTTAGAGACAATAGTAAATAGTTAACAGTAGGTACGAAAAACGTGCGTGGAAAGCGGCCCGACAGATTTTGGCCACTTTTGGATTTAGAAACGTACCTACTCGTTAAAAGGAGATTTACCAAAATTTTGTACCAATTTTTTTACGACCAGTTAGCCTAGAGACGAAACTGAAGGCCCTAGTTCGAATCCCGGTAAGGGCAAATATTTCTGCGATGAGCATGTTTTTTTTTTTCCAAGTCTTGTATTCTAGGATTTTTTCTATGTATTTACGTTGGTATTTATATCTGTTAAACATGTCGTCGTCTAGTACCCATAACCCAAGGGGCTAGTTGGATTTGTGTAATATTATAGGTGTTTAGGCGGCCTGGTCTGTTTCTTGATGCAGTTATCTAATGTATTTATAACTAAGTGATTTTCAGGTAGTAGGTAGGTAGTTAGTATATGTATAGTCCCGTCCCACTGGGCTAACTATGTAGTCGTCAATAGGATGTGGTTTTAGTACGTAAAATATTTTTCAACACAATTGCTCGTAACGTACCTCTTATTGTGTCGCTTTTGGGCTCATAATCCTGGATATTAAAAACGCGTGTTTTATAACATTACAACACTTGTGTGTTATGGTTATATCCCGATTAAGTCACGTTGGCACCTTGCAGCAAGATATATGCATGAACACGGTGCATTCTTAACGTAACTGGGTTGTACAGAATGTACAGCAATTTTTTTAATTTTCGGCAAATGGATTCTTACTCGACTAAACAAATTAAATACTTTTTGTCAATTAATTGACTATTTCTTTTTGTATATGATATGGAAACGTTTAATTTAGTAAAACTATTCACTTTTCATAACATTTTACATGAATTAAATACAGATAACATTTTAAAACGAAAATATAATTTTATTTTGTATTGGCTGTTTAGAGATTTCTGTGCCCACACTGCGCAAACTTCACGAAAAAAAAACTCTTGGGCGCCCTTATAGGTTATTTATTTCACAAATATTTGTAAAATTTGTTTATGCGTGTTTGGTTATTAATTTATTATCAAAAATGTTGACTCGTGGTGACTAGAAAAGTGATAAATAGAATGGACGCCACTGGAAATTCTTGGCGATGTGCAATTGTGAGTAAAAACCTGTTGTCATCTTAATGATTTGCTTAATGTAAAGTAAATAATTTGGCAGGCCTATAACATTTTCATCTTATGAAAATGATTTTTTCCTCGCAAACTGTGTTGAAAAACGTCGTATGATACGCGTGAGCTTTGATAACTAAATCCTCGGCTTCCTTATCACGCTCACCTGCGGTTCGCGTGAACAATTTCGCCTCTGATGTAACTATCAACCTACCTCACTTGTATCACAATGTACTATTACGTCACACCTAGTTACGTAATGTACTTAGTACCTACCTTTCATAACGTACGGCATCAATAATCCTTCTACGGGCCGATTCAGTGCCGTCTCCGCAAGTTTCAGTTGTAGCACTCCGCAGTTCTCAAGGACCAGCTGTGTTGCAGCAGTAATCGCATGCACCTTGGATTGTTCGTTGTCCTCTGTATCGTATGGTACAAACACGTATTTTTCAAGCTTAGGCGGGGCTTGAATGTTGGTACGACGCGGCGCTAGCGAAGTAATAGCACCTCGGAATTCAACACCACCAGAGGCAATTACGTCGATGCTGCGGTAGCGTTTGACGGTGATGCCGCCGGTAGCGGCCGCGGCCGCCGCCACCGCCTCGCGCTGCGCTGCCGGGTCGATAACGACACGCTGTATGCGTGTCGGCAAATGCAAATCACGGTTATCGATTCCGATGAGGGCCAGTTGCAGCGCAGTGTCCATGAATGCGATCCAGTTGCCGTCCCACTGAAGCAGACCACAGGTGCCTCGCGCATCCGACGACCTTATCCCACGGAAAACGCCTTTGTAGTTGTAACCGCGAAGGCGCAACTCTTTATAGACGTCATCGGAGCTCAAGGGCGGGAGATCCTCCTGGTTTTGTTCGGCGTTGGCCAGCACGGCGGCGGGCAGCCGCTCGGCGGCGGCGTCGGCGGCGAGCCGCGCCGAGCCCGTCGCCACCACCTCGCTGCCCTCGCGCACTTCAAATTCACCCGTGCCACTTAGCAACGAGACGAGAAACCGCAGCGGCGTGTCGCGCGACAAGATGGTAGCACGGTGAAATTTCACGTTTTCGAGCACCACCGCCGCCTGCTCCATGTCTATATTGTTCATCTTCGCCACCGTGCGCCATACCAGTGTCTGTTCAACAAAAAGTAAATCAGTCAGTTTGTCTTATCAACGGATAGATGAGGTATAAAACAAGACTCACGAGGTATCCGGTACCGGGGAATATGACCCTGCCTTCGAGGTTATGACCAGCGATGAAGGCGTCCTCGGGCTTGCCGAGGTCGTACTCGATGATGTTCTCGCCGATGCGGCCGGGCGTCTTGAAGCTTGCGACGTTCCACGCGGTTGAGTGGTCCCAGCCGACGTGCGACGCGATACCCGGCGTGCCGCGCGACACGGGCCACGACACCGCAGGATACAAACGTGATACCTTGTAATCAGGGAAATTATTGGTTAGAGGTTGATTTTCATATAGTTAGAGAGGACAGTAGAGAGTAGGTCACAGGTCGGAATGTCATCTCATCTTACAGAAGACCACCACTAACTGTGGCTCCTTCGTACCCTCAAACATGCGGTCATCTCCAGCCGGAGGTGCGGAGCTCGTTGTATGCAAGTACCTCAGTTTGTATATAAATTCCGTATGATACGACACACTGCGTACCTCCGTCCGGCGAAATTTGTATGTAGCTCCGCACCTCCGTCCGGAGATGCGGCGCAGTGTGACATCCGCCTAAGAAAAGTTTCTGGCACCTGAGGCTGCGCGCCGGCGGCGTAGATCTTGCCCACGGCTTCAAGCAGGTGCACGAGCGCGTCGGGCGCGTGGCGGCGCACGAGCGGCGCGTGGAGCGCGAGCGGGCACGCGCGCCGCAGCGCGGCCTGCAGCAGCGCGTGCGGCGCCACCTCCACCAGCAGCGCGCGCGCCGGCACGCGCGCCAGCACGCCGGCGAAGCGCACCGGCGACATCAGGTTGTTCACCTGGTACGCCGCGTCGCTGAGCCTAGCTGCAACACGAGCTCCGGGTCAGGGCGGCGCGAATTGCAATTTGTAGTTTCATTCAAATATTTTGCCAACACGCACAATTACACCTCTTCGTGTTTTCCAGAAAAAGAGTCTTGACGTCTGGTCTGTCGGACGATGGACAACAAAGTGATACAAAACGGTTCTTTATTTCAATTTTAGGTAAAGGATCCGAAGAAATGTGTTATTGTATTATATGGTTTTACCCAAATTCGAGTCCCACTGGTCCTGCGGCACGGATGAGGAGAGCCACCGCTCGCTGCGTGGCTTGGGCTCAGGGATCAGCTGTTCCAAGCGCGCGCGCAGCAGCGGCACCACATCTGCTATGCCCTTGCTGTGGAACGCCACGCCTGACGTATTCACCATCTTCACAAATACACCCTCAGCTGAGAGTTGCTTCACGAATTTCTCCATCGAAGATAATGGACCCGAAACCTGTTGGAATCACTTCCTTTATCTAAATCACAATAGTGCACAAAAAATTTACACTCAAGAGCAGAAATTCGGGCACACTTTGTATTTAATATCCGTATCGTGTCTGTCTGGCAAGTAAGACAAACATATGTTTATGTGCCGCGGTAGTAAAAATCGAGAGTAGGTGTGTCGCGGCCGTCTCATGATAGACGTCCTGACCCCGTATCATGGTCGGCCTTATCACGCGATAAGTGACAAGATAGGAGCGTCGTCTCGTTCTATCGAACGGTGACTACCTGTGACGGCCGCTCTATCCTGTCACTTATCGTGTGATAAGGCCGACCATGATACGGGGTCTGGGCAACGCCATATATGAGTTTTCGTTGTTCCGAAAGCTACTCCACTCTGACGATCGCCCGTTGTCCAACATCATGGTTTTATAAAACAATCCTCTCGGGACCTACTTATACTCAGTTCATCGTTGGTGGCTAAGATTTGATTGTCGTTGCATACACGTGGAACTGGTCATTTCGAGCGTTGCCTTTCAGCCTTCCTATTTAGCCTATGGGTCACACAAAATATGCCCAGTATTCACCAATTAGGCGTAGCTATTTATTTATACTAAACGGGACTTAATCGCGTATTAACTTATTTATTTACCTCACTGAGGTCTCCCGACGTTTCGGATGTGTTGCAACATCCATGGTCACGGGACAACTGGCTTGTGCGGGTATCAACATCTTCTTGCTGCGCGGGTTTTCCGAACTACCCGCATTTGGTCTTTTTGAACCACTTGTACACTAGGGTTGTCACCCGGCCGACACACGACACTAACAATGTCCGGTGATATAACGGACGATGTTCTCTGACGCTGGCATTTACTTATGATGGGATTCCACGAAGATGAAATCTTAAAACCGTCATCCCGATTGAAATTACGATGTTTCCTGATTTCAACGGCTTCACGTATTTTTCTACTATAGAAATGACGTTCCGTAGACAGGACTTTCGGTTTATGGAGCTCAATCCAGTGGTTTGGTCCTGACTCCAACAAATGCTCGGCTATCGCAGACTTATTCACCTGCCGATTTTTTACAGCCGCAATATGTTCCTTGACCCTTTCCGCGATGGTTCGCTTGGTCTCACCAATGTAGGAACTTCCACAACTGCAGTCAATCTTATAAACTCCTGGTGATTGAAAGGGGATAACATCCTTCGGTGATCTTAGATGTCCCACGACCTTGGATAACGGCATGTATATGGTTTTAATGGAATACCTTCGCAGTATTGTACCAACTTTGTCCGTTACCCCCTTAACGTAGGGCATAAAAGCTGGTTGCCTTGGAACATCAGGATGTTTTCCTCTAGACTTCCGTCTGGGTTGCCGTCCGTCTAACTTATACCCATTCCACCTAAGGACCTTCTCAATGTGCAACATCTCGCTCTCTAAAAATTCAGGATCACAAAGGTCCTGTGCCCGGTTCCGCAGAGAGTTAACCACAGACTGTAGGTGGCGGGGGTGATGATGAGACAGAGCGTTGAGATACTTGTCTGTGTGTGTCGGTTTTCTGTAAACAGTGTGCGTTAAGGACCCATCCATCCGACCTATCACTTTAATATCCAGAAAAGGCAGACTGCGTTCTGATTCCAATTCATATGTGAACTTTATTTTTGCGTGAACGGAATTCAGATGCTGGAGTAATTGCTCAACTTCCTGCTTGCCACCTTTTATAATGCAAAACACATCATCGACGTATCGCTTCCATAACTTCACTGCCCATGGTTGCAGATCTATATTGGATTCGAAGTGTTCCATCCAGATATTTGCCATTACCGGAGCCACCGGGCTGCCCATAGCAACACCATCAATCTGAAGGTAATGCTTTCCGCCATATAAAAAGTAACTACCTTCCAAACAGTTCCTCAGCAATACCATGACTGACTCCGGCATCCCGCTGCCAGCCAGTCTCTTTCTGACGACTTCCAGACATTATTTAACGGGAACATTGGTAAACAATGACTCAACATCAAAGCTCACCATTATATCATCTGGTTCCGACGTTATGCCCTTGAGAATATCTACAAAATGACGGGAGTCCTTAACAAAAGACGACGTTCCACCCACAAGCGGTTGCAACACCGATGCAACATGCTTTGCAAGATCGTAAGTTGGAGAAGCGATTTGACTTACAATCGGCCGCAACGGCACGTTCGCATTGTGTACTTTCGGCAATCCGTACAATTTCGGTGGTTGCACTATTTTAGGCCTATATAGCCGGTTAAAAACGTCCTCCTCGAATGACCCCTCTAAGTCTCTGATGACAGCCCTAATACGGCGCGTTACCCTGGCAGTAGGGTTATATGAGACAGGCTTGTATACGCTCGCGTCATCCAGTAAAAGTCGTATTTTGCTATCGTAATCTTTGGAGTCTATGACCACGGTGGCGTTTCCCTTGTCAGCCTTAAGAACCAGGATATTCTCATTCGCCCTCAGGCCCTTAAGCGCTGATCGCTCTTCCGCGGTCACGTTACTCTTCGGTAGTCTGGCTTTCCGTAGCATAACCGAAACATCCTGTCTAAGCACCTCCGCATCACTAGACGGCACCTTATTCCGCGTTATCGCTTCCTCAACACTACAGATTACTGTCTCATAAGGAATTCGCTTAGGTGTCAAAGCAAAATTCAACCCTTTGTCCAGTACACTTAAGGTCGCATTCTCTAAAGCAGTGCTCGACATATTTATAACCGTGCTGGTTGTTGTTTTTTCACAGTGATTTTTACCCGCGTTCACGTTTCTTCCATAACGAGTTAACAACTTTTCAAACTTCCTGTCGTGGACCTCATTACGGAAATCCACAATACGATCAGCTTGCTCATAAGTTATGCTCGGCTATGTCGTGGGACATCTAAGATCACCGAAGGATGTTATCCCCTTTCAATCACCAGGAGTTTATAAGATTGACTGCAGTTGTGGAAGTTCCTAAATTGGTGAGACCAAGCGAACCATCGCGGAAAGGGTCAAGGAACATATTGCGGCTGTAAAAAATCGGCAGGTGAATAAGTCTGCGATAGCCGAGCATTTGTTGGAGTCAGGACCAAACCACTGGATTGAGCTCCATAAACCGAAAGTCCTGTCTACGGAACGTCATTTCTATAGTAGAAAAATACGTGAAGCCGTTGAAATCAGGAAACATCGTAATTTCAATCGGGATGACGGTTTTAAGATTTCATCTTCGTGGAATCCTATCATAAGTAAATGCCAGCGTCAGAGAACATCGTCCGTTATATCACCGGACATTGTTAGTGTCGTGTGTCGGCCGGGTGACAACCCTAGTGTACAAGTGGTTCAAAAAGACCAAATGCGGGTAGTTCGGAAAACCCGCGCAGCAAGAAGATGTTGATACCCGCACAAGCCAGTTGTCCCGTGACCA